>OZ014531.1:96089650-97289650 GCA_963966105.1 Volucella zonaria
GATCTTCTTCTATCCTTGCGAGGCGATGGATTTGAAAATATTCAGTAAATTATCAAATTTTTTCACTCTGACAAGGTCGATTTCGTCCATAAAGTTATAAGTCGATATACAAGTCCGCAAGCCAACGAATAAGCTTTGCTGTCAAGCAGATCGAACCATTCATCTTAAGCGATGAATGCCAGGATTTACACTTAACGACTAAAACGAAATATAGATAGCAATATCTTCATCCCTTATCGGATGAAGAGTATCAAACCAAAAGAAAAGGCATGGTACGACTCGAGGTGTAAAGAGGCTGTCAGGGTTAGATAAATTTTTTTACAGTCCTACAACGTCGAACCTACAGAGGAAAACCGAAAAAAGTTCAAACGAGCCAGGAATTACTGCAATGTCTTTCTCAAGCGAGTGAAATTTCAATACGGCCAAAAGTTGAGGCAAAAAATACTACAATGTCCCAAAGGTAGTAAAAGATTTTGGTCATTTGTCAAAACCATTAGAAATTCTGCTTCATCCTCCATCCCAACGCTCATTTACAATGACATTCCTGCTGTCAGCTCTTTGGACAGGGCCAATATGCTTGCAGCACACTTTGCGGCCAGCTCAACACTCCCGGATTGTGCTCTGTCTCCGCCTACACTTGAGTGCGTCGAATCTTCAATGGGACGAATCCACTTTCGCACTCGTATAGTAGCAAGAGTACTTAAAGATCTTAATATAAGAGTATGTACATAAATCCGCTGGTCTAGATGGTATATCTGCCCTTCTTCTGAAGAGGTGTCCTTCCACGCTGGCAAAACCACTGCGGAATTTTTTTTCAACAATCCTACTCTTTAGGACTCTTTCCGAGCAGATGAAAAACAGCATTTGTCCAGCCCGTCCCTAAGAAAGGCGAATCTTCTTCTCTCTCTTGCAACAGACCCATTGCACATACGTCCCCTCTCGACAAGTTTATGGAAATGCTGATAAAACGTCAGCTCATGAAATATGGCTATCTCGAAACACGAAAACTTCTCAATGACCGGCAATATGGTTTTCGTAGCAACAGGTCCACTGGTGATTTGATGGCTTGTCTCACCGAAAAGTGGACTCAAAGCGTACATCATTCTGGCGAAAGCAAGGTACTCGTAGTTGCACTTGATATTTCTAAGGCATTTGACAGAGTTTGGCATCAGGCTCTTTTGTCGAAAATGCGTGTTTTTGGGATCGATGACTCTCTTCTTCAATGGATTAGAAATTACCTTTCGGAACGTTCAATTCAAGTTGTCTTGGACGGTTTCAAGTCTGATATTCACAAAATAAATGCTGGTGTGTCCCAGGGCTCTGTTCTGTCTCCAACACTCTTTTCAATTTTTATCAGTGATCTCTTGTCTGCCACTTCTAATCCAATATATTCCTTTGCTGCCGACAGAACTCTCTCCTATTCATATTCGTTTCCAGACTCACATCCCTGCTCTTCGGCTGCAGAACGGGAACGGCAGCGTATTTTAAGCTCATTAAATTCCGATATCAACAGCATAACCAATTGGGGAACTATCAACAGAGTGGAATTTAATGCTTCCGAAACGAAATTTAAACGCCCAGCCATTATCCATGAATGACACTTACATCGTCGAAACCGAAAAATTTTGCATTCACGGCATGTGTGGCAATGACAACGTACGTTGGAATGACCACATATTCGATGTCACCAAAAATGCTGCGAAATGTTAAGATTTTCTCAAGCGATGTAAGAAATACTTTTCCCCCTCTGATCTGGCCTCAATATATAAGGCATTCATCCGCCCAAAATTGGAGTACAATGCTCACATCTGGTCAGGTGTGCCTAAAACATCTCTGCATCTGCTAGACCGAATTCAAAACCGTGGGATAAAACTCATAGCTGCTACCAATATCACTCAGGCTATTGACACCCTCGAACACCGACGTAATGTCTCGTGTCTCACTCTGTTTTATCGCTATTTCCACCAACAGTGCTCCATAGAAATCGCCAGTAGCATTCCGCCCCTTCAAACCTTTAACCGTAACACACGTCTCGCTATGAGTGCTCATCAGTATACCCTCAAGCCAACTTTGGGACGTACTCTGAAATATCGTGATTCGTTCCTAAGCCGAACAACTGGCTTGTGGAATGCCCTGCCGAGCTCTCTATTTCCTAGTCATTATAACATTCAGACATATAAAACCAACGTACTTCGGTACCTATCTTTATTTCCTCCCTAAACTTCCGTGGCTGTGTGCAAACATTTTAAGGTACCTTAACCCCTTGAGCGCTAGCTTATAAAAAAAATAATAACAAAATGGCTGTCGGAGTGAATTAGATCGGCTTTGGTAGAGAGTAAAGACCAACACATTTCCACGATTAGGCCGAAGGAAACTAATTCTGACGTTTCGAACCTTTGCATCGTTTGTCCGATCCAGAAAAAAGAAGATTTTCTTGACTGTTTAAAATCGTTTGCAAGTCCCTGTCTGCCATGTAATATCAACGCCTAAAATCATTTGTCAGCGATTTGATTTGCCCTTATCAGCGGGGTTTCTGGCAGGGTCCACAATCCAAAGAACTCCAAGCTGACCGAATCTCACCTCCTCTTTATCGGTTTCAAGCCAGCATATGAAAGCCTCTCAAATGACGAGCTATACTGACCCATGTCTAGTTTTGGCATCACTATCAAACTCGGGTTATGCATTATGACGATAGAGAACGCTTCGTCGTTGTAAAGGTCTGAGTCATAGGCACAATTTTTCAACAGCCTTTATAGCTAATTACATACGCCGATGACGTTGATATTATTGGCAGAACACAGCGACTTGTTACAGGTGCGAGTATTGAAACAGAATCCGCAAAAATATACATACATATGTACTCGTAAGTATATACTGTTAACAAGGAGGTACGCACAACATCAGTGAAAGGTACAGGACGTCTTTGAGGTCGGCATGGAGGAGAACGAGTGGTCTGGTCAGAAAAGTGTGAATGTGAGAGGGTTAGGAAGGAATATGAACGCTTCGATTCCGTAGTAGGAGAACACCCCGCTTTATTTGACGAGCACAAGTGGAAGGGGACCTTGATCGCCATCCAAGTAATTAAATTGTCAGAAATTAGTCACTGAAAAACAGAGCTCAGTACATAACCAATATTGGGTGTTATGCAACACCTGCACTTCAGGTAAGTAGGTCAACTATGGACCAATCTTCTCGCTGAAGCAAATTCTGATGAACACGAAATTCAATTCGAAACTCACTATGTTTTTTTCGATTTTACAGTCTGATTTTGAATCAAGGAAATATGCGGTCACGTGATTTTCTTAAGTTTGCCTGAAGCAAATTTCAATACGGAAAGCAGCGCCTTTAACTAATCCTTCTATATTTCTGGTAGCGAGGGCGATATCATGGAGTAGATGTTGTCAACGTATAAACTGTCGTATTCATACATGAGTTCGAAAACTTTATTTTTGGAATGACATAGAAGATTGAACACCCGTTTTAAAGACCTTGTTTTCAAGCTCTGGTGTCTTTGAAAACTAATTAAATCTTCAAATAGAAAACAACTAGACAAGGAAATATGCAAGGTTATTCATCCGTTACGTGTTTGAGCATATTCAATGTGAACCTGATCTTTAACCGTCACTTAGGGTTTCCGTATCCGTTTCCTGTTATAAAAACGTCAGCTTTGAAAGGTATTAAATTTCCGTGTCTTCATTTTGCAAGAAGCTAAAACTTACTGCTGAAACAAATCTATGTTTGTACATCTCTAGTTTAATGCGGTCGGTTAACACTTAACACGCTCTGCATACAGCATATCGCCGCAATCTATTACTCATATTTAAGAAGGAAGTAAATTCCCATTATAGGTTCAAACAACTTCAGTACACGCAATTCTCAACTGCTCAGATCAATTGCACAGTTACCAGAGATACGGGTTCTGTTCGCGTACTCGTATTATCGTCATATAAAGATCACATGAATACGAATACGAGTACATGAATGCGGGAAGATACGAGTACGAGTACGAGTACTCGTATCTAATTCAGTGCACACGACTCATGACTAGATCATCGACTCCCATAAGAGCTAGACCAAATTACGGTCAGAGTTGCACTCACGAAGATGCAACTCATTCTTAATGGGCTTAACGATAACGTGACAACACCTGGAAATTACTTTTGTAATTCGAGATAATTGCAGTCATGTTCTTGCGTCACTTCTACACCCGTTGATGTGTGGCTCAAGATTCTTGGCTTCATCATGGGCGGAGAAAGATCATTAGGGATGCTCGCTAGGACGTAATATCCGGAGATTACGATGCAGGGATTATACGGATATTATGCCAGGAAGACCTACACATCAAAGTTAGGACATAGTGGGAAATCATAGATAATTGAGTTCTCACATTGTACGTAAGTTGAGATGGGTGGGAGCTTGGATACATCTTCTTATTAATAGGTGATGGGTTACTCCATACACCATACACACATATGTATGTAGATACATTGATGATAAGTAGTTGGATGTAATCAATCTTTGGGTAAGGCATGTGGTTTGTCCTTCGTTAATTGAATTTCAACTGAAATGACATACCCTATTGTGCAGTAAAGGTCACAGGATGTACTTAATGTCAATATCACTTTTAATCAAACCATGGACATCGATTGCATCAGACTTGAATGTACGTAACATCCACACCACACTATGCACTTCAATTCTCTTGCTTTTGGCGTTTCATCTCTCTATGCTTTGTTACGTTAGGTGGTAGATACCTATGTGCCGACGGATGTGCATTTATGAAAACAAAAGAGAAAGAAAAATCCCACAAGAACAGTTGTTTGTTGATCATTTATTATGCGAATATTTTTATTTGCCCGCTGAGTACATATACCACGTCTCATCTGGGCTACAGTAGGTACATACATACATATGTATACTCGTATACTCAAAAGGGTATTTACTTCTACACCATCCAATAGCACCATCATCACCATTTAGCTTGACAAAGGCAGAGATGAAAACGACAACGACAACGACAACGACAACAACAATGACTAAGACAATTCATAGCCTACGACAAAGAGCAGCTCTGTGTGTTAGGTTGAAAGAGTAATGAACAGACAGGTGCAGGATTCTTAGATAGTTATACTAGTAGTGCGCACAACCTCACAGCCATCCATCGGATCCATTGCCAGCTTCCAGATGGATAGCTACCCGTAGAATTCTTGATTGCATACGCGCGTTTACAAATAAAAATCCTAACACACAACCGACAGGTAAGTGCCTACACATTGTACGACAGTCGCAACGCGACGCGACGACATTTTCATGAGAATTAAATAGAAAAAAAAAGTCGATTAGATGAAGTGCTTATAGCTTGTAGATACAAAGAGAGAACCGGAAGCTGGAAAGAAGTAGTGAAGAAAAGGACATCCAAGCATCCAAGTGAACACCACCATCTCACTATCGTTGGCATTGTCACTATGGCGGCATAGCCACATATATAGGTATTCCCGGTACTGCGACATTTCCAGAATTCAATGAAAGAGAATTCTTTTTTGCTGTTTTTACTTCGATAACAACAAAAAAATATTAGTAAGTATCCAGATGCATTTGCAATAAGACTTTCAGACTTCTACGCATAAGTGTATGTTCTCGTATGTGGATTTCCATTTTAAGGATTTTTTGTGTTTACTTCGAGTCGAGATTGCAGAAGATTCATGAACGAATACAACAGACTGGTTTGGTTTGCCGTACACATTCTAGTTTTACTTTTCGAAAGAAACAAATGTCGATTTACAAGTTTATATGGGTTGTGAAAGCTATCGAGTGAATAAGATGTCGGCGAGGTGAAAATGAGCAAAAAAACGAATTCATAGATACATATGTTCTACGGATAATTATCTATCGTAGATACTTATACACTGCGTTCCAAAACTCATCGTACAGATGTAATATTTTTATATTTCAATTCATTAGTAGTCCAAATAGGCCTTCTTGCCCTAAACCTAACTCTTCTGATAACTTTTAAGGAACAGGGTAAGGAAATGAGGGTTTTGACACGTATTCAAATAAAAGAACACACTTTAAAACTCTTTAATAGCTATGTAATTTTAAAAAAATCTTGAAAAATTAGTAATTCGTGGAAAAGCACTCTTACGAGTATGTATTGTCAACTGTTGTTAGAAACGTTGGTAAAAAATCACAAATTAATTTTTTTTATCTGTTGCAAAATCTGTGGGTTCTTCTGCAAACTTATTGATGATTTTTTTTTACTATTGTTATTTTCATAAGAAAAAAATAGTAAAACGTTATGTTATTGTAATTAGGCATTTTCTGGAGAAAAGTGACCTCAAAGTCGAAAATTAGCATGGACAATGAAAATGGAACAGGCTTAGAAATTGGATATCTAAGGACTCAAACAAGATATCAACTTTATTTAAACGCCGCTATAAAGGCTGGTATTTTTTCTAAATATAAAGTCCTACACGAAGTTTTTACCATTAGTACTAACAGAGCAATTCCGTTAACATGAGTCAGGGTACATCAAAGTAAGCTTTTTCTTAAATCCTCGATAAATGATGTCAACATTGCAGATAGACCCTTATTGCAGAACGATTTTTTTCTTAGAATATGCCCAGGAATTATTTCCCAAATTATCGTCACCGAATTAGGGGACACCCTGTATATGTACAATGTATAGAATGTAGATGGTCATCCGAAAAGAGGTGTTATTTTAAATTTCGCGCAATTGTTGAACTGCCAACACTAAACTTACCATTGCGATGACTTTTGATACGTAAAAACTAAGAAGTTATTACATATGGCTCAATACACACTTCCACAACGTGTGTAAGTATAACGAATTATGTAGTGAAAATTCACTAAAAAAATGGTGAAAATCTTGGCATCCATGCTTACTTACATGGAATGGGATCCTTTATCTCTCATCGGATGAAGAATATCAAGTACGACTCGAGCTGTAAATAGATTGTCAGGGTTAGATAAATGTTTTTACGGTCCTACAAGACCGAACCTACAGAGGAAAATCGAAAAAAGTTCAAACGAGCCAGAAACGACTGCAACGTTTTTCTTAAGCAAGTAAAATTTCAATACAACCAAAAACTAAGGCAAAAAATACTACATACAATGTCACAAAGGTAGTAAACATTTTTGGTCGTTCGTTAAAAATATTATAAATTCTGCTTCATTCCAGCTGTCAGCTCTTTGGACAAAGCCAATCTGCTTGCTGCACACTTTGCGGCCAGCTCAACACACCCAGATTGTGCTTTGTCTCCGCCTACACTTGAGTGCGTCGAATCTTCAATGGGACGTATCCACTTTCGCACTCGTGTAGTAGCAAGAGTACTTAAAGATCTCAATATATATAAATCCACTGGTCCAGATGGTACACCTCCCCTTCTACTGAAGATTTTCTTCCACAAATGCGTAAGCTTTTTTATCAATCGTACTCTTTAGGAATCTCCGAGCAGATGGAAAGCGGCATTTGTCCAGACCATTTCTAAAAAAGGCAGACCCATCGCACTTGCGTTCCTTCCTTCCAAGGTCATCGAAACGCTGATAAACCGTCAGCTCATGAAATATGTATCTCGTACAAGAAAACTTCTCAAAGACCGGCATTACGGTTTTCGCAGTTTTAGGTCCACTGGTGATTTGATTCTACTGAAAAGTAGAACCAAAGCATACATCCGTCTGGCGAAAGCATTTGACAGAGTTTGGCATCAGCCCCTTTTTGTCGAAATTACGTACATTTCGACGTAGTAATGACCACATATTCAATGTCGCCAAAAATGCTGCGAAATGCCTTGGTTTCCTCAAACGATACAAGAAATACTTTCCTTCCCCTGATTTGGCCGCAGTATGTAATGCATATAACCGACAAAAATTGGAGTACAATGCCCATATCTTGTTAGGTGACCCCAAGACATCTTTGCACTTGCTAAATAAGATTCAAAACTTATAGGTGACGCCAATATTGCATAGTCAATTGACACGTTTGAATACCGACGTAATGTCTGATGCCTCACGTGTTTCAGTGCTCCGCTGAAATTGCCAGTACAATTCCGCACCATCAAACTTTTAACCGAAAAACCTGTCTCACTATGAATGTTCTTCAGTATGCCATCAAGCCCACTTTCGGATGTACTCTAAGATATCGTGATTCCTTCCTAAGCCCTGGAACTCGCTTATGGAGTGTCGAGCTCTCTATTTCGTAGTCATTGCAACTTGCAAACATTTAAGACCAACATACATCGGTATCTCTCTTTTCTTCCTGCCTAATTTTCCTTCGCTCGCATTGTGCACAAACATTTTAAGGATACTAAAATCCCTTGGGCGCGCGCTAATTATAAAAAAAGGTTCAGTTGATATAACAATTCGAATATTGCTGGCATCCGTTAGTAGTCCACCTCAAAGCCCGGATTTAAACCCTATTGAGCATAAAAGGCGACTAAGCACTCATGAAATAAAGACAAAATTGCAATTCAGGGAGATGCTTCAGTTGGAGTGGAGTTGAATTCAAACTTTAGACATTCCGAAATTCGATGCAACGGAAAAGCAACATGAAGCCATTCAGAGCTCAGATAAAAAGAATCATTAGACCCTTTCGCAGTACAGTAGTGCTTCTACGTAGCCAATAAAATTATTCTACTTTAGTATCTCTTTAACACCCGTTGTGAATGCAAAAAATTCGATGAAACGAAAAAGCGACATGAAACGGGAGGGGGTAGTGCGCGTGGTGAAGCAATTCGGGCCGAATATGACATGGGAGAGGCAGAAAAAGGCGACAGACTCGGATTAGGGAACTAACCCCAACGGAATGAATCATGAGCGGCAAAGGGGGCGTTGTGGGTGGATACAAAGTGCATGAGTCACGTGCATAGCAACATCAGTAACATCGTCAACATCAATGTTATCATTGTCAAAGTACCTACCTAGAAATTACTTGTTACCAAGTCATCATCAACAACACATAACGGAAAACTTCAGCTTAACAACAAAATTTGGTTTTGGTTGGCTTGGCTTTTGTTTGTCAACGCCAAGAAGATAAGCAGCATAGAACAGCCTAGCAACAGTATTGCCACACTGACATCGGTTGACCTTGTTTGGGAATAGCGGCATTAGCAATGCAAGCCAAATAACATGATTGTTAACTGGTAACTGTCAGCTCTTCATAGTTTAGTGATTTGTATTTTTCTAGGTATTATGTTAAATTAGTTAGAAAGACGTTGAAGTAAAAATACAGTATTCAAACAAGTTGTGATTTATTTGTAAGGGCTGGACAAAATAGATAACTCACGCGCGGAATACCGACGATCCATCTCGTATTCGTACTATAACCCAAATATAGGCACATAGAGTCATGGCTGGCTTCGTATGAGTATGGCGAGTTCTCATGAGAATTTACATGGGAATTAGCTATGTTGTAGAGTGTCACTAGCATGTGTCATCAGTCATGCAGCATTATTTATCGAGTTTGTATAGTGTGTCGAAGTTATTGAGGTTATAAAGAAGTGGGAAACACTCCCCAAAAATTCTTCAAAAACGAAAAATGGCTTCCTATCAAAGAAAAAATTTTTTTTTAAAATACTTGTGATCTAGTGTGAGCTTCCTCATCAAGTTTCACTTCTGTCATCTAGCTTTCTAGGCTGACCACTTTTCTTATTTGCATTACCGTTTTTATGGCTTCAAATATAATAGTATTGCAGCTGTACGATGAGTTTTCGAACACCTATATGAAAAAAGGGTATGAGGTTTTATTAAAGAATTGAGTTGGAGTAGATTCGGTTTTGCTTATGAGGTGCATTCGATTTGAATGAATAGTGGTAAAAATAGTTATCTTCTTAAGTAATAAACAATTAATTTAGCGTACAACTTGGAATGACTCCATAAATATAGCTTTTCCCTGATGTCTTTTATTAATAATAATTATAAACTTGGAGAGGCCACACCTCAAAAGAGCAACGGCTGAATCCATATCCCCCAGCGTCACATTAGCTCGAAAATATAGCCGAAAGTTAAATATTGGGCAACCGATATGAAGATTATGGAGAGCCCTAGCCTGCAGAAGCAATTCTGGTTAGAAATGGAACTAAATTTTACGGATGTAAGCCCTTCCATAATTGTTAAAAGAATGAAAGTCTGCCTTAAGTAATGCATACCGCCTACGGTTGTCCTGCGAGTTCGATAAAACATTCCAGAAATACCTCCCTACAAGACAGTATTCCAAGTCATTAGTGTCAAAGAACTCCTTCACATTGATCCAGAATGTAGCATGGCGTATGATAAAATGCGATCTAATAAAAAATATGCACATTCGGTGAACTTAAAGGAACCGATGGTGGACAAACTTCAGATCCACTGATGATTTGGTTTTACAATGTTCATCGAAAGTGGTCGGAAAATTCGATCCAAAAAGTAATAAATCAACTGCTCTACTTCGTCGTTCGTCAAAAAAATTAGAAATTCTGCCTCATCCTCCATCCCAACGCTCATTTATATCGAGATCCCAGCTGTCAGCTCTTTGGACAAGGAAAATCAACACTCCCAGATTATGGTTTGTCTCCGTCTACACTTGAGTGCGTCGAATCTTCAATGGGAAAAACCCACTTTCGCTCTCGTGTAGTAGCATTTTTCATTAATCCTACTCTTTAGGACTCTTTCCGAGAAGATAGAAAATAGCATTTGTCCAGTCCGTCCCTAATAAAGGCGAATCTTCCTCTCTCTCCTCCTACAGGCCCACTGCACTTACGTCCCTTCTTACCAAGGTCATGGAAACGCTGATAAACCGTCAGCTCATGAAATATCTCGAAACACGAAAGCTTCTTAATGACCGGCAGTGCGGTTTTCGTAGCAACAGGTCCACTGGTGATCGGATGGCATGCCTCACCGAAAAGTGGAACCAAAGCGTACATCAATCTGGCGAAAGCAAGGTAGTTGCACTTGATATTTCTAAGGCATTTGACAGAGTTGGGTATCAGGCTCTTTTGTCGAAAATGCGTGCTTTTGGGATCGACGACCCACTTCTTCAATGGATTAGAATTTACCTTTCGGAACGTTGAATTCAAGTTGTCTTGGATGGTTTCCGCTCGAAATTGGGGCACAATTTCCACATCTGGTCGGGTGCTCCCAAAATATCTCTGCACCTGCTAGATAGGATTCAAAACCATGCGATAAAACTGATAGGTGATACTACGTAATATCATTCAAACAATGGACACCCTCGAACACCGACGTAATGTCTCGTGTCTCACTCTGTTTTATCGCTATTTCCACCAACAGTGCTCCATAGAAATCGCCAGTAGCATTCCGCCTGTTCAAACTTTTAACCGTAACACCTGCCTCGCTATGAATGCTCATCAGTATACCTTCAAGCCTACTTTCAGACGTACTCTAAAATATCGTGATTCGTTCCTAAGCCGTACAACTCGCTTATGGAACGCCCTACCTAGCTCTTTATGTCCTAGTCATTATAACCTTCAAACATTTAAAACCTACGTTTACCGGTACCTCTCTTTCTATCCTCCCTGATTTTCCTTCGCCCGCGGTGTGTGCAAGCATTTTAAGGGTACTTAAATCCCTTGATCGCGCGCAAATTATAAAAAATATAATGTACATACTTGTAGTTCGTAGCTCAATCCATGATGAAGGCGTCTTAATTATAGGCTTGATTGTGAACACTGACTGAAAACAAAAAAAAATATTTTAAAGACAACTCGCAATTTCCACTTACAGAATCCTCTTTGAATCATTCTACAACTACGAAGATTTTCAGTAGCTATTAGTGTTTGAGTTCCTATTTTACCAATTAGCTGCAGTGATGAGCTTAAAACGTTGTTGGGATGATGATGTTCTGGTCGTATTAATTCTGCACAAAAAATAGGACAAGTTCAGAAAAATATCGGTGACTCCTTTTAGGCTCTGGATAACGTTTATAGATAAGGATAAGGACTCTCTTAGGGCAGAAACCTTCCAGATGAGTTAGTTGCTTTGTTGGACCACAACTCTCACAGTCTGGAGAACCGCTTTATATGCCTTTGATTCGGTGTGTAAATTTGTCTGTACCCATTATTAAAACTAGCTTATCAATTGCGGCATAGCTGTTGTCAGCTTATGAGGTGCTTATAACATGTTCGTGGTGAAATATAGAGTTGTACTCCAGGAACCCTTAAATTTTAAAAATCCTATCCTAAAAACAAATCAAATATGTGCATTTGTAGAGATGAGGGATCGTATAAGAGACTTAATTGTCATACGTAAAGAGATATACATTCGACTGCTGAAGGTAGAGGAAAAAACCATCTTAAAACAGCTGTGTAAATCCTGGAAAAAACTCAAGACAGTTCTCATCATATGTTCATCTATTTAAAGTTGCCTGTAGTTGCTTGTGCGCGTATAGAGACGAGCAATACAAAGCTGCCTCGATTTGCTAATTTTGGGAATGTTGCAAATTATTTGTAAGATTTTGTTGCATTTAGAAAGCTCATTCATCTTTGTCACGCTACTAGTATTTCTTTTGATTACGAGGCAGTTTCAAAACTAAAATGAAGAACTTATCCATCTATTGCCGGGCGCTTCGAAAGAAAGATTCTTTGGAAGCTGTTTAGTCCCATTTGCAACGGGAATGGGGGGAGAAATTCAGCTATACGATTTGTGCGGTGACATCACCATTCAAGAGAAAACTGCTCATGGCTAAGAAATGTAAAGCCACCCATGAAAACACTGCGGCCCGCAGAGTCTTTTACTCCAATGCAATAGAGAAAGGCGGGCTAACTTGTGAATTCATCTGTTACTGTAGCCTCACTCACACTGTACTCACTCAGGCTTCCCTTGCTTATTTGTTGGCATGTCCAGTTAATGCTACGATCTTCTCATTATTTTTCCTACAAGTCAATTCAATTAGCCTAACCCTCTAACTAAGAAGTATATTACACAGTGTCTGCACAATTTGGTTTGTGCTCTTTAAAGAGGATAAAGCTGCGCAGTAAATTTAACCAGATCTTAGCTCTAAAGTTGATAGTCCTTAGACAAACGCCTATGTAGGAAATTTAAAATCTCTGCCTACGAGTTCTTGCTTGATGATCGCTGTGGAAAATAGCGGAAATAAACGGAAATAAACGACTTGTCATCTTATGCACAGTGAGACCTATTGATACTACATGGTAAAAAAAAACGAATATGCAGATAAACCCCTAGATTGCATCTTCATGCAACCTGCTTTAGAGGACGATCGATCTTATGAGAGACGTTGCCTTTGACACCTGATTCTGCCAACCTCAGCCTGTGTTATAATTAAGGACGACATCTCTACATAATAGATTTAAAATAAAAACGTACTTATACAAAGAAGTGTAATGAACCATTTCTCTTGGAATTTTAATTAAAATTTTACCAATTATTCAGCTTCACTTGTTTGATGAGATTAAGTCTAAAGAAAAATAGTTCCACCGGCATTATCTCTTTAGTTCTTGTTTATGATTCCAGATTTGGTGTCCCATTTTCGTTTCCTTCTCCCTTATAACCGTGGATATCCCGCAGATTTCTTTTGCAAGGCAAAGTGCAGCTCCAGACAAATCTCCAAAGTATTGCAAAAATCCATCAGAGTACTTTACGAGCGCTCTACGAATGGATAGAGAAGATGCCGTGAAATTGATGGCTCAGAAAGAACAGCAAACAGAAAACGAGGCACGAACATACAAAAAAAAAAGAACGTTGCCAGGAACATATAAATTGTTGGAATGTTCAATGAACTATTCAATCTCTCTTCCAACCAGATCTTGGTTTCGTAGCCAGTATCCATCATTACGAATTGCAGTACAAGCATCGGACGCGAAGAGAAGTGGTTTGAAGCAGATTCTTCTGTTGGAACTATGTTATCTATCCCTATGCACAGCGTATATTCTGTCAATTGATGAGAATACTTCTCATCTTCTTTGAGATTTTTCCTTTCGCCATGTGAATCAAATTTCATCCGCTGACAATTGAGGAAGATGAAAGAAATACAAACTAATCGGGTTCATCCGTTTGAAAGACTGTTGATAGTGGAAATCAGTTTTAAATTGATGATGGCTGATTTTCATAGATAAAAGTCGTGGAAATTTAAATATAAAAAGAGTTTTATGAGGGATAACACAAATCAAAGCATTCGTCCTGGAATACGTAGACAAAAAATACTCTAGAAACAGCAACGAATTCCAGCTCTCACATTGTCGGTATACTCGTAATATTTAAAAGGCTAACAAACTGTTAAAGCAAACTTCTTCTCACTTATCATATACGGGTAAAAGTGGCTGTCGTTTCTCTAAGCTTCAAAGCACGCAGGTATAGAATATAGAATAGCTGTGACTTTAAATAACACTGTTAATCTGGAGTTAAAAAATGTTGACGAAAAGCGAATGAATTCCAATCTCGGATAACGCTCATACGCTCGGCATGTCCGAGATACGAGTATCAGAGCCGATGGAATTCAACCCTTCTAACCAGGTCAATGTCGCTTTATTGCCCACATAGTTGATTGTAATCTCTTCTTCTCTGCTTTCGAAGGAACCAAGTGCATTTTCGTCCGTTTTAGATAAAGTCAATACTTTGGCTCCAGTGAGAGCAGCGGAAGAGACTTTTGAAATATTGTGGCTATGGTAGCGGCTTATGTGTTTTATACAATTCTTTCAAATACAATGATGAATAAATTACATGACAGAGCGTTACGAGTACCATGTTGAAATGCCTTTTTATCAAATGCATCGGTGGTGTCAAAACCGACTTTTATGGAGCAGCGAACGTTGTCCATTGTCATTCTACACAGATGATGAACAACTTGACATGAATTTGTATAGCTCACCTTTATAAATGCTGTCATATCCGGCCTTTAATCCAATACACAGTTGATGGGTATCGAATTGAAGCTGTTCCTCTTTTACAAAGGTCTGTCGTATGGCCGTATGGTCGGTGGTGGACTTACTATAATTTGTTCAACAAAAATCTGCAGTGCGGGGAAGACAACGATAATAGGGCGAACCTTCCTCTGATGTAGAGACTTCTACTTTGATTCAATCTTCAGTAATGGATCGTTTCGTTGAAGCAAACAAAGTGGAACCTGCATTTGCCTCAACGCACATTTGTTATTCTCCATTACGAAATACTCGTAAGAGAAAGCCGTTCCCAGGATTTTAGGATGTATTGTTCTTTCACCCCACTTAAATGCGAACTTGGAAATGTGCAAACTAGAGTGGCATCTAAACCGACGACTTTCTCTGATGTATTGTAAATGACTCAATATCCCATCAAGTGTCCATCACACCAACTGCTTGTTATTCCAAAATCATTTGTCTTAAAGAAAGCACCCCTGCTTTCCGCAAGTCACCCGAATAGGAAAAGCTAGTCGAAAAAATGCAAGAAAAAAAAGTTGACAAGAATTCCTGAAGATAATTATCATAGGGCTGCCATCTAGCTGTTTTGATGATATTTTTGAAAAAAAAAAAATTGCATAAGTAAAATTTATTATTTACAATAAATACTTCTCTTGAGGGTTTTCTCTCTGAGGGTTATTTTCCATTTGCCATAAAATGCACAAAAACAAAATTAATGTTGTAACCGTTACTGAAGTTAGTATTTGAGACATATTGCTCATTCAGTCTGCAAATTTCGTTGTACAAGGTGGCGCAAAAGTTGTCACAATTTTTTTTTATGAATGAATGACTTTGTTTCAGCTTTTGGATAATGTTTATTTGATGTCCTACATTTTTTTCCCCTAAGTCGAAAAAATGATATCGGCTAAGTGGCCGCCGCCAAAATTAATGACCATTCGGGCCCGATTTTCCATCACTCTTGCCAGAAATTCTGGCGGTTGATCGTCGCATTCTTGACGGATATTCTACTTAAGGGCTTCAAGAGTCTGAAGCTTGTTGAAATAGACAGTGCAAATAGCCAGAGAGATTAGGCGACCCGGAAATGTAGCCCTCAGAATTTGACTTGTGGCTCGTGCAATATGCGCCGCTGCTCCATCCTGTTTAAACCACATCCAATTGAGGAAGGACAAAGTCCTTGAGCATGGCTCTGTAGCGCTCGCCCTCCACAGCAGTCGTTTGGCCCGCGGCGTTTTCATCTTCAACCACACCTACAATATTATCAGCTGCTCCGAGGCCGGCCAGACCTGGCAACATCTCAGGCGAGCGGCTAAACGTCGTATTGTTTGCCCAGTTGGTGTCGGACGACAAGGAAATCTGCGCCAAAATTTACGATGCGCTAACACCACAGACGAATTATTCCGCAAAAAATCGTAACACTTATTTGCCACTATACGTAAAAATTATAGCATCTTCCGATAGGGTGATGACTTTTGCACTACCCTGTACTACCATTATTGTACGCATTTTTAACTGAATTTTTAAATGGATGTGAATATTCGGCATATTTTATTGTTTTTGTTCCGGAAAAACCAAAATGGAAGTGAAGCCACTAGAGAAATCCAAAATAAAATGTGTATGGAGAGGATATTCTCAGCGAATCCAAGAGTCGGCGTTGGTTTGCAAAGTTTTGAAATGGCAATGTTTACCTAAAAAGTGAACCTCGTTCGGGTAGGACCGAAGAGGAGCTAGACGATGAGCTCCTGAAGTTCACTATCAATAGAAATCCCACTATTACGGTAACGGTACGCAACGTAAGTCATATGACCATCCATCGACACCTAACAAATCTTGGAATAGTCATAAAGTTGGGAAAATGGGTCCACACCACCTACACCAAAAAATCAAAGTTTGTACTGCGTGTCACAATCTTGCCGTTCTTGAACGGGATCGTTGCTGACTCCGTATTGGTTATTGACAATAATATTAAACATCGCCATCAATATTCCAGAAAACAGACCAGCAGGAAGCCCCTGAGAGACACTTCACCCGCTCAAGGTGGTACTGCCTGTATGGTGGAATACTGAGGGAGTAATCCATTTTGAGCTGCTGCTTTTTCGACAAATCATCTATGTATATTGGATTAGAAGTAGCAGACAAGAGGTCATTTATGAAAATTAAAAAGAGTGTCTTAGACAAAACGGAGCCCTGGGGCACACCAGCATTTATTTTGTAAACATCATACTTGAAACCATCCCAGACAACTTGAATTGAACGTTACGAAAAGAAATTTCTTATCCATTGAAGAAGGGAGTCATCGAACCCATAAGCACGCTTTTTCGACAAAAGAGCCGGATGCCAAACTCTGTCAAATGCCTTAGAAATATCAAGTACAACTATCTTGCTTTCGCCAGATTGGTGTAGATTTTGGTTTCACTTTTCTGTAAGGCATGCCATCAAATCATCTGTATACCTGTTACGAAAAACGTACTGCCGGTCATTAAGAAGTTTCCGTGTTTCGAGATATTTCATGAGCTGACGGCTTACCAGCGTTTCCATGACCATGGAAAGAAGGGACGTAAGTGCAATGGGTCTGTGGGAGGAGGGAGAAGATTCGTCTTTTTAGGGACGGGCTGGACAAATGCTGTTTTCCATCTGCTCGGAAAGAGTTTGAAAGGGTAGGATTGATGGAAAAGCTTACGCAGTGGTTTTGCCAGCGTGGAAGAACACCTCATCAGAAGAAGGGAAGGGGAAGATATACCATCTGGCCCAGTGGATTTATATATGTTGAAATCTTTAAATACTCTTGCTACTACACGAGTGCGAAAGTGGATTCGTCCCATTGAAGACTCGATACACTCAAGTGAAGGCGGGAACAATGCACAATATGGAAGTGTTGAACTGGCAGCAAAGTGTGCAGCAAGCGGATTGGCTTTCTCCAAAGAGCTGACAGCTGGAATGTCATTGTAAATGAGCATTGGGATGGAGGATGGGGCAGAATTTTTAATATTTTTGACGAACGACCAACAATTCTTACTAACTTTGGGACATTGTAGTGTTTTTTGTCATTTCTTGTTCGTTTCAACTTTTTTCGGTTTTCCTCTGTCGGTTTTGTCTTATAGGACCGAAACCTGACAGCATCGTACCATGCCTTTTCTTTTGGTCTGATACTCTTAACCCGATTTGGGATAAAGGATCTCATTCCAAAGCGAATAGTGTTTGTGGTCATATCAGCACCGGCATCCACGTCGTTATCGAGGAAAATAACGACCAGTTCAAATTGCTAAAGAAGCTGTTAAGACCGTTCCAGTTGGCTTTCCCGTATTGCCATACGTTTCTTTTAGGAATAGAAATTAGCTGATCTGTCACAATGGTCCAACGAGCCTAGAGAGGAGAGCACATCTACGGTGTACTTATCAGGGTTAGAAGTTAAAAACAAGTCCAGGGTATTGGCGGTATGACTATCAACGTCTGGTATTCACGTGGGCTCATTTGCAAGCTGGGTCAAGATATTTTCCGCACCGGAGATCTCAAGACACCGTCCTTCAAGTGTTGTCTGTCCAGAATGTCGAAGCCACCTAGAATTGTATACTCGTGTAATGATATCGCCCGTAATACCGATTTTAGTATGTGGATGCAAGTAAATAAATGGAGTCAGACAGCGCATCAAACACTTTAAAAGTCGAATTGCTGTCTAGTTTGGGGCTTCTGTAAATAAAGCAGTAGTGGATAATTTGCTTACGGAGATGGAATTTTAACCACATGAAACTGAATTCCGGATTGGAACAGGGACTACATTGTGGTGGAATTTAGTAAGTTACATCACTACGCATGTAAATGGTGACACCGCGATGGGAAAAGAATGATGGCACTAGTTCGTAGCCAGGTAGCTTCAGATCAGGGTGATCTGAAAGGTGTGGGCGGGAATCTACCTGTGTTTCAATAAGTGCTAAAACAGCAGCACTAAATTTGCAGACGTGGTCGTAGGCAGAAAAGTGATGTGCGTTTACTTGCTATGACCACTCTAAGCTCCCGAGTCAGTACAAATACACAAAAGACACAAACACCGACGATGCTAAGCAAGGCTACATCGTGAAAATTCTGACGTTGGTTTACTGAATCAAATTGTTGTAGGAGTTATGCCCTTACAACAAAATGAAAAGGTGCACCAACAGAATTCACACTCGCAACCCGCTATTCATTAGTTGTTACATGCACTCAGTCACTGCAGTCAGTTTGCACTCAGAGTGCAAACAACAGGCACACAGTGTCCACGCATCCTACTAGAGCTTGACCATGTGTATAATGCTTTCGCTATAATCACGCCAAAAAACATTTATAAGTATTTGATATACATTTGTATGTACTCTTATATCGTTTCACTTAATCTTTATACAACTTATAAGTTTAAAGACACCGGGAGACTTTTTAAAAAGCAATTTTATTACTTGCCCATTTGGCGGATACTTATCAACTAAGCTCACAATTTTTCTTCACTTTTAAAATTACTTATTCTCTTACAAATTTAACTGTCCCACTGATTCCCACGAGCATATTGTACCTGCAGGAAATGCATCTAATATGATCTGCAAGAATTTATTCATGGAATCAGATTCTTACAAGGTAATGGGCTTCATGTGACGTGCGCATGTTGCTCTACTTACTTGACTCTAAGTTTTAAGAATTTATTGTAGAGAGGCTCGGGTAACGAACATGCGCCGCTACCGGATACATAACCTACATAACATATATTATTTGTAAGACATTAATATTATTTAAAATACTCTTTTGAAATGGCAGTAGCCATTCATAATCAAAGAAAACAGAAAATTAGAAACTCCTACGCTAGATGATGGCCTTGTTCAGAATTCACTCAATCACAATCT
This sequence comes from Volucella zonaria, assembly GCA_963966105.1. Classification (NCBI taxonomy): domain Eukaryota; kingdom Metazoa; phylum Arthropoda; class Insecta; order Diptera; family Syrphidae; genus Volucella; species Volucella zonaria. The sequence continues at coordinate 96,109,380 of OZ014531.1, forward strand.
TTGTTTATATATGAATGAAGACGACCGTGTCATAAAACTTTTATTATAACTAAATATAGAACGTCATCAAAGTGTTAATCGGAATGTATTGTTCTAAAATGACCTGCAACTTATGTAAAATCGAGCTTTTTAGGCGTCAGATGATCAGATAATTAACAGATGATGATGATGATCAGATAAAACTAATTTTATTAGCCTTAGGCCAAAAAGCTAGTAATGAAACCAGAATTTGGTTTCCAACCTAATTACTAAACTCTCATGGACATTATACAACTCGATTCTGTAGAATAGTCGTATAATTAATCACAAGATTCGTGTTTCCTTATTAGTATATAAAGAAGTCAAAATACGCATTTTAACATCCATATACCCGTAAATTTTTTTAACCAAATAACATTCACATGACATATGGCAACGTCTACAGCTCTTTTCATATTACTTTGTTACAATTAATAGTGGTAACTCTGGTCCTGTTAGAAAATCCAGAGGATATCAATGACGGATAGACATGCAATTAATTATTCTGTCTCCGACTTTGGGGGAGGATGGTCGCACAGTGGTTGTATCGAATTGTAAGAGGAGTTACGACAACAATTTCAATGTAAACCAATGGCAATTTGTAGTATAATATTGTATTTTGAACAGAAATCTGAGTGATAGGCACCTGTGTTCGAAAAAAAGCTCTCCCATAAAGCCTATACTGCAGATATTTGTTGAACAGAGTATCGTTATAAAACTGCATTTTCAAGGACCTATCAGGTGGTTGATATCACATAGATAAAATCTTGGACGCTAAACAAAGGAGAAAGATACCTTTGTAGTCGATACAGTTTAAGGGCATACCTCATTTAGGATCGGGCAATGCTTAGATTTTTACAAATAAGTTAGGATATGCTCCTTACCAACTCAATTCCTGCTGCTTTAAATAATTCGGGAGGTATTCCGTCTGCTACTGCAACCTTATTGGTCTTTAGTTCATATGCAGCCATCCAGACCAGTTTTTGGTTTAGTGGATGGGCCTTGTTGCCAATTATCGTACCTATTGAATATATCATTATCGTCTGTCATTCTACTTTACGTTGCCATCCTTATTTCTGCATGCATCAATTCGGTATTTGTGTTCTTAGCAAGTTCTTTTCACATTTTGGTATACCTTCCGAACAATAATTCCCCAGAAGTAACTGCCTTGTTCTCTGGTTATTTATTTTTCTTACAGAAAAACCAAAGTTCCTCTCATATGCTTTGCAGATAGAGGTCGTGAGCAGCTTTCGCCTTTCGTCGCAGCGACACCATATATGCCTCATGCCTTGGCCGATACTAGCACATTAGATGTGGCTTCTTTAACGCAGATAATGCCGCCAATGGTCTTCAACGCTCAACGCTGGCATAACGGAACTTTTTAAAAGGTTTTAGAAGCTTCGACAATAGCGTTTTGTGAGAATGATGACATTTTGTTGCGCCGCGAAGGCTATTTGCCTGACTCCGTTTTCGAAACTGGTTATGTTTTTCAACTGTGCCCATGAAGATGTTCTCCTTTCCTTACTGGAATTGTTTTTATAAGCCGTTCGAGGAATTCATGGAAGCAATTTTTGGACAAAGTCGTCCTTTTTCTTAGTGGGAACGTGAGTGTATAATTAGGCTAATATTGACGAATCTAGCCTTGATGCGGATTTTAATTAGACGTTTGTTGCCTGAAGCTCAAAATTTCTTGGCTTATTCTTTCCCTGATCCTTCTAATATGACAAATCCACGATGTATTAGTCGCTGTTTCTATTTTCTATAGCAATCCAACGATTCCTTTAACAATTTAACATCGCGAGTGTGAGCACGGAAAACTATTTTTTCAATACATCCGTCTCACTATCGAGACACAACTGGCTGATTTTGTCGCTATATAAGTTTTTACTGCATTTGGGGAGAATGCGTAACGAGTTAGTCCTAAAGTGCAGTAAGGCGAAACCAAGTACATGTTGTCAACACTGCAACTTTAAGATTGTAATGCAGTATCTATGCTCTTTTCCAGCAACAAGTGCAACATACTTTAATTTTTTCAACATTGATTTAACAATTTGCTAAGAGATGAGAGCGAAAAAATTTTATCACATCAACTACTATGTAGGAAGCAACATGATGTCATCGTAGCTGTGATTACACCGATCTTGGAACATCTACCACGAAGACGGATTACCGAATTCAAACACTATATTCAATTGTTTTCAAGAACTTCATGATGAATGAGTTCTTTTTCGCAATGATAATACTTTGATTGACAGCACCTTCGGCCTGCCAATAGGGATCATTGGGGGAATTCTCGACAGGTTCTCAAGTGTGTCTGGTTTCTAAACGTCTCTTTATTATCGGCTTGAGGTATTATCGCCGGATTCGTAGCTCGGTAGTTTTTTATATCCTGGACAGGTTAACAACGGCAATAGCTTGGATCTAGAGCAGTACCATTATGTTCAACCAATTCTGAAAGGATGTTGAATAGATAAAACGGCGCGCAAATCTTGTAGTTGTAGGTAAGGCGTTAGAGTGGCTAAAAAGCAAAGGTTTATGAAAAAACTATGGAATGCATCAAGCCAATTGATGCTAGAAGATATGTGGTTCCTAGGCTAAGTCAATTAAAACAGCTGTAGCTTTTATATTATTTGTCTACATGATAAAAGATACGATTTGTTCCGTCACTTGTAGTGAAAAACCATAACACTGCTGGTTAAATGGTTTTCCATTTCCAGATCAAGAAAAGGAGGCCATCCTGTATCCCCAAAATCAAGTTAAATGACAAGTGAATTAAATTTCCTACAAAAGAAATCCGCTAACACAATAAACCAACGTTGGGAATGACATATAACATGGCAATAAATTTCAACATAAATTTGTTATAATTCCACCAAATTTTCTCTACCCTGAACATTTCTTGATATCTTCTGAGTTCGTGTCACTAGCAAAAACTTTTATTTATTGTAGTTCAGTACGATGATAACTAGGTCAACCGTAGTGTCGCCAAAAATTAAAATACTCGTAACCTCAGACCCGGACAAATCTTCACAGCATTTTTATGAATGCGAAATTTATGACGCCCAAGCCTCCAATCTATCTTCTTTGTTGTATTTTTTATCTCTTCATTTTTTTTTCTCGAAAAATTCTTGACAAACCTGATATGTCGAATGGAGATAAAAATACGTCCCCCCCCCCCCCCCCCCAACAAAAAAATAAGATAAAATCAAAATTTTTCAGAATCCCACAAAAAATCGCGAAAGAAGATATTCTTTATCATACCACAGGATTTTGCGATTTTTTCTTCCTTATTTCCTACAACGATTGTATTCTTCCTTCGATAATTGCAATTGTTTCCGCGTTTTCCTTTACCGTCTCGTTTCCTGTTCAATTGTTTTTTTTTTCTGGTTCATGTTTCTACCCCTACTCTAAGCCAGCTGACAGTAAAATCAAATTAAATTTGAGACAATGGGCTGCGGGATTGTTTGAATAAACATAAATTTCAAGGAATACGAATATTGTAGTCGCGATCTTATTCTGGGATTAAAAAAAAACAACAACACGAAAGCGGCTATAACAATAGAAAAACCTAACGTGCAAGGGCAAATGGAATGAAAGTGAAACCATAAGAAACCAGAGAACAAGGAACTTTTCCTTCCAAATTCAACAACAAAAAAAAAAGGAAAAACGGAAAAAAACTTGGAAAATTCAATTTCAAGGAAAGCTCATCAGGATGCGTAGCGGATGGAGGAGCCATGTAGTCGCCGTATCAAGCGCCTACATATACAGGGTGTTCCGGATAATATGCCAAAGACTTTAAGGGGAGTTGCATTTTCAGATTTTCAGAAAAAAACCGTATGGCTTGCGTGGGGAGGTCGGAAAAGCATCCCCACCAATATACAGAGGTTCTAAGCAAAGGGTTACACTGCCCTGTTTTGACTCCCATTGCAAAAAAAACATCACTCAAATATATGCGTTATCCGTAATTTAATTGTTACAAAGTAGTGATTGGCCTAAAGTTAATGTGTAAAAAGTTATTGAAGTTCAAAAGTGATGTTTTCTTTTTAAACTTAAAACCACCATTTTTTACAACTTTGAAACCTGTATCTAGTACTTACAAACAAAAAAAAAAACTCAGGTCATTTCATCTCAGTCAGCCAGCACTATAAATTAGCTTACAGCTAATTTAGAATCTTTCTTCCGTAAAATAACTTTTTTAAAAAAGTTTCATTTTATGACCCCAGCAGGAAAACAAGGGTCCACTTCAAGTAGGTACGCTCATTTCCGCAGGTCAAAAAAAAATGTACAGGAAATTTGCTAAAAAGGAGTAGATCTCTTATGAAATAATATAAAAAGAATGCAAAGTTATTTGTATAACCAGTTTGTTGACGTTCATCATGAATCAAATCGAATGTCCTCGACGATGGCATTTCCGATACAAGAATATGGAGATAAGGTTTACGAGTATGTACTTGGTTTTTGCAACGGTAACGGTCAACGAGCAAGATTGGAATATCTGAGACGATATCCTGGTAGGACTGCCCCAAATGGCAGGACATTAATAAGAACATTTTCTGGCACAACGCGGAAATCGGAGACTCACATCCTGTCAGAGCATAAGGCGTTCGCAGATACGAAGACGATTTGCATTACGTTAGAAACCACCCAAATACCAATATTAGGCAACAAAGCAGACATTTTAAAATGTAATCTCAGCAGAACTTTCCTTTGGAGATTTTTATGTACGTTTAGAAGGCACGCATACATTCCATCATATTCGAGTACCAGCACAGGAGTTAAAACACGGGAGCTCAGAGAAGAGTTTGGAATTCGGCTATTGCATTCTGGAAAGATTATTTGCAGGAGACATCTTTATTGGCCGGATTCTATTACAATTCGCCAAGGTTTGAGTCTTTAATTTCCTAATTACCTGTTCAAGAAGCAACCATGAAACTCAGAGCTTTTCAGCATAAGTGCAGCGTCAATGTGTGGGCAGGCATATTGAGTAACAAGCTAATCGAACCCTACCGGTGTCCTCCATGGCTTAAATTGAACCTCTACCTGGAATTTTTGCGAAACAAATTACCAAAACTATTAGGCGATATACCACTGCAAAAAAGGATTACCCCTTTGTACCAGAGAGATAGCACCCCGCATACTATGGCCATGCAGCCAGAGAGTGGTTAGATCGGGTTTATGAAAATTCGTTGATAGGGCGGGATGGCTCCATTCTGTAGTACTCAATTTCTCAAGCACTTTGGAGATGGAGAACATTGTTTAGTCATCAGAAATTACCGTAGGTTTGACGAGACAGTTGCGAAAGTCCGAAAACAATTGGAAAGAATGGATATTGTTAGAGCCTTCCAAAGACGAGCTCTGGAATGATTTGCACTTTGAACAATTGATATGATACAAAAAAATTGAAATTACAATTAATTAATTTAATGTTTTATCTGTTTCAACAATTTGAGTCGTATCTTGAAAACTACCGACTTGAGATGCAATGACCTGGATTTTTATTTGTAAATACTATACCAGATACACCTTTTAAAGTTGCAAGAAGTGGGAGTTAATTAAATACTCTTCAGGGAAAAAGTCCATGACCAATTCAAAATTTAAAGTTTTTGTAAAAATAAATCATTTATGATCTTCAATAACTTTTGACACATTCATTTCATGGCAACATTTATTTTGGAACAATTAAAGTACTAACAATTACAAGTTCAACGATTTGTTACTTACTATACACGCATAAGAATCACGAGTACATATGTCAAGAAACTCTCCTTAAAGTTTTCGACATTTTTCCCCTAACACCCTGTATCGTGATCCACGTTCGTTCGGAGTCGTTCACGCGAAGCGGAAGTAAATGCTTTCCGCGCGAATTCAATCCTATTCCTCAATTTGCCTCCGGCATGTGGTGATGGTATCTGTATCTCGAATTCTGATTGACTGCAGAGTGGCAATACGTCCTTGGGGCAAAGGATGTTCTCCATACACAAACACAATAATACGCAGCTCAGGATAAAATCAATTTAAGAAGCTCTTTGTACGGGACTTGAAACCAAATAGCTATCGCCCTGTCGGCTATTGATTTCTTGTCGAAGTTGTGTGCTGTTCGATGTCGATAATTTGCTCGATGACTTCCTAATGGCTTTGTTTTATTTTGATGAAACTTTCGTTCTGCGGAAGTGTCCATTAAAGCTATGATACGGAATGAGATTTGAATTGTTGACTCCGGATTAGGGGCCTTAGATTTGATAGTTTTGGGGGATTAACTTAAAAGCTGGGGCCTTAAGTTCACTTATATTGGTTGACTTTCAAAGACAATTTTAATTGTAATAAAAAGTAAGTACCTATCCGTAACAACACCAACGAGATAGCATTGCGGGAATCAGGGTAATATTTTGAATATTTTAAGATGGTCCAACAAGGATTGCTCCTCTGTCGAGCCTTTCCATCTCCTTCAAAGTAGCCCTTGGTACTGGAGTAAATAATTTCTAAGTGGCCCCGATTTTTCATCGCCTTCACTCTGTATGTATACAGAGCCGAATACACATTCTAGTGGCAGATATGGGTTATCTAAAAATGAATCCAGCGTATGCCGCGAATCAATCAATCTTATTGTCATTAATTTGAATATCAGACGTTATATAGTTATTGCGATTGGATAGCTCGTTAAATGTTAAATATTGAATGGTCAAACAATCGCTTATATCATATATCCGACATGCTTACATCGTACCTACCCTAAATTTTTTGGCAAACGTGAAAGTTCCAAGTCAGTCAGAAGAGCCTTTTATGGAAGAACATCGACTGGTGTCTAGAACACTAATAATATTGCTCGCACTTAATGAACTTCCTTAGGCGTCATATCGCGGAAGTTGCAGTTGTTGCGTTATTTTTTTTTTATGTAAAATTTTCAAATCTAAAATAAAGAAAATTTTCAATCAGATGAACATTGCGGATACAAGTAAAATCTATTATCGGTGACGATTATAAATGGGATTCTTATGAATTATAGTAGTCTTCTTAAGCATAAGGCTTGACTCCCTATCCAAATGAGTGGCAAAATCACGGAAGATATTTTAAAAAATTTCTTACTAATTACTGTTAACTTGTACAAACACTGCCAATCTTTCCATCAAAGGTACAAAATGCATGAACTCATAGGTTGCGCTAAGAAGCCCTGGGTCGCTTCAGCTGGCACAATTGTTTGCTAACTGCTTCCAATATTGTACTCCTAGTTGGTTCTTGCTTAACCCCCTCTTAAACTCACTGTGGATGCGGACACGAACATAGATCACTCCAATCATTTTTCTCTCGCAATAATCATGTTCCTCCTCATCTTGTTTTGATAAAGCCAATGGCTTTGTGATCTAGAAAAGAACTGGGATAATGAATCTTTTACTGAGCGCTATTTTAGGTGGCCGAGCTCTGCTATTCAATAACCTTCTGAGTCTAAAAATCGACTATTGGCAAGGGCAACTTCGCCGCTTCAATGATACCAAAACATAACATAGCTTGGTCTAAATTTTCAAGATACATGCAGCGTGCGAATTGAACTTTCCTGACCTGAAGCCACACTAATAAGGACAACCAGTTAGTTGCCGAAAGACTTAGGGCGATTACATAGCATGTTAGAGAGCATCTGATAGGTGCTGTTTAGGAGGCCGATCTATCTATCTATCTATCTATCTATCTAAGAAACTTCGTCCAAGCATATTATAGAGATGAGCATGGTGTACGAATGTTCTTCACAAAGTCATCCCTCACCGTCGGCTTGCATATGTCAGAAGCTAGGCCGCCAGTATTGACAGCCTTGTAGATATGGTCATCTTCACTTCGTAGTTCTGTCTGACACCGGAACATGATTGTCATCCACGTTTAACAGTCTGAAGATTTAATTCTTCCATATTCTTAACACTGACGGCGAATCTACCACTAAGCTCACTTTTTCGTCCCAACATATCCCAATTTCTTTGACCTCGGGCTTCAAGTGCTTTCTTCTTCTTTTTGATGTAGTCCTCCTAGTGCTATCTATATTCTATCTGTTTCTTAGCATTCGGAATTCATCGCTAAATCTCGTGTTTTGCTGTGGTGGTCGTAACCTATCACATCAAAAACAGCAAATATGCGGAAATCGCATCTGGCCCGATATAAACTCATTTCGATTAAAATGAATTTTAACATCATGCTTAGAACGTTGAGTATGACTATTGTCGGGGACTTCACAAATACCGTTCTTGGTAACATCGATGGGACATGCGGTTATGATAACTAACTTAGCCTTAATGCGGATTGTTACGAAGCTCTCGGTCAAATCATCATAAACTCAAAACTTCATCACAACGTATTTTTCCATCCTTCATATAATCGGTCTATTCCATCGCACTTCTTTGTTGGGGGTTAGATATTTTTTAGAACAGTTTAAGGTCACTCCCGGGAGTTGACCCGACGAGTAGCCCCCACTAGGAGTGCTGGGCGCGCTTGATTGATCGAGAGCTTAATAACCCAAAGTTACACCCCATGTCCCGCACTCTTAAGGCGTATGGCAACGTGTCCGTGCCATTAAAAGGTGAAGCTGTTGTGACCGTACGGTGGCGTGACAAGTGGCAACAGCTGCCATTACTTGTAGTTGACAGTACCAGTTCGAAGCGTTCAGGTTTGCGGTTAAGTACCCAGAGGAGACGAAAGTTTTACAGTTGTCGGATTGATCTAGGGATCAGTTCGCATAACAGGCACATGCTCTTTGTGAAGAATTCCAATCTGTTTTCAGTTCCGAGCTTGGGTGCAGTAAGCATTTCGTTACACATCTAACGCTGAAGTCTGACTGTCGTCCATGGTATTTTAAGTTCTGTCCAGTCGCTTTAGCTCAAAATGAGGACATGAGCAAAGAGATTTAACGACTGATAAGTTTGGGATTTTTGCGAGCTGTTGGAACCAGCCAGTGGACAGCCCCAATTGTAGTTGTAGAGAAGCAGAATGGTAATCATCGACTTTGTGGTGATTTTACGGTCACCATAAATCCTCACTTGGAAATTGATAGACTTCCTGTTCCTCGCATCCAGGAGTTGTTTTATCGGTCTCAGGGTTGCCGTTTGTTTGCAAAAGTGGATCTTTCAGATACAAATCTTCAGATCCCACTTGATGAGGAATCAAACCGTGTGTGTGTCATCAATACGGAGCTTGGATTGTTTCAACGTCAGCGACTTCCTTTTGGGGCAGCAAGTTCTTCTAGAATTTTTCAACGCTACATAGAGCAACTGACGGCCGATCTGGATTTCTGTGTCTCATATTTGGATGACATCATCGTGTCGGGCCAATACAATGTTGAATACATAAAAAACCTAAAGTCACTATTCCAGCGTTTCCAAGATCATGGACTGAAATGTCGATTGGCAGAATAAAAGTTCTCTGACCCCGAAATCGTGTATTTAGGACACATAATCGATGAGAAAGGAATAAGACCATCCGATATGCGAGTGGAGGTCATCAACAACTTACCAAGACCGAACAAATTTAAGGAGTTAGAAGCTTTTTGGGTAAGTTAAATTACTATAGTCAGTTTATACCAAATTTCACACAGCTCGCTGCACCGGTGAATAAGCTGAGATGCAACGAAGAACCTTTCGCTTGGAATCACTAGCAGCAGAAATCGTTTGATGATTTTAAAGAGAAAATCATGAAGGATTCTGGGTAAACACTACGACATTTAGCAGCTCGCCAAGAAAAGTATGGGACAACAAGAGATGCTTCCAGGCCGGCCCCGGAGCAGCCGTTCTGCTGAGAATATTGCAGCTTTGGTTGAAGATGTTGCAGAGGACCCCAGAGTATCAACCAGACGACGTGCCACGCAATTGGGCATCAATCGGCGGTCTTCACAGAGAATTTTTGTGAAGGACTGTAAGATGTTCCCTTACAAAGTACAGACAGTGCATCAACTGTCAGCTGTTGACTGCCAAGCGCGTGTAACCTACGCCATCTTGAATCGTTTAGCGATTTGCACTGCCCGACAAGATCGCCTGATTTAACCGTTCCAGACTTCTTTTGTGGGGTTTTTGAAGTCACGAATCTACGTCAACAGGCCTCAGACTCTTGAAGCCCTCAAAGAGAATTTCTGGCAAGAGTGATGGAAAATGCCGCAAATCGGACCCGAATGATCATCAATTCTGGCGACGGCCACCTAGCCGATATCATTTTCTCGACTTAATGGAAAAAAATGTACGACTTTAAATAAAAATAATCCAAAAGAGGAAGCAAAGTTCTTCATTTATAAAATTAAAAAGTTACAGCCAAAGAAAATCATGTGATAACTTGTGCGCCACCTTGTATAGCCATTTTCCGATTCAAATTACAGAAATGACACCTCGCTCAATGTCCACAAATGACTCTTTGGTTTTCGAGATGTCTGCTGCGGTAGAACAAATTGATTTACCGATTCCTCAAGTTTCTTCATTACCTCAGCAAGTGGCCACAACTAGGCGGAATGCAGTTGAAAATAAAGTTACACTTAGAAGATCTAAGCGTCTCCGCGCTAAGAGAGTTGGATTCGTTCCTTGAATTAGATGTGAGGGAAGATCAGCAAATCCTTTGTACCAAAAAATAATGTAACACAATGGCAACTCTGTTTAATTACCAACTAATGACATTTCAATTGCCGCTGAAATACGTATAAAGCGCTTGGTAAATTTTTCTTTGTGGTCAACCACACACTTCAATTTGTGAGTTCTACCAAAGAGGTTTCTTTGTCTACGATTATCATTACGTAAAGCTGTTATATTGAAGTAAACGGTTTTGTAATTAATTACCCAACAAATTTAACAAATATGATTAATTAATTATCAGATTAAGACCCATAAATACTCGTATCTAGCAATCTAGTTTCTTGGAGGCAATTTCATAATTTGGGCTCAGCCCATGCTGTTGTTCGATGTTCACAATGAAATACGATTGACTTTTTCTAGACCCTCGAAACTTATGAATAGGATCACGATTTGGCAACTTAAGAACCAAAGAACCGGTTGGTTAGTTCTTTCTAGCATTAGTTTAAATTCAATACAATGGTAGGAGAAGAGTAAACGAGATTTCTATAGACAAAAGAAGGAAGAATAGTACGATTTAAAACTATTTGCCAAATAAAGGAAGCTAACCGAAAGAGCTCTTTCTTCCTTTCTATTATATATAGCAGTAACTGGCAACGTCTCAACGTCCAAACCTATGGTCCATAACGATTTTTTATTAATTGTTCATCGACAATTTTGATAGTTTTCAATAATGTGGGCCAAATTGCAATCTAATTCGTTGAAGAAGTAACTTAAAGATCTTGAAGCTGTTACGAAAACTACGTCGAAAGGCGGCAATTATTATGTCTCAGCAAAAAGATATAAGAGGAAATCAAATTGGAACGTGAGGTATGAAACTTCTATTAGCTTTCCACGATGCATCTGAAACGAGTAGATGAATTTAATAATTTCATTTTAAAGTACTAGGCATTTCAGGATATAGTTTTCCTATATGACTGGGGTTTTGCTTTTATGATCAACATTATATGTGTTATTCCTTAAGAATTGACCCAGTTTTGAAAAGATTTTCTTTCATAAAAAAGAAGAAATATCAAATTTATGAACTGTTAATTAGACAGTCAACTGGCTGGTAAGCAATAATAATTCTCATTATTGTATCAAATATACTGACCAAGCAAATGGTCAAAGCTACAGTACCACATTCCTGCAGTTTATCTCATTATCGATGCCAATTAACCTTCAGTGAGATAGTGCTTGAAGCTATTTAATTAACTTCACTTCCGTCAGGTACATACGAGTAGATACATAGACAATTGCTCATAATGAACCACCGGTAAAATGATTTCCTTTTACTTGTTCCAACAAACAATTTTAGGTGTACAAGCTCCCACTTGACCCTCATTCATAATACTCGTAGCCGGGCAAGTCTCACTTGATACCCACATAGTGTGAAGCCAATTCAAGTTCACACATAACCATGCTCTCAAGCTCTATTATCTGTTTACGATCTGAAGCCGTTATAAGCCATTTTCGGATATTGCTAGGCCAAGGCAATCCATTGGCTTTGGTTCTTAATTAAGATTCACATCTTGACAGATGCTCAAAAGTCATAAAGTTCTATGAAATTTACCATAAAAATAAGTCCTACGCTTTGAAACGCACAACGTCTTTGGATGTTGTTTTGAATCTTATAGGGGCTATGCCATGGCGAACAGTTGGATTCCATTAAGGAGAAACAAAGCGGAAACCGATTTCACGCAAATGGCACGGATTAATAACATTTAATGATATTTTCGGCCGATAAGATGGGTATCTTGATTGATCATGCTGGTTTATGATTCAATAGAATGGTTATGGATACATTCGCGTGAATTAAGACATCAAATACAAAATCCTATAGATGAATAATCTGACCCCAGCTTCGAATACTTGTACAACTGGCATATTCTCAAGAGGCAATTGTAAGTTCTTCCTTTTACTGAACTAAAAATACTCCTAATTGGCCTTACTAACAAAGAATCATTAGTCGTGACTTCAAAAAGGTGACGAATTAGATATTAAGCTACTTTTTCAAAGAATCTACTATATTTTCATTGAATCGGCTACATAGCATTGGTTTGGCGCTTTACATTCGCGCATCTTCGAAATGAAACCAGAAAACTTCTAAACAGGTCACCAAACTCACTAATTTGAAAGAAGACTGGAATCTTTACAGATCGAAGCAAGAATAATATATGTAAGACGCTTATTCGGATTTCGAAGAGTGCCTCTTACAAAGATTTTTGCGAATAGATCGAAACTGTCGGTGAAACCAGTAGGCTGATCAAAGCCCTCAAAAGGGCAAGATCAAGCAGTCTGGAAGCACTCAGAAAATCTGATGGTGCCTATACTGAGTCGAAAGCAGAGATTCTCTGGCTCATGCAATGGGAACCAGCTCACAGCCAGGTCCCGGAACCTGCTAGTGAGCTGAATAACACAACACGCCGTAGCTGGTATATCTGATCAGTTGTGGTGATGGATGAGGTCATTAAACATGCCGTTGCTTCCTTTGATGGCTTCAAGTCGCCTAGGACCGATGGGATATACCCAGTTATGTTACAAAAATGTATAGATAAGCTGGTGGTAACTCTGAAACGAATTTACACTACCAGCCCGGCAGTGGCATACATAACGGAACTTTGGCGAACAGTGAGAGTAGGCTTTATACCGAAAATCGGAAATGAAGACACACGCTCGCCAAGAGCTTCAGACCTATATGTCTGGTTTACATCATATCAAAAAGCATCGACAGAATCGTCGAGATCCATGTGCGCCTTGCGAATGCATCCTCTGTCTGCGATACAACGCGCCTATCTCGCGAGAGTGCGCTTTAGAATCTGGTAGAAAGAATTGAAGGCGCGCTCGACAAGAGGTGGGTGGTGCTTTTAACAACGCAACTTTTGACGGCATGTGCAACTCTCCAGACAACAAGCGTAGACGAATCGTTAGTTTGGTAGATAAAGGCGGATGCTGGTTGCGCCCAATATATGGATGCGGGGGTAAAAAGAGGTTACACGCAAGGCGGCGTTCTGCCTCCACTGCTGATGTGCATATTGGTCGACTCACTGCTCAATACTTTCTGGCATCTATGCGCAAGCATGTGTCTAGTGACTGTCTGCTCTAAAGCGCAGGCAGCCATACACGTGATCGACGATTGGTGCATTAGTAATAGGCTTTCAGTCAATCCTCTCAAAACTGAGCTTGTTCTATTTACGAGAAGGAGGAGGCTGTTCGGTCTGACGCATCTAGTGCTTAAAGGCATCACCACCCATTTCTCCAAAGAAGCTAAGTATTTGGATGTCATCCTGGATAACAAACTTCTATGGACCAAACATGTTACATTGAAAGCCTCTAAAGTGCTTTCGGCCTTCTGGCAGTGCAATGGAGCTATCGGTAAGACATTCGGCCTATCTCCGAGGACGGTCCTCTGGATCTACATGGCTATAATATGGCCAATTATATCAGACGCGTCTGTTGTCTGGTAGAATAAGCTTTCACGAAACTACAATAGGTGATTGCTGATTTTATCAGACTCCAAAGAACGGTTTGTCTCGGCTGCACAGCGGCTTTCCCCAGCACACCTGGCTCTGATCTAGACGCATTGATGAATCTCCCTCCCATTGATATTCATATCATGGGCTGCACCCTCAAGGCCACTTACAAATAAGTGGTATTTGGTACAACACGCACTGGAATTTTCATAACCATTTGCGTCGGCTGTCTAATGACTCTGATCTTACGGACATGCCGTCTGATGCAATGACGCCAGAACTCATGCTACGGAAAAGATATGAAATCTACTTTCCCTGTACCCAGGATTGGTTTCGACTAGAGCCTTTCCTGAGCCAGGAAAGGAATGCAGTCGGGTCTTCGCGGACGGCTCCAAAACCTATATATATGATGTGGTGCTGGTGCCTTTCTGGAGGACGACTATATTAGATTTCACTTCTCATTAGGAAAACATGTGTCTGTCTTCAAAGCGCAGATATACTCGTACGCAATCCGGATGGTATTTTGAGGAACTGGTGGAGGGGCGAAACTTTGCATCTGTAGCGACAGCCAAGTTCCGCTTAGAGCTTTGCCGAACCCTCTTACGTCTTCCAAGTTAGTTTAAAAATGCATGACATCATCGAACGCAGTCTGAAGGTTAAATTCACTAAGTCTTGTCTGCGTCCCAGGTCACGATCGGCAAGGATCGGAGGAGAGTTTTTCAGGATCCGAACCTACGTTGGGTCCTCGGTTAAGGTTTCCATCCATATGTTGAGTTAAGCTTTTCACTTGATCTATAAACAATAGGGAGGAATCATAAATAAATTAATTTCAATCCCTGAACAACATATATTTTAACCCTTCTATTGCTCTCTTTATTTGGAAGGACATTTTTGTGATGGACGGGAATAAAGTGTGTAAACACGTAAAAAAAGAAAATGAGTTATTGTTGCTGCTTAAGTGCAAGCAAACGGATTGGGCAACAGAAAGAATATCGAAAAGAGAAGAAAAAAAAGAAGGGAATCTGTATCCAAGGTAGAATTGAAAATGAAAAATTGAATGGTTTCTTTCAGATGACTTACATATAATTGCTAATGGCTTTTATAGCTTTACGTGGCAGAACTTGGAAACCTAGCACCCGAGCTGCGGTAATCGACAGCAGTAAGAGGACAGCGCATTCTTCAGAAGTTAGGCGGCAGAGCGGGAAAACTACTTTGTGTAAAAGATTTCGGTGATTCTTATTGTAATCTCCGGGAAGTATCAAACCTTAACCGCAAATATTGTAAAAGTAAGAACCTGAAATGCTTAGAAAAATATGCGGGAGGTTATTAGCAACGTTTAATTAATATTGCTTCAAATGAAAAGTTACAATGTTGAGACCTTCTCTATTAATACTAGACACTCCTCCCCATCGTTAAAAGAAACACAAGCGATCAATTGTTTTTGTAAAACTTATTTCGTCTTCAAAAACAATGCAAAAAAACACATAATGAGAAATTAAGCTCCAAATCTAAAGCCCTGGTCATTACTCATTTCCCCCATCAATTACACCTGATGCCAATGACAACATTTCCGGTATCTTTCCATAGTGAACCTGCAGTCATTTACCTTAAAATTCCCAAATCGACATGAATAGATTCTGTTCGTTTTTATCTGTAATTTCCTTCGTCTTTGGATATGGTTCGCGTGGATAACTTCAATCTGATTGATGAATAATGACCTACTCGTACTATGCTATAGCTAGCCCATTGTTCTATGGAATAGATGGATGAGCTCGTGAAATAATTATAATACAACAGAAAAACATTCTCCCTCTAACTTAACAATAACAAAGTATCTCTTCGAAGATTGATGAGGAAATTGGCAGAATGGAGTAACAAAGAACTTTCAAATAGCCCAACCACTAAATTGTATACCAGTACCCATTCATGTACGGGTATCTAAATGGAGAACTAGAAAATGCACGCGCGTTGCCAGACCGTGACTTAAGATAGGAGTATCTGTCCGTACATTACAACAAAAACGAATTCTTCACCGCGGCACAATGTAATTTTCTCCCTAATTTTCCGCAGCGCGACACTGGGTCCAATTAGTCTCACTAGAAAAGCTATCCAACTCTAGCCGCTCTCATCAAGATACTCGTACACTCGCAGCCGGCATCCCGGCATTACATACCGACACACATAGACGCTTGAAGATCCAGGTCGTGCATTCGACAGATTGGAACGTATCATGCAAGTTTGACTGTCGGATGGTGTCAGATACTTGTTTTAAGATTTTTCTCTTTGTGTTTTGATACCGACCCATTTGGTTTACTTGTAGCTGGAAAATTGATTACTTTTTGGATTTTCTTTTTTCTGAATTTCATTGGTATCATAGCTATTCAGCTACAACACAAATTGGTTTCAAATTATGCGTTCACACAATGGAAAAATCGAAAAATATGGTAGATGTGGAAGCTTGATTGCTTTAGCTTGCAGCATAGGTTGGTAATTTATTAAGACACCTTCCCCTATCTCCTAGACGGCGAAAGTGATGAGATTAAGTTCTGCTCTTAAAAATGAACCAAGGTGGTGTTCATAATTTTTCAGATCCAATTTGTAAGTACATAAATTTTGTGGTTTTCTGGTGAAAGATAACATACATTTTCGTTGACTGAGATGTGGATTTATTGGATTTTCTTTGGTGGTATAATTTATTAATTTTCCAATTAGTGTAGATGGTGTTGGTCGTGTTACATTGACGAATCGAACGGCGAGAATTCAAAGGGAAGGAAATTATTAAGCGCTATCATAACTCTTTGAAACGTCTCAATTACGATTATGTCAATTTTTGTTTTAAGTCCTGCATATTTTAAGCTTCAGGTGGTTGATATTAGGGACTTGTGTCTGTAAACTTTCTTGGTCTCGTTTTAAGCAACATATGTAAATTCTTTGACAAATTTTTTTAAGTACTTTTGCTTTTACAATAAACTAAAAGAAAACGTGTCAGCCGAATAGGCATTTTGGCTTTTCAAACCTACAAATCGGTAAAAGGTTAGTTACTTTGGGAACATACCTGGGTTTACAGCCGTCTTCTTGTACTCAAAATTTGCTTTTACTTGTGATGACGAATTTGTTGCTTTCTACAACTGTCAATCGTAGGATCTTAGATATTTGCACCGGTTTATTTTTAGCTTTTTTCGCTAAAGCTGCTGCGAAATGAATAGGTTTCCTCAAACAATGTAAGAAATACTTTTCCACGACTTGAATGAGCTATACATTTTGTGCAAAATGCACTATTTTACCGTCTACGAGGAAGGTAGACAGAAAAATTAATCTCAGGATTTACATATGCATGAATGTACATACGAGGTCTGCTCAAAAAGTATTAAACCATAATTTTTATTGGTAAAGCAAACAATGTTTGGAGAGCGGGGTTTCGTGACCATAACTATGCATACCTAGTATGCCAAGTTTTCCTACGACCACGGCGTTAAAGTCCAAACATCCAAAATGAGTTTATCATTGATCAAGTAAGGACTCTGGTGATACAGAATTGTCGAATAAGAGTTAGGGAATTTGCTGATAAAACGAGCACTAGTGTTGGATCTATTCACTCCATTTCATCTGAAAATTTGGTCCCCAGGATGGTCTCAGCAAAACACGTGCCAAAGTTGCTGACTATTGAGCAAAAGCAACTTCGTGTAAAGATAGTATAGGATCTGTTGGAGACTGTGAACTATGATCCCAAATTTCCCAACGCAGTGATCACTGGTGATGGGTCTTGGGCTAATTGGTACGACCCAGAAATCAAGTTTCAGTTATCACAATGAAAGCATGCAACATCCCCAAGGCCCAAAAAGCAAGGTGGGTCCGAAGCAATGTGAATGTCAGGCTGATCGTGTTATTTGACTCCACTGGTGTGGTTCATCATATAAGTGGGGTACACGGCACCACTATCACCAAGGAGTACTACCGAGAGGTTCTCTATTACCTCCATGATGGGTGGACCTGGAGGCAAATGGCAGTTGGAAATTTTATTACGACAACGCACTCGCTCATTCTGCACATATGGTTCGGTGTTTCTTAGCCAAACACAAGACACCTGCGGTGCGCTAACCTCCCTACTCTCTAGACCACGCTTTTTCTCCAAATGCCTTCGAAAGACTAGACTTCACACCAGGGATGCAATTCTGTATATTGCGACGGACAATCTGCGCGCAATACTAGTAGAGGCAGAAATTGCTTCCCGCAGTTGCAGAAACGTTGGGAAAAGTATGTAGCGATTAGTGTTATACTGCATTTCAATAAATGTTGGTTTTAGAAATAAAGTTCAGATACCTTTTGAACAGACTTCGTATTGTATATACGAAGAAATAGAGGCGATTTTTGATAATGATTGCCAACATTAGATACTGTGCCATATATAACAGCGAGTGAGTAAAACTATCCCAAACACCGCACAATTGGTATTATAAGTTTGATATTGAACAACTTAAATCGCAAGCAACTTTCGGAGAGCCTGGTGTCACAATCGACATAAAAAAAAAGAAAAAAACCAATGTTTCGGGCCTGTTGTGCATTTATAACAAGAACTGTCTACTAACCATTGCTCTTATAGTCGCAAATCAGTCAACCATTGTCTTTTACCTAACAACACGAGAAATTGTGTATACGCAAACTGTTGAATACCTTTAGCTCGAGAACTCCTATATTGCATTGTGGTCCTTCTCACTGATTAACCCAATGAACAGTTCTAACATCTACGCTCCTAACATCTATGCAGTTAATGTAGCTATACTGTCTGATGAATTAGGCCTTTATTCTCTAAAGCAGCCCTGGACTTGATTGACGATTGGTGCACTAGAAATGGGCTTCCAGTCAACCCTCTGAACACTGACATTGTTTTCTTTTCGAGAAGGATGGAGCTGACTTGTTTAGTGCCGATGTCAGCCGATAACCTTTCGGTTTTGAAAAAAATGAGGCTTGTCGCCGAAGAGAGTTCTTTTAAATCTACACGCCTATGATAAGAACAATCACATATATACTCGTACTATGCGCCGGTGGTACGAGGTTTACGAAGATGCGCCACTACTGCTTTTAACAGGCTCCAAAGAATGTTCTGTCTTGCCTGTCTGGGGGCTTTTCTTAGCAAGCTTCGCTCTGATCGAGGTGTACTGATAAAGCTTTCTCTCCGTGATATTCATATTATTTGCTGCGCTTTAAAAATCAGCTTCCGCTTAAATGTAAATAGTCTTTGGTACAATATGCGCTGGAGTTTCGATAACCTTGTGTTATAACTGTTTTTTGACTCTGGTCATACGAATATGCAGTCTGTCTTGTCTTACAGTTCAGGAGTTGTTCTTGGGTTATTGCTATAGACTTTTCCTTTCAAAAACACCTAAAGAAAGAAATCCAATAGCGTTAAATCGCATGATCTTGGTGGCCAATTCACAGCTTCGCGGTGCGAGATATCCCCACCTTCGAATTTTGTCTTCTCAATAATTCCATTGTTTCGATCGCTGTGTGGCAGGTTGCACCGTCCTGTTGAAACCACATGTCATCGAAACCTATTTCAACAATTTGCGGTCAATAGAAGTTGTTTATCATCTCACGATATCAAACGCCGTTGACGGTGACCGCATTGCCAGCCGCATTCTAGGAGAAGAACAGTCCAATCACTCCGTTGCTCGTGGTCGATGCACGCGACGTTGATGGATCACTCATGGATTCTCAGTCCCTCCACATGCGGCAATTCTGTTTCCTGACATAGCCATCAAGTTCGCAATAAGCTTCGTCGGAGATGATTTTCTTCGAAAAATCACCATTCACTTGTTGATGATGTAAGATCCATTTTGCGAACGTTTGGCGCTACGCTTGTAAGCACGCAAATGCAAATCTTTAGTCACAATTCGCTGTAAACTGTTTTATTTGCTGAGAACGATGGAGAATCAAGGTGGAAGTATTCTGATCAACACTCTAACAAACTGCTACAATGTTTTCATTAGACCGAGCTGCACGAACATGATCACGTCTCTCCTTATGTTTGAACTAATCCAATCGCCTGAAGTTTCTCGTTTAATCGGACCATTGTAAGATGAAAGTGTATTATGGTACCCGAAAAATCTACGATATTTTCGAATTGTCTGCGTAAAAATCTCAACATTTCGGTAGTGGATTTTCACAATGTCTATGCGTTGTGCCTCCGTGTAATTCCCCATGACTAAAACGTAATGTTCACACAAGACACCTGTCAAACAACAACGCGGTACGACCGACACAAAACAAATGCCGCAAAATTCAAAAATTCAAAAGGCGGTCTTAATGGGACACCCTTTATTTCGATGCATATGCATTAGAAAAGAAAAAAATTATAAATTCCTAATCTAGTAGCCAAGTACCATGACAACAATGAACTGATAGAACAGGCTTTCACTTTCACTTCTTTTACTTTTCTAACTGACGTTAAGAACTATTAAAAAAAATTACGTTTATTTTTAAGCAGCAACTGCCAAATGCAAACGAGACACGCATCTATCCCAAAATATTTGGCGTTTACACTATGTGGTGTTGATTAAATTAATCGTGCTATTTAGTCGTCCCGTTAACGGGATCCTGGTTAAGAAGTGCTTAGATAAGTCCTCGTTGGAGTTCACTTCGACCAGTTGTAAGCGGAAAAGTGTAGGAGAGCGAGGTTTCTCGATAAATTTTTCAAAGTCGGCGATCTTCATAGAGCAGAGATCATTTGGATCAATGGTCAGACAATTGAAGAGGAAGTGCGCCCCAGACTCGTTAAGGAGTACTCAACCGCAGCGCATGTCTTTTAGTGAGAGAGTCTCATAATTATATTTGTGAGTTTGGAGATATCTCCTCTTCTGAGGTTCATCTGCTTGTAGTTTCGGATTTAGTATCGGAAATATTATTCTGGGTGTCCACAGTTGCCTCTATGAGTCAGCTTAGAAAAATTGAAAAGTGTGTTATTTGTTTAGCATAGGACATAGACAGCTTGATGTTGTCATTCTGCCTGCTATTTGCTCCTAGGGATCCAAGTAGTAATAGTCAGTTCAAGTGAATCATTAACCCCAACCCTAAGTTACTGACATCTGTGAAGGTGAAAATAGACTTCGCATTGCTCCAGATTGCGTAGAGTTAAGATGTCCATATCAAATAATTTTAAAATGAAGAAAATCCATCCAGAAGAGACATAGCTGGTAGGGGCAAATTCCCGGTCGTTAGGATAGCCTTTGCAAGCAACCAACTCTGAAGGTAATACAGATCAAACCTTCATTACTGTGATACCTCAGAATTTTCTTGAAACAGCTTGAATGGGTTAAGGAGGACATTGATTAAATAATCTTATAAAACATGTGGACAACGACATCTGGACCGATTTAAAAACAAGAAGGGCTATAATATGTGTATGCATAAGACATACTTTTCAAGTTAATAATGCGCAAGTGGAAGTTATTGTACCCGACCCAATTGAACAAAAAGTGGTTTCAAAACATGTGCTATAGAAGAGGTGAGCAGATTCGAGAAACCAGAAGATAGATCCTTTTACACTTAAATATAGAGATTGGGGGAAAAAAGCACCATTAATTAAGAAGAGGTTAAGTTATCAATATAATCTAGCGAGCAAGTCGCTTCTGCGTAATATCAAACTCTGATAAACATTTGAATGTGAGCTGAGTCATCTATATTTCCACGGCATAAGATTTTCTTATTTGAGTAGCAGAAGCCTCAACCATTGGTGAATAGAGAATGGAATCGAATTTTCAAGCGAAATGAAAACTGTATGGAACGCTAGATGGCACAGGTAGTTCTCGAAATATGTCAGGGGAATATAAATATTAGCATCCCACAATATGCAAGTCAGCTCATCAGTTGAATTTGAGGCATGAATTAAGAGAAGTGATTAAGTGGTTTAAGTAAAAAATTGACTAATAAAAGGTGTACAACGCCTTAAAAAACCACACCGAAACAACTGAGTTTTTTTTTTTTAAATCTGGGTACATACATCGTAGCAAAGTAGGCTTGAACACCAGCTTCAGCCTCGCAAAATGGGCGTTTTTCATAAAATATACATGCGCATAGCCTGTATTTCAGCCTAGGGGTTTACTTATGCAGCTTTTCAAATAGTCGTAGATAGTAGTAGATTAAGCGCTTTCAGATCAATGTAGTTGAATGAAACTGTAAATCTTTTGGAAAATATTTGGTCGCCAAAAATATCTTTTAGTACCGCATCCATCCAGTTGAAACCACATCTCAGGACTGTCAGCAATCGCCGGGATCAAAAATGTTTAATCGCAGCCCGATAGTATTAACAGCACTGTTTTCAAAGAACAATGGCCCAATAACTTTTTTTTTGGTGAGTACAATTGCCGCCACTACAATAATCTTAGGTTTCCACTAAAAATAACATTCTTTCTATATAGTACCTATAATTTTCTTGTCATTGCAAACAGCACTTTTTGGAGGATCTTCTGGCTGAATCTTTTATTCTAAAAAGTCTTTTCAACGACTTCAGTGAACAAACTGAGTTAACCAGAGCGCCTTTCCTATACTCTCTAGGACACTTGTAAGAATTCATTCAAAAATCGATTTTGTTCGGACCGCACTGCCAAACATTGGAGGGCGGGATATGCGGGGGCGATTTCAAAAACCAGAATAGTTAGCTCAAATCTATTGTACGCCGCCCGGCTGACACGAAAAATTTCTAGAAAAGCGTTTGTTTTTCTTCTATTGTACTTTTCCTAGAAAAGACTATTGGTCCACGATAAACAAGAATATTTCGTTTCAGAACACTATTGTACTTACTTTGTGTCCAGACTATATTTTAATACAATACATCGGCTTGTTCAACTAGTAATGCTTTTAAAAGTCGTCTTTTTAACATATGTAAACGTAAAATGGTTTGTCAAAAAATGATTGAACACAATGTCGAAATACCATCTACGATTTGCAGGATTTTTTGAGACGCAATATCAGTTTTTTGTGGCGCATACTTTCTGATTATTTATTTTTCATGTACAAGTATCTTAAGAAAAATAAAAAATTAAAGCATTATTTTATTTACGCGATTATAATAATACTTCAATAGCAAAAGCCAACTTTCGGTGTCCACGATTATGGGTTTGGGTTTCGAAACCACGGCTTCTGGATTTCAACAACTTTCATGTGCAAAAATGATACTTACTCGTATTATTGCTTTTCGATTTCATGAACGGCGAAAATTGCTACCAGTTTCGATACGCCTAATAAGCCTACTTATTCCTAATTTGGAAACTAATTGGAAGCTATTATTAGCCAGAGAATAAGAAATCATCTTCAGATGCTAATGCCTCTTAACGAAAACAATAAGTCAATTTCGAGACACAAAATCTCTTCCCATTAGGTAATCAACTGACAGTTGTGCTGCCTAATTATCAACCTCAGGCTGAGAGGTACACAACACCATAATGAGCGGTTCTTAGACCAATCTCAATGCAAACAAAGGCCATTGTGCTCATCAGATCATACTCACGTGGATTGCTCACTGAAGTAACTGTCGGTCGGTCGTATCTATCGATGTTCCGGTTTACATGAATAACAAACGAAAACACAAGATTTCTCCAGAAGTACCAGAAGTACGAGAATCACCAGAAGCGCCAACAACAAGAAGAAGATATGGGATTCTCATTCACCTCACTGTCGAATCCGACCCAATGAACTCGTAAAATGTCGAAAATTATCACTCTTCACGAGTGGTAGCAGGAATTCTGTTCTGCCTTATCTTTCATTCACAATACTTGTCCCTAAACCTTCCCCACTCAAGCTCTTGGCTATGTCATATGGCGCAACAACCGCTGTGCTGCCTGCTCAGATACAGATACATATCTGTGGAACACAAATGTGAACACTCGGCTAATTACCTTGTGATGATAATGACTGCTGTATCTGTATCTTGCGATGATCGTACAGCCTAAACGGTCTTTAAGTGCTTCGTCTCTGTTTTTCAGTTAGCCAAACAGTAATCGTCAATCAGGCCATAAGCCGCGCGATCAACCTGAAAATGCACTCAACCATACAAGATTCAGATACTCGTATACTCGACAATGCACGCAGACAACTGGTCTTAGGATCCTCGGATACGAAGTCGGATATGGGAGTCAAGTAGTGCATGTAGAGAGTATCTCAAGGTATTTATGTTGACAGTAGCTGTCGGTGAACAATCGATACCACTTAGGTTCAATTTAAAGTGTAATAAACTGTAAACAACCCATCGACAATGCATTGCGTAACTGCTGCTCCAGCTACAGCTTTAGTTGCAGTCAGAGTGAGCGATCTAATGGCTGGCACAGGGGCTGAAGTTGGAGATGGTAATGCTGGTGGTGATAGTGCTCTAGTGCCAGTGCTGTTGGTTTAACTAGTGAATGGGTGCCGTTGCGTGTCATTGAATGACTGGATGAAGATCGTAAAATTTGAATTTCTGTTTGTGATCGTAAAACGTAATTTAAGCAAATTAACGATTTCAGTTTACGAGTATTGGTTTTGGTTGTTTCGTTATTTATTGAAGCTGTCGTTGTGTATCCATACCCGTAGACATAACAATTCGCTCAAGAGTTTGATTGCTGGCGACAAATGAAAACAAAAACAAAAACAAAAAAAAAGTAAATAATGAGGAAGAGGAAGAGCAAGACGCAGTGTCTCCGAAGATCGAAGCAACAATTGACTTTGGCATGTTAGGAGAATTGAAAGACAGGTTTGCCTCGTTCTACAGAATTTTGTCTACCATTCAAGTTGATGGAATTAATGCTCGTTTGGGAGTTATTTTTTTTTTGTTATTTGCGAGTTTTCTGTTGCCAATTTCGTCATCATGGTCGAGGTAGAGCTGGAATAGGTAACAGGTTTGACGACTAATGACGTTAGATCGTAAATATTTGACTTGAAATTAAAGTCCATAAATGCTACATCCATCGCTCCATTGAACACACGTGGTAGATAAATATGGAAAAGCTACTAGAACTTGCTGTCACAGATAGCATTGATTTGTTTACGTACAACGCCTAACTGATACATATACGATACAACGTTGCCTATTTATAATTATCTTAAATGTAATTCCCACGAATTTGTATTTCTAGTAAAAAAGATGTTTATGGTGCATCTATGTTATTGTAGGTCTGCTGTGTTACTACTGAGAAGAGACATGTGGGCAACATGATTTGCTTAAAGAATCAATTGCTTTTCTTGATGAAATTGTTGATCTCAGCTGTGTATGTATTTACGACTGACATCCAGATTAGAGGAAAGGTAATAACCTATTGTACGCTTTTCGTTATAAGTAAGTACAGAGCATGGTCGTAGAATTCATTTATGTACATATTCGTACATATGTATACAGGGTGTCCTCTAGTTCGTTAACAATAATTTGGGAAATGATTCCGGGCCATATTCTAAGAAAAAAATCATTCTACAGTAAGGGTTTTGTTGACATCATTTATCGAGGATTTAAGAAAAGGCTTACTTTGGTGTACCCTGACCCAGGTTAACGGAAATTGCTCTGTTAGGCTAATGGTAGAAACTTCGTTTAGGACTTTATTCTTAGAAGAAATAATACCATTTTTAACGGGGTTCAAATAGAGTTGATATCTTGTTTCAGTTTTTAGATATCCAAATTCTATTTCCATTTTCATTGCCTATGCTAATTTTTGACTTTGGGGTCACTTTTCTCCAGAAAATGCTTAATTAACATAGCGTTTTACTATTTTTTTCTTATGAAAGTAACAATATTAAAAAAAAAATCTTCATCAAGTTTGCAAAAAAACCCATAGATTTTATGATACTTGGGAAAACATGCAGCAGGTAAAAAATGGAATTTATGATTTTTTACCAACGTTTCTAACAACAGTTGACAGTAATCGTAAGAGTGGTTTTCCAAGAATTACTAATTTTTCAATATTTTTTTAAAATTACATAGCTATTAAAGAGTTTTAAAGCGTGCTCGTTTATTTGACTAACTTTCAAAACCGTCATTTCTCACCTTGTTCCTTAAAAGTTCTAAGAAAGAGTTTGCTTTTGCATTTGAAGGCCTATTTCGAAATTTACCAAACAAAAATGGTATAAAAGATTAGAAAAAAAATATTAATTCATCAGTTTGATTTTTTACGTTACAAGGTTACAGTTGCTTTGAAACGATATTTGAAATTTCTGCATTTACAAAATAAGAATATGCAGACATTATTTAAGTTTATGGGCTGTACAATGGCAGTTCAACTAGTGCGCGACAAAGATACCATGAACTTTATCCTAACCGACGACTTCCTAGTAAAGAAGTCTTTGGAAATACGTATCGAAATCTCCGAGAAACGGATCAGTTTCAAATGCACGACCGAGTGCGGGAGCTCCACAAGTAAGAAGGATTTCGACTAATGAAAGAATACTGGAAGCTGTTACAACTGATCCATCAATCAGCATCAGACGCTTAGCTTTGCAATTCACTGTTTCCAAATATAAAATTTCTAATGTACTGCATGGAGAAAACCTTTATCCATGCCACCATACACCTGTTCAGGAACTGCTTCCCAATGATTTGCAAAACAGACTTGAGTTTTCTAACTGGTTGCTGGAGCGGAGCTTGGATGACAACGTGTTTATTAGCAGAATTCTTTGGACGGACGAATAGCAATTTACAAGAGATGGGATCACAAATTTTCAAAATCTTGATACGTGGGCTGCGGACAATCCACATAAATCATTTCAGCACAAATTCAACGTCAATATGTGGGCAGGTGTACTTGGAAACATCGGCCCCTTCAAACTACCATCTAGGCTGCATTCTACAAACTGGAGTTTTTGCGAAATGATTTACCAGAATTATTGGAGGACATTCCACTAATTCAACTAGCCTCATCATATTTTCAACAGGACGGTGCTCCAGCCCACTCTTGTAGTGATGTTAAGAATTGGCTAGATGAAGAGTACGGTAACCGTTGGATAGGAAGAAATGGACCAGTTCACTGGTCTGCAAGATCTCCTGACCTTACAGTATTGGATTATTTTGTATGGGGAAGAATGAAAGAACTTGTTTATTCAACCGAAATAGCAACTTTAATTGAATTGGAAGAGCGTATTTACGAAGCGTCATCAAAAGTGACACAGCAGCTAGCATCAATAAACATTCGTATTGAAATCCAAAAACGGGCTTTAGCATGCATACAAAACCAAGGAGGACACTTTGAGCACCTGTCATAACTGTTTTGGTACACACATAAACTAAAAATTACCTAAGACCACGCAAAATCATTTTTTATTCATAGCCTTTGGAGCTTAAAGTAGAAAAACCCTTTTTTATAAATTTTAACTGCTGCAGATCTTTCCAAGCATCAAAAAATCTGTTGGTTTTTCTGCAAACTCATTGATGATTTTTTTTTATTATTGTTACTTTCATAAGGAAAAAAATAGTAAAACGTTATGTTAATTAGACATTTTCTGGAGAAACGTGACCTCGAAGTCATAAATTAGCATGGGCAATGAAAATGGAACAGGCTGAGAAATTGGATATCCAAAGACTCAAACAAGATTTCAACCTTATTTAAACGCCGTTATAAAGGCGTTCTTCTAAAAATAAAGTCCTAAACGAAGTTTCTACCATTAGCACTAACAGAGCAATTTCCGTTAACATGGGTCAGGGTACACCAAAGTAAGCCTTTTCTTAAATCCTCGATAAATGCCGTCAACATTGGAGATAGACCCTTACTGT
Source organism: Volucella zonaria (assembly GCA_963966105.1). NCBI lineage: Eukaryota > Metazoa > Arthropoda > Insecta > Diptera > Syrphidae > Volucella > Volucella zonaria. The sequence goes on from OZ014531.1 coordinate 96,137,153, forward strand.
AGAACGATTTTTTTGCTTAGAGTATAACTAGGAATCATTTCCCAAATTATCGTTGACGAATTAGGAGACATCCTGTATAGAAGTCATGGTAGGATATCCTTAAGCATGCCTTCATTTTGCACAGTGGCCAGTTCAAATATTTATTGGTTTAGAGAGAGAGTTCTTCTTCTATGAATAAGAAGTAGGAACTTATATGGACCCGGTTTGATCACATTCAATTGGCTAAACTTATTCCATTTAAGATTTGCTTTCATGAGCACATCGGCATCGTTAAGATACCAAACAAATGTAGTCAGCTTAGCATGTCCTAGGAAGATCGGAGTAGTCTGACACTGACAGATTGGCGACGCTAAACTGTTTTTTTTTTATAAGAACGTAGCAATATTCCACTCCTTTAAGTCTAATCACAGTAAACTCTCGATTGTATGAGTTTCTCAAATACGAGTACATATATCAACTTCAAAACTTTTGCACTGAGCCTCGATTATATCAACTGCACTACGAGTTCACATCATTACATTCCAGATGAAAATTTGCCGAAGGCAAAATGTAGTTACCGTTACAAACGGCATTCGTTTCTGTGTAGACAATACAAAATGTACCCTTATTTAAACATCTGCATTTTGCTTACATATATTCAATGCAAGTTACATAGTTTGGAAATATTTTCGGTAAGGTTTAGTCGATTTGTTTTGCTATTATTGGCTAACTAATTTCAAAAAGGGGTTTGGTCTCCGCCATATGTGGAGAGAAACTGTCAGATCAAATCAGAACTAGTCCCTGAGTATAAAATTCAACTGAACCAAAAAATCAGAGAACTGGGCTTACCTAGAAAGCAGATTTACAACGCAGACGATTCTGGACTCTACTATAAAATGCTCCCTGGCAAAACATTTGTCGCTGGCACTTAAGGAAATGCTCCGGGAAGGAAAATAGCCAAAGAGGGCGTTACGTTCTTAGCTTGCACAAATGCTACAGGTACGCATAAGCTAAAGCCATTAGTTATTGGAAAGGCCAAGACACCAAGAGCATTTAAAGACTTTGAGATACCTGTTGAGTATCATCACTCGAATTCAGCATGGATGAAAGCTACAATTTTTAATAAATGGTTCCACAAATTTTTCGTACCAAATGTAAGTTTTTCAATTTAAATTTTTCAAAACAACTATCAGATTGGAAATACAAGATTTAAAATCTTGTAAAAAATGGATACCCTTCAAGAGCGATACTTCCGACAATGCATTGAGACGAACTTAAAAGCAGTGATGGTCAAACGACTGTGATGATATTTCTACCACCTAATGCCGCATCCTTAATACAGCCGATGTATCAAAATATAATCCGGCTAACAAAGTTATGTTACCATAATTTTTCGCAGCATAACAGGGAAGGGAGCAACAACATTTCTAGCAACTGCTTGGGAGCAAATTAGAGCGGATACATATTGAAAATGCTGGCGGATTTTAGAGAAGATGATGATGTGCCTTTGTCTAGATATTTTCAACAACTTAATCCAGAATTAGTAGATGCAGATGAGGAATGCTATTCCTGATGGCGCTGTTTCGAATAGATCTTGGCAAGAGTTGGCAGAAGATCCAGTCCCAATTTTGTAGAAAATACCGACGAAGATGTTTCCGACATTGAAAATGTAAGTCAATCAGAAAACGATTCTCCTTATGAAGAACGGTTGTTGCTACGGAAAATACGTGAAAAGGGCATTCAACAAGGATTTCAAAAGACAACACAAACAAAAATCTGAAATTATTTAGCACGAAATTGAAAACATCCTGAATTGCTTTTTTTTGTACATTTCATTGCCTTGTTCTTTATTTACTCTATTTAGCTTGAGATTAATAAAATAAAGTTTTTCATAAAAATCTACAATTTTATACTATTTTTGTATAGTACTTAATACGATCCCTCGATTACGAGTATATGAACTTTTCGATTATATGAACTTGCCTGACATTATTAGTTCATATAAACAACAGTCTATTGTACGAGCAATTTGGATCCTGTTTTTTCTCACAATATATAAAAGACGATATCGTTTTGCGAAACAGTTCCAATTAGCAACCAGTTAAAAATGTATCTACGAGTATTAGCGATCGCTTCAGATTGAAATGATCGAGAAGAGGTTAATATTTGGGTCGTCCACAAAGATACGGGCGCTGAATCTTTGCTTATGGTTATAGAACCAACCATAAGCATTTACAGAGGTGTTTACATAGTACAACACGCTAAGTCCATTTTTCACCTGTACGATATCGAGGGCTGTGTTGAAATCAATTTCCGTAGGCAGACGATCTGTGAACTTGGGGAGACGTCGCTGTATCGCCAGTATGTTGGTATTTGAAAGGTTAAGTTAGATTTGTGGGTTGATGGAGTTTGCATCCGGTGTAAGATTTTATTACACCTTATTACGTTTAAGTCCATGTATGTATGTGTTATAGATACGAGTACAATGCGGTGCTCTGGTGGGAGAATTGGAAGGGGATACGGACAAGAATCTAATAGCAATGTTCAGTCTTTTATTCTGTGTAAATTGATGCCTAGTTCTGATGTTGGTCCTTAAATGTGTTTTAGTCCACAATGTTTTATCAACGAATTAGAAAAAGTACGTAGATGAATAAGCAGATAGCTTCACGAGATAATAGATGTACCGTCTTTCTATGGTTATCTGCCTCAGATTGCTAATGCTATAAGGTAATGGAGGACATCGCTCCGTGAATATTCACCATCATAGCTTTTGCAGAGGTCGCTTTCATTAAGACGTAACTTTACTGCATGAGCTCTGATGAGGAGATTATGGCCGTTAATAATTGTCTGATTATTGCAGGTTTTGTTTTATGTTTGATTTTACATAACATATGTCAATCTCAACAATTGTCGCCTGGCTGAAAATGTTTATAGCAATGTCCTTGTGAGATATTGCCCTTATTGTTGTTCATTTCGCTGATTCTTAAACAGCTACTGTGATGTGCAAGGCAAAGTGGACGTGTAAGATTTTGATGATAGCAGAAGATCCAATCACCGGTTTTTATTTCCACCTTTGATTGATCCGTTTATCAATTGGTTCCGTTCCCATACTTAGATACTCGTACTTGGTAGGATACAGGGGAACCTTATTTCAAAGTCATTATACGATGGCTGGTGTAAAGAACGCAGTCTGCATTCAAGTGGCTTTTCGCAATTAATGCAAGGTTTTCCATTAAGAACTACACACTGTTTTTTTTCCAACGTAAAAACAGCCCTTAATGTTTTTTTCTAAACTTTCATTACTATTTTGCTTGTCAATCTCTACCATTTAGTTCAGTACTCGAACGAGAAACGCTTAGAAATTATTCTTACCAAAATTCGGTCGTTATAATCGCCTCACCCCACTCGCAATTCGTAATTTGGTGCATAAATTCGAGTCTACATTTTCGCTGCTTAATGTTCTGGTGCCAAAGAGAGAAAGAAATGCAAGGAGTGTTGAAAATATTGCGGTCGTAAGTCCATCGGTTGACAGCAACCCAAATCAATCCATACAACTCCGTTCGCAGGAACTGGGCTCGTTCGAACAACATTGTGGCGAATTTTGCGAAAGGATCTCGGCTTGCACCCGTATAAGATCAAATTTACTCGAGAACTAAAGACAGATGAGCATTTGAAGCGTATGAAATGGTTACAATGGATTCGGAATTTTATCGCAAAATCTCATTTCAAGCTCATTTCTGGCAAAATGGCAAACGACTACAAGCCCACGTGTGCTTTATGGCGTCTCATAATTCACAACAATTCAGTGTTTGGCGTCGTTTTCATGCCGGCGGCGTCATTGGCCCGTATTTTTTTGTTAGTGGTGATGGACGCCACGTTACAGTTAATGGAAATCGCTATCGGGACATGTTGGAATGCTATTTTTGGTAGCAATGGCGTGCACTCAACATTGGTGAGTTGTGATTTCAACAGGACGGCGTCACTTACCACACAATCGAGCTATTGAAGTCAATTTCTCAAGAAATAGCCCTTTGGGGCTACGTCAGGTAATTTGTCTACGACAACAAGTCAGAGATGTTAGATGTACTCAGAGCCAATATCGAACGCTGCCGGAATATCAGCCAAAATGTGTGGAGGAGTGGTCGAAGATTGGCGACAACTAATCGATCGCTGCAAGCGCGCTCGTGGTGCATGTGAATGAAGTTGAGTTCCATTCATAATGGTGTAAGATGTACTTTAATGGGAAATAAAGTTTTTTTTCTATGTCTCAAATAGTTTGTGTTTTATTATAAAACAAAAATGTATGCTCCTTAATGGAAAACCCGATATATGTGTATGCGTTGAGCCGACTTAGCTTCAAACCACTTGTACCTCAGATTCTTAAGTACAGTCCTGCCCTTGGCGCTGTAATAATCGCACTATATCTATACAATCCTTTGCACCACGTTACTTTTCTAGTTATGGATTGCCACCAAATTGAGTCAGACAATAGCAATGTAACATATATCTGTGGGATGATTTTGGAGTAAGGAACTCACTGTTTTTACAATATAGCTTTTTTAGTACGTTGGTCAACATTATGCTCCAGTTTAGTTTACCATCTACTCCTGTACTTATGTATTCCTCTTTCGTTTTCCCGCCTGTAGAAAGAATTTTAAATTGCAGAGCTTTTCGTTTGTTTGTGATATAGACGAGCTCAGTTTTCCGTTACCTAAACTATAGTCCACAGAGCTTGGTCCATCCACCAAGAATTCTAAGAGCATAGCTCCATACTAATTATAGCCAGGAACTTATTGGTCTTCCACATACGGTTTGAATCTTATTCCCTCGTGTCTAAATTCCAGAAGTATTTCATTAGCAACTAAGGTCTACTGTGATGATGAGGTTTGACGTAAATCTAGTGGCGCAGCTCGAAAAGTTCTTGATTTACTTGCATTGCTGCGACATGCAACTCGTTTAGTTTATCTCATCACTTGTAAATTGAAATTTTATTGCAGCGCAGTACTATGGCGACGAATATTGAGTGTTAAGGAGAGAAAGGATATGATATACAAATTTTTCGAAAGAAAGGTACTCGTATCGCATCGCATATTAGTTTTCGAATTCCATCAACATGCCTCTAGACGACAAAAGAGACCAACTTTTTGGTTCGAGGGTCAAACTATAGTGGGTATTATGAACTGCTTGTACGGGATCAAAGAGGCTGTAAGGCTTCAGTGTCGCAGGCAGAAAGACCTGACAAATCTCGAAGGAGTCAGGAACACGTTCAGTACATAAGTAAGACAATTCGATTGGACACGGCTTCTACTTAAAAGAAGCTCAAAGAAGTTAAATTGCTATTCATCATCGTATTGTGCAAGGTCTATAATCGTTTACAGTTTTTTCTGTAAAGCGTATTTAACCCTTGATTGTCGGTGATCAGAACGATGATAGTTAACATTTTGAAAACCAGACTTGTGCATATCACCGGATTGTGACACGTTGCCACTAGATACATTAATCTCATTGAGAATACAGGATGCAGCGTCTTTGAATCAATTTCCCCTTAACCGCTTTGCTGTTGAAAACATTAAAGGAAGTATACGGTACAACTTTAAAATTCTTATTAAATCTCAATTTCTTGAGAAGTAGCCACAACGTTTTCGACTAAGGTTAAAAGTAATTAGCTGCTACATTGGCTTCATCGCATAAGCGATTATAAAACAATGGTTTCGGATTGCGTCCGAGGGCAGTTACAATGGAAACAGCTACAGAAACGAAAGCTAACACGCAGACAGAAAACATGAATCGAGTCACATTTGCTTTGTATGCTTAATTACCAAAGTCTTAAAGGCCATCATTTTACAAGTTATTCGGAAAGGTGTCATTTTCAGTCTTAAATTATTCCCACAGATATTTTCCAACTGCGCATAAGCCATAACCAAGAGAGAACATTTTATTTTGAACGTGTATTTTTTTTTTTTGTGAGGAAAGGTGGTTGGATAGGGTTAATATACCTCTACAGTGCATTTGTAAACTAAGAGTGACCACATCTTCTACTCTACTTGAATTCAACTACAGTCACATCCAAATGCAGGTAACAGAAAACATAAGCACACCGTTTCATCCAAGCGTATCCATAATGCGGTTTACCTAAGTATGTACAAGCACCAATTCCCATTCCCACAATTCCCCAGTATGACAATAAAACAAAACCAGCAAATCTCCTCTTACCTTATCCTTTGTGACATTTTCACATGACAAAGGCTGGACAAGTGATACTTTTCCATCAGAAATTCTAATGTAACTCGGTGGTGGTGCCACATCCTGAAGTTCCTCCTTGTCATCCTCTTCGGTTTTCATATCAAGAATTTGTCTGCAAAAGAAGGAAAGGCGATTAGCACATTTAAACTCGATAAAAAAAAAACGCTTAAAAGGCGCACAATTTAGGTCAGTGTTTTATTGTTCTTCATGGCAGCAAAAAAGAAAAATTAACAAAAAAAAAATATGAAAAATAAAAAGGAGGACAAACCGACAAAGCAACAGAGCAGCATACAAAACGTTTTCATATTCCCTCTACGATCTTCTTAGTGACGGTTTTAATTTTTTAATGACACGCTTATCCCCGCAAATTGCACGAAACAGCATGGAGAAGAGTCAAGTTAAACCTTGGAACTTGCCATGTGGACTGAATGAAGAATAAGCGCCGAACGACGCGACGACAACTCAAGTTGGTCCCGCAGGCGGAAATGCATTCATGCAGGCAAGCTGTCTGCCATGCCATGCCATTCCATACCATCCCATGCCATACTACGAGTACTCGTATACCATGCTAGGACAAGCTGAGGCGGTACGGGCCAGATTGCGCGCGCGATTTCAACTTGAATTCGATTTAAGGAATAATGAAAGCCTTCGGGGGTGGGAGCAAGAGAAATTCATATCTTCTCGCGTAAAGGTAGACAGACGTTAATTTAAACTCATCCAGATGGTGGAGAACGCCTACGTTGTATCGTACGACCCAAAACTATAGATTGGCCGACTTCGAGCTGCACGTGGCGAAAGGGAGTGAATGGTGGAGATTCGCGCTGGAGATGTGTTTTTCTTCGGGGTGTTGTCATCGTCATCATAGTAGGTGCCTTCACTATGCCTGCTACAATATTGGAGTCCACGGCCTATAGGCGGCAGGAAACTGCGTAGCGCATGTCATGGAATGCATGAATGAAATTGAAAATTTTGATTTTAATTGAGATTTTTGCTGGATGTTGTTGTTGTTGCTACTACTGATGGCAGTGCATTCTTCTTTTAAAATTAAAACGTCTTCACTGCTTGCAACGACGAAAGAATGAGGAAATTCAGCAGTAATTAGAGAAATACAAATATGTTCGTATATAAGAATGGAATTGCCTTTCGAGTGAATTGTGCCAGATTGTTTTGTTTTTTTTTTTAAGCTCAGATATAGGATAAGAGTATACTGGGATTGGATTTCTTCGAAGTGTGCATAGGTCCCATCAGTTTAATTGCTAAAATTTTGAAACGGCAACAAAGGCATTCCGCAAATTTGCACGAGTATATAGGAAACATTGATGATGACGATTTACTATGACTCCCTTTCCAGCGATATGGAGATCCATCTTTCTTCCACTATACGTGTGGTTCTTCACTCTACTGAAAAAGTAAGGACTAGTTCGATGGAAAGTTTGTAAAAGAAAATTAGATCGATTATTGAAGTCTTCCAAAAATTAAGTTTGATACTCGTGAAAAGCTGTTTCGCCGTATACCACATTTTCCATTTTTCCAGGTTTATATTGCTTACTTACTTATTTATTTAGGTGGCACTAGATTTCGGGGTGAACTTGGGCCTCAACTAATCAGCCTCTTCAACGTCAATGTCGCTGTACTGCTCGTATAGTGCGTCGTTGAATCTTCTCCTCCAAAGCCCGTCAACGCAAATGGGACCGAAACTACTGAGGATATCTTCACTTTGGTAGACTCCATGCGTCAGCATTATAAAATTGGACTGTTATGATCAAGGTCTTATATAGAGTCTCCTTAGTTTTTCGCGATAGGACCTTACTACTCAGTTACCTTCTTAGCCCAAAGAAACACCGATTGGCAAGAGTGATTCTAAGTTTTATTTCTGATGAGATGTTGTTAGCAGAATTTATAACAGAGCCAAGGTAGACAAAGTCCGTTACTACCTCGAAATTTCAGCTGTCGACTGTAACATTCTGTTTAATTCGACGATGTTGTAGTTCCCTTCTTCCGTTTCAATACAATGGAACGCATCGGTGACAGCACGCTGTAATCTCCTAATTATGTCCACATCATCGGTGTACGCTAGTAGTTGCACAGACTTTTGAAAGATTGTGTTCACTTGTGCGTTCCGTATGGTACTTTCAAGTACGAGTATGATGTTAAAGCAGTCACCTCGTCTAAAAAATTTATTGACATCAAAGGTCTCGGTTAAATTTTTACCGACCTTTATGGAGTAACTCGCGTTCTTAATCGTCATTCTGCACAGATGGAGGAGATTGGCAGGGATGTCAAAACTGGAGATTTCTATAAACGCTGTCATATGCTGCCTTAAAATTGAGGAAAGATCATGGGTATAGATTTAGACTTTTCATGGATCTGTCGAAGTGTGAAGATGGGGTCGATTATGGACGTTCCTGGCCTGAAACCTCATGGATAGGGATCAATCAGGTTGTTGGCGAAGTTTTTCAGACGCTCACACAATATGGCAGCTAATAACTTATATGCGATGTGAGGAGACTTATAGCTCTATTGTTGGCATAATGGGGAGGCCTCCATTGTTGTGGATCGGGTATCCGGTGCTGAGATTCCATTCATCAGTCATATGCTCTTCTGACAAGATCTGAGAAATGAGCTGGTACATTATCTTCACAAAGTCAATTCCGACAGCTTCAAATACCTCGGCCGGTTAGCCGTCAGACCCAGCCGATTTGTTGGATTTTTGCCTAGATATTTTTATCCTTACTTCTTTTTGGTAAAAATGGAGGTTTTGGCTATAGTTGCCTAAGTTGAATAGTCTATTCTGCCTGACGGTGTGATGTAGGGGATTATTCGCCGTTATACAGTCTGCAGAAAAAGTTTTTAAATATTCTGAGGACCGATTGTGACTCTACTACGAGGTTACCTTCTTAATCTCCATGCGCTTCTATTCGGGTACTCTTGCGTTGACGCGTTCTTTTTACCTGTTGGTAAAATTGGAGTACAACCCCTCAATATCTTCAATTGCGCGCTTCTCGTGCTCTTTTTTCTTTTTCTGGAGAAGCCGACGTTCTTCCCGTCTCTTCTGCTAGTACAGCTCACAAGCAACCTTCGGCCACCCTCGTTGTGCCACCGCTTTGTACGCTTCTTATTTAGCTTGGCGGCATTCTTTATGAAGTCAGTTATTTTTTGGTGGTGGTCGGGTGAAACCCAGCGCATTAGTTGCGGCATCTCTGATGGCACGTAGGCGGAGTTGTTCGGCGAAGATTCTGGAGGTCTCTCAAGATTGCAGCTTTTCTACGCTAAATTTTCTGACAGTAGTTCTTCTTTGTTATGGCGCTCGAGAATTCCGAATTCGCACCTTGGATGCAACAAGATGGTAATCCGAGTCAATGCTGGCTGCTCGGAAGCTTCAGACGCCCAGAATACTGTAGACATGCCTTATATCTACCACAATGTGATCAATTTATCAACTTAGTGTTTCATGGTCCGGGGACTGCCATGTACCCTTGTATATGTTGAGATAAGGAAACCTTGCTACACTGATATTTCGTCTCGCCATAAAGTCAACAAGCATCAGTCCATTGCCAGACGTGATGTCGTGTCTTACCACTGTCCTACCAAATATGTTCTCCTTTTCTATCCATGCTGAGGTCATATCTCATATGTCTTGTCGAGTTGCTAGTAGAAATGATGCGGATTGTTATAAGATGCTCGTTTACGTGTCGGAAGCTCAAGACTTCTTGATTAAGTCGCATAGGGTAAATCTGCATCCGAATAAGCGCTGTTTCTTTCCCCTGTAGCAATCACCAAAGTATATATGACAGTTCTTCATATTCCGTATCTCCGGCACATCCCATTGCACTTTCTCGATGGCGGTGATATCTGCGTGTTAGCAGTTAAATGCCTCTGGTAATTGCTCGCCTGTACATGGCCTGTTAAGATCCGAAGTCGTTGTTCTTATTTGCAAGGGTCGCCAACAATGAATTCATTTCAATCCAAGGCCATTAGTTGTTTCGCCGCATCTTTTTAATCTCTTCTGTATAGGGTTGTGAGCCCTATGACGGCGTAGGGCGTAGGCATGCCCGAGCATGCCCTTAACAGTTTAGCCTGCTTGAGTTAGGATTTACTAACGCAGTTACCGAGAACCACCAATGAGAGATAAGGCAAGCACTTTGCTACTAACTTGGTTGTTGCGCTACTGGCTCAATCCGAGTTACAGGACAGTCAGCAGTTTCCCGATTAATCGCCACACAGGTCCCCAGTTCTGGTTTATCTAGCCAATATAATTATATGTCTTGTGGCTGATCCTTCGCGGCTACAACATGTAGTGGTTCATGCAACACCTTGCAAAGACTTTGCGAAGCTTACACAATATTAAAATCGCTGAAGCAAAGGTCTACCGAAAGAAGGACAAACGGCAGATGAATTCACTCATTTGAATCAACGCTAAAGTCAACTGGACTTTCAGGTTGCTTTCTATGTGTGGATTATATCTTAAATGATTTAAGAAAGGGAATACTACGGTTTAATAAAGACTACAGGCAACCACATGTAGTAAAACAACTTAGATAGATCGCATACGAAGTATAAATTGGGGTCTTTGGCGAAGAAGAGCATAAGAAAGTATCGATAGAGAGAGCAACACAGAGTCATGTATAGTTTTGGCATTCCCGCCAAATTTATTTGAATATTCAGAATGACTATTGCTTCTACATACTAGATGGAGTGAAAAGTAACCTCCTTGGGAGTTAAAAAAAATTTTCTTTTTAAATGTTTTTTTTTATTATTCAATAAAAGGACTTTTAGTTTGTTACACTTATTCCAGCGACTTTCCAACTTTCCAAAGTAATTTTCCGGAAGGTCTGCAAAATACTCCTCCGTGGCGTCGACGATTTCCTAGCGTCAGCTGAATTTTTTATTGATGAGCCATCTTTTGAGGTTTGGGAAGAGATAATAGTCCGAGCGATCCAAATCCAGTTACCAATCGACGCCAAAAGTCCGCCCGATTCCGCATCAGCAAGTTCAAATACTCTTTCGAAGTGCTCTCGCGTTCGTGTTTTTGGACAGGAGTGAGCATTCGCGCCACCCAGCGGCAGGATAACTTTTTCATATGCAGAATATTGCCCAAAATATAGCGTGTGCGCTCAGAACTAATCTTTATGGTATCTGCTAGCTCGCGCATCTTCACTTTCCGTTCAGCCAACACCATTTCATGTATTTTTTTGACATTGTCCTCTGTAATCGCATCGGAAGGCCTGACGCTGCGGACTTGATCGGTAGTGGAGTTGCGGCCACCACAAAACTCTCGAAACCAATATTTGACGGTGTAATCTGACGGAGCATTAGCCCCGTAATATTTATCCAACTTTTCTTTTGTTTCCTTCGCCGTTTTGCCTCTCAAAAAATAATGTTTTATGAGAGAACGAAAATCGTTTTTGTCCATACTCAACATGATGCCAAACACGTCAACAACAATCAGCTGTCAAAACAAAAACTAAAGACAGTATCGCACTGAAATTTGGCATGTCTGCCTAAATATGAACGGACTTCAAGGCACCATAACCTTTTTTGCAGTAGCAGCGCATTCTGGCGGTCAAGGAGGTCACTTTTCACTCCATCTAACATAGTACAGTTCAGAAGCAATCTCAAAGAGATCAAAAATGTGTTTAGAAAAGGTAATGCGCTGATGTGAATTCTTTAACGTCAAATTTGTGAAAATTGTACGAACGCAGGGAGCAAAGAGTATCACTGGTGCGTTTGCGAGTATTGGATTGAAAGCGGATAAAATAGGATTGGTTGTGAATGAGGGTACAACTAAGAACGTACAACATCGACAAGACGACCAGAATAGACGGAGATTCATCATCAATTAAAAAAAGAGTTATATAAATAGCTGTTAAATTTGGTCTAAGGAGCCAGCAAACATTTATGCCTTATCGGGGAACAATTGGGAGATACTATATTCCATGCTTATCATCACAGTCCTACTCTAAGCTGCGGACACTGGATTTTTCTATTTAAGATAATGTCAAACAATAAATTAAGTTCTTTATATGCAATACTTCGAATTCAGACCTAGTCATAGTCTGGATTGATTTGGATATAGACAAAGTTGTGTTTCTGTATTTTTCGTGGGCGTTTGTCAAAATAAGTCATACTGCTCCATGTTGGAAGTTCAAGAACTTTTTTGGCTTTATTGAAAAGCCAGTTAAACTAACAAGTTTTCTATCATATATTAAATGGTGTTAAAGGAGTGCCCAGGGTGCGGGGAGTAGATCAATACTAGATCCGATTTTTGAATTAATAAAACTAAAAAAAATATTTGCCTCCTTTATGTTAACATACCACCAATCATCTTGATGGAAAAATATGCAAAATCATACAGCAAAATCTATTTGAGGCTTCATTGAATCGACTTTTGTTTTAAGCTATAGTTTAGGTAAGGGAATGCTAGGCTAATGGAGTAGAGTGACAATGGAGTTTTATACCCCCAAACTTAGATCAATGTATATCCAATGTGATGCCTTAGGGGTTTTCCAACCCATACTGTGGTACCTCTGAACAGCTATGGTTTTTTGGGCATCCCAAAGCAGCTTGTATTTTGTTTCGAATATCTGGTTTTACATTACCGGCTGGAATCTTATCTGTGGTATCTGCCCGATTTGCTTCAACGGATGATCCCTTTCTTGTTAGTAAGCAGCTCTTGCGAGGGCAGCAGGGTTAAACGCTTTCCTATGTGCTAAAAACCTGTACCTGTTCGCGTCAGCGAGTTATAAACTCCGCCGTCATTTATACACAAGAAAAAGCGCTTTTGTAGCTACATATCTTTAAAAAAGGTGATAGTGTCACAATCAATTGTAACTTAGAACTTCGAAGAGCGTTTATGTCTCTCTTGGACCTATCTGTGGATATGAGGACAGTCGATTCGTGGATAGTGGATAATATTCGTGCCATTCATACAATAAAGTGTAAAAAAATTATGAGATTCGTTGCCGCAACTAACTTGTGATGTTTCTATTATCCATATCGAAACGCCATTCGAATTGCAAAAATTAATTCAGGCTAATTGACTTTGCAGTGAGTAATAGTACCTATTATAAAATGTGACTTTATTGTATTGTATAATAAAAATATTTTGTTAGAAAATTCACAAAATACAGCGTTAGCACTTGCTGACAGCCGAATAAGAAAGATATACAGTTTGCCTCAGAATATTATTCAAAATACGAGTAAGTTCAATATTTTAGTGATGATTTTGAAATTATTTCGTTAGTTGATAATGTATGTTTCCCAAATGCGCTGTTTGAATCGCTTTTAAAATTGGGCATATTCCGATAAGATGATGTATTGTATATTGGACGAGGAGCATTCTGCCTCCTCATTCTAGATGGTTCTATGCGGCGTGTAGTTTAACTGCAAAAGCTCTCATCTGGTCTTGAATATCATAGAGATTGTACTAATATTATTTTGGTAGTGGAAGTAACTTTGCTTTCCTAGGTTATATTGCAGCATACGATACGAGTATCATGTTAGGCTCTTCCGGGCTTATATTGTAAACGCGGCTCGGATGGATAGATCAACCTACGCCAACTGGTCCTATAGAGCTTCTTTCCATGCTGTTGCATTGTATTTTGTTGATGTGATGTGGGTGTGATGATCGCTGCATAATCTAGACCAGCCATTTTCAAATTGTACCTTATAGTGTATGATGTATATGATGTTTTGCGACGATGTGCGGAAAACGTTGGCTTGGGAGTAACTTTACTTTTAAAATGTAGGGGAAGTGCAGTCTTAGTGTGTAAATATATAATGGTGGGAGTCCAGTTCCCAGGCCAAACATGTAGCTTAGTGAATCTCAACAATTTTTCATGTACTTCATACTGTTAGATATCCCACACTTGAGCTGCATAGCACATGATCGATTTCACTACCGCTTCATAAATGTTATGACGCCAAGATATTTGTACCCCTTTACTTTCTCTAATTCTTCTCTTTACCAGGTCCACTCTTAATTCCTTTCATTTTGCCTAAAATCGTTCCGGAAAATCATCACGTTGGATTTTTCTGTGAAGTTGATAGGTCATTCAACAAGGAAAGTTTGTTTGCTAGTCAGATCAATTTGAAACGTTGTGTCCATCCCATACTGCAGTTCTATTCTCGTCGTAAAGACTTTGTATACTTTCGTTGACACTACCAATTTACTAAGTTTATAGAAAAGTGATCTTCTGTAAATGGAGACAAAAGCCGCCTTCAAATCGACGAAGAATACCTATATGTACATACATATGTATAGTATGAAGATATTACCCACTCAGGAACAGTTTTTTTCTCAACCCAGCTTGAAACTCACTGAGTTGTTCATTTGTTTGTACCCAGTCGATCCAAGATGATTCCGGTGAAAATTTTCATTATTGATTTGAAGAAGGTTATGCCTATGTAATTACTAGGATCACTGCGGTCTCTTTTTTTGAAAAGTGGGAAGATTATACATATTCGTTTGAAGCCCACGAGGATTGTCTGAACAATGATACATGACATTTTTTCTCATTTTTTTTTTATTTTTCCTTGTCTCCTTGTAACTCTACACACTTCTCCCAGCGATGCTCCCATCTCTCTAACCCGTCCAAATAGTACTTGGCGTTTTTATCTGCAAAATAATTGTTCACGAAGGTGATTGCCTCCTCATTTGCGAAAATCTCTGTCCTCCGAGCACAGTTTTTAGATGAGGGAACAAAAATAAGTCGCTTGGAGCTAGATCTGGTGAATAAGGCGGATGGTCAAGCAGTTCAAACCGTAATTCATGGATTTTCGCCATGGCAACCGCTGAGGTGTGATACGGCGCGTTGTCTTGATGAAACAGGATTTTCTTTTTCTGCAAATGTATCCGTTTTTTTGCAATTCCTGTCTTCAGCTTGGCAAGTAATGGTGCGTAGTATGCTCCTGTAATAGTTTTTCCTTTTTGAAGATAATCGATTAAGATAACTCCTTTACTATTCCAAAAAACAGTCGCCATCACTTTCCCAGCCGAAAAAACAGTTTTTGCTTTTTTTGGAGCCGGCTCGCCCTTTGCAGTCCATTGTTTTGACTGAATTTTTATTTCGGGCGTATAATGGTGTATCCAAGTTTCTGCTGCAGTAATTAATCGGTGCCAAAACTCGGATTTATTGCGCCTAAACTGCGCCAACAGAGCATTGGAAATGTTCAATCGAACACATTTTTGGTCTAACGTAAGCAAACGTGGCAGCCAACGCGCGGACAGCTTTCCCATGCCTAAATCTTGATTTAATATGTAACAAACACATTCTTTGGACTTTTTCATAACCTCTACTATCTCTCTAACTTTAATTTGGCGGTCGCCTAACACCGTTTGGTGAACTTTAGCAATGTTATCGTCAGTGGTGATCGTGTTCGAAAGGAATAAGATCCGATGATGCAGCCATTCCATAAACCGCACCGAACAGTCAATCTTTGTCGATGGATTGATGTTTAGCCGAACACTTGTGGATTGTGTTCGCTCCAATAACGGCAATTTTGTTTGTTGACGTAGCCTCTGATTCAAAAAATACGGCTTCAATTCTTGCGTCAGCACAATCTTATACGGATGTAGCTGATCGGCGCCGAATCCATATTTCAGGGTCTTCTTCGATACTGGTCGCTACGGCGGCTATGTTTTCTTCATTTCGCACCAATCTCTGTCTGGTTGGTAGCTTAAGATCCAAAAGGGTATACTCACGCTCAAACTTTTTCACGGAGCGACGAATTGCCTGCACGCTGAAGCATGATGGCGACCGACCTCACGACGAAATTCACGCTGCGTATTTACAATTAAGCCGGAATTTCGATATTTTTAATGATTTCCGCACGTTCGGCAAGCTTAAAATAATGCAACCTACTGAATATTTTGACGGCTGGATGTCATTGATAACTCTGACAGCTGCTGAAACATAACAATGGAAAAACTATCACTGCTATCTGGTCACCCGTTAGTTTGTTTCTCACGCAAGGCGTTATACCATGTCTCATACCTTAACATCGAGCTGAAAAACAAATCGTGAACCAGATTGATCGCAATGAACCTCCACTATTTGGATACCTGTAATGTACCCAATGTACGAGCAAGATTCTCGCAGAAGCCAAAATGTGGAACAACTACAGTAGAAACTTAATCCACAACAGAGAAGATATTTCCCTTAGAGTAAGTTAGAAGATTCACCAAGCCGATAAAATACTGATATCCGTTCCCCATCTGTTAACCTATGAAGTATGAAGGTAACAAACGCATGTCATGCGATACTTTCAACTTCATACTTGAAAGGTTAATAATAAATTTAGAGGTCAATATCAGACAGTCAACAATGAATCGCATTTGTCGATGTCATTGGTGTCAACGTATATGATTAGTTGACAATTGAGACAAAAGTAATAAAAATGCGTTCAACGGTAAACGAGGGAAAAACAAAGGATGTCTGTGATCTGATGCCACAACACAAAAATCAATTTGTATCAAATGTTTGATATTTTGGAAAGGAAGGTTTTCCGAGGGATACGAGTATTTCGATAAACAGAATTTAAAGAAACACTGACGTTCACGCTGTAAATTTCGAAAAAAATCCGAATTTACGGCTTAAGTTAGCCGGTGGATCAGAGTGTATTCAAATACAAACTGGAAGGGTAAAACTTAGAGTAAAGGATGATTTTGTCTTGTCCAAGATTTCCCAGTCAACCTTTTGTTTACCCCTGAGCGCAATTAGCACTAAAATCACTGGATAGAGAGCAATGTATAGCTCTTGTAAAGGCGTATATTTCTCACTTGCATAACAATATTTATGTACAATTTCAATATTTTATCAAATACGTAACACGACAATCCATACGACATATGATGTTTCACAATTCCTTATAAAATCACACCAAATCATCGAACGCAATCAATTTAAAAGTAGAGGTATTGCCACGCTCTCCTGTGGAACCCCATGGTGGAGGAATAAAATTCCTTCTTTATCTCGTAAAATATGAAAACAACAAAAAAAAAAAAAACTTGATTCCAAACCTAGGAGCAATCTGAACCAACTGGAAACAAAATGTTTCATCTGTCACAACAGTAAATCATTCCCGAAAAACCTCCTTCAAATGACACAGATAGCCGGAGCAAAATTTCCAGGCTAAGACTTCACCATAACTCTGGTTAGCTGCAAGACTCGTATTTTATTCATTTTCCACACTTGTGTTCAACTTTAGCGATAACACCTGCATATGTTTGTCCTGCTTATTACCAACATAAAATAATAAATTTGGTTTTACTTCAACTGACAGATACTATCACCAAACCTGTCACGAAAAAATTGTACATATCAGTGCAACACGTCAACTGTTATAGTGCGCACATAAATCAACTTAAATCCGGTAACTCAACACCGGAATGCTAAACAAAAGGCAAAACCAGAGCCAGGCCAACCTAAAAATACTGAAGAACTACAGTTCCGCAATTATCCGTACACTTTGCGAAATCCATCCATCAGATGTACATTTGCTGACTCACAAATGAGATCGGAGATCACATGCAATGCATGCTGCGGCTACACTCTGATGAGCCATTTGTGCGGCTGTGGTTCTTCTTTCGCGGCTCGAAAATAGTATCAAAGGGAAAATTGTTTTGCCCTTCTTTTTCTGTTCTACTTCGTGTCTTCATCTTCATCAGTTTTCTTTGTTAGTGTGTCCATCAGCGATTCGTGTTCGACCATCGCACAGTGATGAGTAATAAATTGATCAAAGTAAAGTTACCCTTCGATCTATAGATACAGATACAGATACAGTCTCAGAAAGATAGAGATACGAGTACTCATATATTGGAGGCAATCTAGCCTCCTGGGTGTGGAACTCCGAACGCCTTGACCTTTTCAATTGACGTTCATCACCCTCAGACTGGGATTGAATGATAGATGTTATGCTGATTGTGCAAAGACACCAAGCCCAATTGTGTTCGGATACGCGAGTATTTGTTGCCTCTTGGAGGGAATTAATTGCAACATGATTCGGGGACGGGAGAGCTGGGTCAACGTCAGTATGAGCCGGTTTACCAACAAGCAGCAGACTAAAGATTTACGGCTGAGACCAGCATTGGGTTTACGAATCAGATTATAGAATGCGTAGGTGGCAATTCCAAATGTGGTTTCTTGTTTTGCTTATTTTGACATTTTGATTGTGAACATTTGAACAGAGTTGTAGCAGTAACATGCAATAGTCAAAAGTCAATTGCATGCAAATCTTGGAGCAAATTGCTATTGCTTGGAAGCCAGGTGGACTTGATTTCTAATTAAAGTCCGAAGGCAAACACTGTACAACATGTTCATACAATCAAGTATCATACTTTTGCGCAGCTATGCACATTCCTTAGTACAGAGAATAAATAAAAAAAATTACCAGTTCAGGTGACTGTGATCCTTGTTAGAGAGGTCACTACATTAGTCGAACAACAAAAGTGAGCAAGTTTCTTCATTAAAAACACTGAGCAAACCAACGTTGAGACAACCAGTCTATACCTTGAAAAATCCAAATTGGCGAGGTTAACCAGCGAATACCCAAGAGAAAATCTCTGCAAAGATATTAGATGTTAAAAAAGTCAGGAAACTGGTATGTAAGACAGGTCAACAAAATTATAGAAGGCGGATATAATCGGCATTGAGAAGTGATAGCGGATTTTGAAGAACACATACGATCTAAAAAAGGAGTAAGCAAATACGAGTATTTCGACTTAATCTTAACCGATGACTCTCAAGGCTTACTGAATTGAAGGTTTGTGAATGTTGTTCGAGGTTTGAAGATGTGTTTATGTTTGTATTTGTATCTTTATAATAATCCAATTAAATATCCTGGCTAAACAAGCTGTAAGAGGGAAAAAAACAGGACCTTTATGTGGTTGTAATACATGCTTTTAGTTCTATTAGTAAAGAGGCCGACCAATCGATGAGGAACAGCGCTTACTTTTAATGATTTTAATACTTTCTAGAGGTGATATGTGGCACCACATTTGTCAGTAATCATTGTCTGGCATATAGCGTGGTACTGCTGAAACCATATCCTGTTTAAATCAATACCTTCCCATATTTATTCATTGATCATGGTCCGGTAATGATGTCCTAACTGTCCATGTAGTGCACGAATAGAGCGGCAGTATCTGTGACCCATGAGTCCCTGACCACGACCGAGAACAAGTGGTAGAGAAGAACTAAGATTTTGACCAAAACTGAGGAGGGAAGGCCGAATACAAAGATGCCATCAAGATAAAAGCAGCGACTAAGACTTTAAGGCATGAAAAGAAAGTAACATTTTTAAATATTAAAACTTTACCAGGTGATGGTCAGACCCTGGAATCTAAATAAAACTGATCTTAACATTGATTTCAACAAAATTGTTTTGAAAAGATTTTGATTAAGACCAAGAGCGAGGGCAGGGCAGGATGCAAAACAGCTATCAAGATAAGGATTGAGACTAGGATCTTAAAGCACGGAAATATAACTCTTTTAAGCTCTACAAGGTGATGCATAAACTCTGGATGCCGAGAAACTAATGTTAACGTTATGAACGAATTTATCATTTCTGTAGAGGTTTCTGTGTATCAATAAGTTAATTTAGCTTATTACCCTTAACCAAATAATGTTGGCTTAACAATAATACTACCTAACTTAACTTAGCTGTAGTTGAGGTGACGAACACCATTGTCCAAATGGTCTGGTCAACACCCCGAATGTGTTTTCAGGTGACTGACAGTTGTCAACGTCATACAAACCTCTAAGAGCCATTCCTTCATATTGATGAACACAGCTTCCCCCCGAGAATCGTCTAGCTAACCTTAACCTAATTTATGACAGACTTTTATTCACCGCGGGTATATTATCTGAATATCCCTGATCCGCACTACTTCTTTAGCATCAATGTGAAGAAATACTTTCGGCGGGTCGAAAGCGGATCGGAACGAACTCGTGCAGTACTTTCAATTGGTATAAAGCCTAGTAGACCAGATTATTTTCACTGGTCATCGTCCTTGTAACGTCATTTTCTGTTCAGAAAAGCCCCATTGTAAAGAGTCCTGTTGGGACAGTATTTCTTGTAATTTGAGCGGCGACACGTTCTAGGATATTATCGCGTTTCCATATAGAACGGCGCTATATTGAACCACATGGAACAGCAATACGCGAGAAATGTCTTGATTTGAGTCACGTAGTATATGATTTCAGTTGTCTGTTACGAGACAATCTTCCTAGCAGCGCTAAGGCTTTCCCGGCTCCGACAAGTCAAGCAATGTTTGTCAAAATCTAAAAACTTGTAAAGGAAGATACCAGGGAACCTTCACTTCCTATCGCCAATGCCTGTCCATACAATCAATGGTATCCATAGCAACCCATTCCAATGCACAGTGTAGGTCATAGGCCGCAGATTTCTGTGATTGAACTAAGCCCTGCTTAATCGCTCAGTTACCCTTTAATTGTCACACTACCTGATGATATAAAAGGTTTCGCAATCCATTGTTTGAAACATTCTTTTTTCTGCATCGGAAGTGAACACATCGGATTAGTGTCAACATTGTTATCAGCAAGCGCTAATTATCTCAAGTCGCGTCACGTGTTTTCAAGTTCAAACTTGTTCGTCACCCTGTTACATAGAAATGGATTTTCAAGTTAAAGGTATGTACTCTCTATTTATCTATATATTTTGAATTTTAATTATATCATTAATTTTTTTATCTGGTGCTACGGCGACGTACTCGTATTTCTTACGTGTTGTTTTTTTGAAATTTGTTTTGAATCTAAGCTTTTACTCATATTTGTGTAAAGTTGTAGGATTGAATTTGGTATCAAAATGTAGCTTAGAATTTCTATGTTTTGGGATAATTAAACTTTATTACGTTCTACTGCCTTTGCAGGAGTTAGTCAGGGTCTACGCCACGTACTCCAGCCAAGTAGCACTTGCTACGAAAGTTTAATTAATTTTTGTTCCGATTTTTACAAGTTCGTTTTTTGTTTTAGGTACTAGTATTGAGTGCTCTTTTAAATGAAAGCTTGTACTAGATACTTGGCTGTCTATCAAAGGCAGTAAATCAGAACTCGAGCGGCGGCGTCAAGTTTTTCAAGCCATGTTGCAGTTTTTGCCTGATGTGGAAAATGTGATTCCTGACGACTTGGAAAAACGAATCGAGAATCTCTGTATAAGATTTGTAGCACTTTGGAAGCAAGTCGGACGAACACATTCACGCATGGTGTCGAAGTACGCCGAATGGCTTGAAGAAATTGAACTGTGCTTCCTACCAACTTCTGTGGCAGATGTCAACAGTCAGCGACCAGCAGCAGTAGTGCCTTCTTTAAGCAGTCAATAGGATCATCACAGAAAGAACTTTGAGGAGTGCAGCAAAAAATCACAACGACGCCGCATAGCAGAGTGGCAGTACCGGCCACAGTGAATACAAACAGTGTTTTGGAGTTTCTAGTATCGAGGATGGTACTATGTTTATTACTTCTTATTGTCCTCTACAATTAATTTGTAAATCAAATACTTCCGGCCCAGATCAATTAGTTTGGAAAAACCCACGGCCTTCCTCAACAAGTTATTGTAGGCCTATTCGATTTCTATTCGCGAAATAAACAAAAGATCTGTCTGTGCAAGAAGAAGCTTATTTCAAGAACAAAATAGATAACTTGCAAACATCCTCTTCCACTTGCAAAGGCCGCGACATAAAGGTACTGCATTCTTTACAATTAACTATGGTGGACGGTAAAGTGTGTAGCGCCCTTAGTGACATGTCTTGTAGCAGGTGCTATATTTGTGGTTTGACTCCAAAAGATATGAATGACATTGAGAAATCATTGAGTAAAACCATAGATGCTAGTAGATATCAGATTGGCTTATCTCCTCTTCACTCATACATCTGTTTCTTTGAATATTTTATTCATCTATCGTACAGGTTAGATTTTCAAAAATGGCAGCAGAACATAAAGCTCTTCTTGCACAGAAAAAAACAACTCGTTCAGTAAAAGTTTAGGGAGCAGTTAGGACTGATTGTTGATAAACCGCGAAGTGGAGGAAGCGGTACATCAAACGACGGGAACACTGCGAGAAGGTTTTTTTCTAATTCAGCTATTTCAGCAAAAATCACTGAATTAGACAAGGACCTTATTGACAGATGCCACCATCTGCTGTAGTGTCTCTGGTCTGGATACAACATAAATATTACAACTTTTAAAGAATATCCCCTAGAAACCGCGCGTAAACTTATTGCTGCCTATCCGTGGTACAACTTGCCGTCATCAGTACATAAGGTACTGGTTCATGGGTCGGAAGTAATTGAGAACTCCCTATTGCCAATAGATGAGTTTTCGGAGGAAGCAACCGAATCCTGTAATAAGTTAGTTAGGCAGTTTAGGCGTGACAACACTAGGAAAATGTCTCGGGTTGTCACAAACACCGACTTGATGAATAGGCTTCTTTTCAATTCTGACCCTTTTATTTCTGGTCTCAGGAAGTTGCCACGAAAGAAGAAGTCAGTTCTATCAAAAGAAGTATTACATTTGTTAGCTGTGTAGATAGAGTAGTAAATTTAGCAGTCGATTAGTTATAGTTACGATAATTTTGGATTAGTTCGATATTTAAATTTTATTTTCTAGATGGATATTTCCACAAAAATCAGCCTTCACACGAAAAAAAAATAATTGTGAAGTCAAAAAAACGTCAGTAAAATATCAACAAATGTACAGTGCTTCAGTTTCAAAACGAAACAAAATATTATTTTAATTGGTTTCTATGTTTTTCGTACCTCGAACTTTATCGCTGTTAATCAGCCTAAAATCTTTTTCTTATTGCAAATTTGGCAACTCTGTAATTGCTAATTATTAATTGTTTGTAGGTCTAAGAACAATTATGTTATTTTACGAGACGTTCATACAAAACCCCTATGACCGCCTTTCTTAGGAAGCGGAAGCACTGTGCAATGGAGTTTTAATAAAATTGTTTTCGACTTTTGAAAGTTGATTTTAATCGATGCAATATCCATTTTGGTAATGCAAAAGACGCTAAATTATGTGCCAATAAATCGCCAAAGCACCTTACAATATATAAAGGTACCTAATATTGTAGATCACTTGTGTAAACATTAAACTTTATCGGAGGGATTTTTAAAACCGTTTTTAACGTGAAAGATTTCCCTTGATATCATTTGATACCATCATCTTGCAAGTTATTTATAGCTAAGATTTCGACACGCAAATACCGGCCAGCTTATTGAAAATCCCCTCTAACCATACCGTATCGAAGGGCTTTTCATTCAGGTAGGCAGCGAAACATTGATTATTGTTTTTGTTCCATTGTGTGGGAAACCATTTTCGATGCAGCATGAGTGGTGTCATGCCTGGCTCTACAATAAAATCAAATTGATTGCCAGGGAAAATTTTGTTATCTCCAATTAAAAATTTGCAGGCTTAAGTCTGCCTTTATTTCTTATAGCGAATACAACTATAGCATAGCAAAAATATCCGCTGCTTCCAAGGGTAGATCTCTCAATATGAAATTTGGGATACCAGCTACGAATTTTTGATTTTCAGTGATTCAAAAATTCACAGAAAGTCATATTTTCTTACAAACAAATAATTGTACATTGAAAATGGGAATACCGCGATTCTCAGACCGGCAATTTTATTCCAAACTTGGTGGTTCTTTATGTTTGAATACATTTTTGGGCACATGACCACCTTGACTCCGTTTTACAAACCGCGTTCTGTCAGTCCAATTTTCGGTCACTTTTTCGAATAATTTGGCCTGCACGTCGCGAATAACATTGAAAATATTAGCTTTCAAGTCGTCAATAGTTGCTGGTTTATTCGCATACGAAAATGCCGATTGATAGATCTCTTTCGCGAAATCATCTTTCTAAAAAATGTGATTTCAATAAACCGATGGCTTGGGTTATTGTACGATGCGTAGCGCCATTCTGCTGAAACCACATCTCAATGGCATCTATGTTTTGAAACAAATTTTCGCTGAACATTGTCGGATAATGACCTTCATCGTCAGTAAAACGAGATCCGCGCCTCATTTTTAAAAGCCTAAGGACCGATGATGACACTGGCATGACAATATTTTCCATGGTGCACAAAGTATGAAGATCATATTGAATTTGCAAACAGGAGCATATACATATGTATGCACGTGGATTATAATTAATCGATGGTTCGGCGAATATGCGCACCATAAAATTGATGAAGCTCTCCACAGGTTTAGCGAACAGGACATGCAATTTCGAAACATATTTCCATGACAGGGAATAGTTGTTTGGGCGTGAGTATTTTAATGATCTGTTGTCAAAATATATTGAACAAAAATGTCATAAATACTCGTACATCTATTTTGCCAATTTCCTCCACTGACAACTAATTACATCTAATGATCAAGGTAGATGACAAGTGGATTAAACTCGTTTCCTAAGCTTTCCACATAATCGATTGCTAAGTGGGAATCAAATCTACGTAAATGATGCACGGATTTAAGGCTTCCTATGCTAAACACAACCCGTGACATAACATAAAACAATCAACCTTCACGAGGAACCAAAACACAAAACGAATTTGTTGCAATTTTTGCCTTTGCTTTATACGAACTCGACCTATGTTACGTGATAGGAATAATTGGATAAAGTATCTCTGCCTCTTCAACACTATGGGCTATGACAGTTTATTTTTTTTGGGAGAAGAAGCTTCCAGCGGGACATTTTTCAGTGTCTGCTTTACGTTATTTTTATTTTTTTCCTCAGTTGTATTGTGAAAGAGGAGGATACATTGGGCCGGGATGCCTCAAGGTATTTCACACTTGTTGCATAGAATATTCGAAGAAGAACAATACTTGTATCCTGTATCGGTTTTCGACATGGGTTGGGAGAATTCAGATACATACTCATACCCGAATGGGATGATGCTTCTCAGACGCTTGCAAACGTATTTTCGTGGCCATTTGTGTCTACACATGCACATACCTAACGACCTGAGTGTGTGGAAAGAAAACGAGTAAATTAAGAAACAATTTAAGGGTTGGACCACCTGTTTTATGTCGAGAAGACGAATTTCATGACTACGGGCTCAAATTTGGATTCTGCTCACGCACGAGGAGGAGCGCCTTTTGACATGATATTACGAGTATTGCAAAAACTTTTGACATTAACAACAGTAATAAATTTTATTTCAATCTGTATGGAGGGATCAGCATGGGTTTTTGTATTGACAATCACAAGGAGGGCACGTCCATGTATTTACTCGTAAATATGTGCTTACTCATAAATATTAGGTACATATACTTTGAGCATATCAAGTTCCCTTTTTCGGAGTTTGACAAATTTGCTGCGGTTTTTGTCCTGAAATATTTTGAATTACCACGATAATTGATACAAACATACAAATAACTCGGCGGGAAGGAACAAATTTTTTACTGCAGTATAATGAAATAGAGAGGCATATGGTCGAAATAACCAATCGAAGAAAATTGCCTTGGAACTGAGAACCGTTCGATTTACATCGAATGACTACCCTACCATTTACGGAGTCTTTATAAAATAAAAGAACATTTCTTATCTTCTATGGGAACACTATAATCAAACCAGCTAAAACAGGACGAAAGGAATCTATTCGCATAGAATAAAGCTGGCTTAAGGACAGAACCCATTTAAAGATGTTGCCTTAGGGAAATGATTCTTCTTTCCTAATGGGTTTTGCATAACGGTTACCTCTCCTGATCTTTTACTCTGATCTACAGATTGCAGTAGACTTCTGTTTTAAAATTCCGCTGGCGAGAGAGTTGTTTATAGCAAAACGATGGATTTGATAGGAAGCACAATCTTCTTTCACTTCTTTATTTGTTGTAGTACATATCCTCTTTCACCAAATGGAATTGTTAGTGCTTTCGTCTCTGGAAAGTCCTCAAGAATGATACACGTTTTCTAATTTGAGATACCATTTCCTGCAAGTACAATGTTAGATATAGCAGAGGTAGATTATGATGTAGTTTTGTTTAACAGGAAAAGTACTCTTGAATATTTTGAATATCAAGGATCCCTTGGTAATCTAACAAAGCTAAATAAAAAATCGCAAGTACATATTTGCGTGATGCAAAATGTGAATGCAATTGAATGATCAACAACATTAATGGTATTGGGGATGTACACAGCTTCACAGACCCCTCTAAAATTTCTATTATAGCACAAAACCTCTCTATAACTTCATTCAAAAGGACGCGCCGTTTGTGTTTGCCAATGCTTTTAAAAGCTTTCGAACTATGGATTGGCTGCAATGTGATTAGCATTCCCTTTGGTGCAGTCCTATTAAATAAGCAAACTGGCAGCAAATTCCAGTGCGTGCTATAGTTTTTGAAGAGTGCGGCAGGATATGAAAGTAAATATCACAGCTACATGCTGGAAACGCTTTCAACAATTTTTACCAAAGGTTAACAAGATTTTAATCGGTGCAGCATTGAAGATTGTGATGGACAGCGAAGAGTTAAGTTCACCTATTTTTCTTTTCGTTGACAGCACAGAAGAGTGTTTGATTTTGCTCCCTTTTATAGCTTAACTTATTTTTACAAATTTTGTTTTAATACGCCAAACGCAGCAGTTACAGCTCTCTGTGCTCTGCCAATGATCTCAAAATTATCAATCTATGTATTTGCATAGATTTTTGGACAAGTTTGTCTTTAGAGTTGGTGTGCAATTCTCGCATAATTTTCGCAAGCAGTATGTTAAAGAATTCACATGGCAGCGCACTGCCTTGCCTAAACTGCGTTTTGAAATCAAAAGCCCTGGTGAGATTTCTTCCGACCTTGACGAAGCAGCAAGCGTTGTCCAATTTCATTTACGACAATCTGACGAGTGCGGTAAGGACACCAAAACAAGCAATCACTCTGTATACACTTGTGGAGCAGCCAATGTTCTAAGTCATCAATCAGCACAATCTGACGGGTTTGGCAATGATACCCAAAGAAAACATCTCAAAGAGAGAGAGATCAGATTTTGTACGCGATGGTAAGGGGACTAATGCCTCAATAGTCGGCACAGTTAAGAAGATCTAATTGAGATTCCATTTATCAGGCATACTCGTACATTTACTTAGTTCGACCAAATCTTGGAAATGAGTTAATGTACGCTCTGCGCCAAGCCATTTCTGGCTGCCTTAAATAGTTTGCTAGCTCGTCCGCTCGGTGGACTTTTTCTAGCTAAAAGGGTTTTACTATGTGGCCTTTTATTAGCAATCAATGGATTAAGAAGAGCAGAAAAAAAGAAAGCTCCTAAAAAGATCTTGTTTCACCGCAGGATATTTGAAATAGATCGCGTTTAAAATTATTAATATATGTATGTAGTTTCCTCGGGTGTCTTTAACGAAGCGCAACCTGTTGGTCCAATTTTGGGTTACGCTATCGAGCATCTGAGGCTGTATCTCCCCAATAAGGACAGAATATTGGCTTCCAAGGCCTGAATACTTTGCGGTTTATCAGCATACAATCATACCAACGTCTTTATATGTTCGTAGCCTCACAAGAAGTAACAGAGTGACGTCAAATCGCGCAATTTCATCGGGCAATCCATCGGCATATCCATCGGTCCGAATCGTGGTATAATATTGTCGTTAAATCATGTCCTCCGTAAGCGAATTATTTCAAAGGCATTGTGGTACGTAGTGCTATCCAGCTAGAAGTGCATATCCGCCATATCGAACCGAAGATGCTACCATCTTGAATGCTAAACTAAATAGAGCGCTTTTGTGGGTCCCATGAGTCCCTTCTGGAGTTAGCTCAATTCAAAAACGACAATTTAGCTTGTCTGCAAAACTTAGTGAGCCTCGTCACTAAACACAAAAAATAAAGGTCGACTTCAAGTTGTTCAAGAACCATCCAAAAAAAACCGAGCTCAGCTGCGATTGCGAGGACAAAAAAAAACAACGTAATCTCTAAGCGCTTCGCGTATTGAAGGTCAATCAAAAAAGTTTGAGTGACACGGAAGTGTTGTTCTAGTGTACGTCCATTCACGGTGATTTACTAAACATCACTAAATAGAAATGTTAAGGACAACAACAGCTTTTCAAATGTATTCCTATTTGAAGTCACGTAATGTACGCTGCCATGCTCATTAATCGGCAAACGTTATCGTCGCCTATGGACGATCATTCGCTCGTGCGAAGATGTGAGCTCCAAGGCATTTTGGACTCATTGAAAAACAAAAAGTCGTCATAAATAGACGGAATCGCAAACATCGTATAAGACACTTGCCTTGGAAGCAGTGAATATTTTTACTGCGCTATTTAACAATGTGCTGAATAGCGCGCACTATCCAGCGCATTGGAAAATAAATAGCAGTAGTTCATCCTATCCCGAAAAGGGATAGGACTAACCATGCAAATCTTCGGTTAATTAGTTTACTTCCGAACATTAGCAAGGTAATTGCGAAAGTAATCAATAGGGCTCTGTAGTCGTGGGCGGAGGATAACAATATAATTCTGGACTATCAGTATAGTTTTAGAGCGAGGCATGACACTATTCATGCCGCGTCGAAACTGATCACCAACATACAATGGAACAAATGGAAGAACCAGTGTACGGGTGCCTGTTTCGTTGTCTTCGAGAAGGCTTTTGACGCCGAAGGGCTTTTCTAAAAGTTTGTCAGAATGGACATGCCAAAAGAAATTAAAAACGGCTTACAACATTGAGCGGTTATTTCCCCGATACTGTTTAACATATACACGAGTGGTATATTGGGGTTCCCTCAATTTCGCTATAGCATAGGTAGACGATCTGGTCCAAAAATTCAAGTCATCAATACATACTCTTCTCCAGCATGACTTTCATCATTGTGGGGGTACCAGAAATTACTGGCGAAAGTTGGCCGTCATTGGACAGAATGGACTGTTATTGGCAGTGAGAAGCGTAGCTAGATACCTTCGTATCTGCCTCGATGAGTATTTGTATTTTGATAAACGTATAAATGCTTGTTTAGCTGGAGCCAAGAAGGCCTTGGCCCTAATAAAAAAAAATTAAATTTTCACAACAGTCAACTTGGCTGCAGGATAAAGGAAATATGCTATGTGGCCCTAATACGGCCAATCATCGTTTATGGTTGTCACGTGGGGTACAATGTGAAGCCGTATTATAGGAAATAATTCGGGTCGAAAGGCAATGTCTCAGGACCTGGCTTAAATTGTTCAGAATACCACAATCTGAGTGGATAAAATATTATCCCAACAAGGCCCTTTACTATGGGGCTCGAGCGATGGCCAGACCTTTAGGGCTTATCAGTCCCAATATTATTTACCATCAGAATACACTCCGAACCGGGTTTATTCCACAGGAGACATTCACTTATATAGATACTAAAGAGTTAGTGCAGAGTAGGGACGGCATTCCGGTAGTATACCACCGTCAATGTGGTGTGAGGGAAAAACAGTTCCTATATGACGGGTACAACATCAATGCTCAGAAGATTTTCCGTTTTTGTTTCGTGATTGTGGACAGAGACTGGGTAGATAATGAAAAAGAACACAGCAATTTTTGTTGGCTTAAAGACGAGGAGGGGATCGATACGGTCTATTCGAACATACTTCTTCTAGCTTTGAGTTAGATTTAAGTTAGTTAGGAGGTTTTTGCGGAAAGGCCGGGCTCATTGACAAGAGGTAGCCCATCTGAGAATTGACCAATACTTCACGGCATCGGTTAAGTCTCGGCGGTGCGCGTGCAAGATGTTGCCGGGCGAGCAGCCACCATTCGCAATTAGGATGGGGACCACTCAAGGCAAGAGGCAATTAGCGCTTGCCACACCGATTTAATTTAAGTTCTTTTCTGCAGAATTTTCCATTGTAATTTGTTCTCATTGAAAATAACAAATTCTGTTTAAAACCTCACATAAAATACATAAATCCAAATTCTTAGTAAAGCAAAATCAGGAGAAACAACTCCTAGTCCATGAATATAGATACCCATACAGCCCCATATTTTTGCCGAGTATTCTTTAAGAAGGCTTTAGCTTTGCTAATTTGTTTACATCCGCAACATTGCGCAATCGATCGAAAGTCCATCTGGTAAGACAAATCCAAATTCAATTTAACAGCAGAATCCAACATGTCTTTTTCTTAATTAAGATCCTTTTTGCCAGAAAAGTTATTCGAGAGAGTTAAAATTCTACACGGCATGGCAAAAGTTATTTCAAAATTCTTATCACCTATCAAATAAATTTAGGTTCGCGACACTTGGGCCGAGGAAAACAAAAACATCCTTTAATTAATCTTTCCCGGCTAAAGATATTTTTGATTGCAGAAAAGGGTAAATGGATTTTTCATTACACTAAACTGGTGGAGTCGCACAAATTGTCGGAATAATTTTTCCCTTTTTTCCAGTTCCACCCATTCTGTTTCGTTTCAATTTGATTTTTAGAGATGTCCTGCTCTGCCAGTATTGAGGGTGAGTTTAAAAAGGAATGTAATGCTTACAGTGATTTCCTGTCCCTAAAAGTTAGCAATGTAAAAGAACAATTACATTTCTCATTTGGATTTTGGAATCAAGGGGCGGGAAAAACGGACGTTCTTTAAATGAGACTGGTTATACAAATGGGAGTATGTATGAAACTGCGATTTGAGGGGATTACGTTCTCGCAAGTTGGGTCAATGGGATGCGTAGAAAGCAGAATGAAAAAGTTTTTAAATAGTACCTAATGCATACGTACGTATGAATGGGCGGATGGTTCACGCTGACGGCAACTATTTTGCAAAGCAAAAATTACCCAGCTATCACAAGATTAGTGAACTAAGATACTGCAAAAAAGGTTAGTAGATGACAGGAGTAGAGGAGTCTGAAATTAAATATTGTATATTAAAAAAATATACAATATATTCATAATTAAAGTCGTTAAGCTAATCAATTATTAATCAGTTTCATTTAATCGCTAAAGCGAATGGAAATAGATGCTTTCTTGTTGCAAAACTCATTCCAAGATCCTTTCTGCACAAAAATTGCAAATCAGGAGAGTACATTCCTGGCCTGCTGGTATGTTATAGTTTTCTCTGTAGCAAGGGCCACCGATTAGATTTTCATTTATGTATTTTTAATTCTTAGTTTTGTTATAAACACGTTAAAAACTACTTTTCTTTCGTTTAGAGAAATTGCTTCCACGTATTGTGAATTAAAGGCAAACGAAATTAACTTTTTAACTCCGAGCAAGGTACCAGCGAACCTTGAGTCTCTAAGACTACAAGAAAAGTGATCCTCTTAAAATCGCCGACATAGATCTATTAGACTGGATTTTGCATGCAACATACTGCAATCAATCAAATCCGTTCGGTTAATTCGAATATGTTAGTGCGGTTATATGACCAAAAAGATTTTGGGAAACATTGCAGAAGGTGAACATATGTATATCGTACGAGGTGTGTTCAAAAAGTAAGGTGACTTTTGAAATCTCGCGGGAAACGTACATTCGATTATCGATTTTTTTTTGCTGTGTTGGTACACATGTCCCGAACATACGAGGACGGGTCAATAAGTCCGTTACTTTTGGATTAAAACACAGATTTTTTGATAAAAAAATAATTTTATTTTTCAACGTAGTCTCCCTTGAGCTCTATACACTTTGTCCAACGCTTCTCCAATTTTTTTATCTCTTCCAAAAAAAAAGATTTGTCGAGGTCCTCAAAATAGGCCTTTGTTTGCGAGATGACTTCATCATTGGAGTCAAATCTTTTTCCACCAAGCCATTTCTTCAGGTTTGGGAACAAGAAGTAGTCGCTCGGAGCCAAATCTGGAGAATAGGGTGGATGAGGGAGCAATTCATAGCCCAATTCATGGATTTTTGCCATGGCAACTGCACATGTGTGCACCCTTGCATTGTCTTGGTGGAAAAGAACTTTTTTCTTGGCCAAATGAGGTCGTTTTTTTTTCAAATCGTCATTGAATCGGTCCAATAAGTTGGCATAATATTCCCCATTGATTGTTCTTCCCTTTTGAAGGTAGTCAATGTGGATTATCCCGCGTGCATCCCAAAAAACAGTCGCCATAACTTTATTGGCTGACAAACCCACCTTGGCCTACTTTGGCGCCGATTCACCCTTAGAAACCCACTGTTTTGACTGTTGTTTATTCTCTGGTGTGTTGTGATGGATCCATGTTTCGTCCACGGTTACAAAACGGCGCAAAAACTCCTCCATATTGCGATTAAACAACGCCAAACCTTCCTGTGAAGTTGTTACACGATTGCGTTTGTGGTCGACTGTGAGCAAACGCGGCACCCATCTTGCGGTAAGCTTTCTCATGCCCAAGTGATCATTCAAAATTGAAACCACTGAGCCATGCGAGATCCCTACGGCTTCCACAATCTCTCGCACTTTCAATCTTCGGTCGGCCAACACCATATCGTGAATTTTTTCGATTGTTTCGGGTGTAGAGACCTCAACTGGGCGTCCAGGACGTTCGGCATCTTCAGTACTTGTACGGCCACAACGAAATTCAGTAAACCACTTTTTTACCATTGAAATCGATGGTGCAGAGTCCCCATAGTATTTATCAAGCTTAGCCTTGGTCTCGGTAATGGTTTTTTTTCGCAAGAAATAATGCTTAATAAGCACACGAAATTCACTTTTTTCCATTTTCTCTTCAAATTAGTGAGTAGTCTGATAAAAATAGCTGTCAAACACAAACTAACTGACGCAGCAAGTTTAAATTTTGACAGGAGTCAACTGACAGATGCCTGTTGACAGGAGCAGTGTTGCTGTTTCAGTAAAGAGGTCAGAAATTCAAAAAGTCACGGATCACAGATCCCTTGGACATGAACAACAATGCTCCGCTAGCAGAATATATAATTCCATACCAAACTGACAACGCAATCTGGGAAACTATGGTAGTGCACAAAAGCGCAAGTAAGATCTCATTGGACTCAATCTTGAAAAATAAAAATTTATTTATAAAATACAAAAGAACATTGCAAAATACTCGTACATAAGTGTTAGAATCCGTTGATTGTCTACCACTTGTCTACCACTTGTCTACCATTGGAAAGAGACATGTCATGGAGCGATCACTTAATTTAAAATCTGATCAAAGCAAAATTGGAAATACGATCCACTCTGGCAAAAATATGGTCGATATAAGTTGAGAAGAAGAGCATAGTAGGTACATTTATACAGCTCTCTAATCCATTAACAGACATTAATAATAAGAATTTTTCTGAGATTGCAGATCGTTCTAAAATGTCTAGGTTCATATCCCCAAGAACGAACAAGTTTTCCGTTCGTTCCTCCCTAAGGAGAGAAGATACTTCTGCCAATCTTACTTTCAACATGAAATCTATAGAAACACATGAAAACAAATTTTTGTTCATCAAGTGTGTAAGAAACCTTAACCATATCAGAACTTTTTAGCTTTGAGCTACGAGTATAGAACTCACATTTATCAAACAAATTGTCAATGCCAAAAGCCGCAGTATTGATATTTGTAACCCGGGATACTATAAAAACCCAATTTTTCATTTCTGACAGAAAAATAAAGACGGTGATTCGACGTAAGCCAAAAGCACATCAAAATTTGCTCGTAGGCTTTTTATTCGCACCAAACAGTGATACTCGTATGTTGTCGATGCACTTGTATCTCAACAATCACTCGTAGGTTTTCTGAATACCAAATTCGACAACTTTGACGATTAACAAAGCCATTTAGGTGAAGATGATTTTGTTTGAAAAATCAGCACCCACTTGTTGTTGTTCCATAATCCATTCAACAAACTCTTTTCGCTGTGCGTGGTCAGTAGGCTTCAGTTCTTGAGTCAATCGCACTTTGTATGCATGAAAATGCATATTTCTTAGGAGAATACGCTGTAGAAAGCTTCCGAAAATGTCCACTTCTTAACGACCACAGTGTCAAACCAATGTTCCTGGACTCTCAGCAACACTCTCATGTACTGTTTCGATGTTTTGTGTTGGACGACTTGTTGGAGGACGGTCAAGATCACTAATTGATTCAGACTCCCTGAATTTTTGGACTCATGTCTTCACAGTTGATGAAGTTAAATCACTATTCCGCCCATATTTTGTACAAAAATTTCGAATGGTAGCTGAAAAACCTTCATTATTTTTAAAATATTGCTCAGCAATGAAAACGCTTTGTTCTTTCTTTTAGAGTTTCATTTTTAATATCCGTGACCTATTAGCTGTCAAGCTGTCTTTTACTTTCGATGCCAAACACTTTACCGCACAAATGGTGCAACATTTTTTAAATCTTGCGTGAATCTGGGGATACCCTTTATTTTAAAAAGGTAAAGTAGCGGATTTCATGAAAGCCCATTGAAAGACGTATGTTAACTCGTAGAATTAAAAGCAGCTGGGTTGGAAGATCAATTTGCAGAGTTCCTTCTGAAACTTGGCTCTATGCTTTACCATACAGGGTAAAATATTAAAGGACCATGACCCATACTAACTATACCCTATTCAAAAAAAAATCTGCAGAACACGGGTGCCTGTCGTTCAGTTTTCGGCTCAAAATATGATGATAAACTATTAGCACTACCAATCCGATACAACCCCAGTGCGACTAGTCTGCCCCGAATTCCGGGAATACGGAGACAGAATGATTAATTGCATGTGTACCCATCATTGATATCCTCTGGATTTTTTAACAGGACCAGAGTAACTTTCTTCAGGTGGCGCTATAATCCGGGGTAGACCTAGGCCACAACCAACAAGCGCCTCCAGTCAGCTTGATCTTTAGCCAGCTGCCTCCAATAATGCACCTTAAGTTTGTTGAGATCTAGGGCCAGAGTTACCAGTATTAATATTAACAAAGCGATATTGTTTTTACGCTTGAATTTTCAGACGCTATTTTGGATTTTCTTGTTTTTAACAGCTGTTTTTAATCGAAATAAGCGGTAGGTGTTGCCATATGTGAAAGTAACATATGCATGTTTGGTTACAATTTTTTATATGAGTGTTAAAATTCGTGGTATAGAAACCCTTAAAAATTAATAAGCAAGCACAACTGTTGTGATCAATTACGAGTATACAACTATTCTACAGAATTGATTTTCATAAGGCATATAACGTTGGAAAGCCCTTTTTATGCAGATGTGCAGTGTTTAGTGTCTTAGAACAGGTGATTGGTTTAAGATATATTTAAGATACAAGAGGAAGCACATGCAAAAAACTAAACACAAATATATATGTTAAGAGCGTAGTAATTAGGTTCGAAACCAAATTCAGGTTGTATTACTAAATAAAAGGTTACAATTCACCCAAAGAAGAAGTCCAATTCCAGTAGAAAAAAGAAAATCGAAGAATTCGAAAAACGTGGTAGAAGACAATATATAGATAAGTAAAGTACTCCATGAAGTGTTTTTTTTGTTGGGCTTTTATAATTAGCGCGCTCAAGGGAATTGTGTACCCTTAAAATGCTTGTTCATAGCGTGGGAGAAGGAAATTTAGGGAGGATAGAAAGAGAAGTACCAGTGAACGTTGGTTTTAAATGTTTGAATGTTATAATGACTAGGAAATATAGAGCTAGGAAGAGCATTCCATAAGCGAGTTGTACGGCTTAGGAACGAATCACGATATTTTAGAATACGTCCGAAAGAGGGCTTGAGGGTATACTGATGAGCATGCATAGCGAGGCGGGTGTTACGGTTAAAAGTTTGAATGGGCGGAATGCTACTGGTGATTTCTATGGAGCTCTGTTGGTGGAAATAGCGATAAAACAGAGCGAGACACGATACATTACGTCGGTGTTCGAGGGTGTCTATTGTTTGAGTGATATTAGTATCACCTATGAGTTTTATCGCACGGTTTTGAATCCTATCTAGCAGGTGCAGAGATGTTTTGGCCGCACCCAACCAAATATGGGCATTGAACTCCAATTTCGGGGGATAAACGCCTTATATATTGAGGCCAGATCAGAGAGGATGAAGTATATCTTACATCGCTTGAGGAAACCTAGACATTTCACAGCATTTTAGCGACACCGAGTGTGCGGTCATTCCAACGTAAGTTTTCATTGACACACATACCGAGAATGGAAAGTTTATCGGTTTCGAAGATGCAAGAGCCATTTATGGATAACGGCTGGGTGTTTAAGTTTCGCTCTAACGACAGTAGACAGCATTGTGTTTTGGAAGCATTAAATTCTACTCTGCGAGTGGTTCCCCAATTGGTAATGCTGTTAATATCAGAATTCAATGACCTTAACATACGCTGGCGTTCCCGTTCTACAACCGAAGAGCAGGGACGTGAGTCCGGGAACGAATATGAAGAGCAGAGTGCACTTTCATCAGCAAAGGAATATATTGGATTACAAGTAGCAGACAAGAGATCGTTGATGAAAATTAGAAAGAGTGTCGGAGACAAAACGGAGCCCTGGGGCACACCAGCATTTATTTATTAGATATATATTAGACTTAAAACCATCCAAGACAACTTGAATTGAACGTTCCGAAAGGTAATTTCTAATCCATTGAAGAAGAGAGCCATCGATCCCAAAAGCACGCATTTTCGACAAAAGAGCCTGATGCCAAACTCTGTCACTTTTTTCGGTGAGACATGCGATCAAATCACCAGTGTACCGTGGAAAGAAGGGACGTAATGGGTCTGTAGGAAGAGAGATAAAAAGATTCGCCCTTTTTAGAGAGAAATGCGGTTTTCCATCTGCTCGGAAAGACTCCTAAAGAGTAGGATTGATGAGAAAGCTTACCCAGTGGTTTTGCCAGTGAGGAAGAACACCTCTTCAGAGGAAGGGGAGATATACCATCTCGACCTGCGGATTTTGGAATGCTATGATCTTTAAGTACTCTTGCTACTACACGAGGGCGAAAGTGGATCCGTCCAAATGAAGATTCGACGCACTCAAATGTCAAGGGGCAAGGGACAATTTGGAAGTGTGCAGCAAACAGATTGGCCTTGACTAAAGAGCTGACAGCTGGATTGTCATTGTAAATGAACATTGTGCATGATTTCTGATGTTTTTGACGAACGACCAAAGAGGTTTATTTCGCATCAGAATAAAAAATATATCCCAGATAAAGAGGACATCTTTCCACTTAATTCTGAAACCGGGCCTTGGTTATGAGTTTATTAGACGTCAAAAGAAAGGTTTGCTTCTAGAAAGAAATCACATAAACAGTTACTTGGAGACGAAAGTATTTACGGGAAATAAAAAAATATAGAGAAGGTAACAAAATATATTTTGCAGGTGAAACGTGGCTAAATGAAGGTCACACTCAGCAAAAGTTATGGACAGACCACTCTGGAAAAGGAAAGAGAATCATAATTACCCACATCGGAGGCTCGACAGGATTCGTTCGTGCAGGACAAGTTTTGTTTCCAATAAAAGCGGAGATTATCATGAGGATATCCGTATGAATGACTCAGTGTATGACAAGTGAACTCAACCCCGTCATAGTGATGGATAACGCTACGTATCATTCAAGAAAAAAGAAATAAAATGCCGTCATCTTCCACCAGAAATCAAAACGTGGTTTAGAGAAAATAGCATAACTTTCGAAGAAAATATGGTGAAAGCTGGAGTTGTTGGATATTGTCAAAGTTCATCAAGAAAAACTTGAGGTACACGTGATAGATGAACTGCCTCAAATAGCAGGACACAAAGTACTACGATTACCGCCTTAGCATTGCGAGCTTAATCCCATAGAGTTGATATGTGCTCCAGTAAAAGGATTCGTAGCAAGTTAAAACAAAACTTTCAAAACGTTAAGCTACTATTAATTTTGGTGGGGGCGAAAGCCCCCATTTATTTGGCTTAATACAAGCTATAACTTAAAATTAAACTTAAAAACTTAAAACTAAGGTTGGTTATTGTGGTGAAGGAGAACCGATTTGAGGTAGGAAGTGGTGCGGTGGAAGTCAAAGACGCTAGGGTTTGAATTAATTTTTCGTAGCATGCGGGAGATTGGTTCGTTCGCGCCATAGGTGGTGTGGTGGGTTGGGTGATAGAAGAGACGAGGGGTACGTAGATTACGAGGGTTAGTGTTGAGAAAAGTAGAATTGTGAAGGGACGCGCATTCAACCTGACCTGAAAGAAGTCGATGAATGAAGAGAAAGTCGGCTGCATCTCTGCGTTCCTCAAGGGTGTTTAGGTTAATAAGGTTGAGACGGTTTTGATACGGGGGCAGAGTAAAAGAATCATCCCAGGGCAAACCTCGAAGAGCGAATCGAAGAAAACGGACCTGGACCTGGGACCTGGTCACGTATGGGTTGGTGAATTCTTTGGACCATCGTTTTACAAAACCTAGTGCAGAGTTGGCTTTAAGGATTATACCATCCATATGCAAGCGGAAGTTGAGCTCCCTATCACACAAAATGCCGAGGTCGCGAAGAGATTCAATGGAGGAGATAGGTTGGTTGTGGAGAAGGTAGAGTCGGGGAGGAGACTTGTGCCTCTTATGTGAAAAGGTGATGGATTGGCATTTGGTGATATTAAGTTTCAAACAATTTTTGAGGCACCAGATCGAAAAACTATCAAGGTCTTGTTGAAGAAGGAAGGAGTCTATGTTTAACTAGTCACAGAAGCACTTGAGGAAGTGCACAGTGCAAAATGGGTTAATTGTCACAAACACGTTGAACTACAAGTTGAGCCTATGGTGTGGGATATATGTTTGCTTGTCTTATGTTATTGTGTAACGTTTTACACTGTTTGGTACAATAAACAAGAATAAATAAAAAATTAAATTTACGGAATTTTTTTTCAAAAATATAATACATATTATCAAAATAGGTGAGGAAGAGGTTATAATTATCTTTAGAAATTCCTGTCGACAAATATGGATATCATGGCATCCCTATGTTTTCAAGAGCGAAGTGCTTATATATTTCATTGTAACCAGAGTGATAGGGAACTATTGTCCAGGATATAGGCACTAAACTAAGTTCCTTCTATGTACATATGCACATATATGTAGGGTGCCAAAGTAAACAATAAAATCTTGAAGTCAACCTCAGTCCTGAGAACGTACATCAGACTTACATTGTAAACAATAAAAAAGCCAATTTATTATTCTTACGAAGTTCTCCAGTCCATGTTGACTCACTTTGAACTTATCAATTTTCGTCATACAACTTTGGTGCGCAGTTAGTCTTATACAATATTAATTATGCGTCAGTAGTTACAAAAAATTCACTCTTGCTCTAGGGGGTTTATTCGTACTGAACTTCCATTTGACTCTTGACACTAATTTCGATTTGCTGTAGATTGTGAATTGTGAATAGTACCCTCAAGCTGTATAGAACAACTGTGGGTTGTTAATGTCTCCAAATAAATTGAATCAGCACAACGTCGCCTTGTGGTTATTGTTTGACTTATCGATAAGTGGACAGCTGAGTGGGTGAATACAATCACACATGAAAATTGAGAAACCTTATCGGCGAGAGAAAATAAATGGCCAATCCTATCGAATGTAGTCACAAAACCCTACAACTACACCCACCAGCCATTGTATTGTACGAGTATTTGCCCTGATCTCAACGTTTTATTCCTTCCAACTTTTGTAAATCCCTTTTCTCAAGTATTGCTTCCAAATGTCAACAAAAATCCGCCCAACGTGGAGGGAACCACGGCGCTCAGGGTGTTCCTAGTCCCTAGCGCCTGCCACAATGCAAATTTTTTCCTCTTCTATTTATTTTAATCTGCCCGCGTACTTACTTTGCGATGGATATCTCTATCAGTTCAGTTGAACTTATCGCATGCAGGCTCATTCCCAGTCGCCCACTTGGCAACGACGAAATCAAGCTGTGCAACACTCACCATCATCCAGACTTGTGTGACAATCTATACAGTAGGAGTCAATGGCATCCAATATCTGGAGGAAAATGCACCAACACCATTTCTTCTCGGTTAGGTACCTAGTCGTATCCTCCAAGTGAGAATATTATGATAGATTGTAGATTTGGAGGCAGCTAAGCGAACAAGGTATGCCTCACAAAGGCGAGAGGAACATCTTGAGCGCCTATCGCTCATACGAGTATATCAGCTCAGCACCATTAATGGATTAATGTGACAATTCACTTCCCTTCATGGGCGAGGGATCAAATGACTCGTCATCGTCAACAACCAGGCAAATAGAATGGTGGATAAACTCAAGATCAAAGAGAGTTGTCGACGTCGTTGTCGATGTCGTCGTTGTTGGTGCCGGATTCGTGGCATATTTATGTTACGCGACTAGACTTGGTTTGGCGCATGTCTTATTCGTTCGTCGATGGCAATTGCAGATACAACTGATCTCGTTTACGACATCAATCCGTCTTAAAGCAAATGAAATTGTTGGAGATCTGGCTGCGTTCTGAAGCTGAATCTACAATATACTCGTATGTAAAACCTGCACAAAACGTGCCTGTCGCATCGGCTTTTGTACAAATCTACATGTGAATGCATTTGCGCCCCCGAAATTGCTTTTCTGCGTTTGCATTTTGGATGCGTGGGACAAACTGGATTGTCAGTGAGTGACAGATTAAAGATACGAAATGGAGATTCGTTGCTCGTTGCCTTGTGTGTGGCAAAGATGTTTCAAGAGATTGCGCTAATAGAGAAACGAACTCGTACACATAGGCAAAGTTTTCGGTCAAAATGTGAAAGTTTCTATGAGAATTTTGAGCCTTAAGCCAAAGCCTACTTAATTTTTTTACAACTTCCTTATCAGGGTAAGTTTGTTGCAATCTTATTCTGTCAACCGGGGAGTTTATATACTTTATCACTCAACAACATTCCAATCAGCTTGTTCTACTTTAACTTCAAAATGTGTAGTAAGCAGGAATGAAGACAAAGTGCTGCAGAACGTTTATCGCAAATTACAAAGCATTCGAAGCAAATGTATGACAAAAGATTAGTGCGTATTGTAAAATGTCTATGTGTAGATCAGAAGAAGTTTTGTCAGTTATGTCAATTTTAAAATTAAAAAAACAAAATATAAGATCCGAATGGAAATTGATGTAGGTACATAGAAAAGTAAACGTTTAACATAACTGCGAATAACACGTTTTATGCTAAGTTTTCTAAGGAGCCAGGATGTTAAATACGCCATTGGTATCGTGAATAATTAAGTAATAAGCTTTAGTTATCCATCGCAAGTTGAGATTCGCCGTTCAGCATGAGAATTTATTTGCTGACTAATTAAGGGCAAGCTTTCTTTTTATCTGATAGTCTGCGTAGTATTTAATTTTTCAATATTGGAAACAAGCAATGTGGCAGAAAAATGAGTAGGACACCAAGTTCTTCGCTAAATTTAAAGTAGGGTTTAAGTAATAAACAATTCCACATCATAGGGCAAACACAGCAATTACGCACGATGTTTTAAAGTGCGTTTACATAGATCAAAATATGATAGCCCTGAGTACAGATCGCTGAGGAATACCATTTATTGTGTGCAAAACACTGCATTTAGGATATATACGTATATGGGCGAATGGAAGGATTGCTGTTTTCTAACTACGTTGCTACGTTGATTGTTTTTAACCATTCTAACCATCGCACATTTGTGAGAAATTACAATTCTTTTTTAGTTTTAGTTCCTTTCTGTTTGAAGGCGGTTGGGCCTTTTTAGTGATTTTTTTTTTCAGGAAAAGTATAGAATAAATCGAGTTTACGAGGGTAGAAGTTTATTATATATATGGTTGACTGAACATAATTTTTGTAGAATAATTTATTTAAAAATGGCGGCTGTGCAGCGTTTCTCAGATAACCTCTCTTTTTCGGAAGGGTCTATGGCCGTACCAACAGCTCCTGTAAATTTTGAATTATGATGAGTCACTAATTTTTTTTTATTGTACATAACAATAGTTACAGAGGCACGTAGGATTTTTTTTGATATATTGATTTTTGGTCGGATGGCGCACTTACAAAGTCAAACTTGCAAATTTCGCAGAAAAATCGACAGAAAATTGTTAATAACAAATGACAATTTCAAGCATCTAGTTAAAATTTCAAGTGAATTGGTTGAAAATTGTTCAAGTGATAGGTGCAGCCAACTTGAAAAATGCGTTTTGAGATAAACGCGTTTAAAATTTTAAGTTATACAATAGAAAGCCTACCTTTGAAAGACAAGTAGTTCGAGATATTTCCTGACCATAATCTTTGGGAAATTGAAATAAAACACTCACGAGTTGAGCTTAGGCTTTATTGATTCGATAAAAAATTTTGTTGCATTAAGGTGGATTCGGGCACATGGTCACCACGGAAGCGTCTCACGAAGAACATCCTTGAGCTTCAATTTTCGAGCATTTAGGGCCGAACCTCACGAATAGTCTGCTCGATATTGCTTTTCAGGGCTGAAGTCGTTATTGGCTTGACCGCATATAACAACGAGCTAAAATACCAGCACAGAAAACAGTCCAGGGGCATCAAATCACATGGTCTTGGAGACCACGCCACAGGTCCACTTCTGGACATAATGTTGTTATCGAACACTTCCTTCAATAACTCGATCATTTCGCCGGCAATATGACATGTAGTACCATTCTGTTGAAACAAAATGTCTTGCAGACCATGTTTATGCACTTTTGGAAGCAAAAAAAATCATTGATCATGGCTCTGTACAGGGCGCCATAGATGGCGACACTTCGATATTCTTTATTTTTGAATAAATCCATAAATCGCACCAAACAGGGCATTTTGTGCATCGCTCCAAATTCGACAAGTTTGCTTATTAATAAAGCCACTGACACAGAAGTGAGCCTAATCACTGAACAAATTTTGAGAATAAAAAAGTAAATCGACTTCAAACTCCCA
The DNA here is from genome assembly GCA_963966105.1 of Volucella zonaria. Lineage (NCBI taxonomy): Eukaryota > Metazoa > Arthropoda > Insecta > Diptera > Syrphidae > Volucella > Volucella zonaria. Next base: position 96,180,113 of record OZ014531.1, read on the forward strand.
ATCAGCCAAGTCACGACGCAAACGATGATCACCTGGGTCACCTGGTAATTCTTGCAGCAATTGATTCTTGTAACCAGGACTCTTACTCAAAATCTACCACAAAGCTAATGGACACAGTCCAAGTTCCAGCGCATAATGGCGATTATATGTATAAACCAGAATCAGTACTGGCCCTAACGGCGCCAATCTTTTCATCTGTTCACACTCTGTGCATTCTTGGCACTGGAGTCGAAAAGAATAAATATAGTGCGAAAATTTTAAAGGCCTAAACTTCTTCCTTGCCGCTCGCGTAAAATCAATTAATCGGATCCATAGAAATTCAAACATTCTGTATACTGAGCTCATTCAAGAACAATTCAATGCAGATGACATCGCTCTTTTCTATATTTTTTATTTTTTTTCTAGCCTTCCGCAACATAAGTCCCGAATAGCCTCCATGACCTAGTTTGGATGAGATCACAAGCATTAAACCTATCATGCAGATGGAGAGAGATTTTAAGTTTTGTATACCTTTCTGTAAGTGGTCAAACGGTGGAATAATACAATACATAGTTTGACTGACGCTATTGGGGAATATGCTTCTTGATGTTCTTAATGGAACGTTATGATCGTTGTGATCTATCTGATTTAATCGTTCTTGAGGAGGACACTAGCTCCGCTTTCTTTGACAGTTCTAAGGCCATTCGTAAAATGTTGATAATATTCCCTTCTACTTCCTAACTTAGATTCAGAATCGGAACACACACAGACCACCTTCCGTCAGAGTAGAGCTGAACCTGTAACAAAGCTCCGCACACCTGAATTGCATGCTACCAAAACTGCGTTGAAGAAACAAAAATGTGGATAGATACAAAGCAAATCTAAACCTCGAAATAAATGGAATAAATGATCAGAGCCAAGAAATGCTTACGACATGTACCACAAACGCAGCTAGACCCTTGCAACCCAAAATAAGAAATAAATGAAAGCAACCTTGGTATGACTAAGAATACGAAGCAGCCAGAAAAAAAGCTTTTACCTTTCTAAGGCTCCTGAAAAGCATGGTCACCAGAAATGCAAAATGTATGTACCAGATTGCAAACAACACGTTCAAAAGCATTTGAAACACAGACTGTACATTCAGAACCTATCGTCAGCGCTTGTGAACATAAAAGACAGTACGTCCTTTTGGAAGATGGCAAACCTGCTTACGGGTGCGCTCTTCGCGAATGGCATCAAAGTTGAAGCACCCATTTTAGCCGAGAACTTCGAAAAGCTGCTCAAATTACCGTAAAATCAGAATCATATGAAGTAAACTATTTACATAGATCGCCCTATAACTGTGCAGAATGCCAACAGAGTTATACTCGTACAGAGATGCTGCTCAAATAAGGATCCACGAGAAAATTGCATTCCTTATGAATTCTTTAAAAATGCGACTGAAGCCTTCCTGCAGAAGGACACGGAAACATATGATTATATTTTCAATACTGGCGAGGTGCCATCGTTTTTCAAGTTATTCAAGAAAGGAGACCCAAATGAACCAAGCAACTACAGAGGCATATCTTTCTTAAATGCTTAATAAATTGGGTAAGTGAAAATTACCGAGTTTCCGCAAAGATTATTCCACAGTCGAGAACATCTTCTCTCTAACAAGCATCGCATGGACGTTTTTAGATAATGATTAAAAACTTCTTCGTGAATTTTAAGGCGGCTTGTGATTGCAGTTTTAACAAAAGTACTAAGAGTGCTACAAAAAATGTACCAAGATAACACTACAGAGGTATGGCATGGAAACATTTTGTCTAACTAATTTCAGTGCAAATCTAGAGTGAAGTACTCGTAAGTATGTTATGTCCACTGAGCCCTCTTCTGTTCTGAACCTTCCTCTACAATCTCGTTGCATATATCCCAGAGGTAATATTTCACGATGGATTATGTACAAACCTCTACCCTAACGATATCGTAATACACGCAGAAACACCGAACACACTACAAAATCATGATAAATGAATGAGGCAAAAATATTGCCAAATGTGGAACTTGCAACTTAACACCAACAAATCAAAAGTTATCTTTTAGAAAGGAAAGCACCTTAAAGAGAAGTTAAAAGAATCAAAAAGGGCATTGTAACTAGAAAGGGATCTTTGGGAAAAAAATCGTGCCGCGTATAAAGTATTTAAAGCAATCATAAGGTCAATCATATGCTATGCCCTATGCAGTTTGAGGAGATTGAGATACTTGCTAAAGAAAATGTTCCGACTGCCAGAAAATACGTCAAACTACATACATGTTGTACCGGGAAACTAGGTTCCAGCCGCTCCATGTGTTTACGCTTGGACTACACTTCTTATATGTCTTGAGAATTTTATCACAACTGGGGCGTGAGTACCCCTACTAGAATTACACGTGATCGAAACGAAAAAAAAAACGAAAACACGAAACCAAGATCGAAGGATCATCGCGGGAGTTATTTCAAAGGTAAAGCGAACAAAGCCAAGTAAAAGGCATTTATAAAATTTTACACCATAACCTAGGGCCAGGGGGAACTACTACAATTAAATTACAATAGATGCCACGTATAACTGATGGAAGTGATGAAGACTGTGCAACCATAGAACAAGAGAAAACGGCATTCATTTCATTGGAGCTCATTTAAAACTACCTTTGGATGAAGTCGTTCGCATTATAATGGAGAAAACTGGGCTACACTGTTGAAATTCATAAAATTTGCTCTAAAATATCGTCTGCAAATTATAAACCAAGGTTTTTAGATAAATACAAGGGTAGGCCCAGAAGTACCCGACCTGACGTACAGTTGGCGGTTGTTGTTTAAAAAGAATGACAGTTGTAGAAAGTACCGACCTTATAAAGCTTAAGTTTGAAGTTTGACGACGCTAGTTGTTTAGAATTTGTTCAGGAGTCGTCAATAGTTAACGCTCGCATTGTGTTTTTAAATACGGGGAAAATTGGTCATCATTATATGATACAAGACTTTCACTTTCATTTGAAAGGCCTCAATGAAAAATTGGACATGAGAAAGCGGTGCGGAAGAAGTTGGGTGACGCGATTATTTACAATGGAACAAAAAACAGCGTCGTGAGGATGTTTCAATCGTGTGTTTGGCCAAATTTCACAGCAATATAACCGAGTTTTTGCGTCGATTCATTACCATGGATGAAACATGGGTCCACCACTTCACTCCCGAAACGAAATAACAGTACAACAATGGGCTCAGAGGGGAGAATCGGCTCCAAAGAAGGGGAAGACGGTTCCGTCTGCACACAAGGTCATGGCGTCAGTTTCTTTTGGGATGCGCGTGGGATAATTTTCATTGACTATCTTCAGAAAGGAAAAATAATCAACAATTTTGAAAGATAAAATCAAGAGAAAACGGCCGCATTGGCGAAGAAAATAAGTTTTGTTTCATCGGGACAATGCACCAGTTCACTCATCCGTCATCGCGATAGCCAGGCACCCTATTCGCCAGAATTAGCCCCTTCGGGTTATTTTCTATTTCCGAATTTGAAAAAATGGTTCGGTGGTAAGAGATTTGCCAGTAAAGAGGTGGAGTCTGCGGTTGATGGCTATTTTAAGGAGTTCGACGATTCTCACTATAAACAGGGTATCGGTGGGAAAAGTGTATTTAACTAAAAGGAGACTGCGTAGAGAAATAAAGAAATAAAGATTTTTTCCCAAATTTTTTGTGTTTTTTTGTTAGGTCTGGTACTTCTGGGACTCGTATTCATTAAACTTAATAAATTCTTTAATTTAAAAACTCTCTTTCCTCGACTCACGGCAAAAACCAAAGCTTATCAAATCTTGTATCTAGTTCTAGAACGATCTGTGAACCAAGAGTTAACCATTTTTGTCGATGCATCGCAATCAGAGGCATTTCCGTAGTACAAAAATCATGCAAGTGGTTAGAAGATGCCTTTCCTTTGATCTACATTTCTAAAGGAAGTGATTCCTTGAAGCATTTTCAGAAACATGTAAAAGGTGTTATACCACTTCCGTTTGGCGGAAGAGAAAGCCCTAGTGTTTCCACACTTATTCCATTATACGAATAAATACGAGTATGCTATTTCGTATATCGATAGTCCACAGGACTTTTGTTGGCAAGACTGGACCGTTTTCGGCTCTATGTAATTTAATATGAAAAAAACAGTTTGCAGGATAAGTTCATTTCAAAATGGGTACAGATCGAAAAGTTAAAGAATTTTCTTGATACTAGAGCGGGGCTTCTGTCATCGGCCGCAATTGGACCCTGCACTTTTCCAAATTCTAACACGGAATCATCTTACAATTAATGGCTATGTTTTGTTATGCGGTTAAATTAAGAGATCTTAATTTCATTGAAGTTACATGTCCTGGATAGCCATTTTCCGATGTGATATCAAAGATTAGATAAGTTTAATCGTTGGGACACACAAATGAAATTGATATCTTAATAGTGGCGATCAAGAGCAGAAACGAACGCCTATGATACTATGAATAAAAGATTCTAGCTTAGTGCAAAGTTAAATAATTGACACGTTGTTGCACAAACTTAACCTAGTTATGGACTTGATGGACGGCATATCAAACTACAATTACATACATATATACTCGTACCTATGTATAAGCAATAATTAGTGTTAACGATCGGTCAAGTTATGAGAAGGAACTGAAACAGACGCTTAAGCTGGAAGCAATACATGTAATTATAATGGCAAGCTTTGCTCTACATAACAGGCTGTGTTACTTTTGCATCAAAAAAGATTTCCTTTAGCGCCTTTGGCTGACTTCTCCACTGACTTGGGATTGCTTCATATATCCAATGCTCTACTAGGTCAATCAAATGTTTCTCGTTCTTAAGTCAATTGCCGTTGGCTTTCAACTTAATTCTTTGACAATTATAATTTAGTAGACGCGATCAGAATTTCTTTCAGTGTAGCAGAGCAAACTATTCCAAACTCTAAACAGATAAACATATCAATGTTATGACACAACGAGTGCGTGGTCAATGGCGTACTCGTCGCAATACCACACAATTCCAAGGAATAGAAGAACAAGAGACGAGGATAAAGTATTCTTCAAAACAAAGCAACAGAAAACATCAGCCAATTGCAAGTACGAATAAATGGAATGTAACATACATACATACGAATACATATGTTGTTGGTTGCAAACTGTGGGCCGCATAAAGAGTCTGTCTGTCTTGTAGAGTTCGAAAGTCTATTCCAACATTGGCAGTCAGCATTGTGCAGGTGCAGATGCAGATGCAGATGTAGATGCAGAGCTTGTTCAATGACTTCAACTATGCACCATTCCATGACGAGCCGCACAACTCAATGCTCCATGGCATATAAATTCATTTGATTTGATGTTTTCTGGCGAACTCAACTGAAGTGTGCCGGGAGGGCAAACATGGAATGACTCTTTTGGCATAACAGGTCCCTTGGCAGATTTATTTTCAAATCCATCTATACGAACAAATACAGATATCGCGGGTGGTTTTCGCAATGAATTGGCTCCCCGCCACCCAAACTGTGTTGGTTTGCTCGGGATCGCGGATCGCTTTACAACACATCCGTGATCGTTTATGTATACTCGTAAGAGAAATTCTTAATTAAATTTCCAGAGCTGCGCTCCCTTTATGACATTCATAGCGATGGCAATAAATTGATTTTACCGAGGGATCAAGCCCGATCGATCACTCACTTTAAGAATCAGAAGATCGGTCTAATTGATTGCATATCAATCGAGAGGAGGTGGTGTGTTTATATGTTTATACTCGTATACCCCAGGGTGTGGTACTTGTGTTGCATTTCATGCGATCCGCACTCCGGTTGCACTACTGGAATTTATTTCGATTCTAATTAATTGGATGGCTGATCGAGAGCCAGTGATACGATCACTAAACGATGTTAAGCATTTTCTTTTCCTTTCGTCGTATGGTTACATATTATTTAGGTCTCTAGATACTTATGCGTTCAATTGAGTTTGCTACACGGGAGTTAATTTAAATAATTGTCAGCCATTACCAATTAATAACGATCATTAGTCGAATGTTGCAAAACGTGCTATGCACGATCTTTTTGATTGAAATACTCACGAACTCTAATGTTAATCCGATAGATACTTGTACAACTGTGACTGCGTACATTCGTGCTATGGTCCGCAGAGTGCTTTTAATTTTGAACGTGAACGTACGAATAATGTGGAAAATTTTACTTTCATTCTTAGGGAGTTAATTTATTTGGTGCTACTCGGTGTTGTATTTCTATTTATGTGGATACATTAACCAATTATGAATTCAATGCAGATTACAAGATAGAGAGAAGGGGAAGGCTAGAACTTCTAATATCGACAAGTCAATGACAATTGAATATGGCACGTACGAGGTATACATTTGCTGCTGATTTTCTAATAGACGGGTTATTTTATTGAAAGAAGAAGAGAGTGGCTTACATTCTGGACACTTTCCTTCTTGAATATTTCCGAAATGGTATACATGTGTTGTAAATGATATCATAGTCATGTTAGCGCTGTCGTTTAAGCTTTCAGTTGAAAGTTGGGCTTATTAAGGAGCTAGCATGAGTTCAGTCTTATTTGGTAGTGATCACACACACGGATGTAGTTTGACTCTTAAGGTATTGAAGAGGTGGTAACTATGTAAATTATCAAATAATGTGTGAAGTTATAGTTTCAATGGAAATTCCAAATCCATCTGATTTTTCTGTGAACTCGAAGCTTAATTTAGGAAAAACAACGTGTACCAATACAATCTTGAAACAGACAATACATATGGTATTACGGTAGAAGAACATGAGCTTCAGCTCATAAGAAAAGCATAAAGCCTGGAAAATTTATCTATACAGATGCGTAAGTAAGGCGCTAAATCAAACAATTTTCCGATCTTTATGTGGATGTTCACGTATTGAATAGAGCACATGCAAGTGATTATGCGAATATTTACCTCTACTGTTAGTAAGCAGTCAAATAAAGCAGTCATTTTGAGAAAGACAACAACTTTTTCTACAAAGTCATCATAACGTTCAAGCAACACTGAAGACACGGTTGGTATCCTTCACATGGACAAGGAAAGCACAGCAGTAAAAGGAAACATAATAAGGTGTAATATGTTCGAGGTTTTAAGTTACATCTGTCCAATTGGTGAATACATGGTATACACTTTATAGCAATGAATATACGAACTCTTTCAGCTTATTGTTGAAATGTTGTTGTTGAAATGCCAAAACAATAAATTATTTTTCAAAAATTCAGAAATTGCGTGCCTCAATTGCTCGTCAGAAGTCGAATCGTCGTAGTAGCTAGCGCGAAAAATCAAAGGCAGCATGAGGACAAAACTAAAAAATGCACGGCAACTTAAGTTAACAAGGCAACAGGTTGAGTTATGTTGACAAACATAGAAGAGCTGACAAGACACTTTATATCGGGCAAAAGAAATGGGAACAAGAGTAACGTAAGCATGAAAAGACTCACAAATGGTACATGTTATGGAGAAAGGTTTGTTGAGGTACACAGGAAAAACACAGTATCCAGCCCAGAGTTTGTGTTGAAAATCTGCCAAAATCATATTTCTGGGTTGGAATAGGTGTTTGACTATCATAATCTGTAGATAAAGTTGCAAGGAGATGACAACATAAGTAGTACGGTTCGACAGAAGCGTACTCGAGAATTAGATTCACAGTTCAATCTTTACAATTGACTACAAATGATGTCTCCTTAATTGCATTAACTACACTGTCAGTGCAAAATCTCTTACGAACTGTAAAACAAAAAATCACAGGCACGATCCACAAACATCCTTCTTCATATAAAATCAACAAATCTCTCTGCCCGAATTTGAACACTACCTGGCTATTTAACTGTGGGTATTAAGATCTAGTTTCAAGTTAAACTTATGTATCGTTTCGAAGAAAAGCAGCAGATGGGCAGGAGTCCTTTAGAGTAATAGACGACCTTTCAATAGTGTCACTTATGTTCACGGTTGGAACCTTCTGATATTGCCACAATCGAAAGAACATAGCGATGCGATCCAATATGAGAAAGGGCATTCAAAGGTTGAAAAGGCAGGCCATCCAACTTGTTATGTCTGACACTATAATGTTTCTAGTTCTTTTTGGAGCTTTAAAAACGATACATGCGGTTTGTTTTAGCCCTTACAAACTGCATCTTCATTATATTTTTTCAGAGAAGATCCTCAATCCTATTAGTGTTACGGACGGTTGGTGTTGAAAGTAAAAAATATGACAGTCCGTGATGTTCCTGTTGGTGCCGTGGCTATCAAATATGACTGCCAAGAATACATCCCTAGCAGTCGATGATATTCAGAAATGATATCTAGATACTACCACCAATTGGAATAGAAATATGAAGTGCTTGTTTAACTACCACAAATCTTAAATTGACAAAAGACTAATACTGGGCTAATGAATGATGGTTTCCTAAAAGAAAAAATCGAGATAATGTGTCCACCTACAACGTTACTACAATAGTAAGTATTATCCACTTGGCGTTTCCTCAAGATTTCTTCCAAAATTGCAAATTATGAAAGAGGATTATGGAACGTCAATACCTCCCTTGACAACGGAAACGAAGGTTTCCAAGATTAAGAATATCTATAATTTGATCGGAAATTTATGCGGCACAATTGGACATCCAGGAAGTAAGCAAAATTACGAGACAACGGGAACACGGTATCCAATCCTTCCAAACTGACGAAAGCTTCCTGGTCTACTCTGAGAGTGCAAAGAATACCACTCGCGAATGCGCTGCAGGGGTCTTATTTACTCCAAAAGCTACAGAACGCCTTGTATGTTTTCTACCTTATCGTGCCAGAACATTGATGACGTGTTGTAAGAGTAAAGTTAGGGACATAACCATTATTCAGTGCTGCACTCCGCCATACTACGCGGATCAGGATGACGATTTCTATAACATACTGAGCCAACAGGTTGGGAACGACAACACTACTTCCAAAGATGTGATGAAACCGCACGGTGTCGGAGACACAAGAATTGACAACAACGAGAAGTTTTCTTTAAATTTGGCAATGTCCACTGTGTAGTAATTGGAGACACACTGTGAAACCACAAGGAATGCGACATGAACCCCAATATCACGATCGGCAAGTGGAACCGTAATTGAGCCCACAGATAAGGGTCCATCTTGTCGCAAATGCTGAAACGATTAGCTAGTGATTGGAGCGGTGTATGTATTCTTCCGACTGTGGCTAAACTAATAAATAGAGGAGACATCAAACAGGCAGGCCTGTGAGCTTTGTCCTCCTGCATCGTCCACATTAACACTATCATCATCATCATTAAAAAAAAGCGTAGAGTATAGAACTGCGCTACATTTGAATGGAGATGATATATCCCTTGATTAAAGCCAACTATGATAGCCGTAAATATCGATATTTCCACCACCAGCGCTCCATAGAACTCGCCAGTAGCATTCCGCCCCTTCAAACCTTTTACCGTAACACACGTCTCGCTATGAATGCTCATCAGTATATCCTCAAGCCCACTTTCGGACCTGCTCTAAAATATCGTGATTCGTTCCTAAGCCGTACAACTCGCTTGTGGAATGCCCTGCCGAGCTCTCTATTTTCTAGTCATTATAACATTCAGACATATAAAACCAACGTATATCAGTGCCTATCCTTCTTTCCTCCTTAAATTTCCTTCGCCTGCGCTGTGTGCAAACATTTTAAGGGTACCTTAACCCCTTGAGCGCGCGCTAGTTTATAAAAAAAAAAAAGTCTCACAAAAGGTCAGACGAACTTGAAGTTCGTGACGGAATACGACAAGGTTGCATTCTTTCGCCACTGCTATTCCTAGTAGTAATCAATGATGCGATTTACTCCGTCTGGAGAAAATACGGGACCTATCGTACATATAAACATCTTGACTACGCCGATGATGGTTGACTGCTTCCACACAGAGTATTGGATTTGGACTAGACGGGACACAACTTGGAGTCAGAGGCGAATAAAGTAGGACTCAGAATACATGCGGCCGAAATACAGCTTACTTATTGCCTCTATGGCCATTTCCATTTTTCATCATATGTAACACCAGCGCTAGACATTGTCGGACATCTAGTACAGAAAGTAAGCAGCTTGCTATGTCTAAGAAGTATGATCTCACAAGAACTAAAAGTAGTCATTCGCAAAGCAAAATTCTAAGATCTGAAGAAGTAATATTTTTAGCACAAAAAATAAGCTGAGACTGTTCCGATCAGAGGCTGAATCAGCTGAAAAATGACACTTTCACAAAAAAGCTGCAAACCTTCATAAACAAATGCTTGGCAGGACCTTTTGGCGTAACCGTGTATCGATCGATCAATTACAAGCAATACTAAAAAAATACCAACAGACGTAAAAATAAAGAGAAGATAATGGAAGTGGGTTGGTCACACCTTATGGGGCGAAGACAGTTCTATTGCGAAGTATGCCATGCAATTGAATAACTTTGTTCAATCAAACAAACAAGTGGAACGCCCTCGGTAGACATGCAAGAGAACAGTGGAGGACGAATCCAGATCACTGGGGATGACTTGGAGGAAACTTAGAACATGACGGCGCGCAGACGTTGTTGTCCTCCGCCAATATTTGGAGGACCTCTGAAAATAAATTTAAAGTAATGGTAATCAGAAAAAAATTCCATGTCCGCAGTTACGCAACTTTCATTTACTGTTTTGTGGCCTAAACAAAGTAGGTAGAGAAATTCCTGGTTAATTTCTGCAAAACAAAACTCCTGACTCCTAGCTAGTGTTACTTGACTAAGCTGCAAGATGTTCTTCTTGTTCTCCCACAAGTCCCTCTCCGGAAAGACTCTGCAAACCTTTATCTATATGAGTAGAGAAAGATTTACGTATTCTAAAACACCATGATTGTCTTAAGAAGATGGCCAAGGTTTGCCAATAATTCAGGTTTCCGATTTGGATTTTTAATAGCTACGGCTCGCTCGGCCTAGCTGACACTTATCTACTCTTCTGACGAAGATAAAAACTGCCAAATCTTTAAAGTGATGAAGCAATACAGAAAACTAAGAAATGCGTACTACATAAACAAATGGTTGGGTTATGTTACAGCCACTGGGAGCGATTCATACCGAATCCTACTAAGGTTGTATTATATCTCCACTTCTTTGGAACATTTCGGTAAAAAATCCTTTAATAAACATGCTTATAGCAGGATGCTTGGTAATTTCTTATGAAAATAACTCTTTGTAGTCTCAAGAAAACAAATGGGAATTCCGCTCTCCCCCTTTTCATCAGATGTGCCTCAAAATTTCGACAATGAGAACGTATAAGTTTCCAATTAATAATGGCAACAAACTCGTCTTATGTTGGAAAGAAAACTAAACTGGGTAGCCAACCTACGAGAGTGCAGGAATTTGGATTATTCATTATCCAGCACGTGTAAGTGCTCTTCATCGGTCCTACATTATATAACCTTATGGCAGGATTCGTGCCCATTTCATGAAACGTCTGCACACCTTCACAAACCAGCGAAGTTGTGGATATTATAGTGTATGTTAAAAATCACTGAAGTATAATGATGATAATATAATAAAAAGGAATATATATTATACATAAAATAAGGAAATGGAGGTACTCTACCGGAGATGAAGAAACAATAAAAGTAATTCAACATACATATGACACCGAATACAAAAAGATACGTAAATAAACAAATAAAAACAACGAAAAACCAATACTATGTATAAAACCAAATTCGAGCTGCCAAAAAAGGATACTAAAAAAAACGTGGATGTTAATAAACGAGGTATTAGGACATAAAAAGCCTTCTTTGGATGACATGATTACGAAAAGTTTCGCATTCAGGACCTTCACGCACATATCTACTAAATTTGCAAACAGTTTTCCCCAAACAACGTGCAACACAGTAAAATCGAGACACAAAAGCCACAATATTCTTGGGAAAAAGAAAAAAAAACTCAGAGGTGGTTGTACGGCCAATTCATAAGCGAGGTGATAAAAAACAGCCAGACAGCGAACGACCAATTATAATACTGCTGTCCATAGAAAAGATTATGGCACAAGTCGTAGCAGATCGTTTGAAAAGGGAAAAAGTACCAATCAACTTCTGGGAAAATTATTATAGCTAATTTAATTAATACCAAGGCGTCACCATGTTCCGGTAATATTATTAGATTTCGCTAGAGCCGCTTGTCAGCGCTTTTGGAAGAATGGGTATTAGGGGATGCTTAGCGAAATGGATTAAGAACTACCTTTCATCAAGGACGTTTCGCATCAAAATCAATAAAATTTGCAATCATGAACACCGAGTTCAATATGGGGATCCTCATGGCTCTAAACTCGGCCCCATACTTTTCGTATTATACACCAATGAACTCTTATAGTGTTTCAAACGGAGCATATCGTTGTATCTCACCAACCGCCAGAAGAAGCTACGAAAATAATGCAAGACCAGTTCAATGAAGCAAGCAAATAGTGTGATTATGAGCTACTAAATTTTAAAAGCCATGCACATTCGTAGCCCAAGATGCCCAAAATTTCAAAGTGTTCTGAAGACATACAAATGTGGAAATCCACCTGCGACCCAAATATTCAACTTGTTGATACTTATAAATATCTAGGCATTACCATCGATTCAAATCACCAACTGTCCTACAAAAACTTTTCTACGACGTCCTTATATGTAGAATCAAGGTTAAGATATGGTATAATAACGTGGGCAAGTGGAGCGCAAAACCCACATCGACAAGCTGCAAAATATACAGGACAGAGCTATGAAGCTAATGTCAAAAAACAATGCCAGCGACATAAAAACTCTAAAAGTGTACCAGATCTACGAAATGATTATAGCATCGGAGTACCATATATCAATATGCATTTACAAAACCTGTGTTACGCGTCCTCCTGCATATAAGCCATACGGCTTCACAGGAAAACAAATAAAACGAATCTTAATGATATCCGTTTGAAAAAAAAAAGATAAATCTGAGATGTAGCTGTTTCACAGAGGATCAAACGCAATCAAGTCTTTGAAAATGTATTCATTTTCTTCAACGGGCATTTCCAGCAGGCGTTTGTCTTCATCGAGATAACGCAGGGATATTCTAAAACTGCATGATAGGCAAACCCCTTTAAATTGAATAATAGGCATACTAATGAGGAAAGTAATTCCCATGATCTCTCCTAAAGTTGTGAAAGACAAGAGTGAAAGCCATCCTTCACCTCCAACATACATGGTCCCCATTGTCCCATAGAAGGCTTTTCCATCCAAAGGCTATTATCTTCGACGACTTGCGTCCTAAGACGTTATCGACATTTATCGTTTGATTTCGAAAATTAAAATAAATCCATGGTGCCATATAAGTTATGTTGTAAGCGTGCCTGTATCATCGCACATATGTTATATTTATTTTTCCTTAAACTAACGAGCTACTGCCTATACACGTTAAAGTGTTTTCCTTGTGGCTGGAATCTGAATGCTTTTATAAAACGATAATCTTCTAAGCCCTAAACTTATGTTCTTAACGTCACGTCGGAAATTGTGAGTAGCAAATTTATCACTTATAAAAAACACGTAATGAAAAAAAAAATAATAAAAACTGTTGTTGTAATAAAAAGTCTTGGATAACTCATTTATCCCAATAAAACTTTGCGCAATATTATGTAGAAATGTAAATACAAAATGTTATGTTCCTTCAAACACTTACATGAAGCCCTTTTCTGCTACGCCCCACAAATATGTTTGTCGTCACTTTCTGAATGTGTTTTCATGACAAAATTGATTAAAAACAACAACTCCTGCATACAAGTAGTCTGAGATTGTTTCTCTTTTTTGTGCTCTGTAATTAATGTAATGACTTCTACTTTACCATCAACATCAATCACAATTACATCATCAGCCTTGCATGTCACAGAGTACCCAGCCTACTCCCATCATTCGAATCGTTATCATTCCAAACCTTCCCACTCCTTTTGTACGATATCAAAAATTCCGTGACCAAAGATATCAAGCAACTGATACGCACACATGCATGCGGGTATCTATGAATCGTACAGAATGCCAATGAACCAAATACATAGAAAGCACAAAGACGACCACACGAGTGTCAATGGTATCCCCGGTATCGCCATCATCATTTTCATCAGATAAACTCATAATTAATTGACCCATGAGAATGATTCCAATCAACTTGACCATACTCCCGACTGACTTTGGAGTTTCACTGGCGACGCGACACATTATAGCACAGCGCGCCATGTCTGACAAACAAATCAGAGTCAATTTGTCATCTAGTTGGATTCGGTGTCGAGATTGTTTCGGACTTCCTGTAGCCGGCTGATGAAACTTCCGCCATAGAGGGAATTTCTCCATCCAAAGCCCTTCAGATGGTCCCTTTATCGTCACATGCAAATATTTGCCTCAGAAATAAAACCTTTTTCAATTGTAAATTTGTAAGTAACACATTTATGAGTATAAACACACGCGACAGAGACCTCTTTATCTTGACAAGGGCTTTTGGGGAAGAGGAAGCCCTAAGTAGGTTTCTTGTTAGCGTTTGCTTGTGGAGCAAACAGAAGTGTGACAGTTCTCACAGTTCCATTTGAAGTATGCCCATTGTCACCAAGCTTATCCAAGAAAGTATGTACAATACTTAGCGGCCACGATGGTAGTTGCAACACTGCAATCGCAATCGCACTCGCACTCGCACCATAACTATTAAATTCTGCCGACGTTTTGGGTCATTTCGAAATGATACTTCGACTTGGTTTTTAGGTTACAAAAAGCAGAAGACAAAACGTTTCTGGGGTGGCGTCGAAGGGGAGTTTGAAGCCGACGACATGTGTTTACATTGCGCTACGGCCTATTTGGGGGCCCCTTTTGTGGTGCGTAGTCATTGAATATAATTACCTGCGGAAATGGAGCACTCCGTTCATTACACATGCAGGTGAGGTCGCCTCTTTTATGGGCTTTTTCGTCAAATGAGCCCTTTTATGGGTTTCAATGGGTCTGCTGGGTTTGTATACGTGAATAGTATCTGTCTACCTGTTGGGGGAGGTTGGGTTTATTATTCATTTTGCGTACATTCTAATTGAAAAAAAAAACGGTGCATTCTAAAGAGTTCATAATGAAAGTTTTCAGGCTAATAGCCTCAATTAGCAATTAATGTCAATGAAGTCAGAGGTTCCCACAGGTTTGGGACATGACCAATTTATGGCACTTTCCTTCTGAGTCGCGGACCCGTGCGCGCAGCTGAATAATTTAAACCAATCTAGAGGTTTATCATTTGTGGTGTTCATTTTGTGTCGACTATTACAAATGACTGTCTCACATGTACGAGTATATTTACCCAAGCCAACACTAATTTATTTCGAAGATGGTCTATTTTCGGAGGAAGGCTATAAAACTAAGCTGGTCTTTTACTTGGATTTAGAGTCGTTTGCAATTCAACTAATATTTTGAAGGATAAATTGAAAATTACTCGACAGGAACTCAAAATCAATCGGCTCCTGAAAAATAAAGAAACACTGCAAGGGCTGATCTATGCTATGGTAGCAGATAGAAATAGTAATCAACATAAGGACTCTATTATATCATAAGATGCGTAGTTTACGATTACCAGCTGGATCGCTTAATTCACGCAATATCTAAGCTTAGATTTGAGTTGTCAATGATAACATACTGTCTATTTGCTAGGCTAAGGCGAGGTATACACTTTATCCGGAATGATCCCAACAGCAAATGCTAAAGACGCTATGTAGTCATTGTTTGTAATATGACTCTGTAATGTCATCCGGACACGGATATTATTACTGAATAGGGATCACCGGATTCATAAACTTATGGGACACTTGTCCGTCAGTTTTTGTTTGGAGGATATGCTTTGTGGATACACAGGCAAGAATTTTATGCAAAATTAAGATCGACTGGTGCTTTGGTAGGAAGTGGCTATGGCCATACTTTCAGCAGGAAAAGGTGTCAAGTCAAATTTTTAGTATTGACTCAGTGTCAAGTGATTGTTTTTAAGTCAGAAAGGCAACAGCGTTAGCTCTAGTTACATGTTATTGTAGAAAACATAGATCTTCTTTTTCTTTAGAGACAATTCGACTCGAGTCTCCGCGAGACATTATGTATTTGGCCGTATCCTGTTTCAAACGCTCTCGGTTGTCCATTCGTTGAGACCCCATTTTGCCTAAGTATAAAGTACCTTAATTTCCCGAATTAAATTGAACATCTAATCTATAGTATATTCAACTAAATTTCATAAATGATAGATCTTCCAAAGTAAAAACGACAGTGAAACAGATACCTCTTTGTGATTAGTAAAGCCCATAGAGACTCCCATTATGAGGTGCAAAACAACAGTGCTGAGATTGGATTCACTGCGCATATGTTTATTTGACCATACAAGTAGTTTATATAGGCTTACAACTAACTTTACTCTTGCTGTTCTTTGTTCTTAAGTTCTTTGGAACTGATTCTATCTGCTCAAGCAGCAATCGCAGTTTTTCATACTTTGCTTACGCGGTACCTTGCATCGTGCTTCTTGGAAAGCGACCCTTATTATTTTACTTCTTTATTATTATGCCATATCCATATGGACTCACTCGATTGAAAGAACAGAAACGTTAAAGGAAAGTGCAAGTAGCCCATCATGGTAATGAATTCCTGATCACTATTTCATTTAACTATTACATTCACGACCCGAATTATCTGCTGACAACTCTAACTTTATCTATTGTACTGAGTTCCTCCAAGTGCTCAGGAAATGTAAGGCGCATCGTACGCACTGAAGTTAACCAAGTTAACCCAAGCGGGACTGCGCAGATGGAATAAAGGGTGAAGTAAAATCATATCCCCGAATGGGGTACTGCCTTCGGTCTAAGCGACCCCTAGTCCCAGGGGATTCTATAATGGAACTGTCCCAATAGGTTGGGCGTTGTGCCGTCAAAACCAGAACAAAAAACCTAAGTTGCGAAGCGACTACTAGCCACGGATATGGACGGATCTACATACTGTTGACGACCCCTGCAAACGAAAGAATGACAACGAAATTCGAATCTGCACGTGGAGTGTTAGGCCCCTTAATAGGACACGTGCAGCCGAACAATTAGAGGAGACCCTGGACTGCTTTTTGTTATTTTTTTTAAGAACTTAACGGTCAAGAAGGTGTGACTGCTCTTAAAATGCCGGAGCATGTGTTAAGTTTTTCGGAAAATTGGATAGAGAGAGAGAGAGAGAAATATGTTTGGGCTCAGCTCCATGGGAGACTGAATTATTACTGTAAATTGACTTGATGTTGTATTTAGGCAACCATTCATCTCACGATATTTTGATTGCCTGAAAAAAGCCTTTCGAGCTCGGCTGGTATTGAACCCCGAACCGTCCGATTGGGAAGTCAATACACTACCACTTGAGCCACGGCCACCACTCGAGCACAGCAGAGCGTACCGCCATCCAAGAAATGCGATGGGATTGGCCGGACAAAATGAGGATAAAAAACTGCGACATATACTACGGCGCTTGTTATCGACGGGAAAAGCATCACCTATTTGGAAGCGGATTTGTTCTTAGAGGCAAACTTGGGTATCTTGTGTTTCCGGCATGTTACCGAGCGCATCATAGCAATCAGTATTGAGTAAATTTACAAAAAATTAACTTTATATGCAAGCACGCGCCCACTGAGGAGAAAGATGACGACACCACAGATAGCATCTACGAGCCCTTGGAGAAGACCTACGAGCAGTGCCCTAAGCTATGCCATTAAAATTGCTTTCGCCGACTTTAATGCAAAAATTTCAAGAGAGGGTATTTTTGGTAGCACTGTCGGAAAAAATAGCCTCCACGACACCGTCTTCGATTGCGGTTTTCGCCTCTATATTCAAAAGGGGACTTGGAGAACTCCTCATCAATCAACCGTCAACCAAACTGACATTGCGATCGACGCAAGGCACTCCTCCAGTATTATAGATGTTCGAACCTTCCGAGAGACCAACGTCGACTCGGACCATTGCCTTGCTGCAGCGAAGGGAGGGATGCGGATATCCCAAACATCGCAAAGACAAGCTAATACGCTGAGGAAGTCTGACGTCGCACGGCTACAAACGCAAAAAATTTTAAAATTCTTTTCCGATCGAGTTTCCCTTAATCTCTAAGAGGCCCTATACCGCCAGCATCAAGTATCAAAGAGCAGTGGCAACATTGTCGAAAAGGCTGGGTTTCACTGGCCACCAGAACGAAACCACTGGTTTGAAGTCGAATGCAAGTACATGCAGCTAAGCAACGTGCATACAAAGAGGAGCTACATAGATTTGGAAAGAGCATTTGTGTAGACTATATAACGGCGATGACGAACTAAATACCGCTGTTAGGCAGAATGAGCCTCTCAGCCTGGACGATGAAGAGAAAATAGCCATATCCAAGCTTAAGATAAACAAAGCTGGTGGAGTGGATGGCCTGACTGCTGAGCTCTTCAAAACGGCAGGCGATGAATTGATAAGGAGCATATACAAACTCATCTGTAAAACATGGTCGGACGAAAGTATGCCCGATAAATGGAACCTCAGCACTGTGTGTCCGATCCTCAAAAAAGGAGACCCTCTGAACTGGGCGAACTACAGAGGCAACAGCCTTCTTAACATCGCCTACAAGATCCTATCTGTCGTATTGTGTGAATGTCTGAAGAAAAAACTCATGACCTACAAATCGATACATCCCATCTATTCATCAATTTTAAGGCCGCGTATGACAGCATCTATACAGACGAGCTATACAGAGCATCGCCTCCAACCGTCCGTTTGCGCAGAATGACGATGGAGCTACTCCATAAAGGTCGGTAACAAGGATTTGGACAAGACGATGCGCTGTCATGCGAATTCTTTGACATCATTCTGTAAAGAAAAATGCGAAACTCACGCGCCAATACAAGAGGCACAATATTCCAGTTACTTGCATACGCTGATGATATTGACGTAATAGGAAGAAAGCAGCGTAGAGTCAGTCGCTTTGCAGAGTATTGAGACGGAAACCCATCTTTTAAGGGTCAGTGAGGGCAAGACCAAGTATATGTTGCCAACAAGAAAGGACACCTAATACCGACGTCTCGGAGAGAACATCACTCTTGACAAAATTAACTTGGAGGACTTTGTCTACCTAGGTCACGCTAGCAATTCAGACAACGACATTAGCGCTGAGATCAAATGTAGAATAGCTCTTGCCAATCGCTGCTTCTTTGGGATAAGAAGCCAACTGACTAGCAAAGCCCTCTCTCGAACAACAAAAGTGACCCTATTTAGGACCTTAATTATCGCAGTCGTGTTCTATGGCGCAGAGGCATGAACTTTATCAAAAATGGATGAGGAGGAAAGTTCTGCAGGTTATTTGCGGTAGTGTCTGCATAGACGATGAGTGGAGGAGGAGATACAAACACGAACTGTATGGGCTGTACAGCGACATTGACTTAGCCAGAAGAGTGAAGGTCCTACGACTGAGATGGCTGGGTCGTGTACAACGGATGGATATCTCTGGTCCCGTCCGAAAAGTCTTCGAATCCGGCCCCGAGTGGCAGCGCAGTAGAGGAATTCCACGACTCAGAGTGGCGCACGCAAGTGGAATGGGATCTCAGACAATTTATCGTGCTAAACTGGAGGTGTTATCGAGCTGGCTGGAGACGTTTGTTAGTTGAGGACCACGTCCATCCCGGACTAAGTAAGTATAAGTATAACGGTGGTTTTGGGATAGTCAAATTACAATTAAGCCCTCTTTAACGCCATAAAAAACTCAAAAACAATAAATAATGCGAAATAAATATCAGGAATTGTCTCAAAACACTTTGTGTAGCCACACTGAAAACACTTACAAAATCAGCAGACTTCTACACCGAGTCGAAAGTATGGTTTTACTAGATAAAAACCAACTCGCTGGCAATGAAAATATAGATGACTTAACAATGCAGTTTCTGACATTTGTAACCCTGACAGATTAAGTCAGTAAAAACGCTAGCGATGCGATATATCCAGCTATGCGGCAGCTGCTTCCAAAAGAAAAAAAAAACCCTCAGCAATGGAAGTAGATTTAATATTAAAAAAAAACAAAAAAGTACTATTTCCTCGCTAAAAGCTTCAGACTTCTTCCTTCCTTCCTGATAAGGAGTATGATCAAGTTTCAAGATGATCAAGATCTCACATGACTCCCAAAAACGGGAGATGCTTAGAATTAGCTCTAGTCCATGTAAGGCATCCTTAGTTAATTCTATTGTACACTTGGCTAGCTTTGAGTTTATACTGTATTGAGATGTGCATTAAAACTTACTACTTTTTTACTTTTAACGGCGGGCGGTCATGGCCCTCAACCTACATGCTTCTTCAGCCCTCTCGATCTCAAGCTTGCTGCCTGCAGTTACCCACATCAAGTTGATATGATACCTCAGGCAAGATATTTCTTTTCTATTCTATTCTGGTTTCCCCACTTGTGTGGAAGCGAAAATCCTTTGTGTTGGATTTTTTCACACAAGCCAACTAAGCGAGTTTTTATGCTCCCTTGAGAGTGTCCTTGTCTCCGCATCGTGCAATAGGAAAGGGATGATGATGGTCTTGTAGAGTTAGGGCTTTGCTGCTCAATTGTCTTCTTAGCCCGTGAGAACGGCAGTTGGCAGGAGCTTTTAGTTTAATTTCCAAGTGTGTGGGATCGCTGGAGTTCAATTCAGAGCATTGGTAGATGAATTCCTTTGCCATCTCAAAATGTCACATGTTGCTTAAGGCGTTGATGTTGATTGTCCGTTTTTATTGATAGGAAACTCGTATAGGCCGTACTAATTCAGTTTGCCAACAGTCGATTGCGAAGAGAGAGGATTTAAGAAAACAAAAATGGTACGAAAGAGTAAATGTTTTTGCCTTTACATGGCTTAGAACTAAAATGTTTTTGCATAAATTACTTTAACTTTTTTATTATGGGTTCGATAAATTTCAACGCATTTCATATGTAATGCTTCCTGTCAGCTAGGGTGGGATTGAAAAAAAATTCAGGGCATAGGTTAGGCATTGTTAAATTCGTATACACTAGTCCGATAGTAATTGATTATGTTCCCAATGTTTTTATGGTTTTATAATTTGTGGTTCAGGTTTAGGTACCTGTGTATGTGGCATGTTTCCATTTATTTTATGGTCTTTGCTTCTACCGGTGGGACTTTAGTTCATAGGTTTTAGGATTGGATTTTAGGTCTTAGAAATTAAATTGTTTAAGCGTTGTATTTCCTTTTTTTGGTAATCACTTAAAAAAATTATTAACGCCATACTTTTTATTCAATCCCTACCAAAGGTCTATTACTTTTTTTTTAGTTACATGTGCCTAATTAGTAATTATACAAATACAGGAAATTATCATGGATTCATCGCGAAAAGGAAAACCAATAGGAAATCAGGCCCGATGTTAACTTGTATAACAAAAACTGGAAGAAGCTATGAGTTTGTGTTCGGATAATCCCATAACGTACGCAAACTCACAGACTGAGGAGTTCACTGGAATTTCGACCCGATCAATACGAACGATTATCAGGGAATACGAGGAGAAAGGTGTTATTAAATCACCAAATAAAAATGTACCACACACAAAATGGAAAACTGCATTAGACGACTTTGACATCAGAGCTATTTGGCGAATTATATAACATACAACTTTCACCTTGAGGAAAAAATGATGATTACCTTAAAAATGTTGAGACAACAATTCCTGGTAAATTTGGAGCTTAACTTAAGCATTATGTCACTACACAAGATTCTAAGAAGAGGTATATTTTCCTATGTAAAAACGGAGAACAACCGTAAACTTCTGCGCTAAAAAAATGAAGTTAAACTTTTACGAGTGAAATATCTGAGGAAGGTGCGGGAATACAGATCATATTCACAGCTTACGTACAAGACTAAGGGCATGGACTGATGGTACCAGACTGGGATTAAAGGCGCCAATTTCAAAGGGACAGATATTGATAACGGCGTATGCAGGTGGCAAGAAAGGCTTCGTAAATAATGCCTTGCTTTTATTTAAATCTGGAACTCAAACAGGAGATTATAACGATGAGATGAATTTTGAAAATTTCTCCAAATGGATGACAGATAAAGTTCTGAATAACATAGAAGAACCTTCAGTTATTGTAATGGACAACGCATCATATGACAACAAATGGGAAGACAAGCATATCAATTCTGGTTCGGGAAAACTTGAGATGTTACAATGGCTTGCCCACTACAATATACCACGTAGTTCACAGATGTTCAAAATCGAACTTTATGAGCTTATAAAGGAACATCGAACTATACACCATCCAAGGCATAAGATTGACGCTATAATTCACGGCGCGGGACACGAAAAACTACGATTGCCACCCTATCATCCACATCTCAGCCCTATTGAAAATATTTGGCCAACGGTCCAGGCAAGAGTGGAAAACCGAAACACAACATTTAAATTATTTAAATTATACAATGTTGGGATGTAGATTCTTTTTGTTTATGGCTCCACCCATTTTCGTGTTTCTTAGGTCATATTTGCCAATTTAAGAGACGATAAAAGAAATTTGAAGAGTCTTGCGCAGTAGTATGGCAAACTCTGTTGGTACGGACTATATATTTTGTTTAGCTTTTATTGCCCGTCAGATCCATTTTTGTTGCTTCTGCTTCAATGCTCACAAAAGCCGCGCTGACATCGTGATGGTTTCTCGCGATTATGGCATATGCGAAAAGTTGGACAGACAGAAGTCGCGTCGCCCTGTCTGAGACACTTTTTACTTTCAAAAAATTCGGTTCTACGAGTATTTCTTTCGACTTCTTTGTTAGAACAAGATTAAAAATTAACCCTCAATGTGGATGTTTTAGGGTTTGATAATTCGAAGTACAAGTACTCTCCTTCGGAGCATAGAAAATAGCGCACTTTTTCAAAAATTGACAACTGAAATGACACAATACTGTTGAGAACTTAGGTCTCAGTGTCATCTCCATGACGATTTCCGAAAGTTACCTTCTGTTAAAATATTATTAAAATCTTCATAAATTGTAATTTTAAAAAAACGGACTTTTAAATAATTGAGAAATTATTTCTTCCCGCTATAATTTCATACAAGTAGCCGATGTAGAAGGCCTTTCGATTGACTAAAATCATGGGATAGTAGGTTTTGCTTCAGTTAGGAAATTCTTATCTTCCCTGCAATCTTGTACAAAGTTTCTTCGCAAATGGTAATAATAGAATTTTTTAGATAAGAATAACGACAGGCATTCAAATTTATTCAAAAATCCTTTTTCATTATGAAGAATATTTTATGAAATTACGTTTTAAACACGACTTTAGGTACTCGGCGGATTTTGTAGAAGCGCATTTTGTCGGTCCAATTTCCCGTCACTCTTTCGAGCATTTGGAGCCCTAACTCAACAAAAATCTACCGAATATTAGCTTTCAATGCCTGAATAGTTTGCAGCAGGAGAGTTAATCAAATGATGTCAAACCACACGATCTCGGTAGCCAACCTACTGGTCTATTTAGCGATATAATGTTGATGTCCAATCGAGGCACGTAGTGCAATCCTGTTGGAACCACATGCAACCGGGTGTCGTCAACAATTTCAAATATATAATCACTGTCCGCTACCATGGACCATTGGCTGTAACGCGAACTACGGCCTCATTTCTGAAAAAATAAGGACCGATGATGTCACCAGCCTGAAGTCCATACAAAACAGTGCTCCTTTTGTTCGTTCACAAATCTGTTGTGTCAAAAGTGAGATGCACAACTAAATATGAATTTTCGGTAAAAATAAGGGTCTAATTCAAGCTGCTCAGGAGCCCAATTTGTGAACAGCCGCACAACCCATGGCATCGTGGTGGCTTAAGTTCCTGCACTAACTGTAACTTATACGGGTGTATGCCCAGATTTTACCGTACAATTTTCTACGTCGTAGTGGATGGACAAAGGTAAAACTGTTCCAATTGACCTTTCCAACTGTGGCTACAGTTTATTCTGTATGCACATTACGTCGACGCGTTGGCGACTTTGGGATATTGTTCAATATTGGAATATTGAATAGACTCATTACAGTAGTACTAAATGGTAATATTGCAAGTCTAACTCTTCAGGAAAAGGAAAAAGCCATCAATCTATTAAGGCTTAATTGAGGCTGAATACAGAAGATTGACATGGTTTTAGTTTACGAATTCGAACAAGGAATTCAGCAAAGCTGCAAGAAGATCATTTCATGATGCATATATCCATCTGCATAAATTAACAAATACGCGATACGTGGGCAGTGATCCTTGACTGCAGTCTGTGGCACTTTTTAGTTAGCTCTGTCAATTTTGATGTTGAATTGTTCTGCCTCAGAACCAAGAAGGCAAAAAGCTTCAGGATAGTACAATATGTATCTTTATGGCGCTTGTTGAACAAGCTCACTCATACTGTTTAATCGCCATCGTTTCTGATTCGGCATTCAATTGAAACAGTTGTCGTTTTTTGTTATTTTTATTTATAGCTCTTCTCTTTCTCTGTGCCTCGTCCTCTCAATCATCACCAATCCCAAATTTCTGAGTTTTGTGTGACTGTTGAATAAAACCCTAGCAGGTCTCAGTCTAGTGAACCATTCTACGATTTTGAAATCCACCTCGGAGCCGTAAGAATATATGTATTTAAAAATCATCCAATAACATAACATGACAACATTCTGACTTAGTACTGCAATAAACCTTTAGCTATTGAAGCATATATAGCACACTTAGTTCCTCTGAAACCTGAGAGCATCTAGTAAGCTCGTGACGTTCCCATTTCTGATTTTATAAATAGAACAGCATTACTACATTTCCCTAATCGATCTCTAATTTAAAGTTCAGCATTCCTAAATCGCTTCAATGTTTATTATCAACACCCGCATCAGATTCTGTGCTCAAGTCAATTAAAAAAAATCGAAGCAATGCATTTGACAGGCACTCGACAAATACCATACGTGCACCGTGAATGAGGAGTAAATGTGAAAAGTGTCAATTAAAGGACCCTCAGTAAATAAGGGTATCTAAAATTACCGTCAAAGCATTAAAATAGTTCACGCCATGCCACGGACATCAAACGTTCAGCCGACATTATTATTGACAACATCTGACGTCAGTGCACTGCATCGTCATAACCCAACGCAGCATGTTACTCGAGCTCCTACTCCTAATGACATGTCAATCAGCGTGCAGTGCTCATTGAAGTTTTTTGGGGTGCTATGCGTACTCAGTTCACTGAACCCAAGCATCATAGTTCCTGTCAAGATGAAAGGGAAAATCTGTTCCAAACTCCTCCTAACTAGAATGGTGGTATGGAGTCAGTAACACAGACTTATTGTCGTTGCGCTCCACAGGAAATTATGGATTTTCATAATATTCCCGATCCGGTTGGATGAAACTCACCTTTTGATGCTATGTAAAGACAACTTCGCCTTTGAACGGAGTTGAATAGAATACTTGCAGTTGGAATGAATCACTTGCGCCAGGTAAATGTATTCCTTGCAAGGAAACCCTCCCACTTGGTGTCTGTGTTGTGCTCGTATCTGGCGCTGCTGGATTTCTGTGAATGGAATGGAAATGTACGTAAAGCGCCAGAGTACAAGCAAACCAACGCTCCTCCATAGGAACTCCATAAATTGTTTTTCTGTCACTTTCGTTCTTTGATCTCGTTAACAAAGTGGAATTTCGTGTGCTGAAATGTGGTCAGAGGATTCGAGGGGAAGCCCAGGAGTAGTTGCATTGGTGACTGTTCCTCCTGCTCGGCATAGTACTCTATGTAATTGAGGATTTTATGCGCTGCGTGTGTGGGATGTGTACATTTATTTCTAGACTTTTGGGATAATGTTGGCATCTTAATCGAATTTGAAACGTGTCGTCGTTGCGTTGGAAGATTTGAGGCATTTCAAATTGCAAGCGAAATCCCGGAAGCTAATAAGATGGGGTAATAAGTTTTTGCGCATATTCGAGCAAACACCAGGAAATGAGCTGAATTATTTCGGACTGCGAAATAAATTACGAATGAGTCGTCTGTGAAGTATGAGAACGAAGTGCTTGTTTAAATTCATAGTGATTCACGTAAAAGTGTCGACAAAACGGTAGTCTATGCTATTTTCCAGCTGCTGATCGAATTATGAATTAATCCATATAGGCCATGGGTATCGCGAAATTCTCTGATTTATAAGAGTGAATAATTTTTCGAGAGAACGTTGTGGATATCCTGGCCGTTGTGAGATTTGAACAACTTTTCTGGTACTGAATATTTTAGCGGGCGATTTTCTTAAGCTGGAATTGCTTTCCTGGTTGATTCTCAGAAGATACGACAATCAATGACATCTGAGATCACATCATAATATGAACTCAGCCATGGATGTCACACCACAGACTAAAACTGAGTAGAAAAGTCTATCATGCAATATTGTGAGGGGTTGACATAGATGGCTGCTTCAGATAGTCAAATTAAACTGCACGGGCGCGTTACCCGTGGAATATTTTGTAGCTGCAATGTAGCAAAAGTGCTTATCATAAGAGGACCTTGTACGATGGGCAGACATCCTCCATCTTGGTGCAATTAGGGTGGTGGATCCTTGAAGAAGGATTAATAACATAGTTGACAAAAAAATAAAGAGAAGGCGCTGAAACAGATGGGCTACAATCAAGGGCCAATGATTTTACTCGTCAAAAGCAGACATTTTTGCTATTTCGAAAACGAAATGGGGAATTCTTGAAGCTCTCAATTAGTAGAGGATATTAGGCTCAATTAAACATCTTAAGATCATGATCATTTGGGTGTATATTTGGCCTAAACCCTGAATTAGAAAGAAAATATCGATGACTGCTTTAAGGGGTTAGGCCACTCTAGACGCCGTAAGACTTTGTGATTTTTTTTTCAGAAAAAATATAAAATAAACCGAGTTTACTAAAGTAAAAATTTATTGTTCATATAATTGACTGTAAAACATAATTTTTATAAAATAATTTATTTAAAAATGGCGGCTGTGCAGCGTTTCTCAGATGACCTCTCGTTTTTGAAAGGATCTATAACCGTACCAACAACTCCTGTAAAGTCACTAAATTTTTTTTTATTGTACATACTCGTAACAACAGCTAGAGAAGTACGTAGAATTTCTTTGATGTATTGATTTTTGGCCGAATTGAGCACTTCCAAAGTCAAACTTGCAAAATTCCCAGAAAAAATTTTGACATTTTTGAGGATCGATAAAAAGCAAACGTTCCTCAAATAGCGTCCTTCTCGAATGTTTCACTGTGCGAAACTGACTGAAACCGACGTTTCTACAGACGAAACAAGCAATAGTCTGCAAATATGTAGCTTCAAAAACATGCCTGGCTACTCTAGTCCCCAAAAATACCGTCCCTCGTTTCGGTCAAAAGAGGCTCGTTGCCTACCTGGCGGCAATGTACTATATACTTTGAAAAATAAGTACTTCGAGATATTTTCCGGTCATAATCTTTTGAGATATAATTTTTGAAGTCCTAAGAGATCATTGAAAGCAATAAAAAAATAAATTTTTGGGAGTCCTAGAGTGGCCTAACCCCTTAAGATTGTTCCATGGATATTAGTTTGAAACCTTATTTGAACATTCATATTCATATTATACTCGTATGTATGTATAGACAGGTCTCTCGTCTAAAGTATATAGACAGTATATGGCTAGCTCATATGAAGCAATTTATTGTTGTGATCCAATAAACCTTTTTTTACTTAGATGCAATTTTGTATCTGTAGGAATAATGTACATTATCTGGATCGCCAGATCGAAGTTATGGTGCCAGAAAACTTGTACGTAATGGCTATAAGGTAATTTCATACTTCAAAAGGGAATATCGCTTGAATACACGCCCAGCAGAAGAAGGCAGAACAACTTTCAAATATACCTTTTTTCTACCTACAGAACTAATTGTTTTATGGCCCTTAAATCAAGTTGAAACGCATTTGACTTATTTAAATCAGTAGCTTATCGGGTACAGAGCCACCAAGCTACTAAAATCAGCTCTTGGTGCGTTTATTCACTACTCGAAAAAAAAGTTTCGAAACCTCATTATCGCGTAGATAAGGATAACGCCAAATAGACGGAAGAATTTCATGATGGACATGAGGCATAAGCCTTTGCGCGGATCAAGTTAATAGACAGGCAAGCCGCTTATGCAAAGAGAAAGCGTGTCAAACAAACATTTTAATCAGTTGGAGCAAGTTTTGAATGATATTGTGTGAGTCGTGTCAACAATATTCCAATACAGTAATATCAATGGATTCAGGATAGACAAATTTGTAACGAAGTGTAACCTTTTAGCAGCCAACACGCGGTTCCCACATCTCAACATCTATAAAAAAATTTGACTATCCCCTGATCAATCAACCGTCAACCAGATTGATAACAGTGCGATTGACCCTTGACACTTCTCCAGCATTCTGAATGCCCGAGTTTTCCGAGGATCCAGCAAAAACGCGGGGCATTACTTTGTTGTACCTAGGCTACAAATGTACATAGATATCACAGGCACAACGGAGTCAAATAAGATCACTAAAGTTTGACGTTAAAAAGCTAAAACCGCAAGAGACCGACAGAATCTTTGTCGATTGCTCTCTAAAAATCCTATCTCTCATACAAAACCATATGACACCAATGGGAATGCTGTCAATGCGCCGTCAGAAAAGCTGCTTCTGATCTGATTCACAAAGAAGCCTCTGGCTTGAGGATAAATGTAGTGAGGCATGTGCACTCGAACAAGAGCATATAAAGCAGCCCTACATCGAAGGACGAGAGCTGATCGTAAGTCGGAAAGAAAAAACAAAGGGCACGAGAATCGGGCGATCGAGAAAATTGAGAGATGTTACTCGTATCGCAGGAATAACGTCTGAAAGTTTTATCAGAAAATTAAACGAGTATGCCAGAACTACAAAGCCACAATAGAAGCCTGCAAAGATGAACATGGAAATCTAGCAGTAGACTTGGAGTCGTTGCTAAGATTATGGAAAGACTATTTCTGCAGATTGTATAACGACGATGATGGTCAAAATACCGCTGTCAGGTGGAATGAACCATTCACCCTGTACGAAGACGGTAAAGAATTCCGAAATGAGTCCGTTCAGCCTATTGAGCTATTTAAAGCAGCTGGAGATGACCTAATTTTGAACATGCACTAGCTCCTCTGTAAGATATGGTCTGAGAAAAGCATGCCCGAACGATGAAACTACAGTATCGTCTTATAGAGTTCAAGCAAAGAGAGCCTGTTGACTGGGCTAACTACAAGGTGGGGCACAATGTAGTACCCTATCGGAAAGAGCCATAGATTTTACAAATTGTTTCGAATGTTATGTGGATACTTGAACAAACAAAATTTGCGGTATTGGAGTACAGAAAAGGCGCGAGTAATGCACATCCACTCTAAATCATTGCTTGATGTGCTGTTTACGCTGGCGGAGTCATCGGACCTAGGTAAATAGGCCCACATTCTACTCGTATATAGGAATAAGTGTCCTTAACATCGGTCTGAAACCATTCAAGAAGAATCTGGTTAGCCCATAGGAAACTCCACAATCAGATCGGCACTCACCATCTGTTTGCTCACTTCAAAGGCGCGTATGACAGCGTGCATAGAGATGAGATATACAATGCCATGTCTAATTTTGAGACAAAGACATGGATGGCGATAGAGAATTCGAGGTCGGTAGTGAATTAACCGAGAGCTCCAATGTCAATAAAGGTCTTTTAGACTTATTGATGCGCAGTCATATGCTTTTTTTAACAGGCTAACAAAAGAAGCACGATTTTTTTCTAAATCCGTACAATTACTACGTAAGTGGATAGCATTGGTGTGATTGGGTGAAAACAGCAAACCATCAACGAAAATTTCGTGAATATCGTGAATATGGTAAACGAAGGAAAAACAGAATATTTACTGCCATCGGAAGTGGACGGACACCACCGACCGCTTGTCCAGAACCTCACCTTGCTAATCTTTGGGATCAGTAGGAAATTGAGTAAGAGAGCCCTGTCTCGTAAGACCCCAATTGGCTCCGGTCCAAAAAGTTTTCCATTCGAACTCAGAAGAGGACGTCCGAATATAAGGTGGAACACGCAAGTGGATGGCGGCCTGAACCAACTGGGAGTGCGGCACTGGAGGCAGCTGGCGGTTGGTTGAGGCCCAGGCTCATCCCGAACTGTAAGTAAATATATCTGGTTAAGTTAAGGTGACTCTCTCTGGGATAACACTAACGCATACTAAAAGAAACACTGGACCTTTTGTGACATAATGGATTTATTTCCATTTTTCGCTATCTAGAGACTGAACAGTAGGCAGTGATTTTCTCAAAAACACGAGACGACATGTAACAAGCCAGGTCCTGTGGTTCTACGTGAAGTTTAGAAAACAAGGAATAATAAGAAAACTAACTGGCAACAACTGAAGTTATCGGATAAGAACTCGCAAAGGATTGATTAATTATATATATGTACTCGTATGTATGTTATATGTTACAGCTTTGCTTGACCAATCATCTACGGTCATAGTTTTATGCAGACCAGGAGTAGTTAGGGATAACAACAACTTTTCTCTAAAACAGACCGAAAGGGACTGTTCTTTATAAAATAGCTTGAGAAACTTATTGAGTTGCATTCAAGTTATACCAATTTGCTCTCGGACCCGTCCTCTGTTCGGGATATAACGTGAGTGCGACAAAGTGAAGAGTAGATAGAAGTGAAGAACAATGTGCATTTGTAGTGACAGCCACGCAGGATGTAGTACATTGCATATAAAACAGAAATCATGTAGACAAACCAAGAACATCTGTAAGGAATTTGAGAATTTCTAATGTTTCTCAGTGGTATTGAGAGGTGACGAGCCACAGGCATCCTCACAGACCACTAAGCTTTATTTAATACCTAAAAATGCCAAACTCAAATGCGTTTACATACATACGAATATATGTATATTTGTTTCTTCTGCTGTGAAGATGACATCGACACAGTAGAATGTTTTCTCTTCTATTGACGTGTCCTTCCTCGTCACGGCTGATAAAAATTTGGAGTTGATTCAAGTGATGTCAAACATCTACATACACTCCTCATCAATTAAAACTTATTCTCGTTTCTATTGCAAATATAAAAAGAATACAAAATGCAGAAAAGTGTGTATTTGGTAATATAATGGACCGAAAGCGGTACCTGACTGTTACATCGGATATTGAAACTTTGCAACTAAAGAATTATCACAACTATCAATAGAAATATCCAATCACTTTTCTACTAAACATGGTGTATATAGGTCAAGGCACAAAGTTTTACATTTCACATTTCCCGGTCGCATTGGCAAAACCTTTCATCTCAATCAATTAAATGCAGAAGCCGCTCATGAATCATTTATTGTCATACGGACATTCACTTGACCTACTTCAGGACATCTACACCAGAAATACTTTATCCCCGAAGCTCTACGTACCTTCTATCATCTCTTGTTGTGTTATTCTAGAACCAAATTTATGAAGACTCCATGACACTCCCTTAACCACAGTCATCCTTTTACAAATTTAAATTGTTCAAACCTTTAATGGGTCGAATTGCCCCTGCAATCGGCTTAAACAAACCCGACCCCAATGGTACTTCATCGCATCTGTGCCAACCACTCCCATATACGCTCGTGATCTTTAACCTACCTTCAGCATGAGTTGCCACATGCGACCAAGGCACGTTAACCTTTACTCATCTTTCAACTGAGATGAAGAATACTTTCCTTTACCAACCCAAATCCACCATGACCCTGTATAATAAAATGTCGTGAAGCACCGCATCCACCTCCGGTTGGAAACATGTGCGGCTGTTTCATTGCCGAGTGCATGCGAATCTCGGGAGGGTCTCGTATGTTTTATTTGCTTATTATCGCTCATAAATTTAAACCATGGACACGCACACGCTCACGCATATACACACGCATACGTGTAGCGCACTGACCAGGGGCTCCATGGAATTCGACCAGAGATAAAGTACCTCCAGCTTTACCATAGAATCGGATGTGATAAGGACTACCAGTACAACGGATGTCGTCGGCCGATGGTCAATGGTTAGCGGTTGACGGTGGTCGGGGAGTCGACTTGTCGGGTGGCTGTCGTCTAAGTGGCTAAAACGGAAGCCCAACAAAGTATGATTCATTGTTGGTTACATACAACATGATTGTGCGTACGTGTATGTTTGCGTTTAATGTGCTTAATGTTTGTTCAGCCTAAGGCTTGTAATTCAGTAGGGGATTTTCCTGTAATCGTGGAGCTCTGTCCCCAGGCAATCATTGTGCCGGCAATTCTGCGAATTCCCTGCTTAATGTCAGTTGCGTGAGTTTGTCATTCGCATTAGGGCCCATATGAGACCAATGTCAGGGGTTTTTTTTTTTTTATTTTCATTTTATTTTTGTTTTGGCAGTTCGCTGTTGCGAGCGGGGGCTTGTGACTGGCATCTAAGGGTGGGTATCTAGAAGCTATAGATCGATAAAAAATAAAAATACAGAAATGCACATAACATATTGTATTTACTGTGATTGGGCAGTTTTTTACGACATCGAATGCACTAAATATGATTTATCCGTGAGATATGGGAATCTAGAGTGCAAATCGGTGATAAAAATGATTCGCCATATTTTGAATGGTATCGTTTGGCAATATTCGTCATCGGTGCCTATAAAAAGTGGACCTCCGGTGCAATTCTGGCAATAGCGAGCGCACTTACTACGTTATCGTTAGCAATTCCTGACAATTGGACTGCTTTGTCATAAATCTTTTATTCCAAACGAGGTTGCTATTTAATCCGTTTCAACATTACTGTGTGGGCAGAATTATGGATATACCATCTGATACCAGATCTGTAATTGCTACGCAAATAGTCACAATAAATCTACCATATTAATAAATAGCTGTGATCAGGCTTTTAAGCGTATTATTGC
Organism: Volucella zonaria; assembly: GCA_963966105.1. Lineage (NCBI taxonomy): Eukaryota > Metazoa > Arthropoda > Insecta > Diptera > Syrphidae > Volucella > Volucella zonaria. Next base: position 96,213,074 of record OZ014531.1, read on the forward strand.
CCTTTAACAAGGCTATAGGATACTTATAAATCTATGGAAACCCTATCGCTGTCACTCGTAAAGGTCTGTATTGAAACCCTTTACATATTAAGTTGCTTAGTTGTTTTCATGTTTACGTCCGACAACATTGCAAGTTAATGATGGGTAACCACTGCATATGACTTTTACAAGATATCTTAAGGCAGATCGGTGAATGAATTTTCCCCAGTTCTGTGCACAGGGTTCTTATTGAAGGCCGCTATTTAACTGAAGATGAATGGCCATTCTACATACACTAATGAGGCGCCGAACCATATTCCACCATTATCTTCCTAACTCGCCAATATCTTTTCGGCTTTATAACATAACATTATGAAAAGAACGGCTCATCAACACAATCCAGTGATGTTATCCTGATGCATGGGTCATAGAATCGAATATACATAAAGGATGTTTGTTTTAGAGATTTTGTTTTTAAACTGGCAACACTGTTTCTACAGATTGTCCATTTTATGGTCGACATAATCGTCCATCTGAGCAAGTTATTTGGAACACGATGAATCCTTTTTCCATCACGTAATATACATTCTATCGGATAAATAATACGCATCCCCAAAGACGGCAAACAGTGCGAACAGAAGAAGTTATTGCCGCTATGGAACACAGTGTTGGGGAGAATGAGTCGATTCGCCATCGCGCATAGCAATTGGAGCTATGCCCATCGACTTTGTGAAAGATTTTGGCTTATAAGTTTATAAGATCCAGCTCGTGCAAGAGTTGAAACCGCGTGACTACTACGTGTCGCAGGTTCGGTGAATAGGCCGATAACATGATTCAGCTTGATCCTCATTTTCAATGCAAAGTTTTGTTCTCCGATTTGGCCCATTTTTGGGCAATTGTCGAATTCGGAGTGGAGAAAACTCAGAAGCCTTTGTCGAGACGCCGTTACAACCATTAAAACTCACTGATTGGTGTGCTTTATGGCCTGGTGGAATCATCGGCCCATATTTCTTTAAGGACGATGTCGGCCAGAATGTTACCGTCAAATGAGAGCGCTATGGAAACATTATTTCTGACTTCTTCGTTCCTTATGGCATTGACGTGACAGAGCTTTGGTTTCAGCAAGATGGCGCAACATGCTACACGGCGCGCGACAACATCAATTTATTGCGGGAAACATTTGCTGAACATATAATTTCGCGTAATGGACCTGTGAACTGGCCTCCACGATCCTGTGATCTCACACCTTTAGATTACTTTCTTGGGAGGTCAACATTCGCCGTGTTATTGCTGATATACGGCCCCAGTTGCTCGATAAAGTTGTCAAAAATTAGACTTCACCATTGCGTTTCATTCGACGCAGCCACGGTGGGCATATGCCCGATATTTAAATGCCATTAGTATAAAATTATCTATTAAATAGAGCTAATTCCACAGACATTAACGTTAGATTCAAGTGTTTTACTTCATATTGAATTTGAATACCTCTAAAAAAAACACCAGTTATAAGAATGACAAATTTTGCTATGGCCTAACCGGGATTTTCTTGAAGAAAATCTAGGTACTAGGAGCAGTGACGGTTTAAAGCAGTTGCTATATGATGCCCAAATAGGGCATATAATAAGCAATGTTGTAATGAAGAGGAAATCCCAAATCTAAATATACAGAAGAGCAATTCGGCAATACAAAAACTAGGGAACAACAAAGCAGTTGAATCTAATGACTTGCTAGTCGAACTGTTCGTGAATGACGTAATACGAACGCCTTCAGAATTAAACAAATTTGGGTAACAACCAACAAAATTCAAGTCGATGGTCAATATATGTAAATTACGCAGGGCTGGTGTACTCGTAAATACTAGGAGCGTGATCCCAAAGAAACTTACCTGTGGAAACTATGCTCTTCTGTTTTATAACTGCGAATGGGTTTAATACTCTTAATTTTAAAGAAGTTAGTCCTGTGTCTAGAAAAAAAAACTATAAGTTGTGTAAAGATGTGAATGTAGTTGAAAGAACTGTCCAAACAGCTAGACATCTCCTGCAGAAATCGTTGTGATTTCCAACAGCACAGTGTCCCACGGTAAAGTTTGTAAGCTTGGATACTTCTTCTCTTGTTCGCTAAGGTCAGGTATGGGCCATATTAGTCAAGATCTCTCAGTAGTCCTAATGAGTCCACCTACTTGACTTGAAAGTTAGTTTTTTGTTTAACGTAGAACATTGGTGGATTACGTTGTCAAGCTGCCTGCTGTTTGATTCTAGGGATTAGGCAAGTTTGTCAGCGACGCAGTTCCCTGGGACATCCAATTGGCCAAGAATGCAACAGAGTGTGATTTTGTGCTGCTTAGCCATGGCGTTGAAAGATGCGTGACAGTTTCTAACGGCTTTCGAACTTAGGGTGTGGTGTTCGAAGTAGACTGTCTATGTAAATTGCTGTAACCGACGCGGGTATGAGATTCAGGCTGAGGCAAACAGCGGACTGATGAATAGTAAGTTAACTGGAGGATTAATGTCTGTGTCAAGGCTTTCGGTTGTCGGAAGATAGAAATTGACTTATTGTGAAAAAGACTTCGCGTTGCCTCAATTCTTCCTCTCTGGAATCAGATGACTGTAGTCAACGATGAAATCAATTTAGGTCAATCAAAGGTCGGCTGTTTGAGAAAGGCCCCTGAGGAGACTGGCATGTCCTACAGGTAGTATTAATTAAAATCTGCAAGCGAAAAAAGTTTGTTGATATCAAATGCAGCCAAGTTTGGAGATTCCCCGTTTGGGAGCTTCTGAAAACATGAGTGATGCTTATGCAGGCAGCTCGTCGCGTTTTTTCTAAACAGTTTGATGGTAGTCTGTCTTTCAAGCATAAACCACTAAACTTAGTGTCACCACTGCGGTGTAGACTTAGAGCATGATTTCTAGTTGTACACAATCCCCTGAGCGCAGAGCTGCTTTCCATGGGTAGAGGGCAACTAGACCTTCTTTTTTGCTATGCAACATTTTCTTTCCATCTTAGTTTGCTGCCCCAGATAAAGCCTCTACCTGACGTTCCTCGATAAACTTAGGGGTGCCAATAAACATGTGAAGAAGACTAACTTCGCTAAGGCCACAGCTAAGTATTCAAAAGGAGAGTATACCTAAAACATCCTGAGATTTTTCGGGAGGATATAATAGGTTTTTCCCACTACATGTATAGAAACTACGTTAGTAGTAGGCTTAAGAATATACTGAAGGGCAGGCACCCACGAGTTTTCCTAAGCAGATTCAAGGATTCTTCCAGGGAGTCAACCAAGGTATCATGCTTAAATATGCTCGAAATTCGAGGTGCTTTTTTTGAACAGAACTCTTCGTATTTCAAAGATTCACTTAATACTTCCATATAGTCTTCCTTACTCTCAGTCACGTTTCGACATAGACAGTTTGACACAGTTAAAATTCTTCCTACTCTTGCAGCGCAGTTCTGTGATGCAAATTGATTCTAAATTGTCTCTAATTATTCTTCTAATGGCAATAAGCAGAGAGTTCCAAAGACGACACATTTAAACGAAAAATTGGTTCTATGATGTTGAGCGTAAGAAATTAAATTATATAACCTTGTCACATAGTCAAAGGTAACAAAGGACTTCACAACAGTAAGGAGGGTTTAGAAGAAGCAGCATCATTTTAAGTTGATCATGGTATTAACCGAGCTGTGTCCCAAAGCAACAAAGACAATGAAACAGGGTAGAAGATCGGAAAACCCCTGATCCAGACGGCATACCAAACAGGGCTTTAAAAATAGCGGTAAAGGCCCGCCCAGACGTTTTCGTAAGCATGTATAATGCATGCTTAAGCGAGGGAATATTTCCGGAACAATGGAAATACCGACGGTTGATATTATTACCAAAAGGAAATATACCGCCGGAGTAGCCCTCATCTTATCGGTGCGCTGTATGCTCGACACTATGGGCAAAATATTAGAGTGAATTATACGCAACAGACTACAGCCTATCATTGAAGCCAATGATGAATTCGTGGAATATCAATACGGCTTTAGAAAGGGCCGATCGACAATCGACGCAATTAAAGTCGTAATAGACAACGCCCAATCGGCCATAGAAGGTAGACGATGGAAAGGAGGTAGTAAAAATTACTGCGCCGTGGTTACACTTGACGTGAAAAATGCTTTTAACTCGGCGAACTGGTCGCGTATTTTACAATACCTCGGAAGATTAAATGTACCGAAGTAGTACATATTAAGATTGATCATTAGCAACTTCGCCGATAGGTTGCTCCTCTACGACTCCAACGACGGGCCGAAACTATATAAAATTACAGGGGGAGCGCCCCAAGGATCAGTGTTAGGTCCCTTATTGTGGAACGTGATGTATGACGACATTCTACAACCCCCAGTTCCCAGGGAAGCCGCCATTATAGGTTTCGCGTACGATATTGCTGTTGTAGTTGTGGCGAAACGACTTGAAGAAATCGAGTTGTATTGCAACGAAGCAATATCACTGATAAAAAACTGGCTACGCGATATGAGTTTAGACCTCGCGAAACATAAAACGGAATCCGTTCTCATTACGAGTAGAAGGGTGTTAGAGACGATAACTATAAAAGTCGAAGAGCACACAATTATTTCCAGCCCATTTATAAAATACCTGGGAGTGATGATTGATGCTCGGCTTAATTTCAAGCATCACCTCGCATACGCTTGCAAGAAATCGTCGAAAGCGATAGGCGATAGACTCATGTCGAATATCGGCGGCCCGAAACAAGGCAAACGATTAATGCTTGCGAGAGTTGTAGCCTCCATACAGCTGTACGGGGCACAAATATGGTCTATCGTCACGAATAAAAAGACAAACATGAAGGGATTTAAATCTGTGCGCAGACTGTGTGCACTGCAAGTTAGCAGTGTATTTCGAACGGTATCCCATGACGCGATATTGGTACTATCCTCTATGGTACCAATCGATATCCTAGCTTTAGAAGCTAGACGACTTTATGAAAATCGCGTGCAAATCGGTATAGAAGCGTGGCAACAACAATGGAACGAGTCCCAAAAAGGGAGGTGGATGTACCGACTAATCCCAAGGATTGAAAGTTGGGTAAAACGAAAACACGGCGAACTGAATTACTATCATACACAGTTCTTGACGGGCCACGGTCACTGGAATATCTATTCAAGCGAAACCGTGATTCGAGTCCGTCCTGTCCTTGTTGCGTAAGCGCGGCAGAGAACATGGGGCACATTTTCTTCGAATGTGCGCGGTATGCAAACGAAAGAGCTATATTGTGTGAAGAATTTGGTGAACGGCCAACACCGGAAAACATACATAGTTCAATATATGTTGAAATCTGAAGATCTTTGAGCTGCGGTGAACCATTCAGCAGTACGAATAATGTGCGATCTAAGGACTTTAGAACGGCAACGGAACGCGAATTCGCTAAGCACCCCGTGGCGAAGCAAATATCTGAAATCCGTCCCTCGCGAAGTAATACTTAGCGGTAGTCCCGCTGGGGAATAAACGGAAAGATTCCCCGGGAGGTGGTTTTAGTCAGTAAGAATCTGACACTACCAATAGACGTCGGACCTTTGGTGCCTATGCAAGGTTTCCACCTTCCCACGCAAAAAAAAAGAGAAAAGAAAAACTATTACACAGTATCTACATACATAGCATATGCTATTTTTAAGCATATCCTTTAAATTGGACGACTAGCCTTCTGGAGTTTAATTGGACTAAGAAAATGCTTAATTCACAATACTCGCATGCGTTTTTTGGACAAATCATCGTAAATTGAGTCAATGAAGCAGTTGAGATGTACCTACATGTCATCAACAAATACGTATCTTGTGATGTTTGGTGACATTAGGAAGCTCGTTCACATACATTAGGAACAAAAAAAAATCCCGCAGTAAGCTATGCGGAACTCAGTTTAGGACTGAAAGGAGGCTTGAGGAATTTTTCTGATGAAGAAATATTGTATTGCACTTTAATTCTTTTATTTAACTTTAGGCAAACGACATAATTTATAACTATCAACAAAGTTCTGAATCCCTTGTAAACTAAACGTTAAATTTCTCCTGATATGAGAATGTTAGAGAGGCGTACTATGTTTGTATGTCTCTAGTTAATGGAATATCCGTAACATAAGCTGCTTTTACCTTTATCCGTAAACAGGATGATAACACGTTAGCTACGGTATTCAAATTGGTTATGCAACCACCACATATATATATTATCATTCGTAAACATGGCCAACGTATTTAATCAATCACTTCATTGACGTCATTCGAATGGTAAATCGACGTCATGTCAAAACTCTGACTGATGATGCCCATGCCTTAAAGACTTAGCTGTCACGATGGATGATGCAAAAATGATAAATCTACATTTGGCATAAATCAAAAGTTTAACGGAGCAGTATAGTTTAAATGTTCATTCCAAGTGAATGATAATTTCCTTGTTGATTGTGACAGACTTTGAATATCTCTTTAGTAATAGAAATTCTAAGCCCCTCGGGCGCTTAAGATACATTATGTCGTATAGTCATTCAGCTCAATGATAACTGTCAGACCACTGAACACTACTGACCACTCAATTATGAGATACACTATCGCACTGGAGCAGGCAGCTCTGAAGTGGCATAACAATGAGAGTGCATAGCGCCTTTTATACATTCTTGTTCACGGTACCACAGATGGAGCTAAAGTTAGCTCAGCACTTGAATTGATTATGCAAATGCAAACTGCACTGTGTCGAGAGCGCTTACAAAGTCTGTATTAGTTGACATGGATTTATTCATAAATTTAGCTCCTAGAAAGGTAATTAGTTTGGTAATCTGTTGGATCTGGTAGGTTCTGGTGCTTGGTTCCCACCTACGACATTTGTATTTTTATGTACTCAAAGTTCAGTAAAACGCAATCAAAAACTAACAAAACAAAAAATTTGAATAAACTGAATGAGTTGGAAGCTGTATCTGTAGACATCTGAATTTCTCTCTGAGTTGTTGTGGTCATCAATTTGGATTTGTTGATTGGCAGTTTGTTTGGTTGGAAAATACAATAAATTATGAAATCATGCTAGGTTCTAATTTCAAATACAAATTGGATGTATCTATTTAAATTGGAACAAATTTTTGGGTTTTTAAACAAACGACAAAAATTCTAATAGTAACGAACCTATTTGAGTCGTCCATCACCATCATTAGAGGCCAATGACTAGCTTTCTCAGCACTACTACTGTGACGCTAAAGCAATTGAAACAGAAATACAGGTCTTTGTATACCCACGCGATTTAGATATATCTTATACTATTTCTTAAAGAAGGAGTTAGGGCAGACCAACACTGACTGCTTTAGATTTTTCCAGAAATGATACAGATGTTCGGACAAAAATGGGCGGTCAAAAGTGTGGGTTGCATTGAAAAAGTTTTTTTAAGCGATGGTTTTAAAACTGATTATGTTTACTTAGGATGCAAACAAATTGGAGCAACATCTCTCAGTAGAACTACGCCAATAATTATTTTGTTGCTTTCATTCATTTTATTTGTTTTAGATGGTTAAACAAGCAATGCTGGACAATTCATTGTTGTATCGTTTCAATAAAATGTTACTATTCTACTCCAAAGACATTTTCACTTACTTTTGAAAAAGATCGCAATTTTGCAGAAATTGGTTTTAATCGCCTTCTTAATCCAGTTTAATCCCTGCAGTATTCCCCTAGTTATATATTTTGACGTTGTCCCTGAAAGTGTAAGATTCTTGGCTCACAGTATAACGTAAGTATGATGTTATGTTGACTTCCAGGTCATAAGATAAATACCAATAAATTTCAAAAGACGCCTTCGCAAAAGGTCGCATTCGAGTCTTAAGTCGATCATAGCCCAGCGCGAACTCAAAGAGCAAGCGGGGCAGAAAATCTTAATGAAAGCCGGCTGCACATGCAACTCCTACCCATCTAAGATACATATACGAGTACATGTCCCGGGAATTTTGTCTGTAGTACGACAAAACAAAAACTAATATGTCTTTATTGAATGGCAGAAAATCACTGCCAATCTCGGAAAGATCTGCAATGGATTCATACAATGAGCCTAACACTTAATTACCTAACACAGATTACGAAATCTGTAGATATTGCGATATGAGAAAAAAGAAGGGTTGGTAGAAAATAGCAAGCCACGAGGTTCTCTGACGATGTGTTCAGCCGTCTTAATATTGAGGCAATATATGTAAATCTAGAGGGCCTTTTTTTTAGAAGTTTGGTTTTTGAACAGATTGTCAATTTGAACGTTGAAAGTTGATTTGTGGTTAGTACGTTTTGCCATTTTACGATGAATATATTAGCGTCAGAACAACACGTGCAAATTGTGCAAACTTACTTTGAAAACCATGAATCGTTTTCGCATCACGTACACTCTAGTGGATAATAAGCATCCCCAAAGACGACAAACAGTGCGAACAGAAGAAGTTATTGCCATTGTGGAGCGCAGTGTTGACGAGAATCCGAATGAGTCGATTCGCCATACGGCCCCAGTTCCTCGATAAAGTTGTCGAAAATTGTACTTCACGCTTGCACTTCATTCGAGCTATCCGTGGCGCACATATAGTATACCCGATATCATATTTACTCGTAAGCACTAATGGCATAAAATTATCTATTAAATATAGCTTATATCATAGACATTAATATTAGCTTCAAGTATTTTATCTCATATGGAATTTGTATACCCCGAAAAAAAAACACACTTTACAATTTCAAAAACGACTCACTACGAAGTTTAACAACGGATGCGTCTACAGACTAACTATCGTCAAAGGCACCTAAAAGTCTTAAAGGACTTCAGTTACAAAATCCGGCTTGAAAGCACCAGGCAAAAAAAATTAATCGGAAATGCGAAACAAAAGGCAAACCTCTACGCAGATCACCTGTCCCACCACTCCCGTCAAGTGCAGCAGTTCGAAAAACTCCTCTTAAGAAGGCTTAGCAAAACCTTAGAAGAACGAAGACTTATCCCGAATCATCAGTTCAGATTGAGAAATAAACATTCCACGATAGACCAAGTGAATTCCAGATGAAGTGGAGAAAGCACTGGAAGGGATTCAAGTCTGTTGGCCACTATTTTTAGATGCTGACCAGGTCTTCGACAAGGTGCCAAGGACATTGAATATACTCACTAGATCGTATTACAGAATACAGAAATCATGTGTTTCAGATCGTCACTTCCGAGTTCGGTACGAACAAAAAGATTGGGAACTAAGCAGGTGTTGGTCCTAAGACCAACTCTGTATCTGGGATATACCGCCATGATAGCTATATATGCGGATGACACTGCAATATTAGTACCTGACTCTTGCACTGTGAAGACAACAAAGAAATTGCAAAATGCAGTCAATAAATTAGTAGAAATAATCTTCCGATGCGCATAAACAATCAAATTGTGCCCCAAGCAAAGTACCTTGGAATGTACCTTGTCCACTAAATCAAACAGAAAAGAGGGTTACTAAACGTCAAATATAGAAGAGTGTACTGCTTATAGTACTAGGAACACATATGGTCTACTCAAAACCAAATCATTCTTTATAAGCAAGGATTGAAACCTGTGCGGACGTACGGCATCCAAAAAAAACTAATCTCCAAACTATCCAGCCACTCAAAGTCATTCGTGGAAAAATAAACGTCCCTTGGTATACAAGAAATATAAGTTTGCACCGTGACCAGCACAAAGAAATGGTGACAAAATTTGATAGGAAAGATTTTGTGTCGCACAATCAGCGATTGCAAAACCACATCAAGTCCGATACAGTCTTAAATTATTGAGACAATATGCGGAGACTGAGAAGAACCAATCCTTATAGCCTATGGTCTAAAAGCTACTGTTACTGTCCGAGACTCTGCCATGTGAGGAAAGAATCTTTCCTCAGAGGGAAGAGGGATCTTCCAATAGGTTTTCACCAGATATAGAGTTGCAATAGGTACTGGGTGCTGTGACCCTAAGATCGGTTTCAACTCATACCAAGGGTGGAGCTTGCGCCTCCAACACAGTTCCGACTTGGTACTCAGGAATGCAGCAGGCGATGGTAAGGCGTATCCATGCTCCCATGGATGTATGAGCATCCCGTGAAATTAAGTCTTTACAGAAAGAAGTTGACGTAAAACCGTAGAGGCATCTATCCCGAACAGGGCCAAAAGGAAGAAGGTTTCCGGCACTGCATCTGTCGATGGATTTCCCACGCACGATGACCGGATGAAACCGGTGCTGCAATCAACAAAGGCTGCAGTTCCAGTGGGCGGAAATCGGATGAAGCGGTCAAATCCATCGACAAAGACACGCACACACACGGTTTCACACGCACACGATATCCGGACAAGGCCAGTGCTACGAGTACAATCAGCAAATACCATATAGTAGTTCTGGTCGGAACTACGGCTAATACGGTGAAATTCACGCTGCGAAACAACTCTGGTGGTGGCTTTCCCAGCGCACAAGATCTGGCTGAAACCAACGTGAGCTGCAGTTCTGGTGGACGGAACTTGAATGTCGCCGGAAAAGCAGCCCCAAGAAAACCTCGAAACGCCAATGGGGACGAGACCGGCACAACTATAAGAATGCCACTATCTCCTTTCCTGCCCTTCGGGCTGGCAAGGCCGGGAAGGCGGGCAAAGACAACAGTCTAAACGACGCTGAGTGTAAACACTGTGCTAGCTCCCAGCCAAAGCAGAGAATATCTGCATTCAAACTGAGGACTACAATATGGAAAACGGAACTCTTTGAGTGGATTGCTCCACACAGCAGACTTTTGAATGGTTGAACAGGTCTGTGCCGGAAAACTCATCCCTGGAAACTAAGACTTTCGAGGTTTCAAGACAACGTTTTCATACCTACATCCCTGGACACGGCAGCGAAAAGCGGAGTGTAGATTTACTCACAAGGAGGAAAGAATCAAGAAAACAAGGAAGGCTCTTTCCTTGTTATGGGCTTAGGCAAAGCTTCTGTCGAGGAAGGGTGAATTTCCAGTTTGTTTCCAATGAGTGCAAACAAGACACGACCACGCCAGTACTTATCTATTTTATGTACACAGATTATCCTTCAACATTCCATGTCTGCTACTAGGTCCTTATATAGAAGCCTCACATAATATCCAAACAGGAGCCATGGGCGTGGAACAAACGCATCCGTAGTTTTGAATGTTTAACGGGTTTCGCATATGCGATGCTAATGCTCAGAATACTTTCTGGGCAGTAACAAGTTCAACGTGAGAGCCAATCATCTACCGGATTTCATACTATCGTCTGACATGGTTGTCAGCAATCTTGACTCTCAGCCAAATTTTTAGCATGAGAGTGAGACAGCAAGTAATGGACTTAACGTTATCCAACAGGTATGCTGAGGAGATTACTGGTTGGAAATTAGTATCGGAGATCTCTATGTCAGACCATAGATACATCGAATTCATCGACCTTGTTGAAAAGGAGGAATCCACAGAAAAACAACTGGACACGATTTAAGGAATAGCTCGGCAGGTCCAACAGTGCTCCCCCTAAGCTCAGGACAAAACACAAGCCAAAGGAGACTGAATGGTGTCCTCAGCCGTTGCTTGGTGGAACGCAGATCTACAGCGTCTTCGTAAAGAAACCAAAAAAAAACTTCTAAACAGGTCACTTAAATCTAATTTGGAGGAAGGCTCGAATCTTTACAGATCGAAGCAAAATGAATATACGAAGCTTATTCGAATATCGACGAGTGCCTCTTATAAAGATTTTTGCGGGAAAATCGAAACTGTCAGAGAAACCAGTAGGCTGGCCAAAATCCTCAAAAGCAGAAAATCAACCAGACTGGATGGTACCCATACTGATTCGAAAGTGGAGACTCTCCTTCTCATGCGTGAGGCTCACTTCTCAGGTAACCCAATCAAAAGCAGCTCACAACCAGCTGCTATTTACCAAGCCTTATCTGGTATATCTTATCGGTTGTGGTAACGCATGAGGCCATTAAAAATGCTGTTGCTTCATTTGATAGCTTCAAATCGCCTGGCACCGATGGCATATACGCAGTTCTGCTCCAAATAGGTATAGAACAGTTCCTGGAAATTCTGAACAGAATCTGCACTGCTAGCCTGCCACCGGCATATATACCGGAGCACTGGCGAACAGTGGGGGTAAGCTTTATAACGAAAATTGTAAAAGAGGACTACATGCTCCCCAAAAGCTTAAGACCTATAAGTCTGATTTCTTCCATGTCAAAGAGTATGGGGAGAATGGTCAAGATCTATGTGCGCAAAACTCCTTTGCGAATGCACCCTCTGTTTGATATGCAACACGCCTATCAACGAGGAAGATCTTGCGAGTGTGCGCTTCAGAATCTGGTAGGCAGAATTGAAGGCGCACTTGACAAGAAGGAATACGCGATGGGGATTTCCATCGATGTTTAGGGTGCTTTAGACAACACTACTTTTAAGGGCATATGTAACTCAGGCAGACAATACGGCATAGATGAATCAGTAGTTTTGCGGATAAGCGCAATGTTGGTGGACAAGACATTGATTGCGGATACTGACTGTGGTTAACATGTGATGGCGGGGGTAAACTAGGGTTACCAGCGTGATGCATGTTGGTTGACCCACTGTTCAACGACCCCAATAGCTCTGGCATCTATGCACAAGCATACTTTGCTGCATTGTCTGTACAATCGTGACTAGCAATTGTCTGCTCTAAAACGCAGGTGGCCCTAGACGTGATCGACGATTGGTGCACTAGAAATGGGCTTTCAGTCAATCCTCTCAAAACAGAGGTTGTTCTCTTTGCGAAAAGGAGGGAACCGAGAAGGGTCCTCTGAATCTCCACGGTTATGATAAGGCAAATTATATCCTATGCGTAAAGTTGTCTGGTGGAATAAGTTCTCACGAAAATACGTCATTGCTGCTATTACCATACTCCAAAAACCGGCCTGTCTCGGCTGCATTGGGGCTTTCCCAAGCACACTTACCTCCGCTCTAGGCGAATAGTGAATCTCCCTCCCTTTGATATTCATATCATGGGCTGCGCTCTCTAAGGCATAAGGTATTCTGTTTAAAAAGAGGTGGTCTTTGGTACAAGAGCATCATAGCAAACAAATTTTGAAAAGTACGATCTAAGTCTAAAAAGTTGAGAGATTATTTAGTGGCACAATCCATAGAATAATAGTCGATACCATTTGAATTAACATTACATAGTTACTTATGTGGCGCTACAGGCCGGAGGTAACCTGAGTCTAAGCCAACAACAAAACTAGCTATTCGTTGAATTAAGGCGGCTTATTCTATGCCCACAACTTTGGCAGTATATTATGCCAAATAACAGCGCTCGGATTTTAAAGGTATTTGCAACTTATTAATTGCCGCTCGTTTCGTCATTAAAAAATGTGACAGTGCAGTAAAGTTCTTGCAAGAAGAGCAACTGTGACTCTATGTAAACATGTTTCATGCATTAAGTTTGTCTCTAATTACCGACGATTGCAACAAAATCCAACAATTCATAATCATTACGCTGTGGGCTCAAAATATTTTTTACCAAATCTCAAATAAGGCCAAAGTAACTGACTGTGAAAGTTTATGCAAGAATTGCTATGGGGGTCAAAACTGCCATAATATATCGGCCTTGACGTATATTCGTTTAAAAATTCTATAAAACCAGTAGTAACCCAATACCTGCATACTCAAATTAACATGTCGACCGAAATCAATTGCCTAGAACCAATAATTGTCCAATTCCCACTTGGACCAAGCCCATCATTCACTTGCGGTGCAACAAAATCATTCTATCGAGGCCAACCAAAACAAGTAGCACACAACTGAAAAGCGATTATTTTATACCGGCTTTACGCTACTAGGGATACATTTGTACATACGTACGTATCTATTCATATGAATGTGTCCAAGGTAAAACAAAAAAATAAAAATAAAACTTCACCTGAGCGCCAAACTTCTGGATTAATTTTAGAAGCTTTATCAACCGAATCAAATCGAAGAACAATGCCACACCGACATAATCATTAGTCCGGAATAATTGGTTCCGTGGTAAATGCGATTTCCTGACCCTCCACACCCATAACAGCCTCCGATCAGGGACCATGGTCATAGTCAACTTTCAACTCGACTACCGTTATCAATAAATAACAACTTAAACCACCCAAGTGACTACGATCGTGCTTCCTCCATCGTTTTGAAGAACCAGTTGAACGGTTGCTTGCCGTTTATTCGCTGCTGCTACGAGTATTCCATTTGCAGTAGGAAGGGTTCCATTGTTGTTTGTCGCAAAAACCAATTTGAATGTCAATTAGAGTTCACGGAGGATCTAGACCTGGACACAGATAATATGGAGTATCTACATATGTACGTCCAATCTCAGAACAATGACCGCCGCTGAAATATGTTAACGGGATAAGGGCTATCCTGGGTCCATTTCGAGAAGCAACGTCAAATAAAAGATTTAGCTCACAAATGAAAATGAAAAATTATTCACCAAAGATGCAGACGCATTTACATTTATACGAGGCTATCTGGACGGCCGTATCTGGTTCTGGATGGCCCACCCACAAATCCCAGTCCTCTATCAGTTCGAAAATTTACATGCGCCTCTGTGTATTCCAAGAACGTACAAAACTTGGTCTCATATACGAGTAAATACACACGACCACCAATCTCATGTGTATTCGCATTCGTATTTGTATCTCTGGCGAATGCATTCGAAATGCATGAGACAAGTTGTGTACTTTACTATACCACCGGATACAAAAGGTATCTGGATGTCATATTAATGACTGGCTACTGGCTACCGGTATGTGTGACGTTGTCACCGACGGCGGCAGTGGCACTGCATAACTGGCTTCTTCGATAGGGGTTTCAGGAGAAGCTCTCTAATGCACACTCGGCACGTGAATTGACTTCCTTTAATGTGCAAACAAATTGTGTTGCCCCCAACTTCAGTTCACTCCAAACCGATCCAATCCAAGTCAACATTGAAGCTCGGTGAATTGTGGAAATCCGTAACGAAGTGCTCACAGCTACAGTGAGTTGAAGTGCCACCCGTCATCGCTGGGAGGTGAGTAATATGTTCACCTTTGAATGGCGCTGCTGCGTGGCGAAGGCGAAGGCGATTGCGATTGCGATTAACAATTTTCTTTTGTCGTTTTTCGTTTGGCGTTGTTTGTTTTAGCACGCGGTCTCGGTACTTTCGATATTCGGTATTCGGTATTCCCGATGTTGGTAAGCGAAATGGCAGAGGCAGTGCGCCTCTGTCAATGATGGAAACATGTGGAAGTTTTGTTAAGCAGCAGGCAATGAATTGAATGTAAGCACTGAATGCCGGCGGTGTCAATCAGGGACTTAGCTTTGCTATCTGCATATTTACTGACACAAACAAACAGTGGGGAGCCGAAGTGCAAAACCATTCAAGAGGCTAATGGGAGCGGACTACATGTTGAAGAAGAAAGAAGCACCACAAGGCTACTTGGTGTTGATTTCCTGCTTTAAATTGTTCATAAGACAATTTGGAGAATTTCCCCCCAGCCTATCAATTACTACCAAATGGAAAGAAAAGTATCTAGAGTAGGTTATTTACATAGGGAATTCCCCTATTTAATCTCATTCAAAATTGAAGTCGCTATTAAAAATAAAGATATTAAAAAAAGGATATACAATTCAAAATTCTGGATAACGCGATGTTTTACTGTCTTGACGTCGGATAATGGCTTGCAATCAAATACATTCAGCATTCCAGAACAAAGACAAAGGAAAGAGAGTGTAACCAATGAACAAGAAGTCCAGTTCGGCGCTTTCGGCACATTTAAAATGCAATCCAATGCTCGGCTGCACCATTCACCCTGCACGAAGGCAACAGAGATTTTGGTACCCCTGGCTTAGACGAAGTTTATAAAACGAAGCTAAAGTCTAATAAAGCTCCTGATGCCGATACGGTTAAAAGTTTGAAGGGGCGGAATGCTATTAGTAATTTCGATGGAGCACTGGTGGTGAAAAGAGTGATAAAACAAGGTGAGGCAAGAGAAGTTGCGTCGGTGTTCAAGCGTGGCAATTTCAATATTGGCGTCACCTACTTATGAGTTTTATCGAACGGTTTTGAATCTTATCTAGCAGAGATATTTTAGGAGCTCCTGACCAGATGTGGCCATTATACTCCAGTTTAAGGCAGATGAATGTCTTATATATTGTGGCCTGATCAGAGGGGTTGAAGTATTTCTTACAATCGCTTATGGAAACCTAGACATTTCGCAGCATTTTTTGGCGACATCAAGTATGTGGTGATTCCAACGTAGGTTGCCATTAACACATACGGAGAATGGAAAGTTTTTCGGGTTCGACGATACAAGTATCATTCATGGATAATGGCTGGGTATTTAAATTCCGTTTTAATAACAGCAGACAGCATTGTGTCTTGGAAGAATGGAATTCCACTCTGTTGATGTTAATATCGGAATTTAATAAGCCTGACATACGCTGCCGTTCCCGTTCTACAGCCGAAGAGCAGGGACGTGAGTTCGGGAACGAATATGAAAAGCAGAGAGTATTGTCGTCAGCAAAGGAATATATTGGATTAGAAGTAGACAAAAGATCGTTGGTGAAAATTAAAGAGTGTCGGAGACACAACGAAGCCCTGGGGCATTTATTTTGTGAATATTGGACTTGAAACTGTCCAAGACAACTTGAATTGAACGTTCCGAATAGTAATCTATAATTCACTGAAGAAGAATGATATCGATCCCAAAAGCATGCATTTTCGACAAAAGAGCCTGATCTCAAACTCTGTCAAATGCCATAGAAATATCAAGTGCAATTATCTTGTTGTCGACAGATTGATGTATGCTTTGGCCCCACTTTTCGGTGATACATGCCTTCAAATCACCAGTGGACCTCTTGCTACGAAAACCATACTGCCGGTCATTGAAAAGTTTTTGTGTTTCTAGATATTTCATGAGCTGATGGTTTATCGGCATTTCCATGGCCTTGGAAAGAAGGGACTTAAGTGCAATGGGTCTGTAGAAGGAGAGAGAAGAAAATCCGCCTTTTTAGAGCTGAACAATTGCTGTTTTCAAACTGCTGCGAAAGAATCCTGAAGAGTAGGACTGATGAAAAAGCTTACGCAGTGGTTTTGCCAGCGTGGAAGAACACCTCTTCAGAAGAAGGGGAGATATATCATCTGGGCCAGCGGATTTGCGTATATTAAGATCTTTCAGTACTATTGCTGCTACACGAGGGCGAAAGTGGATTCGTCCCATCAAGTGCAAGCGGAGAGGCATTGAGCTGGAGAATTGGCCCTGTCTAAAGAGCTGGAATTATAAATGAGCCTTGGGATGGAGGATGAGGCAGAATTGATGTTTTTGATGAACGACAAAAAATTGTTATTGTAGTATGTTTTGCCTTAGTTTTCGGTTGTATTGAAATTTCACACCCTTAGTTAAGATGTTGTAATCGTCCCTGACTCGTTTGAACTATGTGTTTTCATTTTTTTTTCTTTGGAGGTTCGGTCTTATAGGATGGAAAAAAACATTTCTCCTGCCCTGACAGCCTCTTTACAACTCGAGTCGTACCACGCGTTTTCTTTTGATTTGACACTCTTCGTCCGAGGAGGGATAAAAAGTCTCATTCCAAAGAGAATAGTGTATCTGATCATATTAGCAGCAGCATGCAGGTCGGTATCGAGAAACATAACGACCAGCTAAAATTCGTAAGGAAGCTTTTAAGTCCGCGCCAATTGGTTTTGTCGTATTGCCATACATTTTTTTAGGAATCTTTTCTCTAGCTGTGTGGTTAGTATCCGAGATATCAGTTGATATACACAGTGTTCCGACGAACCTAGATGCACAGTTAGAGGGAATAGAACATCGACCTGGTTTTGGCGGTATGACCATCAACGTCTGGTATTTGCGTGAGTTCATTTACAAGCCGAAGCAAGTTGTTTTATGCAACAGAGATCTCAAAACACCGTCCTTCGTGCTTTATGTCCAGAACGTCGAGACCACCCAGAATTGTGTATATTGAAGTCGTCCCTAATTATGATTTCAGTATGGTGATACATTAATTCAGACAACTCAACGAACTCGTTAAAGGTCAAATTGCAGTCCAGTTTGGGGCTTCTGTAAATAAAGCAGTAATGGATAATTTGCTTACGGAGATGGAATTTTAGCCAAAGGAAATTGATTGGAATAGGGATTAATTGTGGTGAATTTTTGTAACCTACATCACAACGCATTTGAATGACGAAAATGTGATGAAAAAAGAATAATGGCACTAGATCGTAGCCAGGCAACTTCAGATCTGGGTGATCTGGGAGATGAGAGCGGGAATCTATCTGTGTTTCACTAAGTGCCAATACAGCTGGTCTGAATTTACATACGTGGACGTACGCAGAAATGTAATTACTTTTCAGTATGAATATTTGTTATGTGAACTCTAAATTCCCGAGCCGTTATATAAAACAAACACAACAATTACGAACACCGATGATACTAAGCAAGGCTGTGAAGTGAAAATTCTGATGTTGGTTTATCGAATCACATTGTTGTGGGTGTTATGCTCTTACAGCAATAGGAATCAGTGCAAACTATAGAAGAATAAGCCGAATAATCATCGCCTAGAAGATCTTTTCTGCCGTAATATATGTATAATTGCATTACCAGTGCGGTTTTAAGATAGCAAAGTCCACTATCAATCAACGGCAGATCTTGGAAAAAGCCCAGGAATTTCAGATCGACGCTCAGCATCTACTTGTCCACGTCAAAGCCACATATAATACATACGACAGGCTGCATATGGACGATCTATACAATGCCATGCCTAGTTTTGTCATCCCTGCCAAACTCGTCAGGTTGAAAAGGATAACTATGGAGGATTCTCGCTGTTCTAATGAATTATCCGAGACATTCAATATCAAGTAAGCGCTAAGACAAAGCGACGTGCTTATGTGACCTTTTTAATATCGCCGTAGAAATAACCCTTCTAAACTCTCTGGCCAACAAAACAGGCATTATAGTCCGCACAACTAATTTCGAACGTGGACAACATTGATTGCTTACCACTGACAGCTCGCAATGGCTTTGCCAGAACATCACCCTTGACAGTTATTATTTTGAGGTAGTTAAGGACTTCATCTACCCTGGCAGTTACAAGCAGGATCGAAATCAGCACAGAAATCAAACATAGAGTTACTCTTACAAATCGCTGTTTTCTTGGGTTCCGGAGACAACTGAATAAGAGTGCCCAAACAGGTAAAATCAAATTGGCTTTATAGAAGGGCTTTATCACAACAATTCTACTCAATATGGGAGAAGCTTCATTGTGAATTTGATGGGCAATAACGAAGGAGATTAAACCACGAACTATATGGAATCTAGAGCGACATCGGTCTAGTCAGGCTTCTACTGATTCAACCTCTAAAATGGTTGCCGCAGGTTCACTCTGGACTGTAGGGCCAACTAAGTATGTTAAGAAAGTGAGATTGACTGGCTTAGTTTTATTTTGTTCATCTAGTGGTATTAAAATTGATCGCATTTGAATGAATACACATATTCCAATTAAGAATATTTTGGAAGACCAGATCATAGATTAAGCCCCTGAGCCAGCAACCGGCTGACCGATGTCAGTGGCGTTCTTTGTTGTTGAACCATAAATAGTATATACCCTAACAATTCGTGGCTTAATTTTGAAAATAAAAACAATAAACTCCGAGAAAAAAGAGAAAACGGAAGCCAAGTTACCTATGCATTAGCACGATGCCGACTGTGTATTCAATGGACTTTAGAGGTGAGTATTTTGAGACACAAAATATCCGAGTATGGATTTGTATACCATATATCGCTGTCTTTATAGGCTGGTTAGCCAATCAATAAATTAATTTCTCGCTTGAAGGACACGGGAAACGCTATATAACCAATTTATCACTTTGGTCTTGTTGTATGGTGTAAACGTGCGGACTATCTTCAAAGTGTGTGAAAATTTTCACTTATACATATTTGAATAGCGAGTCCGCCCTACAGAAACAACAAAACAAAGAAAGGCCCTACATTAGGTCCAGCACACAGGGCTTCAATTTAATTTAGTGTGCAAGTTCTAGAGAAATTTGTTTTTAGAGACCGGAAGCTAACCCAGGTTCAATAAGAAATTTGTCTTAAACTGCATTCCGGAGTATGAAAGCCAGGTTTAGTCTCCCTTTTACGACAGCCACCTATGCATTACCCGGTTTTCCTTGGTTTAATCGGTTTTCTCCTTACCCAAATCATCTAAAAGGTTGTTGAAAGCTGCTAAATGTGTATATAGAATGCCTGGTACTGCTTCAAATGATCTCAATTAACATCAGCCCAAGTTATCTTAGATCTGTATCCCGTTTCCATCTTAATTTCTTTCAAATGTGTGCTTACGTCAGTACAAAATTGTTTAGAAAACTATATCTTCAAATAGCATGCTTAATGCGTTCGACTTCAAAATTAACAAACCTGGTCTTCGAACCACCTTGTTTCTAAGCATTGACTTACAACTCAAAGCCATACCATAAGTAAATTTTTGTTAGCATCAAATTATGTGCTTGTATTAGTCATTAATAAATCTGTCCGAGGTAGATAAGTGTCTTAATCAATCCAACAATGCTGGCTTCAAACTCATCATTGGCAGTACCTAAATTAGCTTAAAGAGATTTCCTACTTGATTTCACCGCCTCGTCCTTCGTCACATTAAGACACATCCAGGCAAGAAAGTGATCAAACCATCAAAGAATAGTAGAGAGTGTTCTATCCCGATAAGTACCTTGTTCCTGGAAGACGCAAGTAAATGCCTAAACTACATATTTGACTTGCTCATAAGTTTTTCAAATCAAATGAAAAGTGGAGGTGACAAAATGCAATATTAAAGAAATCCAACAACAACAACAGTGAAATGTCTTGTTTTAACGCTGGCTGTTCCCACATTTATTTGTTTTCAGGAGCGAATAAAAAGACCATATCAATCCCGTTTTGTGAAGATGATGTTCAGCATAGGTACCCTTAGATTACGTAACGACTTATAAAGGCTTAAATATATATGGTTCGGAAAAGCCTATAGACTCAGTCGCCTTAAGCTGTGTTGCGTAAGCCATTTGGCAGAAGCCAGTTCATTTCAGAAGTTTTTATAGATCATAGAATCCGACCTACTATCGAAATCGTTTAAATGGCTTCAGCTCGACTAAAATTAACAGCGAGGTGAGCTATTCTTGCTCTTCTTTTTTTTTCAATTATTGAAATATGATACACATCTTACGTCTAGCACCGAGGATTCACATTTGTGACCGTTGATTACGTGGTACATACGTAATGCTCTGGAATCTAAATCACTATTCACTCAATTTACCAAACCTATTACTGTATCGTAAATCTCGTTACTAAATGAACCGAGGTCGCTTCGTTCTAGAGACAACCGCAGGCCCAACATTCCATTTAAAAATATCTCACCCAGACCTTGAATGAGACGATAAATGAAAATGAAATTCTCTTCTTGAACGAACTATTTCGCAATCCACTGTTGTATCTCTAGAATCTCTAGAAACACTGTAGAAACTAGAAACTAAATGTAGAAAACTATTTTAATATTCTAAACACAAGTCACGCGACTCCCCTACTGTGCCTGCCAGCCTAACCGAATACACATTCGAGCTCTCCCTTCACGACAAAGTGTCATAGGCATGGCAGCGCGATATTTGCTAATACCTCTTTGACTTTTCTTTTTTCCCTCTATTTCCATTAGTTTTTGTTATTTTTGTTCCTGTCATGTAATCCGGCTGTAAAAACAAAAAAAAAAAAACAAAAAAAAAAATAGAAAATAAAACACACAAAAACGAGAAAAGAAAACGACATCTCCAATGGAATTTACAGGAGGAAAAAAAAAAACAAGGAGAAAACTAAGCCCACACCGGCTAACTTGCCAAGACCAAATGAATGTTAATGAGCAAGCGACCGAACGAAGATACGGATAGTGTCGTTTGTTGCACTGTTCATTTGCCTACTTTCTTATGACAATCAGCTGAGAAGGAAGCGCCTCTAAGTAAGCGCTTTAAGCGGTTTAAGCAGACAGCAAGGCACCCACACCTAAGACGCACAAGTTCCGTTTAACTTCCGTTCTATGTAGAGAAGCTGCAAGACAAGTTCCTTAACCTCACTTTAGTGGGTGCACAGTAGACACTTTTAATCTGACGTTTTACACTTACTCTCTTTCTCGCTCTTTTTCTTCAAGAGGGGCTGGCTTTTCGTTTTGAGTTGTAGTTTTAGTCGTTTTCTAGTTTTCCTTTAGTTTTCATCGTTTTATGGCAAATGGACGTATCAACGGAAATTCCAAGCGAACGGAAGCAACGAACGAATAAAAAAGGCGAAAACTAAATTTTATTACTTTTTCGTCACAAACGAAGGGGTGAAGGGGAACAACAACAAACAACAAAAACAAAAACAAAAAAAACTATTCCGGTTGGAAGGTTTTATTGCGACAATAAAAGGTTGTTCCCCGTTTCTCTTTGTTTCTTTTGGTTTCACCAGTTTGCTTGCCACTTCTACGTGCAACTGAAATCATAAATGTCACCCAAAAATGCCCAACTGAATCAGGGTTGCCTCTAGATTATGAATAAGATACTGCGGTCCGTTTGGCTACCCTATTAAGTGTTTGACAGCTATAAAACATTGGGGAGTAGTAGCTTCCCTTTAGTTCTACGAGTACATAGAAGTCTTCAGTCACTGGCCATAGAGATGCGAGTAAAGATAAAGATGCAGATGAACGAATATGGAACGCTTTTAGACAGATACGACAGATAGGACAGGGTACTGTCAAAAAAGAAAACTGCAGAAAACTATCCCATGACACAATACATAATAATTATAATAAAACAAAACAAGTAATTAAAATGTTTCCAGGAGGCGACTGATGATGATGACAACGACTTGGAATGATTGCCAGACTAGCAGGCTTGGCAGACTGGAAGACTACTCCTGGAAACTGTGCATATGGTACGGTTGCATGCCCTTCTTTAGTTTGGGGGGTGTTTCTAAAGTTGCTTCTTGTATATCCGTATTTCGTGAATTCATGCATATCCAAACGAGGCTATAATTAGTCGACATTATGTCCCTACACTGTAGCATACCATAGTGTGGTGTCACATGAATATATTGTAGTAGTTTGGGTTCCTTGGGGATGATGTTTTGGGGGGGAAATGATAACCGCGCATACGAGTATATCGTGCATAGCAGACACTTTGTTACGATTAAGAGTGAGATAGTTGGCATTTGTGGCAATATCGTGGCTTTTGGAGATGACAATCTGAAGATTGCCATGGTGGATAGGCTTTGAGCGTTGACAATAGTGCGACGGGCGGGCCATGTGAACAAAATTCAGTTGCCATTCATTTTGTGAGAAGTGGTTTTAGTTTGTGTGTATCTCTACCTAATAATCACATTATAACAAATTTGAATGTGTGTAAGATTTCAGAAAATTCAAGTTTCGAATAGGATTTGTCAGATAATTCTGGCATCGGATAGCCACAGTTGTCAGTGGTGGGTATATATGTACTCGTATATGGTACAAATTTGTACAGACTGGAGCCCGAAATTTAATTTGTGTAGTTTGTCTTGGGTAATTTACATTTTAATTGGCAGGTTTCGGATTAATTGAAGATAATTTCTATACAAAACGGATAACAAGTGTGTAAAGATTAAATGTTATTAAATTGCATTGTTACGGATAAAATTGGTCATGACAATGAATTAGATTAATATGACTTTCGTGACAATTGAGGAAATATAGCCGATTTCATGTCTGGATTGGGTAAAAGCTAATTGCTCATGGATTCCAAAATAAATTTGGATTATAGAGTTCGTTCTCGGAAGTGTGTAAATTTGTAAATTCTGTAATTCGTTTAGCTTAAGCTGATTTATGTACGCTACATAGATACGAGTGTATCTATAGATATATTTTATTGATATGAGATAAGATTTACCTACCGACTGTTATCATTATACCTGGCTAAGTCTATTTACTTAACTACGTACATAATTATTCAACATTAAAATTTAAATAACAATTACTTGTACTACGCTTGTTCTCGGCGTACTAAGGATTGAGACCTACACTATTGACTAGAATGTAATAAGAACAGGAAAATGAACAAAGACAAGTGATATAATATTCTTAACGTTTTACTCACTAATTATTTATATAGGTACATAGTTCCCAGGGGACACCACCATGTGGCGCTCCCATTGTTCCGATTTGAGTTCTGTTTTTTTTGTTAAGTTGGTAAATCTGTTGTTGACATTCCCTCTAAGTCTTAGCGTCATAGCTTGACATTTGCAAAAGTTACATAGCCAAAGTTCATCTAACTCCGTGTGTGTTGGCAATTTTTTACATTTTCAGAAATGGATTTAAAGTTACAACAACAAACTTGTATTAAATTTTGCGTAAGAAACGGGTTTAATGGTTGTGTTTCGGCAACGATTCTCTAAAAAAAACTGTCGTTTACCAGTGGCGAAGTGGCACGAGTGGTTCAAAAGTGGTCGTAAGTCAATCGAAGATGATGAACGCAGTGGCAGACCATCGATATCGAAAACCGACGAAAGCATTGATGAAGTAAAAGAAATGTTGGTCAATAACCGCAAATTAACCATCATAGAGATAGCGGAGGACTTGAACATTGCCTATGGATTCATCCAAGACATTATGGTTAATGATTTGGGTTTCCATCGTGTCGCAGCAAAGTTGGCGTCAAAAGACCTCAATTTCATGCAAAAAAGAGACCGTGTCGACGTCGCAAAAGAGATGATTTGCGAGGTTGAATCCGATCCCACATTCATCAAAAGGATCATCACTGGAGACGAGACGTGGGTTTATGAGTACGACACGCAATCCAGACATCAGGCAAGTGAATGGCGTTCACCAAATGAGCCAAGACCAAAAGAACCACGTCGTTTTCAGTCAAAAAAAGAATGCAATGCTCACGGTTTTCATGGATTACAACGGTGTAGTGCGTCATAAATTTTTGCCAGAAGGCCAGACAGTAAACAAAGAGTATTATTTGGGCGTTATGAGACGCTTGCGTGAAGCAATTCGCCGAAAGAGAGCAGAATTGTGGGCAGAAAACTCGTGGATTTTGCACCATGACAACGCATCGTCGCACAGTGCCATCATTATTCGTAATTTTTCGACAAAATATCCAACAAATACCACCCAACAGCCACCTAATTCACCTGATTTGGCTCCCTGTGATTTTTTTCTGCTCAGTCGAGTTAAAAAACCACTACGGGGACACTGATATACATACCGAAAACCGAATATAAAAAATGTTTCGAGGATTGGATCAAGCGCTGGCATAAGTGTGTTGCAGTCGATGGGGATTACTTTGAAGGGGACAATATAGATTGTGTTTTTAATTTCTGAATAGATTCCGGAAAATTTTTGATCAAGGTGGTAGATATCTACATATAATGTAATAGTACGAGTTCAAACGGGAAATTTGTTGATATTTGTAGGTTAATCTTTTTCGAGGAAAGAATCGTACGAAAGATGACAAATTTTGTGTTACTATTGATGGTATACAAAGCACTAGCCACCACAGATTCCATCAGGTAGCCTTTCTAAAAATTTACTGGATACCTATTAGGAATCCTAGATAATCCAAAAGAAGTCCGTAGCCCACTCCCTGTACCGACATATCATATCAGAGAAGAATACAATTGTAAACTCCTTTTTTTCGATTTTTTTCTTTTTTTAAAACACTTTATTTTAGTCCTCTTTTTTATTTTATTTTCTTACAACTTTTTCTTCTTAATCTCTATCCAGTTTGACAGCACACTCTCGAATGCCCGTCATTGCCCAAATCTTCTCAAAACCATGATGGCGGATTCGGTCAGTTCTAATGGCTGACTTGACGAATCAGGCTGCGTTCACTTTGCACAATGAGGCACGTTCGAAAGGGCTTTACACAATCAATATTTGTTTTGAGTAAAAATACTACTTAAAAGCAATATCAATTATTATCTTAAAAACAATTTCGTAAATTTTAGTAAATTGTTAAAAACTCGTGGTGAGACCAAATTTCAACGGCATAGCGGGTGACATTTTAAAAGCATTTCTTCAAACTTAATAAGGAATCGTTATTAAACAATCAAAAATGATTGTCATCATTAAACATAATTTTGTCATTAAACATTGAATATCTTTCTTTTAAAGTAAGCCATTAGCGTCCGATGGTGTAATTTGGGAAGAAGGTGGGTCTTGAAAACAAAAGTGAATGAACTTTTGATCTAATTTCGTGAAATGTTTTTTTAAATTTGAAACCGGATTGTACGATAGTTAAGATCTCTTGGACTGGAGAAACTTGTGAAGACCATTTTTCCTTCAAAATTGTATCATTTTGATGATGATTGCTTAACCACAATCCAATTTGATTGTGTAATAAACAGATCCAAGCCATCGCAATTTAAACAGTTTAAAAAAATGGACTTTACAGCTTTAAAAATAGATTTGTCTTTTGAGTTTTGGGACAATGTACTCGTATATAATGCTCAAGATCCGTCAGTGGCATTTGATTTATTTCTCAATAAATTAAAATTTCATATTTCTAACTGCAGCCAAAACCGAAACAGGAACACAAATACTCGTAAATCTAAGTGTATTAAACCATGGATGACCTTTCATTTATTGAAGAAAAGAAGAAAGAAAAAAGAGCTCTGTGCTCGTCTTCGTAAACATCCTATAGATACTAGTTTTTATAATGGACTTTGTCGAGAGTTAAAATTAGAAATTACATTACATCCTGTAGAGATAATTATTTCAGAAGCAAGCTGGCCAACAATATTGGGAATTCTAAGAAAGATTTAACGAAATTTTGAATAGAAATAAGCCGAATGCAGAAATTGTTCTAAATACGGATAATAATGATGGTATATCTGAGCCCAGTAAGGTTGCCAATATTTTTAATGACTACTCTACAAATATAGTTAATGGTTTCCATGGTGTCTTCCTGGACAAAGAAACTTTTCGTGTCACTGCGATAACACAATAAGTCAGGACCAACATCAGTCTGCTTGTTTCTACTTCAAGCTTATTTAACACCCATTTCTACACAAATGACGAAAGCAAGATAGATGCTTCAAACGCGGTTGGCAGAGTTTGACATCTGGCTTTTCGTCGAATCAATATGATCGATGAGTTTACGCTACAACGGACCAGAGATTCCCTTTTGGAACAGTTAGTTAAAATTGCTTCGGATGGTTTCGTGTCCGATATTAACAAAATAACTGTTGGTGTCCGATAAACTAACTTAGTAACACAGCGATACAGTATAAGATCAACTTCTTCCTTCAGTTATGTATTTCAAGTCGGTGGAGGTCCCGACCCGCATATCGAGGTCTTCCTCTATTGCCTTGTCTCTCCGAATAAAAATTTAAGCCTCTTCGGATCTGAGAGTTGGCCGTAGTAACAAAAGTGCATCTCTTTCGATTATGCGACTCTGTCGTGCTAAATATTGATATGCATGTAAAGTGGTACAAAATGTATCCAATTTCATGCATCTCAGTATGTGTATTTACTTAGCTCGTCTCTGTAGCCGCTATAAAATACGGCCTTAAGATCGATAAGGAGGTGGCGGTATCAATCTGCACTTCCGGCTTTTTGCCTAACACCTCTCAACTTCCTGGATAGCTCGCTTCCCACACTCTTTCCTTCTTCTCGACCTTTTATGCAACGCTGCTTCGTAGAGAAATTTTTTTTGCTATGTGTTCTTTGCCGTCCACTTTATCAAACCAGGAGTTTCGTAAGAGTGATCGAGTGAAACCCAGTTCATCAGTTCCGGCATTTCTGACGGCTTCTTCGCATCGACGTCACTGATTAAAACATTCATTGTCGTAAGGTTTAAGGGTACGCGGTCAGCAAATACTTTGGCGGTTTGTCGGGATCGCATCCATCCAATGTCTCCTTACAGTATTTTTCAGTAAGCTGGCTGCAACTAGGCAGTGCCCCGTCTCAGATTGTGTTTGAAGAAGTGTATAATCTTGAAAATATTTGCTTAGGAAAATAAAGCACAGGGGCATGACTAGATTTTTTTCTGAATAAATTGTCACTCAAATAGTGTCGTTTTCATTTGGGAAGACGACAGGAAACCACGAGTATTTTGCTCTTAAGGGATTTGGACTTTGCAAAAAACAATAACAACGTAATCCTATCTTTCTAAAAAGGTCAGGTGGGTGGTTCAATAGAAACAGTGTTATTGCTGAGAGTCCTAAAAAAATTGAGACCACGTTGCATATTTCTTTTCTTTCGGCACCGCACAATTGCTTTTTAGAATTATACTTACAACTAACATTAGTTAATAGGCAATTATTAAATAGAGTGTCCCTAGAAACATCACTACCAAAAAATTTTCTACCCGCAATTCTATCAACTAACTTAAATACCTGAGAGGAAGGATTTATGTTTCGCTGCCTCGCGCAAAATCCGTTGTTTGTTTCTATGTTGATATCTTGTTCTTTGATTTTGCCTTTGATCCTCGAGGATAATTCTACATACCCTGTCAAGAATTTGTTTGAGTTTGCTTAACCATTGGCTACGAACCTCAATTAGATTTATGTACATTGGTAACTAGAGTAAGACATGTTCGCACTGTGAGGTCAAAAATATGGAAACCTTTGGCGTGTTAAAGTGACCATAAGTTCGGGATTTCTCCAAGGATCAACGGATTACAAATTATTAAGAATAAAAGAAACCACAACAGCTTTGAGTATCGACGAACATTACTAAAAAGAAAGTGGGAAATAATAAAATCTGAATAATCAAGGCTTCCATGTGGGGCATGAAATAAATGTACTCAATCTGGTTGTTAGCAAGCCGATTATATCTATTCGTATGTTTAAAAGAAAGCCACATCAGTTATTACAGAACAAAAAATGTTTCTACAAATATACATATGTTTAAAAATTTTATGAACTCAATAGTATTAACATATGGCATCTAGTAGCAGATACTTAACTGCTTAATCCACTTATAGAGCTACATAGCTTTCGTATGTTACATGTCGACATAAGTCATCCCTGAGCCCGGTAAAATGGGCTCTTCAGATTAAACTGAAAAACAAGGAAAGAAGAATCACCACAGTACCTGATTATTCCATTAGTAAGAACATGAGATAATTCGACGGAAAGACCAGTTCTACTCGTATGTAGATACTCAGAAAAAATAGGTTTGTGTGACCAAAAGTCAGGTTTCCAATAAATCCCTACTAGGCCTGTAAGTTGTCTTAATACTACTGAAATTTGTGGCTACATGTCATCGGGCTCTGTCTTTTTTTTATCTTCATAGAACACAAGATTGAGATTGAACCTATGTTGAAAGTCACAACATGGTTTTTGGTTCCAATAAAATTAAGGTTAATATCAACATCAAGATCTGCGCCAGCTGCAAAATTTGTGTTATTAAAATTTCTATAAATCAAAAACTACTATAACTGGTATCTAGAACAGATTTATGGAGCAGCATTTTTGGTATGTACAAGTTATAAGACAATTTAATAAGTGAGATTAGCAATTGCAGTAAATAATTTGATATGGGCAAGCTTTTCAATTCCGTACTTATAATTATTTCATAAATTTCTGCGGCATACCTTATTTACCCATTGTTGATACAAGCGGACCGAGATCTCACTCCCATGTCAACCCTTTTTCATGGATCAAATTCATGGACTCACCACCAGAAAATACTTTTTTAAAGATGCACAATTATTGCAATCAAGCAAGAGCCTCTTTTTTTTCTGCAAAGGTGTGATAAGATTTTAGTTTGAGGTAATCTCCTTACGAGCTTACACAAGAAGGTCCAAAACTCGACAAAAACTTTTAGATATGACTTCTGTTGCAACACCATCAATCAGTTTATCATAAGTTCGAAGAATACTACTCTTTCGACTACGGGTACCTTCAATTCAGTCCAAATGATGACCCTCCTTTCAGGATTATGGAAAAATAGATGGGCTTAAATAAAGAGCAACACTAGACTAACACTAATAAGCTTGATAAATGGTGTCCCATTAAGACCGCCTATTTGGAATTTTTTTGTTTGACAGCTGTCAGGTATGAACATTAAGGTTTGGTCATAGAGAATTACACAGACGCACAAAGCATAGAAATTGTGAAAATTCACTACCGAAATAGTGAGATTTTTGCGGAGACGCTTCGAAAATGCACCTTCTCGTACAGTGTCCGATTAATCGAGAAATTTCAGGCCAAAAATAGACCTGTCCGTGCCCGTCCAGCTCGGTCTAATAAAAACATTGCAGCAGTTGATGGGGGTGTAGACCAGAATCCTTCCATCTCAATTTGCCATCGTTCTCAGCAATTGAGACCTTCACGAAGCAGTTTATTGCGTATTTTGCCTAAAGATTTGCATTTGCATGGTTAAAAAATTCAGTTGTACAACATTTGAAGCCAGTAGACAATGCGCGGTGCCGAACGTTCGCAGAATGGATCTGACAGCAACAACAAGTGAATGGTGATTTTTCGAAGAAAATCATGTTCTCCGAAGATGCGCATTTTGGATTTGATGGCTATGTCAACAAACAATATTGTCGCATTTGGGGAGCCGAGAATCTAAGAGTGGTCTATCAATGTTCCATGCAATCATCACGAGCCGCTGTTTGGTGTGTAATTGGAGTAATTGGACCCTTTTTCCTCCAGAATGCGGCTAGCAATACGGTCACGGTCAACGGCGCTCGTTATCGTAAGATGATAAACAACCTGCCACACAGCGATGGAAATAATGGAATTGTTGAAGACGAAGAGAGCATTATCAAGCACCGCGGCTTTCCTTTCTTTGGGTTTTTTTGAAAGAAAAGGTGTATGCTAACAACCCAAAAACAATTCCTGAACTGAACGAGATTCGACGTGCCATTGATGAAATTGAATCGACATACACTATGAAAAAATTTCGCCAAAAGGACCAACGTCAGTCACGAGCTGGCCATTTATCGGATATTGTATTCCATGTATAACCTTTATGTCTACACTCTTTATTAAAATTAAAAGATTTCAACTTTTCGAATAATAACTGCCTTTTTTTTTTAATTTCAAAATAGGCGGTCTTCCTGGGACACCCCAATGATTTTATCTCGGACTTCAATGAAGGGCTGTCTTCTTCCTCTTCTGTTATTCGATTAAAAGGTACAGAAAAACATATTTTCGAGAATTTTTTTAATCTAGCTAATCTACATGGAATCTCTTATGATTAAAGTACGAGCTTATATATAGAAAAGAATTTAGGGAAACCAAAAGATTATTCGGAAGACTCTTTGGTGCCAAAATAGAAGAACCTTCCAAGGTATCAAGAGTACGAACCTTCTCTCAACTTATCTTGTAATGGCAAGTTTAAAGCACAGCTTAATCTGCGTCTAAACATGCATGGCTGAGGAAGCTGTCAAGTCATAAGAAATATATAACTTAAACAGCACAAGTGTAAAAATACCAAACTTCAAAATGAATAGTACCGGCCGATCTCCAAATGATCTCAGTTATCATCCTCACAGTGCAAGAAATAATTTTCAAAAGTTGTTTAGGTTTGATCTAAATTCTTCTGTTATGGAGAGAAATTAAAGTGGATTTCATAACCAAAGATTGTACATGTTCTTACGTACTGGTAAGTCCGAAAAGTCTTAGACAAATTAGTCAAATTAGAACCACGCATCGATAATCATGTACGTAACTTCCGTTGAGGCTCAACATGTTCTTTGCAAAGGTAAATAGGTGAAAATAGAACTAAATAGTAAATACGCTATATACATAGTACGTATTCTGAAATATAAAACCAAATGATGGGACATCTATTAGAAGATACTCGTATGTCAGAAGAACACCGGGGAAAGATAGCATCCTATTCTCTCTTCCATAGAACTTGGCATTAAATGAAATCCCGACATTCCTGGAAGTAGAAGGCTCCAAAGTGATTGCTGGATAAGCTAACACGATGTCAATGTCAATGTCAATATTCTTTATACCATATATGCAAACATTGTAACGAAAAACTGTTTCTCTCGAGTTGACATTTGAGTTATTGAAAATTTGTTCAAGCAAAGTGTATAACATCTTCTAGAGACTTTACTGACATTGAAGGCAAAGATGCTGTGCCCATATGTATCATACAAAAGTGGTAGGTAAATCATATGCTCTTCGCCGCTGGTATACCTTATAAGCCGCTCTCTCCGCAGCAAATCTTCGTATGTTTAGCCGCATGCATGTGTCGGATTTTTCATTATGGGCGCAGAGAGAAACCCAGCATAACAAAACATCATTGACGATAATTGATATAGGGTCTGACCAGAAATAGAAGAACATGCGATCAGTAAAATCATTGTCGTTGATTGCTGTCATTGTTACTTTGATAAATAGAAAATGATCCGGTCCTTGACACTAAAGGCATGTCTTCGGGTGCCAAAAAAGTAGCGAGCTGAAATAGTAAAAATATCAAGCTAAAGCAAAATACCCTAATGGCATTATTAGGATCAATCGAAACATCCAACTGACTCATTTTGTCTTCGATGGGAGCTTCTCAATCGGTAAATAGAAAAATATTTTCTTGTTGGTCATACAGGTTATGCCGCGGTAAATGAGTTGGTTATTACAGAGAGATGAGCTCAGGAGAAGACGATCCACTTGTACAATAAGACAAGGATAGCTATCATAAGGAATAAAACAGTTGAGCTCTCACTTATATCCATAGAAACTTATTTATTATTTTATTTAGCGGAGATCCTGCCTCTGTCAAACATCAACGAACCCGGACACGGATCTCCTGGTATGGCACAGTAAGCTTTCTTGCATCCCCGTTTCGGCCTTCAATGATATCTTAGACATAGAGGCTGCAACTCTATTATACAAATACTCTCCTAATGTGTGACGATATATCTTTTTCGCACTTTACCCCAACATCAGTATCGCCTTACCGTTTAACCAATGTCAAAGTAAAATAAAGACAGACTTTTGTATCTTCGTCGGATCTCCACAGAAGTGTCATTTGTTAACATTTACTCAAAAGCATTTGAACTACTTAACTATTGTACAATACGAGTACTTCGAACTTATGTTTGTCACCAAAAACATTTTGCCGCAGCTGGTACTTAGTTTGCCCGCAGCATGTTTTTTGTTTTGCTTTAATTTCCGGTCGCCTGTTCTTCAATCCTCGTACACATTTCAGTAATGTAATGTTCTTCGTATCAACACCTGCTGCACGCAATACATACTCGTAATGTACTCATATATGCTCTAGTTATAAGGACAATTGTTTGCCGAAACTGTTGTATGTCTGTAATAGAAAGAGGGTTTTCAAAATAGCAGATCACATCCCACCGCAACACGGTGTAATTTTCGAGTGAACCCACCAACTTGTGGAGCTCCATAAGAGTCCAGGATTTGTCTAAGTGCGAATTTTTGATCAAGTCAGAAGTCACACTGGTATTCTCCAATGAATATGTTGCAAAAGGATTTCCGACATTCACAAATAATGCACATGATCTATTGTAATATTTAACACTTTTCCTATCATAACTATCTTATCTTAAATATATCTTTCAGAGAGATAAAAATAATATGATAACAATTATGTATTTAGACGAAGAAGAAAAAAATGGTCAGCCTAGAAAACTAGGCGATTGAAGTGGAACTTTATGAAGCTCGATAAATAGTTAAAATGAGAATGCTCATCCTAGATCACAGTATTTCAAAATAAATATTTTTCATTGAGGATTTTTTTGGGGAGTACGTGGGATGTCTGAAAAGTTTCCGACCGCGACGTAAAGATAGTGGCACTCGTCAATAAAAGCTACTGAATGCTAGTTGTGCATCTTTTGACAGTTACTTACCGAAGTTTCAGTCATTTTGGACTCGCAGTTTTTAGCTGGCAGTCGTTTGAGTGAGTCGATGTGAGTGTTTTTTTGTGAAAATGGAGAAAATTACTCGTAAATCCTTGTTTTTGAAAGGTAATACGCTTACGCAAATCAAAACTGAGTTGGACTCTGTGTATGGGGACTCTAAACCATCATTTACCACAGTGAAATTTTGGGCAGCTGAATTTAAACGTGGTCGTAAGAGCTTGGGAGATGATGAACGTTCGGGACGCCCAAAAACTGCAACCTCTGCTAAAGTTCACCAAATGGTGTTAGACGACCGCCGAATTAAATTGAGAGAGATAGTAGAAGTTATGAAAATGTCCAAAGAACGTGTTTGGTACATACGTACTAAATCAAGACTTAGGCATGAGAAAGCTGTCGGCGCGTTGGGTGCCGCATTTGCTTACGTTAGACCAAAAACGTGTTCGAATGAACATTTCCAACGCTCTGTTGGCGCAGTTTAGGCGCAATAAATCCGAGTTTTGGCGCAAAAAAATCAGAGTTTTGGCACCGATTAATTACTGTAGATTAAACTTGGATACACCATTATACGCCAGTCAAAACAGTGGACTGCAAAGGGCGAGCCGGCTCCAAAAAAAGTAAAAACTGTTTTTTCGGCTGGTACAGTGATGGCGACTGTTTTTTGGGATAGTAAAGGAGTTATCTTAATCGATTATCCTCAAAAAGGAAAAACGATTACAGGAGCATACTACGCATCGTTACTTGCCAAGCTGAAGGCAGAAATTGCGGAAAAACGGCAATATTTGCAGAAAAAGAAAATCGTGTTTCACACTTCAGCGGTTGCCATGGCGAAAATCCATGGATTACGGTTTGAACTGCTTAACCATCCGCCTTATTCACCAGATCTAGCCACAAGCGACTTCTTTTTCTTCCCTCATCACGGGAACTCGGAGGACAGAGATTTTCGTCAAATGAGGAGGCAATCACCTTCGTGAACAATTATTTTGCAGAGAAAAACGCCAAGTACTATTTGGACGGGTTAGAGAGATGGTAGCATCGCTGGAAGAATTGTGTAGAGTTACAAGGAGACTATCTGAAATTTTTCAGGCAACCCTCGTATTTCTCGCTTTTTTATAATCTCAATAACTTCGACACACTCTATAAACTCCATAAATAACAGATGTTGCACATGCCAGGGATATTCTACAACATATTTACGAGCAATTCCCATGTAAATTATCATGAGAACTCGCCATACTAATACTCGTATGAAGCCAGTCATGACTCTACGAGTATATGCCTATGAGCGTAAGTATCTCGCGCGTGAGTTATGTATTTTTTCCAGCCCTTATAAATGAAACACAACTTACACAACTGGCTCCTTATCTTGTTGATTTGCTTGCATTGGTAATGCCGCTATTCCCAGTCCAAGTCAACCATGTCTGTGGACTTGTCCTGTATTATGCTGCTTATCTTCATAGGTTTGACAAACAAAAACCCAGCCAAGCCAAATTTTATCGATAAGCTGAAGTTTTCTGTTGTTGTTGATGATGCTTTGCTTTTTTACGTAAAAGAGCTTTATTCGCTACGTAGGAGCACCACTGGTGGAAATAGTGATACGATATCGTGAATCAAGGAACACTTCACCTTCTTGGATAATATTAGTGCCACTTACAAGTATTATTGCATGGTTTTGAATGCCATCTAATGGATTGAAAGGGGTGTCTAAGGAATCACTTCATGTCGCAATTTCGTTTCAACGGACTTCGGACTTACTTCATATCGCTTTTTCGTTCCATAGGTGTTCGGAATCACTTCATTTATATTTTCTTTTATTTCACCGTAGTTTTAGCATTCGCAACGAGATGGGTGAAAAAGTGAATTAGAAGTGGAAGAACTTTGTTGGCTACGTAGGAGCACTAATGGCTGAAATAGCGATGCAACATCTTGAAGCTAGAACACTTCATTCTTCTTGGATAATATTAGTATCATTCACAAGGGTGCAAGGGAGTGTTTAAGGATTCATGTCATCGGAGATTGGAATAACTTCATGTCGCCTTTTCGTTCCAGCGAGCCATAAGAAGTTTCACTTCAAAAAAGTAGTGAGTTAATTTTGTAACTTTTAACAAGACTATATAGAAGCTGGCATAACCGAGACTCTTGTTATTTAATGTATTTTATAAATTAGGGCAGACCGTAAAAAATTTTTATGTACGAATACTAGTTCCGAGAACGACATATCGCCAATATAAATTCAAACTTGATATCAAATAGTTTCCAAGATCTCGAAGTACTATGATGTAACACCTCCGTTTCAAACTCACTTTGTAAATACGATTTGAAATTACGTTAGATCGATTATATGAACAGTGCCGTAAACTTAATCAGAGCATTTTTATTTCCTTATCCCTTTTCCTAGGTATTGCATCTTAGATCGTAAGCCGTTAACCAGTAACGAAGTCATTATCAAATTAGCGACCAAATTCCATCGAATTCATATCGAATTTTCGATTTCCTTTACGAAAATGATGACGAAACACTTTTATTGCACAAAACAGTTAATGGCGTCGTTTTCAGATATCTACTCGTTGTCGGTCGCTGACCAACACTAGCCCAAGCTCCATTAACCTGTGTGGACTAACGACTAATTAGCGACACTGCCGCAGATAACATACCTCATACCTTCAGTGGTCATTAAACACCTGATAAACATTTACCCAATTTTCTGTGAACGTCCGCTTAATTAAAATTTCCCAACGATTCCCAAATGCAGCCGATAGATGGGGCCATAGCTGCTACGGGGCCACAGTTTTCGAACATTTACGTTCTATGATAACTCTTTAAGCGAAGGTCATGAGAACTTGATATTTAAATATCATAGGTATTCGTAACCGCGTTCAATTGCTCGTAATGCGTCATTACGGGTTCTCAGCTACTCGTAGACACAACCAAAAAAAAAGGAAAATAAAAAAAATACATGTATCTGAATAAATTAGTGAATTGCGCTGCACCCTGTATTATGTTTTTGAACATACTCGTACATAGTACAAATACGAGTATCTGCGAAAATGTACATCCTACGCCTGACAGCAGCGTTTCGTTACGTTTTGTTTCGTGGCAATAAATTCACTGCTGCTCCTGTTCTGTTTCTGACTTTCTGGTTGGTTTTAGTTTACTTCAGTTTGTTTGGCCTTCCTGCCATATCCATCGAGAAATTTGTTTTTCCATTTTCTCCGGCCACCAATTTTTCCAGCCGTTTAATGACTCTTAATCACGTATGACTGCCATAAGAGCCATTAAATATGAATATTTCGTGCGTTTGTGTTAATTTATATCGGCCGAGGTGAGTTATGTCCCCGATTATGTATTTTAAATTGCTAATTTATCAAATTTCTCATTCGGCTCAGTTTCGGTGATTCAATTCATGTTGGCACTCGGGTATTTTTAGAACGTTCTTTATAAACGAGCTCTTCAAGTGCTCTAGCTGGGGATACGAATAGTTTGGTATTAGCACTAGTGCTGGTACTGGTACCGGTACCAGCTACTATACTCTGCTCCGTGGGAGGTGCACATAGAGAATT
Source organism: Volucella zonaria (assembly GCA_963966105.1). Taxonomy (NCBI): domain Eukaryota; kingdom Metazoa; phylum Arthropoda; class Insecta; order Diptera; family Syrphidae; genus Volucella; species Volucella zonaria. Next base: position 96,250,486 of record OZ014531.1, read on the forward strand.
AGAAATGAATTACATGTGAAGCAGTATTTGAAACTATGAACTGGATATGAATTTGAAACACGGATACAAAGGGGGTCACGTGCGGAGCGTACTCGTACCCATAGTCGTACACACTTTCGGAGAATTAGTATTTCAGTTCAGATATTCATAGAACAACTTAGCTATGGTGGATAACCCAATTTCATGGCTTTGCTCTGCTTCACGTTTTATTTGGTGTACGAAAATACATTTTAGAGTAAAAATAAATTGTGATTTTTTGTTGTTATTGTACTAGTTGCTGATTGTTTTGTTGAATGGGTTTTATGGAGGGATTATCTTATCGGGCAATACGATTGGAATGTTGAACTGTTTAACACAATTCGTTTGAGTAAACTTTGTCGGACGCCAGTAATTAGAGCGTAATTGAACTAAGTGTGGAACACTTAGATAACATGTATTGGTGAGGTGTTTCTTGAGATTGATAATAATCAGTATTATGCAAACAATTGAGTGCTTCAGAAATAAAGTGATTTTTCCTTATGCTAGTTAACAGGATATTTAATTAACCAATTAAGCAAATTGACTGTTGTAGTAAATTTTGTTTAAACAAATTTACAAATTTACAAATTTATTTATTTCAAATTCATTGTTCACATAAGATTTTTATAAAATCTTTTGAAAAAAATGGAACAAGTTTTAACAATATTTCAAATTAAAAGAAATGAAACAATAAGATACTAACTAACAAATATGAATTAAGAAATAAATAGAGAAGGAAAGATGGAAAAGAAATATAGAGAGGATAATAAGTTAGAAAAGTAAAAAAGAAGATTATGAAATGGAGGGGGGAAAGCTTACAATTTCGAACAGATATTCTGAGGTTTTCTTTGCTAGAATTTTATGCAAAAATAAAATTGAACGATATTTTAAAAGGCCAATCAAGGAACAGCCGACGATTTGCTTGTTACTCGTATTATGCAGAAATGTGATCATATCTTTTTACATTAAAAATGTATCTCGCGCAGGCATTGTATGCGACTGTTAATTTTCTGGCAGAATCATGGTCCACATTTGTGAATATTTCACAGCCATAGAGAATAATCGTCAGAATAAATGCCTTTATAAGTTTTAGTTTAGTATTGGTTGGAAGGTAGTTCGCAGAGGGATTAAGAGCTCGGAGTGCTCCATAAATTTTTGATACAATTTTATTTTTATGAACGTTCCAATTCGTATTGCAACTCAAATAGACTCCGAGATTTTTGATGTGGTCAACGTATTCTATTGGGGAATGGTTCAGAAATAATGGAGGTATAAACTCTGTACGACTTCCGGCATTTATTACCATAGCGTTTGTTTTGGTTGGATTTAGCATAAGGTCGTTGTTTAGTGACCATTTATAGACATTATTTAATTCTTGGTTGAACATTTCCAGCGTTTGACGCTTGTTTGCACTTAGAAAGAGTGTACATATATATCTGTACGTCGTCAGCATATATATGGTAGCTACAATCAGAAAAGCATTTGGAGATATGGTTTACAAAACAAGTGAATAAAAACTGCCTTAAAACAAAGCCTTGAGGTACACCTAAACAGACAGAAAGACACGATGAGTGCTTGTTATTATGAAAAACGTACTGAGATCTGTCGAATAGATACGAAGATATCAGTTTAAACAACGAGTTATCAAACAGAAATTGATATTTAAGGGTTTTTAGTAAGAATTCATGATTCATGCAGTCAAATGCTTTTGAAAAGTCTAAAAAACGCTACTAAACCTAATTTGTCATTGTCACAACCAGCACGAAAATCTTGGTAGATTTTTAGGAGAGCTGAAGTAACATACAACTAAAATTTGCACGAAATCCTGACTGGTATTTCAAAATCATGTTCTTAGCGTTTAGGTGTGCTTTTATTTGTCGGCTTATTATAATTTCAAAAACTTTGTTTAAGAACGGTAAAATTGCTATAGGTCGGTATTCTACTGGGTTCCTGTTTGGCGATTTAGGAAGGGGTAGAAATTTTGCTGTTTTCCAGTTTTCCGGAAAAACAGAAGTCACTATAATGGTATTACAGATGTGAGTGATAGGATGCAAGACAGAAGGAAGTACAATATAATTTTTATAAATTTAGGTACGACGTTATCTGAACCAACTGCATTTGACTTTTACACCTAATATAACATTTCCGACAGTTACTACATCCACACAAGAAAGAGAAAAAGCTGAATCAGTATAAGTAAAATTGCTAGTAAGATCTTGAGAGCTACGAATATCTAATGGCATTGACTCTCTGCAGACCGAGACGAAAGTCTTATTTAATTCTTCCAGATTCATGCTATTGGAAGGTGATATTTTTCTCGAGGTAAGACCCATCTGACGAATATTTTTCCAAAAGCCAGAACTTGAAGAACATGATTCAAGTCTGTTTTTATAAAAAGAAGTTTTGTAAATTTCCAAACGTTTGTAACGTCTCCATCTGGCATATAGCAAATTTTGAGCTTTTATCAATTCGAATGTGTCATTTGTATTATAAATTGGAGACCAATCCAAGGTCTGATAGTCATTACAAATGCTCTCTAAATTGATTCGAGAATATTGGTATGTTTTGAAGTTTGTCTCAGTTTCAGCTGCTGGAAATATATCTATTGTCAGGAATATCATATCATGGTGAGAGAAATCAGGTGCAAAGATCTGGTCATAATGTAAAATAAAATCTGGGTCAGATACTAAAGCAACATCAAGAAGCGATGGTTTGCGATCTGGTACAAAATGCGTCGGTTGGCTTAGGTTTGCAAAGTTGAAATGCAGTGAATTTACCATTTCCTTGAATGCTCTAAGGAAAACATTAAGGTTAAGATCGCCACAAATCACAATTTTAGTGTACTGCGAGGCGAAATCTTCGAGTAAGCCACTTATAAGTTTATAATCTGCTATATCTGGAGCCATATACATGCAGCTAAGCAGATATTTCTCTTTATTGTTTCTCACTTCTACAAAAAAATATTTCATTAGATCAGTTGGAGTCGACTTCTTCAGAATTTTGAATTTATAGCACTTTTTTTATATAGATTGCAACACCCCCTGCTTCCTTACGTTGTCTATCTGTATCTGTTGTCTAATTGAAAATAAATTTCAAGTTTGATATTTTGAATTGTATCTTCCGCAAAAACAAAACTTCAGAGTCATATTTTCTCACAAAATGCAACCGGTCCTGGTTCACTTTATTTCTGAGCCACTCAATTAGGTTCATGGGAAAGGGAAAACGCGTTTAAGAACTTTACGTGGGACGTTGCAATTTGCAGATGAAATGTATTCAACCGTTTTTAGTTAATCTCATTAAGATACAGAAATAGGCTTAAAAACCGCGAGGATAACAACTCCAATGGCACTTCATCAAGCTAACTCATTAAAAGCATTTTAATACGACTTCTCCGAAGAGAAACAAGCAATCAGAGTCGAGTCACCAACAGCACTCATAAGAGGAAGAATTTACGGATATTGCCGTATGATTTCGTAGTTCACGGTAATCCATGGTACGGTAATCTCATGGTAATCCATTTGGTTTGTGGTCCTTGTGTTTTGAAAAGAAACTCGTATGTTCAATTAGAGTGACCAGGATTCTAAATATGTATGATTACACATCAATTGTGCTGATTTTACTTTCCCGCTGCAGTTATACGCTAAACTTATTCATATGTGCTAGTGTTTTTGCAAGAAGAAAATAGCAGCACTACAATGTTATGTCAGACGACTTATGGCAGATGGATTTACATGATTAAGTCAGCATGACAGTTACTTAATATGGGTTTTTTCGACGTACTTATTTGTAGGTGAGGTCAGAAACGAGTCATGCTGTTGAAATAGATTTGGGAGCGGATAAGTCCAGAGTGATTTCTGATCATACAGGAGCTCTTAACATGTATCCCCGAAGTTGATAACAAACTAGACGTGGTTTCTTTTGTCAAGAAGTTCCAGAAATGGGGCGAGTTTGGGATTAAGACTAATTGCTGGGAACCCTGGGATAAGGAAGGATTTGCAGTTGACGAACCGAAAAAAAATAAAATCGAAGTTCAGATCTGCATATGTATGTAGATAGGCGGAGCCTAAGTGAAACAAGCACAAGCTGAGTTTTGTAAGGAGCTTTTGCTACTTTCTGGTGAAGATTCATCAACCAGTTTCGATCGAATTGCAACGTGTTTTCATCACTAAGGCCTTAAAGGCAGGATCGAATTGATCGAGTACATAGAAAGAGGTAAAATCATAAACGCAGCATCTTGCGCATCTACGAGTATACTGCGCAATTCGAGAGAATCAAGCAAAGAAAAATGGCAAGGGAAACTGACAGCGGGTATATTGCATCTTCACGACAACTCAACAGTTTGGACATGGTGTACGTTGAAATGTTCCCCTTTTCGTAGAAATTAACTAGCAAATCCAGGCCTGATTCCAAATCACTATTTAGAAAAGAGCTTCAGTGGCGATAAATGCGCATTTAAAGGACAAGAAAGAAGGGCAATTTTTACAGGGTATTGAAAAGTTTAGTTCTCGAAGTAGAAATATATAACAAACAAGGGCATATAGCGGGTGACCAGGTAGCAATGTTAGTTTTTCCAATTGTCATGATTCAGCAGCTGCCAAAGTTACCAATGACATCCAGCTGTCAAAATATTCAGTAAGGTTTGCCATTTCATCGTGCATCGTTTTACGCTTGCCGAACGTGCGGAAATTATTAAAAAATATTATCGAAATTTCGACTCAGTTGTAAGTAAAGTCGAATGTCATCATGGCTTCAGTGCGCAGGCAATTCGTCGCTCCGTGAAAAAGTTTGAGCGTGAGTACACTTATTTGTATCTTAAGCTGCCCAGCAGACAGAGATTGGTACGAAATGAAGAAAACATAGCTGCCGTAGCAGCCACTATCGAATAACACCCAAAAATGTCGATTTGGCGCCGATTACCTGTATTGGGCGTCCCCAGAGAGACCACCGTGAAACAAGAATTGAAGCCGGACGACCATAAACAACGCCACGAGTTTGCTAATTGGGCGCTGGAAATGTTGGCCGGAGATTTGGATTTTGGCCAAAAAATCATCTTCTCGGATGAGAGAAATTTTTGGCTCAGCAGCTATGTCAACTAGCAAAATTGCCGTTGCGACAAAACGTCGCAAAACGCTCGAAGTGATGAAGGAGAAATTTAGCGACTGGGTCATCTCACGGCGGGCGTTCGTCAATTGGCCGCCGCGATTATGCGATTTGACACCATTCCATTATTTTCTCTGTGGCTACGTCAAGTGTTTAGTCTACGCTAACAAGCCAACCGCTTTGGACGAGCTCGAGGCCAACATTCAACACGCTATTTCCGAAATAAGCGAAGCCAAGACGGCCATTCGAATGATGTGCTATTCCACATATAATGGCATGAACATAGCTTCAAAATAAAGCCAGGATCAATTTTATATCTGAGCCCGTTCTCGTTTTATTTACATTTTTCCTCCTATCGTTCTTATCTGGTCACCCTATAATATAGAAAACCAAAAATTATTTAAAATAGTGACATTGCTTGCACGCCAACACCGGGAATACATTAAACGCACTCGTATCATTCCAATTCATGAAGTGCAGAGAAATTTAGAGGAAAAAAGAAGCATCTTATTGAATGAGGATTTATAAGTGGCAGATTTAGGCAAGAATTCTTGAGTTTCGACACGTCAGTGACTTATTTACAATAATTTGTATGAAGGTTAATAGCATTAAAGTTTGATACGAACTTGGTAGAAAAAAAAAACATTCTTATGACTGATTCTATGAAGTCCGTGGCAAATATACGAGCAATGTCCTAAATATGACGTTAAAATTGTTTTTGAGGAATGACATCCTTAGCATTTGAGTCGAAAACCATAGTCTAAACGAGGCCAGGCTTGGAAATGAAGTTCGGCTAATTGATTTCAATAAAGCTAGTAAACGGCATACTCATTATAATAGGTATTTATACAAAAAAAAAACTTTGATCAAGCCGCCAACAAAATTGATCGGGTTGCGATTGACGCAAGACACTTCGCAAGGATTCCCATTGGCGCAGACTCAGGCCACTACTAAGTTGTAGCCTAGGTACATCTACGGACATCTCAAACGCCATTATGGAGAAACATTGCAAAGAGATTTTGCGTTAAAGGTCCGTTATCACAACAAGGCTTCAGAATGTTTGCTAATCGTGTATCCCTAAACTCTTCAAAAAGCCTTGTTCTGAAATTGGAAATACCGCAACTTATGTGTAAGACTTTCCCCGACTACACCCATATAATTCTTGGTTGATTAAGAGTGCCGGCAAGCACGTGCAGCAAAATAACTCACATATGAAGTTGCCCCCCATAATAGGACGAGAGCGTTTCAAGAGCTCTACGAGTTTTACGACTACATCGGTTTCTCCGGAGGAAAAAAAAGAACAGGAGTGATGACCGACCGAGGAAATATGTAGACAAATGCTACTTCAGAAAAAATGTTTGCAAAAAGAATGCCTCGAACCAAGAAGACCTTTCGAGATGAGCAAGGAAATTTAGTAATAGGGTGTGGGAACTTCTACAGACTATTGAACGGTAAAAATTACTCATCCCACCGCGATAAAGAAATCACGCAATCCCGTCTACTTGACCAAAGTGAAACGAAGATAGCAACATTGAATCTTAACTAGCTTCTTGGCTAGATGACAAACATGCCGGGTTATTTAGGGCTGCGATAGATAATTTCGTAAAGAGCATATACCAACGTATTTACTTATGAAAATATAACATAGTATAAATGAATGCCTATGAATGCGGATTGAGATCCGGTAGGTCCGCATTTCCCAAATACTCGTACTACGGCAGATCCTAACAGCTTGTCTCTACAAGACAAAATTATGTCAGACGTAACATCTGGCATCAAGTCTGACATATTTTTTTCTGTCATTTGCATGAAGATTTATGCGACGGCAGGCAAATTAGTTCCGCTTTTTTACTCGGCAATTCTGAAAAAAATGCGTTTACCACGGTATTCAACAGAAAACAACTCACATACATTTACACGAAATGTCAAATTCCAGTCAGAGTTCATGTCTACAAAGAAAGCAAAACATAAATTCAAATTTGGATGTCCAGACATAAGTCAAATCTACAAAAATGTGGCCTACATTGCACATATTGATGTCAGGACTGAAGTTATGACTGAAATTATGTATATCTCGTGGCGACAGCATGTATTTTTTTTTTTTTTATAATTTACGCGCGCCTAAGGGGTTATGAATACCCTTATACTGCTGCCAGAGCGCGGGCGGAAAGATAGAAGGAGGAGAAAGGAAAGTTTGTGATGTAGTGGTTCTATACTCAGGTGTGTTGGTTTCGATATTGACTCTCCAGGGGTGGGAGTCCGAATAGGACGGATAGATTTTTCTTCTCTCGGAATGTGAGGTTGCGAATTTTAACGGTTGTTTTGTGCTTGAAAAACCCTACAACAGCCAAATCTACATGTCAGTGTTATGCCTTCACACGCAGATTTTTCTGTCTGAGTTCCAATTACACAAATGAAAACTTGCTGCGCCTAGGATTCGAACCTTGACCTTCCGAGTGAGAAGCGATAGCTAATACCACTACACCACGGCCACCCCTATAGAAAACATGGAAGTCCCTTACTCACCACCTATTTATTTTAAGGCCGCTTACATATGACATCATCTAGAGAGATGAGCCGTACCGAGCGAAGGATTGGTTTGTATCACCGCTAGACTCGTAAGATTATGCAGAACGACAAGGGGAAGATGTCGCAAGGAATCTCGCCCAGACCTTTAATGCATTGTCACAAGATTTCCTCAACTTCATACTTGGCCAAAAATCACACCACAATATAAGTTCAGTTTAGCTGATGACTATGATATCATGCCACTGATAAGTTTACAAATCCTGAGACAGGTAAAACCCAGTATGAGCTGTTCAAACGAAGAGGTGCCTTACTTTGATGAATCAGACCGAATACTTGTTAGATATTATGACTACCACGGGACTGTTATCAATTCTGATAATGACATCTTATTAGAAAACAAACAAAGAACTAAACAAGAAACACTGTTTTAGACACTAGTCGTTACAGTACTGCTTTATGCCGCAGACTATGACCAAAACCGAAGCGCTATATTCCTGATTGGTTTTGGAGGCATCCATGCCTCCGTATAGACTCAAAGGACACCCCTCAGTTTCAAGATCTATTACTCGTCAAGAACATTGCTTGCATTGAACTTTGTTTTTTTTTAGAGTGCTTATACATAGTTATATAACATATGTATATTGCGGAGGCGATAACTAAACCCTGATAAGAATAACGAAAATTGTTCCTAGCAATACAAATGTACCTATATATAAACTTGTATTATTCAGTTCAACAAGCCTCTACAGAAATCCCAATGAAACACGCAGGAAACGCTGGTTGTAGCGTTCAACAAGATACGCCAGACATTGTATTTAATGCAATCTAATTGGATAAAGGAAACAACAAATAATTGCTTTCGTAATGGATTAAATGTAGTATACTCCAACAGAACATTGCTCCCAGGAAGCTCAAAAATCAAGCTTACACATTTCATTTCTGGATACAATACTCGCATATACGAGTACACATATGTAGTTGACTGATTATTCCTCATTTTTGTTACACTTTGTCCGACGGTCTAACTAATTAACTACGCACTATGCACTCCTTCTTACCTCACCGAACCTCTATCAAATGAATTCAAATGCAAATGTAAGAGAAACGACAGCGCATGATAGGCAGGACAGACTTACAACCTTTGGCTTCGTCTATAATTAGTTGACAATAGTGATAAATTAGCATAACTAATTTGTTAAACGAGAATGACTAAATTAACAGAACCATGTGAACATTGTGACAAAGTGTCAACTATGTTCGTTGGTAAATAAATAAAATATAATTCCATTCTTATTGAAATAAAAAGAACAAGGTCCAGTGATTAGATTACACAAGACGCTAGCTGAATGGCAGGAGATACTCGTAAGCACGTGTACAAAAGTAGTCGTTAGCTTTGCACAAAAGTGATCAATTGACTTCAAATGAAAAACTGGGTCATATAAGTGGATGAAGTTCAATTTAGATATTAACTAACCATGGGATTGCTTTGCATTATAACGACGGGGGAATACAAATTAGAATAAGAAATTTTGAAGTACTCGTACAATATGACATACTGAAGTTGGACAGGAATGATTGTTGTATAGGACCCTAATAACGGAAATGATGCCGTCTTCAATTAATTAGTCTAATTTAAAAACGGAATACATCATCGAGGTTGTTCCCTTGAAGGCAGTTAACCCAAATTTATCCGGTTGAAAAGGTATGGAACACGTCGCTTTCGCTAGAACTCGTATGTAGCAAAGTTCTCATACTCATTCGTAACCAACGTTTTTTTCCGAAACACATTCGGTAGAGGGTGTGCGTAGAAAGCCTCGGTATGTGGTTTAATTTTTTTTTTCTTTTAAAATACCGTAGGGGTAGAAAACACCGATGATGCATTTAACAACATCCATAGCTCATCAGAAATGGAGTTAAGCCCCACCGCATTTTTGTTTTTCAGAACATTGATCGCATAATTGCTCCAATTTTTACTGAGAGTGGTGATTTGTATTCAGGAAAATTTTACCTCAAGTTCTTATCGCAAATAAGCAGAAACCGCCTCAGGCTTTCAAGATGGTGTACAAACAATTTTCACAACATTACAGTAGTCTGACATGGTGTAGGATATTCAGCTGCTGATGGTTTCCACACTATATCCCCGAAAAGTTAAGACCTTAGTAGTTGGCATTCTAAAGGATCTTTTACTCTGGCGATCCTGAACGTGGGCTGTAGTTTGTAGTTTGTCAGTAGCTTATCATAAGATAGTGATCTCGTACTATCTTCAAATCTGCTGCTGGCAAAAATGATCAAGGTTGCTTGAATTGTTGACATTCAGCCGTCTTTATGGCATTGAACCAGTAACGCAACAATCATGGATAAGAAATAAAATTGCAAGTGCGAACGGTCTAGCGTTTGTAGTATAAGGAATGATCTAATGATGTCGACTTTCGGTTATTGTACCCGGACTAAGATTATTTGCTGAAATACAAGGACGATTCTCGATTTAGGAAGCGAAGGACCTCAAAATGCGAACTTCCCCCAATAGGAACGAGAGTGCTTTCTTCGCCCGACGCGGAAGAGTACCAATCCCCAACGTGTAACACTGCGCTAGTCTATTCAGGCCTAGTGAATCCGGAGTGGGTCCGCTGCTAACACCAATAAACACCTGAATTCAAAGGTAAGCTACGATAATGAAGGGCTCAGAGATGTGATGTGGAAGCACGGCCTTGGCGACGGAAATGACAATAGCGAAAGATTTGCTGGTTTCTGCCGCATACTTCAATTCCTAATCATAGGAGGCATCATGTTTGAGCATAAGAACTGCCACAAAGTCAGCTGGGTGTCAACTGACAGGCAATCATCGTCCAAAAACATCTCAGTCGACGTTTCAGAAGTTGCCGAAGCCAACGAGGAGCCGACATGGGGTTGGTACGAGATCATCAACTTTTGGTAGCTATTGTCCAGATACGTACTGCATCTGTTCAAAGACTCCGCAATATCACCAGCATATCTAGATATAACATCGTGGGCTAAAAATCCTTTCAGTACGCCAACAACTAAGGGATCACTTTCCGCTAGGACTAGAAGCAATCAGCAGCTCGCTGCTGACAACCATCTAAGAACATTGGAACGCTGTGCAAAATGTTTTCACATCCTGAGCGGAAACTATTCTTTATGGATGGCATAGAAGACATAGCACTGGGCTTACCAAAAAACCCAAACGTAACGTACTGTACATACTCCAGCAGTAGGAAGAAACGAGCTAGAGTCTCTGTATCGAAGGAAAATGAGAGAAGTGCAGCGTAGCGTTCGAGGCAATAAACGTAACTATGTACAAAATATCAACGCCAGAGGCAGAGGAAGCAGCGAGCAGGTGTGATAGCAGAACCGCTTACAGAAACACTAAAGAGCTAACAGGTGGTCATCGCTCTGGCCAACATCCGGTGAAAGGCTTAGATGGTTCCGTACACGTGTCGGATGAGGATCACCACAAACTATGGAAGGAGCATTTTGTTCCCTGTATTCGCCAGCGATGTGCACACAAATCAAACTGAGCTGCCCAAAGCGACAGTTTCCCGAATTCGCACCTCCACTTCCAGTTAAGGTGAGATCGATGCAGCGATAAAGACCAATGCCCTGCAGAACAACAAATCGATAGGACTACAACAATATCAACAGAGCTTTTACATCCTTTTGCTGAGAGAGCTTGGGAGCACTCCCCGAGGAGTGGAAGATGGGAATGATTCTCAAGCTCCATAAAAAAAGGTAGTCTTATAAAGTGAGAAAACTGGAAAGGCATTTGCGTTCTTCCGACAGCTGCTAAGTTAATAGCAAAAATACAATACTTCTTGAGCGAATAAAGGAACATCTGGTAAATATTGTGCACCTCGATTTCGAACAAGCAGATTTCCGCTCTGGATCCTCTTATATCGATCACATCAACACCTTGCCGAGATACGAGTATATCCGACAAACTAACGGCTATTATCCTATGATGTCATGTTCTGTATAGAGGAAAGTTGTAAACGGAATTCGAGATACAAAGTGGGGTCCGACAAGGTTACATTCTATCGCCGAAACTTTTTTTATTGGTGTTTAGCAATATTCGTTGGACTCTTACATCTCAACTCAAACATCTGAACTAACTGACGATGTTTGTTTACTCTCTCACTGCACCAAATGACAGCAATGGTGAAGAGGAAGGCAATTGTAGTGGGTTTGAATCTTAACAATGCTTAAACCAAAATCATCAACCTAGGTACTAAATCGTCAACTCAAGCTAGCATTGCTGGACAACCCGTAGAGAGAGTAGAGAGTTTCCACTATCTTGGGAGTATTGTCTCTACCGAATCGGCAAAGCAAAGTCTGCATTTGGAATGATATCCTTGATATGGCGAAGCAATGTAATCAGCTTTAACACTAAGCTACGACTGTTTCGTTTAAATGTTGAATCCGTGCTGCTGAATGGGTGCACTTGGAAGGTGGCCGCTACTATCACAAAAAAAGCTACAAACGTTCGTTAATAGGTGCCTACGCAACATCTTAAGGATTTTCTGGCCTAATCTCGAAAGAATATCTTTACTATCATCCAACGGCGGAAGTGGCTGCGGATTGGTCAAAAACTTCGAAAATTCGATAATTGCATAGCAAACTACGCGATGCAATGGAATTCATTATCAAAAAGACAGTAGAAAAACGGGTCGGCGCAGATCAGTTGAGTAGGAGCCACAACAATTGGGGAAGAGTTGAAGAGACCTGAAGCTCTTTTTCAGGAACCGTACACGATTTCACCTAGGCATAGTTGATTCCCTAGGACCCTCAAGGGGATACCGGACATAAGTAAAAAAGTAAGTAATGATGGTGATGAGACGTACTCTTCTCCGGAATCTGACCACCTAAATCTTATAATCACGATGCTCGCAGGAAATTAGGCTTTTGCATATTGATGGAATTAATAGTAGTCAGACTTCATGCTCCCGTATTCAATGAACTGGTACTTTCCTGCTATTAACTATTTTGTTTTGTTGTTTTGCACATGCCCAACATTTCCAACCTGCTCGTACGGTATATACGGATAAATACTTGATAAAACCGGGAAATCTGACCGAGGTCCATAGAACAGAGAGTATTTCCACATTCTAGAAATAACTCTAAGTGCTAAGAGCCGCCATCATGCGATCATTCCATATGTGAATGCCATCATTATTTAGAACAACGGGATATTTTCAGCAGTGCTTATATATGTTACAGGGTTTTCGAATAAAAGCATTAATTTTGAGTGTTCTGCTATTTCCGTAAGCTAGTGATGTGAAGAGACGAAATCGTTCCCGCTGCACAAGATCAACTGAGAATATTGCTTCTGTAACACGAAGGGTGCCCGGAGCTCCACGCTTGTCAACATGACACAACGTCTTACTGTTTGGTGCGGCTTTTGGTTAGAAAAAAAAATTCTTCACTAGTGGCTGTTACCCTGAACATCTTGGACTGCATTATCGAACTATGATCTATGACAGTTTATGGCCGAAGCTGGAAGGTTAAAACGTTTAACATTTTGTAGCACATCTTGGCCCCATAGTGGCGAAACCATTGACAATTTATGAGAAGAGTTTGCGGATAACTTATTTTCGACTTCTTTCTTTGACGTCATATTGAAGCACTTAGAGCCAAGTACCAAGTACTCTTCCTAGCATATAAGCCAAAAGGAAGACTAAAGGACGTTATTGATAATAAAGAACTTGAATAAGATCCAGCTACAATTATTTTTGTCTTCCTCCAAAGATCAAAGTCTCAACTGAAACTCGGCATCTTTCAGCCGTCAGCCGGTAAAAAAAAAACTGGACAGACGAGTGCCCCACATCACCCGAACATGCTACGGTGTTTGCAAGTAGCAATATTGAGGATTTTTGCATCGATTAGTTATCTGCGACAAAAAGTGGATCCCATATGACAACAGGCAGAAGTCAGAGAAATGGTTAGACGTGAGCGAACATCCAAGAGAACGTGTCAGAACTATACCTCCCAACGACGAAAAGGTAATACTTAGTGACAGTATGGTGGATGGGTAAGTGAATTGTGCATTATGCGTCACATCACATCAGAGTTATGCTATAGAAAAAGCAACAGAATTAGCAAAACAGACCATGAAGAAGGCATTGAACCATTCAGCTACATGATAATGCAAGATAACATGCTGCACAATAATCGCTCCTGAACCTACCGGAGTTAGAATTTTTTTAAATGTTAGCAAATAACGCGGGCGAAGGAAAATTCGGGAGGAAAGAAAGAAATATACCCATGTACGTTGGTTTTGAATGTTTGCAGCCTATAATGACTATGAAATAAAAAGCTTAGCAGGGCATTCCAAGCGAGTCGTACGGCTTAGGAAGGAATCACGGTATTTCAGAATATGTCCGAATGTGGGTAAACTAATGACCATTCATAGCGAGACGGGTACGGTGTTAAAGTTGAATATTTTAATACGGGCTATACTTCCAATGCGTAAAAATTGCAATCCCATTTTGTACCCAAATTAGCCTGTATATTCTCTAGTTTCAGTTTGTTATTGATTTTAGTTCGGTGCGGTTTAAAATATTTATAAAATATGAGTCAAGAGGAACGCCGTAAAAATATCATCGACAAATGGCTCGAAAATACTTCGCTTCCAAAGCATTTCATCGCAAAAAATTTAAACATAGTACGCAGTACAGTGGATTCTGTTATTAAACGATATTTGGAGACGTTGACAGTTAAGCGAAAACAGAAAAGCGGAGCCAAAAGTGGAGCACATGATACAAATTTGGACAGGAAAATAGTGGGTACTAAAAAAACTATGTCATCCAGAGATGTTGCTCGGAAATGTAATACCAACCAAACAATGGTACAAAGATCTAAAAAACGTAACGGTCTAAAAACACGAAAAAAACAACAAATACCAAAAGTTACTGAAAAGCAAAAAAAAGTCATAAAAGTCATAAAAACACACGAGCCCGAAAGCTATACGAGTTGATCGGCAACAAGAAAGTGTGCTTGGTGTTGGATGGCGAAACTTATGTCAAAGTCGACTTTACTACGCAGTTTTACAACTCGTTTGAAGCTGAGATTCTTCCGCAATCAACAACATCGATTGGGATGGAAAAATTCGGGTCAAAATATCTCGTTTGGCAGGCCATTTGCCAATGTGGACACAGAAGCTCGTCGTTTATTACAACGGGAACAACTAACGGAGCAGTGTACTTTAACGAGTGCCTAAAAAAACGGTTGATCCCTTTCTTAAACAAACACGAGGGTTCAACATTATTTTGGCCAGATTTAGCTTCAGCTCACTATGCTCATGCGACATTGAGCTTTGTTGTTGCTAAAAATGTCGACTTTGTCCCAAAAGACATGAATCCACCCAATGTTCCACAGTGCCGTCCCATTGAAAGGTATTGGGCTTTGGTCAAAGCTAAATCGCAGAAAAGTGAGCAGTGTGCAAAGGACGTAAAAGATTTTAGTGCTAAATGGAAAAGAGCGTCCAAAAGATCACGGATGTAACTGTCACCAACCTTATGAAGGACATTCGAAAGAAGTTGAGAAAAGAAAGGGAACCCGAACAATTTTTTTTATTTTTTGTAATTTTGAATGAATTTAATAAAAACAGAGTTTTAAATCAAATAAAAAAAATTTACATGAATTATGAAAAGATTTTTTTTTTTACTTTGAAGTTTCCAAATTATATTCGTTTCAGTCCTTAGTGGCGAAAATAGTGATGGAACAAGGAGACATTTCAGCGGTGTTGGAGGGTGTCATTTGAATGTGTAAAATTAGCATCACCTATGAAATTCAGAATCTTATCCAGCAAGTGCAAGTGATCTTACTGTGATTTGGGGCGGGCCCCTACGATTTGACCAGTTACAAGTTGCCGGTCATAGGTCTTGTTGGCGGCTGGACCACCGGTAGTCCATACCAGGACTTAAATCACGGTACCATGGGAGACAGGAGCCCCCCGGATTTCGGTCCGGGCCTGACTTGTTAGAGGTAGGCCCCCTTGTGAGAGCGTCATGGTGGCTGTGGTTTAAACGCAAATCGCGGGTACGGGTTTTCTTTCTGTTTAACAAGTTGTAGAGTAGCAAATAAGTACTGGGTGCTGTGACCCTAAGAACAATAAGAGGTTTTAGGTCGGCCTCGACTCATACCAAGGGTAGAACTTGTGGAACACAGTTCCGAATTGGTATCAAAAACATATGTGGCGAGCGATGGCAAGGCGTATCCTTGTTCCCTATGGATGTATGGGCATCTCGTAAACATAAGGTCTTATGACAGGTGGTTTACGTTAAAAATCATGGAACGTTCTGTGATTTGGGGCACACCATTATTTATTTTGTGGATATCAGACTTAAGATCAGCCAGCACAGTTTAAATTGAACTTTTCGAACGTTGACTTCTAACCCATTGATGGAGAAATTCGTCGTTACCAAATCTTGTATTCTCTACAAAAGGGCCTAATGCCAAACGTCAAATGCATTCAAATATCAAGTGCAACTATCATGCTTTCGCCAGATTGGTATAGACTTTGCTCCCACTTTTCGGTGAGACATGCCATCAAATCAGCAAGAGACCTGTTGCGACGAAAAACGTACCGGTTGTCGAGAAATTTTCATGTTCCAGCGTTTCTACCAGTTTGGAAAGAATGGGAGCATTTTTGAAAGAGGCATGTTTTCTTTTTTGGAGCGTCGGAAAAATAATGTAAAAAGAGAATATTTTGTGGAATAAACTAAGTGTAAAGAAGATTTTCTACTACATACCAAATCAACAATTCTATATGTAACGACATACAGTACGCCCTCGGGAAAAGCAACCGATAAAAATTCGAGCAGTTGCGTTAATTGAGGTTGTTGCAATAACCGAGTCCCAAAAAAGTTGAGCCTTGAATTGAAATTTAACGTAAAAACCAGAATATAAAAATAAAAGAATATTGTTCATCGTAAAAGAAAAGCGAAGTAATATACATATTTAATTCATTTAAAAAAAAAAATATTTACATAATGTTAATACAGTTTTTGGTTAAATTGATTAAAAAAATTGGGAGATATTCGTGTGCATTTTTTTGGAGGATACATTTTTGTCGACGGCCACCTTTCTTAGTCTTTGTAGAGTTATGGTATCTTCTAGTGAAACCGAGTTTTCTTCAGCCCATTGAAGACAAATGCTAAATGCTTGGATAACATGCTCCGTTTTGATTTTTGGCCGTGGAGGACTTACACTTGCACCTGCGCTTTCTTCTTCACTCTCGATTTTTTCGGCTTCTAGATTGTTGCAAACAGGTGCTTGTTCGATATCGTTTTCGGCAATCTAATTGCTTAATTCCTCGGTGACAAAAGTTTCAGTGGAAAATAACTCTTGAAGCAAGTCATTAATGGATGTCATCATTTCGCAGTAACTAATGATTTTATCGCTTATTACCCTCAACAGTAGCTCATCCTCCTCATTCCACTCACTGCCAGGAGACATCAAAGGCTTCCAGCATTTTTGTATAGCCGAAAACTTAAATTAAAATCCTTTAATTTTCTCTCCAAATCTGAACCTCGGCTTCCGACTAAATGTGCCAAAAGTCCTTTTTTGTAGTACAGTTTTGTCAAGTTGATGACGTTTTGGTTCATTGGCTATAGAATAGCTGGCAAACACATGGTAACAATTTTTTCCATCATCACTTATCATCTCCCCACGCCCAATAGCAGTGGAGCTGTTTTTGGTAAATTTTTCGATTCCAGAAACTGTTTTACCTAAACCAAAAAAAAAAAATATATATACAATAAAAAAAATTTATATTCCACCAAATCAATTCGAAAATAATTTTACCTCCGGCCCGAATGTTGAATGAAGCCAATCTTTAAAAAATTCGTGTGTCACCCACGCATTTTTGTTGGCCTTGTAAACGACAGGCTTGATTTCGAAATACCTAAATGCTCTAGGATTTAAAGCTTTTCCTATAACGAATAATTTTACTTTGTGGGTACCAGACACATTAGTGCAAGCAATAAAAGTGTTTCTTTCCTACCAGGAGCTGTAGCTTCTTAAGAACCCACAAACGTTCTGTTTGGCATAAGCTTAAAAAATTGACCAGACTCGTCCACATTGTATATTTGATCTGGTAACAAGTCAAGCTCTTTAATTTTATTTTTGAATTTTATCAAAAATGGTTCCACCAGTTCTGGCACCTTTTCTCCGCAAATTTTAGGCATGCGGATTCCATTCCTTTTTTTTTAAATTTGAAAACCAGCCATTACTGGCATTAAAAGCTCCCGGTTTTTCTTAGATTTTTTTGTGAAGCATACATGTTTTTGACGCAAATGGAACCAATTGTACAAGGCTTTTTCCATCCTTCGATACTCACAGGTTTTTAGAGTTACGCGCTTTCCCGGTCCATACTCAGAACTAATAACTAATTTGTTAAGCGCATTTTTTCTCTTTTTTATTCTGCTAGTGCTTGACTTGTTGCACTAGTATGTTTCACAAAGCGATTTAACTGATGCACCCTTACTCAATTTGTTTAAAATCTCAGCCTTCTGCTTTATAGACAGCGTGGAAACTTTTTTTACGATAGCCATGATTTCCAAAATAAAACTAAAACTAAACCAAGAGAAAATTAGCTAAACACTGGTAAATTAAAACGCAAACACAATGCACCTACGATCTATGTACGAGTGTAAAAAAATTCTGAGAGAAGTAAGTAAAATAACTGCCCAGTTACAATAAAACCAAACACCAAAAAATGCAAACAAAGTTAAAAGGAAAAAAGAGATCATGGATGGAAAGTTGCGTTTACTAAGTCACATTTTTTAAAAATTTGCTATTACTGAGTCACTAATGGTAAAACTTTTGGTGTTGCTTTAACCGAGGTATTGCGTTTATCGAGGGTTGCTTTTACTGAGGCCGTAAAATGGTACGGATAAATGGTATAGTTACAAATTAACAAGGCAAAAACAAGAATCGAGTATCACACCCGGTGGAACCGGGAAGTGAAAATGAAAAAGTGTTTATTAGATACGAGTATATAAAAAAAAATTAACGTTTAGGTTTATATATTAAATAAAATCCTAAATAATACAGGGTGGACCAATTTTTTGTGTCTCTTGTTGTGTTGTCTTCAGACGTAGAGCATAACATTGCAAACCTTCAAGTCGAATGCAATGGGGATGGTAGATACTCGTATATATAAAAAAAAATGGAGTAATGAAGTAATTTTAAAAATGCGTACAAAAAATTTCAGTTGAAAAACAGAAATGTGAACAATCAAATTTTTCCGCATCTTTAATATTCTGGATATTACATTTTGTGAGATAAAGCAAATATACACATTCGTTTGTAAGTTAAAAAAAAGATTAAAAAGCAAACGACGACTTCTTATAAAGTTAGTCTTAAAAAATCTCTATTTTCAAAAAAATTCCTGTAAACTTAGGTACTTACTTTCGATTCCATCGCTTCCTTAGTACTCCAAGCATGGTTTATACTCACGAATGATTAAACACAAAAGATAACACAAAAAAAAAAGGAAAAAATAATAATAAAAAAAAGAGACGATATTCACAGCTGCGTCTTATTCATTCATTTCCAAGAATTTCTGGACGCAGGGACAGACTGACTTTTCGTCACCTTTCCACCACTTTTACCACGACTGGCGGGAACTTTTTCACACCAAACACGTTAAATGAGGAACATTCTCAGGAAAGCAAATAAAAAGAAATCAACATAAAAATTAAGAGATGCGCTTTATCTTTTTTACCGCACTATTTTTTCTTTTCCTTTCTTTTCGCTTTTTTTAATTTTATTTTTCACTTTAGGCAAGATTAATGGCTTCTTCTGAGGAAAATTGAAAATCTTTCACTTTCTTGTTTCTCGCGCACGTAATTAAATTTTTTGATGGTTTTTTTTTATTTTATTATAATTTTTTTTTTACTCGTAGTTACAGATACATCACGGTGTTGTGGTTAGGTCGGTATGACATGTTCACTAAAACATCACCATGTTTATAACCCTAAATTCGCTCTGCATGGAAAAGCAATTATATAAATGGCTTTCCACAATCACCGGAACCAGTCAATGTTAGCAAGGCCTTAAAGAGTCACTTTAAAATGTCGCTAGACCGTTGGCAAGATGGTAAAAATATAGCCACCACTTGAAGTCGCATTGGTTTTTTTTTTATCTGCAATGCCTGCACTGCATCTGCAAAACAAAAGAAAGAGATAAAGGAAAATTAAAATTTATTACGTTTGTTTTTTTTTATGGAATTTAGTTTTATTTTTTGTTCTAAGTGGGTTTCTATTTTTTTCGGCAGCCTCTTTCAGACAAATTGAAGTAAATATCTTTCTGCAGACACAACAGATACATTTTCCTGAGAAAAACAAACATTAGGGCTCTGCTACATATACCATGTGGGGTGTGTGGCGTATGGCAGACATAGCGGAGAGTGAAAAGTTTTGCGACCCCAAGAGACGTAAACAATGTCTGTAATGTTAGCCCACTTGTGAATGTAACTTATGAAGGAAAGAAGGGAAGTGCAGTGAACAACTATGGGAGGCAAAGGTCTACCCAGAGTTATGGTTATGATTACGATGAATTAATGTGAGACGCGATGGTGTACACTTGTGTAGTGTATACAAGTGCAACTTTAGATACACACATATTTACATGGATTCATTATATTTGGAGAGCTGTTTCTGCTTTAATCTTTGTCTGGTGGAGTTTTTTGTACTCGTGTCTTGGATATGTCGGAAGAATTGGGCGATGGTGTCCATTGATATAAAGCAGATACTTAAAAACAAAAGGAGCTCTGTAATCGGTCTTCTTTGGTGCACTCCGCAGGCACCGAGTAACAACCATGTGTAAGGAAGAAATCACAAAATTAGCCAGACACATCTGCTTCCTTGCTATTGTATTTGGTTGTTTCTTACAATTGGAAAAACTCTGGTAAATACAAATGTCAGAATGCGTACACAAGAATGTCTAAAATGTAATCGAAATCAAAGATAGGTGGTTTCTATATAAAGTTAGAGCAAGAAGTTTGAGATCACAAAAATATTTTAGCAAAACAGAGGAAGAAATGGCAAAATATGCTAGAGAAGATAATGATGGGGTGGCATGACGATAGTTATAAATACAAGCAAAAACCCAAGCCAAATGAGAATGCGTAAACTTTTATCTATATTTTGTATTTAATTTATTTCCTCCATTTGTTTTCATCACAACCTGTGACGGTCTGTCCAATATGCGGCAAAGCAAGCCTTTCAGAATGGACAACAATGGGTTGAGATCTGACTGTTAGCTGGCCAATCATCCGGTGATATGACGGCAAGAACTTTGGTTTTGATGATTGAGGTTTTGACACTTTTTCGCAGAAATAAAAGTTGGTGACGCCATCATAGAACACCTCCCACTACACTCGATCGTGGTGTTTATTGAAAGACTCTTCGTCGGTGAAAATTTTCTCATCAGTCAGCATTCTTTATGTAACTGTGCAGAATTGTTTTGATCTGACTGTGATTAAGTATCTAATATATTTCACGCATTTTTCTGAACAGTTCAATGTCACTGGATCATTGGACTTTAAAACGACCAAAAATATGTTCCCCCACCTCCTTCTGCATCAAAAACCAGAACTGCGATGATGAGTAGTCACCTTACTACTCATTTGCCTTCTCACGACGAAGAAACAGGGTTTGGGAAGAGTAACTATTCGTATAATTTCTGATATGATGTCATTATCAGATTTCATTTCATTTGATTTATTCAGCTTATATATGTATAACTTACAAAGGAAGACTAAATAATCTTATGCAATAATTTGTAAGCCTTTACATTAAAAAAAAATAGAGGGAGATGGCAAATTTAATATTAAAAACAGAAGAAAAAAGTAAGAATTCTTATGCCAAAGACAAAGCGATATGTATTTTAGTAGGCTGAGGAACGAGCAACCAGTTATTTACTTAGAAAAATTAGAAATATGATCGCGCTGCCGGATGTTGAAAATGTATCTCGCGATATTGTTGAAGACAATGTTAAGTTTTCTGAGACTATTGTGGTCAGGCTTGCAAAAGATCTCGCTTCCGTAAAGTAAAGTTGGTAAAAGAAGAGTTTTCGTTGGTAGAAGATGAGTAAACCATAGAGTACGAAATCCACCATAAACTTTTCCGATAACAGAATTAATGTAAGTATCCCAAAAGAGATTCAAATTAAAAGTCACACCAAGGACTTTAGGATGCTTAGTGGAGACAGCCCATTCTGTGGACACTTGATTGATATGAAAAAGCTGAAGGCCTGAGAGATCAGGAGCTCTAGGTGTATTAAAATTACTTTAGACTTGTCAGCATTAAGTCGAAGGTCGTGTTTAATAAAATCTGGCAAGATCTTCGTTTAGGAGGTCTATAGCAGGGTTTGTTTCATTAGTAGGACAGTTTATCACAAGTTGTACATCGTCAGCGTACATATGAATTTTGCACTGTTTAACAATGTTTGGTAGATAATTCACGTATAAGGAGAAAAGAGTAGGTCCAAGGATTGATCCTTGTGGCATTCCGCTCTGCACACTTAAGAAACTCGAACTATTCTCACCAATGCAAATACACTGTTTTCTTCCATTTAAATAAGACTTGATAAGAGCTACGGACAAAGAAAAAAAAGCAAAACCGTCTTTAAGCTTACTACATGTGACTGCGTGGTTGACTGTATCAAATGCCTTTGAAAAGTCGAGCAATGATAAAAGCATCGGATGATTTCTATCCATCGCGTTACGAATCTCTTCTACCATTAATATCAGGGCAGTGTTGCATGTCCTTTTAGGTCGAGAACCAGACTGATGTATAGTTAGGAGATCTTCGTTATTTAAGTAGCAAAGAATTTGCTTAGTGCTAACTTTTCAAAGGCCTTCGACAAGTAAGGTAGAATAGCGATTGGCCTGTATTCAACCCTATTCCTCATTCCTTTCTTGAGGACCGGGACTATTTTTACTCTTTTCCATTCAGAGGGAAAATTAGAAGTAGTGAATATACTATTAAAGAGGTGAGTAATGTGACGAAGTAAATAAGGCAGAAGCAGCTTTAGAAACTTTGGGCTAAGACAGTCTAGACTAGTAGCATTGGATTTTACAGAGAGGAGTGCTTCAACAACATCTACACCCTAAACGACTCGAACTGAAACCAACTTCAGACTGCCATAATTTCCAAACCGTTCATGACAGTGAGCTCAAATTGACACATGACAGATAATTTTATTATTTACAAGCCTTTTAAATGATTTGCGTCTCAGTTGTGTTGAAAAATTTTTATCCGCGATGGAATTCAAACGTGATAGTGTGATTGCTTTATATTTGGCTGGAAAACCACAGGTAGCTATCGTTAGAGCCCTCCAGCACCTCAACGTGAATAAATCATTTGTGTCTCGAACCATTGCTCGTTACTGTGATACTGGCGGCGTTGCAAAACGCCATGGAGGTGGTCATAAAAAAACAGCAACATCGGCAGAAATGGTTCGGAAAGTGAAGGCTCGAACTGAGCGAAATCCGCGTCGAAGTGGAAGAAAAATAGCTCGTGAGCTCAACATATTGTTGGAACGGATTCAACACATACTGAAAAATGAGCTTGGGTTCAAGCCATTAAAATTCCAACAAGCACACGATCTTACACCGCAACAGAAAAAAAGTTAGAGTCGAAAGAGCGAAGGAGTTGCTAAGCTTGCACAAAAGTGATGAGTTGCCGAATTTGGTTTTTTCCGATGAGTCGCCATTTGTTATCGAGCAATATGTCAACAAACAAAATGACCGAGTTTACTTGCCAGAGAGATCCTTCGAAAATGTACACCTTCGGACGGCCACCAGAAAGCAGGCAGCACCGATGATGATGGTTTGGGCCGCCATAACCGCCGATGGTCGCTCTCCGCTCGTATTTTCGGACCGTGGCTTCAAAATTAATGCGATCGTATACCGTGAAACTGTGTTAGAGGCAGTATTGAAGCCTTGGGCAAACAAAACCGTGGACATTTCAACAAGCGCGCGTCAACCAAGATTGGTTAAAAAACAATGTTCCACACTTCATTTTTTTGACACAATGGATTGCAAATTCTCCGGATGAAAATCCGTTGGATTTCTCTGTCTGGGATATTTTGAAGGCGAAGGTTGACACTAAAAAATACCAAAGCTTGGACCACCTGAAACAAGCACTTCGTCGGAAATGGGCCAAAATACCGCAGAGCCACTTGCGTGCAGCGTGCGATGCTTTTTTCGGCCGTCTCAAGGTGGACATATTGAAAACTACTGATACAATTTCAAAACTGATGTATTTCCCAACATTTTTTTGCTTTGGCACAATAAAATTTATCACAAAATAAAAAAATGATAGCGTTTTAAAAAGTTGGAGTTCGAGTCATTCACCCTGTACTTCGGTGACTCTATTGAAACAAAAAGCCCTTTCAGTGTCATTTGCAGTGTTATACTCTGGGGAAGCAGGGCTCCAAGAAGCGTTGCTGTATGAGGAGATGAAATTCAAGTTCAACTGGTCTCAGTTAACATCAGTGGGGACTACGATATTCGCGAAGAACTTGTGATTATAAAAAGCTTTTTTGGCAGATCTGATTTTCAAGACAACTTTGTTGCGCAATGAACACATGTTCCTGTAGGAATATAACTTGGTCATCAACAGAGGGCATGCAGTAGATGCTGTCCCAACATATTCGACTAACGTCGGAAAGCAGATTAGCTTAATCTACATATATTATAGTATTATAGTCACGGTAAAAGCGTTCCGGGGTGCTGCTAGATAGTTCTATGTTAAGTGATAAGTATATCAAATCATGCTTAGAGAACCCTGGGGCACAGATTTGGTCATAAAAAAGGAGGTTAGAAATGTCACTAACAAAGAAAACGTCAAGAAGGGAACATGAGTCTTCCAAGTAGTGGGTGGGAACGCTTGAATTAACCGCGGTTAAATGAAGCGAATTCATATTTCCGATAAAGATAAAGACAACACCAAGTATTAACTTTTCAGCTTTACATGTAGTTTCAACACACAAATAGTCAATAGAACACGCAGGAGGCGATTCATGCATGACTTTACCCCTGAGTGGTTTTCGTAGGCATATGGTATAGCAACACCCCCACCAATTCGGCCAACTCGGTTGGCTTGAAACCTTTCATAGGCATTAAGGGAGCAGACTTCTTTTTGCACGTTGCTGTGCAGCCAGGTTTTGGATATACACACTGCATCGAGACGAGTATTTCCAAAGGCACAGCGGAATTTGTCAATTTTGGGCAAAATGCTTTGTGCGTTAAGATGGCAGATGTGAAAACCATCACTCTGAGCTCCAAGCACCCTTATCATGTTGTGGAGAGATCCATCCAAGTTGTCGGGATGGGACTGTCTTCCCATATTATCGTTATCCAGGTTGATAATATAAAAACAGATAATTAATATAATAACTGAGAGAATGAAAAACACGAATATCTCTATGCAATAAAACAAATAGTAGTGTGGATTGACCCGCCGCGATTGCTAAGTAAAAATGAACATGATTTTGATAAAAAAAACATATTGAAATACATAAAATTAAATATAAGGATACTATATTGGTAAAAAAGTATATACAAAGAAAAAAAAAAGAGTATAAGGCATAGAGGATGGGAAAATTAGTAAAATATTTCATTTTGAAGATGTTGGCAACTCTACACATTTCTTTAACTACTGTTGTTGTTGTTGCTAGCAATTGCTTTTAGGTCGTCGAAGCCTGGAACAGGAAAGATTTGGCCTTCTGATGAAAGATTTACATAGTAGCGAAGCCGAGGTATAGAATATCGTAACTACCTTAACGTTATAGCTGTCTATTGTGACGTTCGGTCCAATTCGTCGATCTTGTGTTTGACTTCTTGTTAACATCGTATACTTAGTCTTTCCCCCATTATCGATAAAAACCCATGTTTGCCGCTTCTGTTCCAATGATTGTGACAGCCGTCACGTCATCAGCGTATGGAAGTTGTTGGACAGACTTTTGTAGCGGTCTACTTCTCCATTGATTGTTTGACTGCATGTAGTGTGTAAGCGCCCGAACAGCCGATATGCCGTAGTTATGCAATCGTGTGCGGATTTTTTATGCCTCTAGTGTTGACTTGCGAGGTTCGCACAATTTTCTCAAGTATGATGTTGAAAATGTTACATAACAGAGCATCACGTTGCCTAAATCCTTTCTTGACATCAAAGGTCCCTGAGATACCTCTACGAAGTAGCGAACCTCCTTCATCGGCATTTTGGATAATCTGACAAGTTTGACATTGATATCAAGGTTAGATATGGCTCTGTATATCTCGTTAAAAACGTGGTGCGCATCTGTTAGCATTTCTTGAGTTTTTTCCAGGATCTGCTGTAGTGCGAATATTTGGGCGATTGTGGACTTACCGGGCCTAAAACCGCACGGTTTATGTCATATGTCATGGTAAAGAGATGCATCTATAATTAGCACCGTTAAGAGGGTCTCCTTTCAGGCACTGAATTCTTCATGCACAGTTTCTGCCGATCAAATCTTGGAAATGAGTTAATACTTGCTCTACGTACACCATGTTATCTCCCTCTGCCTTAAGCAGCTCGGGAGGTAGGCCGTCTGGTCCAGCAACCTTTTTATACTTAGATTGATAGATTGTTATAGATATTGTTATCCTCACTTCAATTTTGACCTTTTGACTTTCATGCTGCAAGTTGAGTGGCTTATTTACCTGGTTTCACGTGGCTATATTGCATAAATGTCACATGCCAATAAGTGTATCAACTCATCTACCAGCATTGCATGACAAGACAAGGTTCATTTTTTTTAAAGAGCTTCATACATATGATAGAAACCAAGTCTTTAATTTTTTTACAATTTTGAATCAAAAGATCAACTGTAATCAATTGATGAACCGTCTTCAAGTGATACAGAATTCTTTGCGCGAAAGAATTTCAAGATGGAAGCACAATATGCCAGAAATGTATCCGGAGATACTTAAAAACAACGTTCAATCATTCAGAATATCACAAGACCACAGCTACGATTAAAAGAAAACATTTGAAACCATTTATGTCCCAAATAAAAGACACCCTGCTCCCCACTGTGTGCTTATTCAATAAAAACTGAGCCTTATAACTACGTTTCTGGACTAAAAGGGATTTGTCTGACAACTCCTTTTCTGTCACAAAAGCTGACATACCCATGATGACATGCCAATAAACTTTTGTTTCATTTGAAAATTAACAAATTCCAGGCAAACCTCACGAACTCAACTTTGACATTTTCGTACTATACATTGTCCAAAAGCGAATTAAAGGCTTTTTCGTATCTCACACACTTCCTCGAACACGTAGCCAAATAAAGGTTCTTCTTCCCTCTCATGTTATGCTGGAGATGTTATCGGCTACTGTAAATTTTATCCCTTCATCCCCTCTCCAGTTCCTTAGCATTTACTGTGACTTTTATGCAGAGCATAATTTTACAAACAATCTCATAACTCTTACATCAAATGGATATAAATTAAACAAACTATTTACGGGGGCAAGGGAAGTATGGGGGTAGCCACAACAGGCAGGCCGACAGCATACACAACTATCCCAATCCCCATCCGAATACCAACCCTGACTTAGCATTTGGATATAATGAAAAGTATCTAGTCATGTTATCTCTAAGCACGCATGCATAAATCTTTTACAATTATGAATATGAACGTGTATCGTAAGTTTATTTTTCAGCTCACAGCGATTGGCTGGCTGACGGGCTGACGCAAAAGACGGGGTGTGGATGCGGTAGCTCCGCTAAGCCAAAGTACCTTCACATGACGATGGCTCTGGTTGAATTTAAATAAATTTTGACTCTTTCAGTTTAGGCTTGGAGCAAGGACGTGTTGTTAATTTTGCCCACAGGCTAGAGAATAGGATACATGACATAGTCTTGATGACTTGCCGTGTATATAATGGCTTTTTCCCAAAATTTCGTTGGGTGTTCTCGTAGGGAGTGTTGTTTATAGGCGGCTTCATTTTCGTTGTTGGAGTTTTTTTTTTATGAAAAAGCTCTGCTGACTGGCTGGCTGGCAGTTAGGCTTTATTGGCATTTGCCGTTCATAAATTTCATTCATTCCATCCTGTTGGTTAGGATAATGTCTGTGTTTTGTTGGTTATGGCACGGCGGTGGGCTCATTGTCAGATATATGTGTAGTATGGGAATGAATTATGGTATGCCATACTTGTGAATGAAAATCATAGGGCAATTGGCAATTCCAGAGTGGTTAGGGCATGACAATATGTTCACGCTGTGGTTTTCTAAAAATAGAGACATTCGACAATCAAAAATCAATTTTGCGTTCCCGAGATGGCATTTTCGCGTTTTCAGTGGTCGTGAGAATGTAGGAAGTTTTTTTGTTTCTATTTAGGTCAACCTATGATATGAATAGGATATGTTTGAGCCATTAGAGAGGCCTGGCTTTTTCCGGCACATTTATTTATAACAGAAGGTATTTTGATATATTTTGCTAACAGCAAAAGGCATGAATCAATTGGGCACATAAACGAAGCTAAGAATTTTACTAACTAACTATATATAGCATGCAAACCAGAGAACGTCATATAGGTATGTACAAGTACATAAATATATTTCGAATGGAAATTCGTGCAACAAATATGTGGAGAGTTAACTACGAAAAGAAATGGGTTAAGAAGACAATTTAAGATATCCACCTTTTTATTCTTGGATATGTTAGCTGTCTATCCGTTCTCCATTCTCTTCTACACTGTAGATACTGCAACCACCTTATGGAAATGAGTAAGTTTGTTTGGCCTGTAGACATATGAAATCGCTTCTTTTGAAACTAAGGCGAATTGGGTTAATATTATTGTGCTAAAATATATTGCATTAAATGTGTTTTAGGGAATGAGAGCATTATTAAATTTCTGAGCAGGCTCGGATAATATATCAAACGTGCAGAGAAATATCTTACCGACCCAGCTTTAGGATAAGCTACAATCTATAATAAACCTGGGCCTCAAACAAGAGCTTTTAAGTTAGCGTGATCTAGAGCTAATTGTCTTCAGGTGCGCAACCCAAATTGGTAGCGTTCCGTTTCTTGTTGAGCGTGTCATTTATAGTGTAGTCTTCCCCTACCACTTTGTACCCATGAAACTGACTCAAAGGCATTTCGGGCTGGGAGACTTATTGTAATCACACATTCACTTGCTTCCTTGAAAGTCAAGACCTTCTTGATTTACGCTTTCCTTGAAGACAATCTTACGTTCAAATAGAATCTACTTACGTATGTAATAGATTTTCATCCTTCTTTTGTTCAGTCCATTATATCGTACTTTTTCAACGGGAGTGGTATGCGCTTTGTAGTGGTATACTGTGTCCGTTGATTGTTTGATTGCATGTGTTTTGCAAGGAGACAGACATCCAACTTCCATGGTCAAAAAGTCTTTGATGGTTTACAGATCGCTGGGGTCGGCAATAGTAAGGTTTTCCATATCCGGCGATTATTTGTTAACATCTTACAACTGTTTTACGTGTTCCAACAGATAACTCGATGGCATAATCGTTTAGGGCCACAGTCTTCAAACGATAGTCCCAATAGCCAATAAGGGGGTTAGAAGCCCTGCCGTTTGTTCGCTAGAAACTCCTCCGTAGCCATTTCTATTTCAATATCCTGGCTGGATATTGAGAAATCCTACAACGCCCTGGACTCCGAATAGGCCGCCTCCGTTTATTCTGTTTTAGGAATTACCCCTAAGAGCTGTACGATGCGAATTACTACAAAATTACGCAAAGCAATAATACAACACTAAAAAAATTTGCATGTATACCGACTTTTGTTCAAATGATGGTACAATCAATTAATTAAGGCGACTAACTATTATATATGTAGTCTCGGCGAATGTGACTTAGTACCCAGGCCAGACTGGCACAACAAAAATTGACAGCCACCGTATCATCAAGAAAAGATGCTCCGTTCCTACATAGTCTAGAACCCCAATGAGAGCTACACACTTTGAGACAGCAGTCAAACTAATAACTCAGGTGGGTCCTTAAGCATTTTTTTATAATCATCTGTTTAAAGTACAATTAACTTCGAATCTGAACCTTTTTTAAGTTTGAAAAACAGCTAGTAGTGGAAAGATGTTCGCGATATTACAAAAAATAAACTGAATAGTCTCCAGCTAGATTCCCGATTAACAATTGAAGATATCTCAAAATTACTTCTATCTTATAATATCTTATCTTCTCCTCCACAGCGAAGTACCGCAGCGTTTTATAGATATTAACATAACCATTATCGAAAAATGCATATTCTTTTGGAGTATCAGTGCTTCGAAAAGGAATGTTGAGTAGGTGCAGTGACATTGTTAACATAAATACAAATGACGTGTTTCATCCCATTACTAGTAGATACCTATCAATGATTGCTGTGAGAGAACTTACTAACGTGATCAAATCAATAACACGCGTCGATTTAGTAAGAAGTACTGAAACACTTATTGATCATTGTATGGTCCGCATAAATTTCATATAATATTTCATCGGCAGTGGTAGAACTCTGTTAATGCCTAACATATTTTTTTATCCTACATGTGAACCCACTGAGGTAAAACTAAACGATCATCTGTAAAATAATTTTTGCCGTATTGTTTTTTTACGTTTTTTCTTTTTTTTTCTTATAAGGACTCCTTCTCGAATAAAGCTCCAACTAGTAAAGATCTTTAAATAAATCCAGCTGCGTGGTGCGCTGTTAAAGAAGCCAAAACCAGGAACTCAAAAACGCTTGGATTTTCTCAACATATTTTGGAGGCCCCGACGAGATATTACTTTGAAGATATAATTTATTTTTACACGTGACTTGCTTAAACCATGCCGTTTGGAAATAAGAATAGTTCCGAGAACCCATCAGCGGAGGAAAATCAACCAGCATCCGCCGATGCCGCTGTATCTAAGATTAATCCAAAAAGGTTCAAGACATTGGAAACTCTGAAGAAGCGACGAGTGGTAGTAACGAGCCAAATCAATAGACTCAGTGAATTCACTATCAAGGCGACTAGCAGTCCGTCATCAATTTCTATTCCCGAAACCAAAATTGAGGAGAACGATTTCGAAGAAGTTTGTAAGCCGGATCCTTCGACATAGTACATCTCCTCGTTGTACTATGTCACTCTTGCTGTGTGTTAGTCAATCAATTCAACGAATGTATTGTATCACAATTCTCCAATACTCAGCAACTTGATTCAGTTAAATTGCCAAAGATTGGACTGCCTTTATTTTCGGGTGATGTGACTACGTGGATGAGTTGGTACAACCGATAAAATCCTACTCTTTCAAAGCAATCCAAATTTCACTATCTCGTTTCAAAATTAAATGACACCGGAATTGCGCCAATTGAAGGACTTGCTATTGAGGATGAAAACTATGATGTGGCAATAGCAAGACTTAAGGATCGGTTTGAGAACAAAAAAATCACAGCTCCGGAACATCTACAACGCATTTTTAATCACCCGAAAGTCCAGAAGCTATCTACAGTGGAACTAAGAAGTCTCATAGATAAAATCAGCAATCATCTATCCGGACTAAGAAACTTTAAGCGACCAGTCGACTTCTGGGATGTTCTCATCGTATTCATCATAACATCGAAATTGGATGAACACACCCTAAGTATAGTAAGTGGAACAATGAAACTCCTGTGGATAGGCTTCCTAGCCTTGTTGAAGTAATGAACTTTCTGGAAAAGAGGGTTCAGCACTGAGAAGGTAATGTAGCAAATAATTTATACAGTTCTGACCATTCCGTGAAAAACGATCTTAACAAATACTCTAAAAAGAACCCTAAGAACAGTCCGAATATATTCGTTGCCTCTAAGAACATCTTTTTTTTTGCTCACTTTATTTATCGGTGTCTTAAATTTCAAAATCTATCTGTATCAGATCGTGTACAGCAAATCAAGGCTCTCAATTTATGTTTTAACTGTCTCAAAACTACTGAGCACATAAGCACTAATTGCTCATCGTGTTCTTGTTGTGAATATGGAAATAAACACCACACAATGTTGCACATAGGCAAAACCTCTTACACGCAAATAGATAAAAATCCACGTAGCTCAAACAGTCACTTAACTTAGTAGCTTCTTCTAACGATTCACATCAATCTCAATTATATCCATCCGCCGTGACAAATCTGACCTAAAACAGTTCCATGCATGACACTTGTGCTGAAGGCAACCTGCTCGGAACTGCCATTGTCAATGTTTTTAACCGATTTAAACATCCAGTACCTTGTCGCGTCTTGCTGGATTCCGGCTCTCAAATACACATGATCTCTGAGAGAAGGATGCAGATTCTACGACTGCCACGTTTTCATTCTAAAATGAATTTAACATGTGCCAATAATACCGAGACTTTAGCTAAATACAAAACAACAGTCTCGACTCAATGGGTTTAAAGCCATACTAGAAGCATGTGTAATTAACCGAATCATTGGACTTCTACCTGATCACACAATTGATATTCATAACTGGAACATACCAAGAAACATCAATTTACCAGACCAACAGTTTAATGTTCCACAGCGGATCGACATACAATACTTCTTGGCGTCGACTTGTTCCATAGTATCTTGCGTGTTGGTCAAATTAAGTTGGGTCCGAATTTACCTGTTCTACAAAACACTTTACTTGGCTGGATAGTAGCGGGCAAATATTCTAACTCAAAGAGATACAAAACATACAATTTTCATGCTCAAGATTCACTTGAAAACTCTGAATTCGACGAATTACTTAACGATTCGTTAAAGGTATTTTGGCGTCTTGAAAATTTCGATCCATTGCAGTCAACTTTAACAAAGGAAGAGAAGGAATGTGAAGCTCATTTTTGCACCCACTTCAACCGTTTAGAGTCTGGCTTATTAGGAAATTCGTATGATATCGCCTTGAAATGATTTCTATCTCTTGGAAGAAAATTTCTGAAAAATCAAGAGTTGTTTGAGCAGTTCTCTGCAGTTATTAACGATCTTCTTGAGCAGTCGAATATGGAGATAACTTCGCTAGATTTCACCAAGCCACATTATATTCTGCCCCTCATTGCGTACTTAAATTATCAAGCTCTACCACAAAGTTACGGGCAGTATGTGATGCGTTCTCTCAATGACATTTTAATGGTGGGCCTTGTTATCCAATCTTATCTTTTAACCATCGTATCGAGATTCCCGATTTACAAATATGTCTTCACTGCAGACATTACAAAAATGTACCATCAGATACAGTTACATCCAATCGATAGAAACTTTCATTGCGTCTTGTGGAGAAGGAACAAAGATGAAGATGTCGCTATATATCGACTTTGTACTGTGACATTTGGTACTGCCTCTGCTCCCTTTTTGGCGACACGTGCTCTGAAGTAGTTATCAGTTGATGAAGGTTATCTACTCGTATATCGTCTAGCTGCAAGGTCCGTAAACACAGGTTTCTATGTAGATGACGTTTTGTCGGGTGCAGATTCATTGACAGAAGCAAAGGCACTTTAGCGTGAAATAGTTGCAATGTTAAGCAAGGGAAATTTTAATCTTACGAAATGGTGTTCAAATTCAGAGGAGCTTTTAGAATAATCGAGAGAAGTTGGTAAACATTTCCAACAGCTCAATTAAAACATTTGGAATTCTGAGATAGATTGTTTTCATTATGCCGTAGCTCCTCCTTGCAACAAAAAATTACAAAGCGGACTGTACTTTCCGAGGGCCACCGCCCAATTATCAAGGCTTCGCCCATCAATGACGTTGTCTAATAAATAGCGGGGGCAGAGCATATTACTGGTCTTATCGTAAACATCTTCAGATGACGCCTCTGAAGGTTGCTACAATTTGACCAGTTACAAGTTGCCGGTCATAGGTCTTGTTGGCGGCAAGACCACCGGTAGTCGCTACCAAGACTTATATTACGGTACCATGGGAGTCAGGAGTCTCCCGGATTTCGGTCCGGGCCTGACTTGTTGAGGTAGGCCCCACCTTGTGGGAGCGTCATGGTGGCTGTGGCTTAAACCCAAATCGCGGGAAAGGGTCTTCCTGTTGGTTTGACCCATTGTAGACTTGCAAATAAGTACTGGGTGCTGTGACCCTAAGAGAAGCAAGTGGTTTTAGATCGGCCTCGACTCATACCAGGGGTGGAATTTGTGCCTCCAACACAGTTCCGAATTGGTATCAAAGGATTGACTGAGAGCGATGGCAAGGCGTATCCTTGCTCCCATGGATGTATGGGCATCCCGTAAACATAAGTCTACATGACAGGTGGTTTACGTTAAAAAACCAGAGACTAATGTACTTTCGGACATCGCACATTTGTTTGATCCTCTTTTCTTTTAATAAACCCAGTTGTCATATTTATGCAGCAGCTGTGGAGATTTAAGCTCACATGGGATGAATCTCTGCCACAGGATTATCACCAGTGCTGGACCTTTTTTCTGAAGAATCTTCATAAACTTAGCGACTTGCAGATTAAACGACGTACGTTTTGTGGCCAACTCGATCACTACCAATTGCATTCGTTCTCTGACAGCTCGGAGAATGCATATGGAGCTTGTGTATATATACTGCCTATCGACGAAGATGGTGAAAGTTGAGCTCTTGTGTGGTAAATCACGGTCAAAAAAATCTGCCTACCACGATTGAAATTGCGTGCTGCAATAATGATAGTTCAGCTTGTGCAGCGTTTAAAAAAAATGTTTAATTTCGAGTTTGAGACTATAAAATATTGGACAGATTCGGCAATTGTCTTGAAGTGGATTTCGGAGGAACCATGCAATTGGCAGACGTTCGTAGTAAACAGGGTTGCTGCAATCCAGCAAAGTTCCCGGACTTCCCAATGGCGACATGTACCATCGGAGTCGACATTCCCAATGCCGACATCACCTCTAAAGCCGTCAGCGTTACTTGAAAGCAATTTATGGTTTTACGGACCTCATACTATATTTTATCACTATCAGAAGACAAATGGCCAAAATCCGATTGCATAATAGTAGTAGAAAATGCTCCATTGGAGCGAAAAAAACTTAAGATTATTCTTACAGTCGAAGTTCAATCAAATTTTATTGCAAGCACTAAATATCATAACAATTACAATTCGTTACTAAGAATCGTTGCATATATTTTCAGGTTTCAGGCAAATTCGAGACTCAAATACAATCAATTGCGCCTTTATGGGCCTGTGAGTGCAGGAGAGCTCGGGAGGGCACTCAAAGGTCTCGTTAAGTACGTGCAGCTCAGAAATTTTCGAAGCGAAAAAAACAACCATAGCCAATGGCAACTGCTTGCCGATAAGAAATCACATCAACTCTCTGTCACCTTTCCTGGATGAATATTACGCGTGGGCGGTCGCTTATCAAATGCATCTTTGGATTTTGATGCTAAACATCCCATCGTGTTACCGAAAGATGAACTCTTTACAACAATTCTTATCAATCATCTTCACATCAAGAATTTGCATACAGGTCCACAAACACTCTTGAGCACAGTACGGCAAAGATTTTGGCCAATCCACGGAAAACTTCTTACTCGTAAAATAGTACGTAGCTGTGTTGTTTGTGCTCGAGCTAAGCCCGTGACCAACACTCAACTCATAGGTAACTTACCTAATTTACGTGTACAACAAACAAGGCCATTTAATGTCGTCCGGATAGATTTTTGCGGCCCTTTCCAAATTCACTTCCGTCGGCGTGGGACGTCACTATAAAGTCGTATGTAGCAGTATTTTTATGTTTTGTCACTCGAACCATTCATTTGGAATTAGTTGAAGATCTAACCACTAATTGTTTTCCTGCTGCCCTCAAGCGTTTTGTTGGTTGTCGAGGGCTATGCTCGTTTATTCATAGTAACAACGCAACTAACTTCATTGGAGCCCGCAACGAACTTCGCGAATTATATCAGATGTTCCTCAGGCGTGAGACTAGATAAGCAATAATAAGTGCTTGCACTGCAGACGGGATTGAGTGGAGAACCATTCCTCCAAGATCTCCGCATTTCGGCGGCTTGTGGGAGGCTGCAATGAAAAGCGTAAAATGAATTTTGAAAAACTCTTCTCTCACTTATCCAGAACTTAATACTCTTATTATGCAAATGGAATCTATTTTGAATTCCAGGCCAATCATAGAAATGTCGGAGAATCTAAACGATACCCAAGCACTTACACCTGGACACTTCATCATCGGGACGGCTCTTAACGTTGTGGTGGAACCAAATATGCAGCACATCACTAATGTCAATACCCTCACAAGATACCACCAGCTTCAATCGTATTTTCAGCAGTTTTGGTCCAGATGGACACGGGAGTATCTTCAGAACGTTCAGCTTCGTACCAAATGGACAAGATTGGGTACACCGACATAAGTTGGCGACATCGTTTTAGTTGAAGATGCAAATATGGGGGTGGTCGTGGTGTAGTGGTACTAGCAATCGCTTCTCACTCGGAAGGTCAAGGTTCGAATCCTAGCCACAGCAAGTTTTCATTTGTGTAATTGGAACTCAGTCAGAAAAATCTGCGTGTGAAGGCATAACACTGACATGTAGATTTGGCTGTTGTAGGGTTTTCAAACCGTTAAAATTCACAACCTCACATTCCGAGAGAAGAAAAATCTCTCCGTCCTATTCAGACTCCCACCCCTGGAGAGCCAATATCGAAATCAAACACACTTGAGTTTCAAACCACTACATCACAACAATGCTTTCCTTTCTCCTCCTTCTAGCTTTCCGCCCGCGCCCTGGCAACAGTAAAAGGGTATCATAACCCCCTTACGCGCGCGTAAATTATAAAAAAAAAAATATGCCACCCCCAAAAGTGGAAGTTCGGGCGAGTTGTGGAGGTACAGGGTAAAGACGGTGACATTCAGTGAGCTGTTACAAAATTCCGTCGACATCCTATTGAAGGATCCGAGTCCATTCAAGGGCGGGAGAATGTTAATGTCTAACATACATTTTTTTTATTCTAACGTTCATCTGTCAATTAATTTTTGCTGTCATTTTTTTTTACTTTTTTCCTCTTTTTTTTCTTATAAGAAGTCCTTCACGAATAAAGCTCCAACTAGTAAAGACATCTTTAAATAAATCGTTTTTATTTGAAATAATCCAGCCGCGTTGTGCGCTGTTAAAGAAGCCAAAACCAGAAAATCAAAAACGCTTGCATTTTCTCAACAAACTCAATTTCTCTGACCATCACGCCATATATTGTGCAATAATTACAAATGAAGTGAATAATGTAAACGAGTCTAAAAAAAACACCAATATATTCGCAGCAGTGAATTGTCAAGAAAGATAGGAAATTTTAATTGGGAACAGTTAAATGCGTTTGACGAGGTCAACGATTTCTATGAAAATTTCAGACAATGGTTAAATCTTCAACATACTCTGTGGTATACAACAAAAGATCAACGGAACATAATTGGATAACAAATGACCTGAGGAACGCGTGTCTGGAAAGAGATCAATTACATCGAAGATACAGCAACAATAGAAGAAATCAAGACTACGATCAAGAATATAAACAATTCCGGAGCGCTCTAACCAAACTAATAAATGTAATAAAATGTTGTTATTATAAGCATCAATCTTTTATGTCAAAAAATAATTCTAAAGAAACATGGAAAATTATTAACTCAATACTTGGAAGAAAATCAGTGAATGTTGACGATGTATTAGCAACAAAACTTTGATATAAATGATTTTAAAAATCTAGCAAATCAATTTGCACAACCATTTGACCAAAAGATGTCAAATCATGTCATGTCAAGGATGGTAAATATGTGCCTGGGGCAACCATATGTACCAGACAAACTTAAAAAGTCCATTGTCCGACCAATCTATAAGAATAGCAATAAAAATAATGTCGGAAACTACCGACCAATGTCAATTCTATATTCTACATATTCTACATATACATACGAATATTTAAAGATGTTTGAAATATTGGAGGAAAATCAGTTCGGATTGAGAAAACACAAAAGTATCAATCGACTTGTGGGAGACTTTGCAAACAAAATCAAAATGAAAGCCAAGAAAAAACCACAACACAATTGTATGTATTGTTTATTGATTCCCATTCGATACATTGTGTCATCAAAATATTCTAAAACATCTGGAAAAGGGGAAAGTTAGGGGATCAATACTCTTATGGTCGACTGCTACCTAAAGAACAGGAAATATGTATAAAGTAAACATAAAGGATTCCCTAAGTAACGAAGTGTCTTCGAAATATGGAGTTCCACAAAGTTCAAGTTTGGACCCACTAATTTTTATCATTTAGAAACCAGCATTGCTTTCAACTCTCAACGAAAGTACAGTTTTTGATTATGCAGATGATACGGCGATAATGTCAGTCACAAAAATGTAGAAACTGCTGAAAACATAATGCAGAAGGAATTTAATGTAGTCACAGCATGGTGTCACGATAATGGCCTCACATACTTAAATATAAAATTAGTATTAAAATGAATAGTTTAGAATTTTTACACAAAGCACAGTGGCATTTATTATTGGACGTATGCTCAACAATTTTAGAAAGTGTCTCAACGTACAAATATCTGGATATAATTGTGGACTACAATCTTAAATGGAGCTATCATGCAGAATCACTAACAAAAAAAGTAAGGCAAGCCGACTTTGCTCCCTTCCGCATAAGCTATCGGTATATTGTTCCAGACATTCCGATAAACTTAACGAATCCTCCTACATCTGTTTTCTTAAAAAAAGTTTAAAAAAAATTTATTTAAATTGCAGTGTATCGATAATTTAAATTTTTTAAAGTCCTTTTGTACCTGAACCTTTCTTTTCGAAATTAATAACAAATGACTTGTAAAAACAAAACTCTAAATAACTATTAATTTTGAACAGTCTTCTGCAAACAAGGTTTCGCAGATAATACAATGTAAAATGTATTTGTAATAATAACCTGAGTCAAGTAGACGAATTTAGCATAGCAAACATTTTTCAAGCACAAATCAACCGTTAAAATTCACAACCGGAATCATTCTGAGTGAAGAAAATCTCTCCGTCCTATTCGGACTCCCACCCCTGGAGAGCCAATATCGAAACCAAAAAAACACCTGAGTTTCAAACCACTACATCACAACAATGGTTTCCTTTCTCCTTGACAACAGTAAAAGGGCATAACTCCTTAGGGGCGCGTAAATTATAAAAAAAAAACAAAAAACCTTTGTCACAATGCCTACATCTCTCGCAACCGAAACCGGGCAAAATACATTTGAGCCATCAGAAATTGATGTCCATAATGAATCTTTCGGCTTTATATGCGTAAGTGACGCAAACTCTGTTGAGGCTGTATTGTCAATAAAGTCTAATGCAACAGGTATCGACGGAATTGATTCCAGATTCATAAAACTTCTGCTTCTATATATTCTGCCTTCCGTTACTCATATTTTTAATCACATCATTATCACCTCTGAATATCTGCGTGAATGGAAAACGGCAAAAATTATTCCAATCCCTAAAAAAGGAAGTTCTGCCTTTTTTGAGTACGGTTTTTGAAAAAGTAATTTTAAAACAAATTCAAACGTATTTGACGTCGAAAAAACTTCTTAGCAGTTGTCAGTCGGGATTTCGTCCTAAACACAGCTGCAAAACTACCTTATTGTCCGTAGTCGATGACATAAGGAAGTCCCTAGATCAACAATTTGTAGCGTTTTTGATACTTCTCCAAAGCTTTCGATATGGTGAATCCCGTTCTGCTATGTCGAAAACTGCAGAGCATGTACAATTTTTCAAAAGAGTTAGCAAAGCTAATATACTCGTACTCTTACTTAGAAAAGAGATTGCAATGTGTTGTGATTAACGCAAAGTCTTCCAGCTTCCTTAAAGTTTCGTGCGGCGTTTCACAAGGATCAATACTTGGGCCTATTTTATTTTCAATGTATGTACATAAACGATTTGTCTCTTATTTCTCGATGTTCCCTGATCCATATGTATGCCGATGATGTCCAATTGTCTTTGAGTGGTCCTGTTGATATTTTGAATGAAGTCGTTGAACAAATTAACGGAGAGTTGAATGATGTCTTGCTGTGGGGCCAACGTAACTTTCTGAATATATAGGAAAGTATTAGATGTTTCACCCTTGCCGCCGATCAAACTTGGTCAAGAAATCGTCCCATATGTCAGAATTGCTAAAAAACCTTGGACTTATCTTTAATGACACCCTTACCTGGGATGACCATATTAATGCTGTTATCGGAAAGATTTGTGGATCTCTTCCATTGCTCTGGTCAATGAAATTGTTTTCACCACCTACAATAAGGAAAATGCTGGCAAAAACGCTCTTACTGTCAATTTTGCTATATGGATGTGAGGTTTATACATAGTAAGGTTTATTGTGGAAGTAAAAGAAGGCTTAATGTTTTCTACAACAATATCACTCGCTATATGTATGGACTTCGAAGATTTGATCACGTATCAGCTTATTCAAAAGGTCTCGTCGGCTGCTCATTCGACAACCTCTTCTTTGTTCACATGCTGTCGGCCTGTGGAACTCCTTGCCTACTGAAATGAGAGGAGTAAGAAACACGAAAAACTCTACTTTTGAGGCACTTAGCCAGTTTGTATAATTAGGAACCCTTTATCTTTTAAGTTCTGTAATTTTTTCATATTTTTTTAATTTTTTCCATCTTGCTATCTAAAATTTGTTAACTTAATATTAAGGCTTTCACTAATTTATAAGATTCATCTTAATGTGAACAGCGATTTAAATATAAATATAAATATAAAAAAAATATAGTTCCATACGAGCATGAGGTTCTCGGCTAGGATCCCGCAAATCCTCAAACTCCGAAGTTGTATAATGTAAGAACGAACTCACTCAGTTGAGCTACTCATTTTAGGTTACTTTCACCAGGGTTCCGAGCCATGAAATGTAGAGCAAAACTAGCATTTGTAGTCCACCAAGAAATTAGAAATACTAGTAAAATAATTTAAAGAGAGAGAATTTTTGTCTTTATGTCTCTCATAGTTGTGTCCTAATGCCGCTGTGAGAATCATATTTTCTATTCGTATCTGTAGCTTATGAAGACATTCCATTCCTGTTCCCTGAGATGAGATTCAACTAATTCGAAATAGCATTGCCGAAGTACAGATGGTAGGCAAAGATTCCTCATATGGGCGTAGTATTCGTATATGTAGCTTCACGTAGCTTCTTGTTAAGTTCCTCTGTATAGGAGCTCCACTCTAGGTTGTAGTCCACTGTTACCCCAATGTATTCGTATGTTCATTCATTTTCAATATACTGCGATCACTTATCTTCGTCTCTTATCTATTCGTGACCTCCACTTATATGTAAGCAAGACACATCGTGAAACTTGATTCTAAACCATGGTCTCGACACCACGAAGTTACTGTGTTAATACTTTTTGCATTATGTCTATGGCATTTTCAACATTCAACATGATGGCTGTATCGTCCGCGTAAGCGTAACCGGTACACTTTTTCAGAACCGAGAGTAAGTTGTTGACATATATGTATTACAAAAAAGAAGTGGTCCCAATTTACATCCCTGTGGAACACCATATTCAATGCTCTCTTCGCTACTGGTCTGTTCTGCAACGAGTATTTTTATCTTGAAATTCATGTTTCCAAGGTAGCATCCGAACCAAGCTAAAATGTGACTGCGCACACCTATTTTCTCTAGCTTTCTCAAAATATGCTGATGATGTAAGTCATCGAAAGCCTTCTTGGAATCGATGAATAAAACAATTGTACCATGGTTTTTATTTAGGCTGTCTATTTGCGAAGTCTGCAAATTAACGACTTATGCTTTACCTTGTAAAACTGCATATCTTTCTAGATAATTGGACAGTCTGTTGGTGTCACTTCTTCAAGGACCTTGTCAATTGTTGAGAGAATGGATA
Source organism: Volucella zonaria (assembly GCA_963966105.1). Taxonomy (NCBI): domain Eukaryota; kingdom Metazoa; phylum Arthropoda; class Insecta; order Diptera; family Syrphidae; genus Volucella; species Volucella zonaria. The sequence goes on from OZ014531.1 coordinate 96,292,011, forward strand.
ATGATTTAGTATGTAATTTTTATTTCCGTTTTTATGTATTGGTCGTACAACAGATATTTTTAGAAGTTTTGGAACCGGGGCCTCTTCAATACTCACGGGTGGCCGTGGCTCAAGTGGTAGTGGACTGGCTTTCAAATCGGAAGGTTCGGTGTTCGAATCTCAGCCTCGCCCGAAAGACATTTCATTTTTCAATGAACGAAAATCAAGTAAGACGAGTAGTTGACTAGAAATCAACATCAAGCCATCTTCCACTAGAAATTTAGTCTCCCCATTAAATGTTGGATGCCACCCATGGAGCGAAATAACCACTGAGTCCAAACATCTTTCTTTCTCTCTCTATCCCATTTTCCAAAAAAACTGAACACATGCTGAGGCATAAGTGTATTCAAAGTGTATTCATACCCACTTGAGTGTTAAGTTGTTTTTAAAAAAAAAAATATTGATGATTCCAGTTATTACTGGGGCTAATGTTTTTGAATGAAATTGTAGATCTCTGAGCATTATTCCATCTATTTTCGCTGACCTGTCCATTTATAGTGCGCTAGGAATATTCGACACTACTGCTACGAATGCTTGTTTCATATAGATTAAGCATTCATACGAGTGTGTTTGCTCTTCGGACTCGTGTCTTGTTTTCGAAATGTCGGATGAAAGTGGCTTTGCAAATTTGTGTTAGCCAAGTCAGTCATGCTAAGGTCATTTGGAAAACTTCTCTTAAGATCGGTTGACATCTTTCCCAAGATCGAGTTTACCAGCTTCCAAATTTCTCTTGGATTATTTCTAGCATCTTTTAGATTTAGAATATAAGATTTGTTTGTTTAACGCATTTTTAAATATTTTGAATCCGTTTTTATAATCTTCGTTTACTCTATTGTTTTTGTATCTATGAAGTAAACTGTATCCCCCTTTATATAGATTTTTCAGTTCTACGTTCATCCAGTTATGCTCAATTCTTTCTTTCCTTTCTTATCGAAATCGCCCATAAAGTTCATCTACTAGATGGAGTGAAAACTGACCTCCTTGGGAATTAAAAAATTTGTTTTTTTTAAATGTTTTTTTATATTATTCAATATAGTCCTCTTTTAGTTTGATACACTTATTCGATTTTCCAATTTCTTGATCACGTCCGAAAAGTAATTTTTCGGAAGGTCTGCAAAATACCTCTCCGTGGCGTCGATGATTTCCTCGCGTGAGCTGGATTTTTTATTGATGAACCATCTTTTTAGGTTTGGGAAGAGATAATAGTCCAAGGGATTCAATCGACGCCAAAAGTTCGCCCGATTCCGCATCAGCAAGTCCAAACACTCTTTCGAAGTGCTCTCGCGTTCGTGTTTTTGGTCATGCGCGGCACCCAGCGCAGGATAACTATTTTCACATGCAGAATATTGCCCAAAATATGGCATGTGCGCTCAGTACTAATCTTTGTGGTATCTGCTAGCTCGCGCACCTTCACTTTCCGGTCAGCCAACACCACTTCATGTATTTTTTGGACATTGTCATCTGTAAACACATCGGAGGGCATGCGGAATTGCGGCCACCACGAAACTCTCGAAACCAATATTTGATGGTGTAATCTGACTGAGCAGTAGCCCCATAATATTTATCCAACTTTTCTTTTGTTTCCTTCGCCGTTTTGCCTCTCAAAAAATAATGTTTTATGAGAGAACGAATATCGGTTTTGTCCATACTCAACATGATGCCAAACTCGTCAACAAGAATCAACTGTCAAAACAAAACTAAAGACAGTATCGCACTGAAATTTGGCATGCCTGCCTAAATATGAACGGACTTCAAGGCACCATAACCTTTTTTGCAGTAGCAGCGAATTCTGGTGGTCAAGGATGTCACTTTTCACTCCATCTAGTACATTTGCGCGTTGATTGAGTTCATTCCAGTTGAAGCTACTAATTTTCTGCTAAACTACGCTGCTTATTATTTGATACTCTTTTGGATTTGGTAACGTTTGTGATCCTATATGCATACTGACTCAAGAATACATGGCATAGTGGTCAGAGATTCTTTCAATTGCGGACTTGGTGCTCGCATTTCTTATTCGTACTAAACAGTAGCCAATTTTTTGTATTTCCTAATGGATCAAATTGTGTGTACGAGCATAAAGCGTATTGCAATCCTTTTGATGCTATCATACCTAGACAATTGCTTACATATGCGTTAGATCTATCATTCACTTTGACATTCATAACTCCTATGATGTTTTCATTTAGACGAAAACTATCGATATGATCACTTAGGTAGTTAACAAATTCATTTATTTTGGCTGGTGGTGCCTTGTATATTGCCATTGTAAGAGCTTTAAAGTTTCCATGCTTTATATCGACTGTGTAATTCTCACATGAGTCTCTAGGTTGGCCCAGTTACGTATATTAGGTTATAAAAAAACTCTACTGTAGATAGTATAGTTGCAAAAGGGGATTATCAGCTAAAACTCTATGACAAATTTTAATCTCCTACACTTATCGTGATCCAATTTTAAATAGAAATTCCTCAAGTGATTATTTCATCACGTGTTTTAGTTTCCTTATCTGCTAGTGACCTATGTTATGTACACATTGGTTGTAATTAACCGGTACTTACCATATTTTTACACCAATTAGTCATGTTCCCCAACATGCTTTTGTAGATGACTTAAACATTTGTGTTATCTCAAATACTTTAAATAGAGTTGACATACAATTCCCTCTATAAAACCTAACTAACCCATAACTTACGAATAGAATGATTGCAATCACGATGCAATTACGAGAGTTAAGATTTTACGAAGATTGTCTATAGAAGTAGTAGAAATATACTTTAAATATCTCAAGAAAAATCTAAAGCGAGATTATTAAGATCCACGATTTAAGTAGTACAACATTTCCATCTACTGAAATACAGAGAATATTGGCAGAATTACGAGTCATCATGAGCCTAACGAACGAAGCTTTCTATTTAAATATTTAATTCATGTTTTTGACTATGAAAACTGAAGTTCCCTATGATGATAAAATTTAAAGGCGTGAATCGATTTTTTATGACAGATACATTATTTTTCTTTTATTGGTTTTGAGATACCACTAGCGCTGGTATTTCCATGTCGATAGCAACTACAATCAGGTCTTTAATCTTTTGAAAGATCTTACTTTGAGGTTCTGTTAGTCGTATCCCCATAGCTATAAATGGTAGCCACGTTGATAATCTAGGGCTGGGCAGAGAATTAGCGGCTAACTATTAACTACCTAGATAAGTTCGCTTGCTTTGCTTTACTATGTTGCTTTTTGAGAACTGCCTGTGTAAGTCCTTATAAATTTAAAGGCGAAAATTGCAAAGGCTCAAAGGATTTAAAGTTGCTTAAAGGAGACGGCGTACAGTGTGTCCCCTTCATACTGATCGATGCTGTTCATTCTGTTTTCTATTGGAACTTATAATTTATAATGAAGAAATCTATTTATTATTGTCTGATGTGCACATAACTAAATAATATGACAAATATAAAATAAAACAATTTTCTCAAGTATAAATTTGTAAATTTTTTTAAATGAGTTTACGATTCTTCACGTAGCATATCTATAACTTCAGGAAAAAAGGTTTTACGGCTTATAGCTGGTAACGAGCCTGTATATGTTATTAACGGATCAGAATACGTAAGTAATCTGTTAAAGATGTTTGTCACATTGTCCTTACGCGATGTTTTTCTGCTAAAGTTTTCCCGATACATCTTGAAATCCTTATTTCCGGGCTCTTGCGCTTCTGCGCTTAACTGCCCAATAGGAAGAAGTGCATGGGATATAATTTCACTTCCATGTGTAAGAATTTTGTGAAGACTTGTGCTCACAGTTTTCAATGTAAATTTGAGCTGTTTGTAAGCAAACACTTCTAAGCTTTTCAATGTCTATACTGAAACCGCTAGAAATTGTTTGTAAGATAATGTAGAATCTTCGAATTAGGTTCTCGTCTATTCCAGTAATGATAGCTGACAACTCATGCTGCTGAAAGAACTTCCTGGCTACATATCAACAATCAACGATATTTGTTCCCTACATTTTTTCTTTTTGCTTCTTTCAGTGTCTTTTACAATTTTCTAATTCTCCTTATTTACTCGCCAAGACTTCACAGGTAACATTTATGAAATATTATATGTAAAACACATTCAAGCATCCTTATCCATGAACGTAGAACAGAAATTCCAAAAGACAAGTGGTTTCTTTTAATAGGCCTTCGTCTATTTTGTTGAAATCATTCGATGAAAGCTTCAAACAAGTAACATCTTAACGCTGACTTCGTTTCACAAAACGCGTTGCAAATTTTGCCATCAACCGTTGTTAAGACCAAAGCCCGTTTTATAATAAATTTCTTACCATCGACAGTGAATTCTGTCGGTGTTAAGTTGTTTATTTGGTGTTCAATGTTTTCTTTTTCGGTTTTTGCAAGTTCAATTGTTTCATTCACGTATTATGGCTTAATATTCCTGCAAAACCGAGCCTCATCTCCTCGGATTTTGCCAGACTACACCATTGCTATTATTTTGATCACTTATCAATCTTAAAGGCACAACAGATGATAAAAATATATATTTATCGTCACTGTTTTCCGATGAAAATTGTTGCATATATTGTGTATGACTTGAGCTCCCATCAAATCCCCACTTACTAAAGTCAAGTTGGTTGACGGATCTAAAGAGGATATCATTTCTTTTTGCGATAGTAATAAGTGAATAATTGTGTGGTCTAATGACGACTGTACTGGTAAGTCTGCCTCAATTATAGATATTTGTTGCGTATAACATTACAACTTTTCTTTTTTTATATTCTTATAGGATAGGAAAATCTCTTTTGCGTAGTTCCGAATTATATTACATATATTGGTTTTTAGACAACTGGGCTTCCATAATCATTGATAGAGCTTGCATGGAAGATACTTTGATAGGACTTTCCTCATTTACATTTTTATGGCCAGAATCTATTTCATTTGTCAGCATACGCCAGCACATCTGCACTATAAGAAGAACGCAATTCAGCTGTCTTCTTCTGCTTGATTTATTTATACTCTCAAGGAAATCACTCGTTGGGCGACCTCACTTCAGAGAACGATACATTTTAAACTCTAGTTCATCGAGTAATCAAACGTTTTCATCGTTCAAGAACCTCTCTCTGCACTTAATACATTTTTCCAACATTGAGATAAATTGTTTTTTTTTTTGAATTCTTCAATGCATTTTGGACCAATTTTTTGTGCACTGTTAAGACAAGATATTTATTCTATGAGATATATTTGCAAGTACAGGAACTTTTCATCAATTTTCTTAAATTTACTCCCAAATATAACAACACAAAACGCTTATATCTTGATTTTGAGAATAATGCAATACTTTGATCACGTGTATTTAAAAAAATGGAGCAAAATACTGTGCATTGTAACTAGATCAACATCCAATTTAACTTCAAAGAGTTTTATTTTTAAAATGCGTGACTGGACCCCACTTTTTTTTCGGATTCATAATAGCAAATATCCTCTTTTATATTGTGCATTATTAGTTTTGGGATCCCCTTGCGCAAAGTAAAAAAATCATCTTCTTAATATTTTTATGCATGCGAGAGAAGTCTTATGCGTTTGCTTATTTTGCATATGTAAAACACTTTTGACACAATTATTCTCGTAATCTACATACCTTGAACAACAAACAACATTTTTTAAATTTTCTATTAATTGTTAGTTTTACTTTAAAAATTAAGAAAAAAAGCAGACGATGTAAACCACTCATTTTCTGAGCAAAAACAATAAAACAAGTTCAATTTTAAAGTTCCGTAACTAAGAGGTTTGACCATTTAAGAAGTAAATACTTACGTACCACATGTTGCATTTATTTTTTGATTACAAATCGCAAAAATTAAAAATGGCTTTTTGAACAATGATTAGTATAAAGAGGAACCATTGTGCAGCGGAATAACTACCCCGTTGGAAACAATCCTTTTCCAGGTCTACTTGACATGCGAGTATCCGGCGTAGACGAGTATATGAGTATGTCTACGAAACAATATTTAAAAACGATTTTTCACACTTTACGTAGAATATAAGGTCTCTTAATAGATCATGTCAAGCCTAACAACTTGTGGAGATTCCAGACTGCTAAAACGCAAATCTTATCGCCATATAAGAAGTGCAATGGAATGAACGAATATCAGAAAAACAGTGACATGTATCCGACAACGGATTCAGGCTTATCGACTTCGATTCGCTTCACCGATTTAAGTAAGTTAGTAAATATTTTGACTACCTATAAGTTGAGTGCCTTTGAAAGAATGGGATAAGCTAAATTTTATTTTTATTTATTCTTTTTTTAATTGTTTATTCCAAACAAAACTTAAAATAATACAATTTTGAATAATAGAATAACATTGTTTTCGGGGGTTCGTCGAAATAGCTAAGTAGGTATACTCTATTGACAAAATGTCAAGATGCGAGTGTACTTACATATCAGTAAAAAACTAAATTTTCTAATTGTAAGCATTTAATCAAAAATAGAAATTTTTTTATTTTACTTAAAAATACAATCCATAAAAAATCGCAAGCAATTTGGTGAGTGATATTGTATAACAAAGACAAATTATCGCAAATTTTGTTTTGTTGCTTATAATGAGTTTGTGTTGCTTGAACCATTACCGCAATATTTCTAAGTCGTTATTCACATCAGAAAATAATTTGAGAAAACTTTTGTTTGAATAGGAAAGGGCAGTATACTCGTATATACGAGTATTATAAGTACTAACCTCATTGTTTGCAACATTGGCAATGAGACGACTTTCATAATTAAAAACCAACAAGAAGTGCAAGATATCACTCTTGTCTCCGACAATGGTATCGTCTGAACACTCATTTTCAGACCACAGATATATCCAATTATCGGAAAATTAATTGGTCAAAGTACAGAGGTATACTGTCAGCAACACTATCCTCTGAACTCTCATGAAAGTCAAGTAGTTCACCTAGGGCAGCTCCCTGCCCTCTTATTCAACCTAGAGACAGGAAAATTAATTGGTCAAAGTACAGAGGTATACTGTCAGCAACACTATCCTCTGAACTCTCATGAAAGTCAAGTAGTTCACCTAGGGCAGCTCCCTGCCCTCTTATTCAACCTAGAGACAGGAAAAAACCACACTAATAGGCATTAGCATTGGAACCGCTTAGAAACGCTTGCAGAAAACTTTTCAATTTAGCAAAGAGCACAAGAAAAGCGAAGTGACTGACTGGGACTCATACAAAGAACCCCTCAAAATATATAAAAAAGGACTGAGAAAGGCAAAGCGACCTTCCTGGAGGTCATTCTGTGACAAAATAACAAAAACCTTAGAGGCACCCGCTACGTATCCTATGATGCCTGGCTGTTTGGAAAAAATCGATGGCTCTTGGACAATCTTAAATAATGAATAACTCAACCTGCTACTGGACACCCACTTAATAGGTAGATCCCTATTCGCGGCCAATAGCAACCAAAACAAGACAAGCTGCTCTGGGCGCTACATAGCTTCAAACCATACAAGTTTGGTGGTCCGGACGGTATAATACCCGACGAACTACAATAAATGCCTACGCTAGAGAATATCATGAGGAACTGTGTAGAAATCATCCACATTCCACTGTCATGGAGAGAAGTTAATGTAGCTTTCATTCCCAAAGCCGGGAAATGCTCCCAAGTTGTCCCAAAGGACCTCAGACCTATAAGTCTATTATTTTTACTTCTGAAAAGTCTAGAATGACTGATTGTCCACATACGATCTAAAATCGATCCTAGACGTTTTTCAACGGCTCAACATGTCTACTGTAAAGCTAAGTCGGTGGAAACGGCTCTGCATTCACTGACTAGCCACATGGAATGATCCCTACAATATACATATAGAGTACACAATGGTCGCTTGCCTTTAACAACGTCAACATATGCGCAATCACAACTGCACTGTGAACTCTGCAGGTAGACGACTCACATAGGGAACTGATCAGTCTTATGCTAAATAGCAGCATAATCAACTCCAAGCTGGGTAGTGCTTCTGGTAATAGAAATGTCAGTACGGGTACGACGCAAGGCGATGCCCTTTCTCCCCTTCTCTGGAACTTGGTGGTTAATGAACTCCTGATATACCTGGAAGTTGGTGGAAGCAGGGTGATTCCCTATGCGGATGACTTTGCTATAGTCTTTTCCGACACAGCAAAATATCTGGGTCTCATTTTTCACAGGAAACTAAACTGGAATCCTAACATTCAAGAAAGAGTCAAGAAAGCTACAGTAGCTTTATTCTCCTGTAAAAAAGCCATTGGGAACAAATGGGGCCTTCAACCTCGCATAACCCATTGGCTATATATCTCGGTCATAAGAACGATACTCACCTACTGAGTGGTTGTCGGGTGGACTTCCTTAGACAATTGAGTCAACTGCAGCAAACTTAGCAGAGTCCAAAGAACAGAATGTACTATATATGCATAAGCGGAGCCCTACCCTTTACTCCCTCCCCGGCAACTAGGTGCGATTGCAGCTAAGCGCCTTAAAGCGGCTACACAGTGGACAATTAATTTCTTTGGCTACAGAGAACATCGATTACACTATATCCGAACATTGGTTTGACAAAGGCTTTCACGTAAGTTTCTCATCTAGACCTTTCTGGGAGAAAGATGCTTTCATAGAGGACAAGTCAATTCACTTTTACACAGGTGGATCTAAAACTGGTGATGGTGTTTTCTCAGAAAAACTATTCCACGCGGAAATTTTGGCAATCAAAGAAACTCTGTTATTTCTGAAGAAAACCGTGATATCTGCAAGGGTATCCGTATCTTTTCGGATAGTCAGGCAGCTATCAAGTCCCTGGACTCAGTCTCATTAAATCTTAGAAACGCTCTTGAATGCTGATCATCTCTTATGTAGATGACAGAGCAGTTCAACCTTCACTTGTGTTGGGTGCCGCACCACAGAGACATTCCGGGGCTGACGAACTCGTCAAAATTAGAACCACTCTACCTCTTCTACTGTAAAAGGGTAGCATCGGTATATCAATCGTTACGTGCAAATTACTAGATGGAGTGAAAAGTGACCTCCTTGGGAATTAAAAAATTTGTTTTTTTTAAATGTTTTTTGTATATTATTCAATATAGTCCTCTTTTAGTTTGATACACTTATTCCAGCGATTTTCCAATTTCTTGATCACGTCCGAAAAGTAATTTTTCTGCAAAATACCTCTCCGTGGCGTCGATGATTTCCTCGCGTGAGCTGAATTTTTTATTGATGAGCCATCCTTGGAGGTTTGGGAAGAGATAATAGTCCGAGGGATCCAATCGACGCCAAAAGTTTGCCCGATTCCGCATCAGCAAGTCCAAACACTCTTTCGAAGTGCTCTCGCGTTCGTGCTTTTGGTCATGCGCGGCACCCAGCGGCAGGATAACTTTTTCACATGCAGAATATTGCCCAAAATATGGCTCAGTACTAATCTTTGTGGTATCTGCTAGCTCGCGCACCTTCACTTTCCGGTCAGCCAACACCACTTCGTGTATTTTTTTGACATTGTCCTCTGTAACCGCATCGGAGGGCCTGCCGCTGCGGACTTGATCGGTAGTAGAGTTGCGGCCACCACGAAACTCTCGAAACCAATATTTGACGGTGTAATCTGACGGAGCATTAACCCCATAATATTTATCCAACTTTTCTTTTTTTTCCTTCGCCGTTTTGCCTCTCAAAAAATAATGTTCTATGAGAGAACGAAAATCGCTTTTGTCCATACTCAACATGATGCCAAACACGTCAACAACAATCAGCTGCCAAAACAAAACTAAAGACAATATTGCACTGAAATTTCTGCCTAAATATGAACGGACTTCAAGGCACAATAACCTTTTTTGTAGTAGCAGCGCATTCTGGCGGTCAATGTGGTCACTTTTCACTCCATCTAGTATTATTAAAGCTGTATGCTAACAAAAGAACAGACCTTAGGTGGACTGTTGGATCAACAAGTCTAGCGACCAAACAGATCTGGGCAAAACTGGATCTGAATCGCTCTAAGAGTTTGATCCTTCTAAATAGGAAATATCTCAGCACCATCACAGGCGTCATAACTGAACACTGCCATATAGGCAAGCATGCAAGAAGGCTTGGCGCCTTTACAAACGATTTCTGTAGAAGCTGCATGAACGAGGAGGAGGAAGAGATAATCCTCCCAAAGAAGAAAACTTCACTTAGGAGCTTTCTTCTACTACGACTTAAGCGATCTAAAGAATGTAGATGTTAACGGTCTCCTACGCTTCATCATAAGCTCAAATTGGCTCCAAGAGTAGGAGGATCTTAGATCCTGGTGGCAACACAACTGGGTTGGTGGGGTGGGCTGGTTTTTCCAATAGCCACTTTAACCTTACCTAACCTAAGGGACAGTATCTTCAGCAAAGGCCCTGATTTTATCCTTAAAAGGTCGAATAAATAACGAGTTACCATATATAAGAAACAAGATAGGGCCCAAGACAGAGTCTTTTGGAGCACCTACACTAATATCATTTTGTAAACTTAGAACATTAGTTATTTTAGCAACTTGCTTGCAACCACTTGAATAAGAAGTAAACCAGCAATGTATAAATCCTCTGAGTCCCGCGTTAAATAGCCTAGTGATGTCAAGTAATAAAAACTTAATCTGTGAAGCATGTAGGCAGTCATAAATTGCACCAGTTAATTTTAGCATGGCGCGTTTGGTGGATCTCCCCGTTCTAAACCCAAACTGGAAGTCACTAAAGAAATTAGTTCTATTTAAAAAGGATAATACTCTAGTCTTAATACCGCTTTCAAAAACTTTTGAAAAAACCCATAGAAGGGATATGGGTGATGGGATGTGAAGTGATATCACAACTGCTGTTGTCTGATATTCTGGAAAAAGTACCTTCTAGAACGCAAAAATTGAAAATGGCGCAGAAATATGAAAATAAATTGGCTTTAAAAGATGTTGTCAAGTGACGAGATATTCGATGCTCTAAAGGTCCATTCACAGCTTAACGAACTGCGAATACGAATATTCGCAAATTTTGACACTGCTTTTCCTTTATTTCAAAATACCTTTGTCGTTCAAGTGAACACGCATACAAGTCGCACTGTATCAAGTTATGAACCTATGTATTGTACATACGAGTTCGAGTATTAGACCATCAGAATAGTATTATGGTCAAAAAAATGTAGGATAATATTACCAGAAAAAAACCTGTGTTTGTAGGTGTTTAGTTATGTAAATGAAGAATATTGAACTCTTCAAAACATAAAGATAAAGCATGGTCCTCTAAGAAGAAAAATACACTATCCCACTCTGCCTTCTCTTATTCGGAGGACAACTGACTGCTACTTTTCACCATCACCATAGCTTAAAATTGTTATAGTGCTACTCTGTGTTATCTGTCCATCGAAACTCCATTTTAATGTTTTTCAATCGATTTGAATTGCATAAACATAACCTAAAGGGGGAAGGATAACTTATAATAACCCTACCATTAAGTACGTCTAGACAGCGTCCTATTTGTGTGTCCCTGTTGTCAAAGAGAAATAAAAATAAATGAAAGTAATGCCTGAGTATACTTTGCTTTCATATTTGCATTCAGGACATCGGGCCAAATATACTATCTTTTGCCATTCCAATGTATCCGTATGTAGACATCGCCCTTTTCATGTGTGAAATGGGGAACAACCTACCGTGCTTGCCCCATCGTATCTATCAAACTTTGATGGGCGAGTTTATGTATTCCATTTGAGTGAAGGATCTACAAGACCATATCGTGAACAAAATTATAACTTTTGATATCGTTTCTGCTAATGGTTCTGTTTTGAGAGAGTTTCAAACCGTCGGTTCTTTCCAGAACGATAGACGTATGTAATTCCTTTAATTGCTTCCTTTCAATTCAGGATTTGGGTCTTAATTAGAGTGTAGAAAGGATTATTCGAGAATAAAAAGGCTTAATTAGAATAGAGATATCTATGACTGTGCCGAATAAAAGTATATTGAATTTTTTCATGACACCATACCATATATGAAAAACTAAAGAAAAACGTTGTAGACTGAATGATGATTCCATTTATCTTCATAGAGCTTCATGTGATCCAGAATGGCAAATGTACGAGTAAGTAAAGTGAGGGTCGAAAGGTTTATAAAGGAAAGAAAAATTACTTTTAACCCGGAAGATTTATTTAGAAAAGCTGTCTGAATAGCACCCATAATTGAGGCTTTGAATACCTTAAGCTATTAACGTCACGAACAGTGTAGAAAGTATTTCTTCGTCAACTCAACATGTTAGTCGTCCAAAAACTTATCGCATACATACTCGTAAGTATGAAATCTGAATACAGGAAGGCTTTCCATATTTTTTCTATGGAATTTTAAAGGGAAAAAGTAAGTAGGTATACATGCAAATAGCAAATACAAATCCTCGTACATACGAGTACTTGTAGAGATTTCACCTATGCCTTTAGTGGTTGTGACCTAATTGTCACAAGGATTTGCGACGTTTTGGAAGGCTTTTTTATTACAGTTGAGGGAGTGAAATTCCCTATCATACTTACCAGCATATCTAAGCACAGCAAACAATTTATATTAATGCGACCACATTATTTGTACCTTTCCTATATTTATGTAAGAAGGGGATATTATTGAACAGTGAAGATTTCACCGCCTCACTGGGATCACATCCTTCCTAAAAGATGCGAGACACTAATCTTGCATTCGGAATGTCCAATTAATCAGAGCACACGCTGACTCTGACAACTTCCTTATTGCAGCCCTTGCTCGGCTGAAGTAGCCAGAGTCTACAAAGAGCGCCTGAACTTTTTGCTGTACTTTCACTATCCACAAACGTCCGCATATATAAAAGAGATAGCGGAGACAAGCATAGAGTACCAGCCAACACCGAAACAATGGCTCTTTGTATTGATGAATGCATTCAAATGCTACAGCGCAAAAGGAAGCAGCGGCGGGGAAAGAGTATCGAGAAAATAAAACAGCTTACTCAATCTCCCAGTTCAAATCCTTGAACGAAGAGTCCCGAGATGGAGACAATATCCGGGTATTTTTCAGGAAAACTACGCAAATGGCAGCGGTCTTCAAGTCCGAAACGTAGGTTCTTCGAAACAGTGAAGGCAACCCCGTCACCAAAGTACTTCCCCTAGCTTCTCAATGGGCTTCAGATAGGGAGAGTGATAGACAAGACGAAAGCACACTGGTTTAGCTATTAAAAACCGGAAGTACAGGAATCCAGCCGGCTCCGATGATCCACTTGAGTACATGCTCCAAGTCACCAACCGGGTATTAGTTTATGAAAGCACGCGCGAAGACTCCGTTATCAGCTCTACATGACCCCTTAGGAGTCTCTATGTGTATATTGTTAGAACTATCTAGACATATGCCTGCTTACTGTTACAACATATTGTGTGAACGTATGAAGCCTTTCGCGGGGGTGGTCCAAATACAAGTTCGCTTTCGAAGAACGAAACGAATCGCTTTACGCATATACCTATACAACATTGCGAAATATTGCAAACTGATTTCAAAAACAAGTGAGAGAAATGAAGCACCCATGAATGAAGTTCATGAGACTGGCTTGCTTACGGACAACACTTACGGTCTTCGTCGTTGTACGGTACCTACCAACGAGAATGTGGTTGCTGTGGCCGAGAGTTTTCGACTCAATCCAGGAACATCGACTCGCCATCAATCTCACCAACTCAACATTTCACGCCCCAGCCTGATGAGAATTTTGCACAAAGATCTTCGATTATTCCCTTACAAAGTTCAATTGCCGAGTCAATTGATGGCAAACGACTATCCGCTTCGTTATAGCTACAGTAGCTCGAATTGGACGTCGAATTTGGCTCAAAAATCATTTTCATTCCGCAGAGAGTTTGGTGTGTATTTTAGAGTGGTGGCATCATCGACCCATTTTATTTCGAAAATGTTCATGCCATTTCGGTCAGCGGTCAGCGCTACAGAGCCATGACTACTGAATTTTTGCGGGCTGAAATTGAAGGCATGGACTTGGATGGTCTCTCGCTTCAACACGATGGTGCGCCATGCCACACAGCCCATTAAACAATCGATCTCGTGCGCGCTAAATTCGGTAATCGTGCTATCAGCCGCCTCGGCGATGTCAATTGGCCGCTTCGGAGCTGCGATTTGACCCCGTTAGACTGTTTTTTGTGCAGACAATCCGGAAACGATTGAAGCACTCAAAACGAATATCATCCGAGCCATTCGTGACATAGAGCCAGAAACAGTCAAGAATGTCTTGGAAAATTGAGTTGACAAGATGCGCTGCTGCGAAGCCACATGGATGAAATCGTATTCCATAACTAATGTTCGCTCTTTCTAATATAGCGATATCATACCTAAAATAATTGATTTTTGTTCATTTTATTTTATTTTTAAAAAGGAACTTGTATTTGGACCACCCTTTATATGGGAATGAAAATGTTCACTCGCATTTAATTCGCACATCTAATAGCAGTACTTAGTCACGGAACTGGTCCGTTGTGCTCCGTACTGAGTTCTCGTGCGGTCCGACATTTTAACTTACTAAACCACATCAGTGATTTTCGGCAACCAGACAGACGATCGTCCAAATATTTACACTGGAAAAGACCAGTGAATTTAAAGTCGAGACTTACTCGTATATATGAAAGCATTTATCATCTCGATGGCCGAATTCGGGATCCCGGCCAAGCAAACCCAACTTTACAGCGTGCACGCAATGTGCAATTTGGAAACACTTCCTCTGATCTATTCTGAAATTTAGCGAGGAGATGCACTTCATGGGACTTCTTCAATTTAGTCCTGGTACAGATAATTTACAGGAAATCATTTTTTTTTATTAATTTGCACGCGCTCAAGGGATTTGGTACCCTTTAAATGTTTGCACACAGCAGCGCCGGCGAAGGAAAGTCAAGGAGGATGGAAACAGAGGTACCGGTGAACGTTGGTTTTAAATGTTTGAAGGTTTTAATGACTAGGAAATAAAGAGCTAGGCAGGGCATTCCATAAGCGAGTTGTGCGGCTTAGGAACGAAGCACGATAGTTTAGAAAGTGGGCTTGAGGGTATAGTGATGAACATTCATTGCGGGACGGGTGTTACGGTTAAAAGTTGGAAGGGGTGAAATGCTACTGACAATTTCTGTCAGTTTTGTCGCACGATTTTGGATCCTATCCAGCAAGTGCAAAGGGGTTTTAGGGGGAACCGACCAAATGTAGGCATTGTACTCCAATTTCGGGCGGATATATGCCTTATATATTGACACCGAATATGTGGTCATTCCAACTAAGTTGTCATTGACACACATGCCGAGAATGGAAAGTTTATCGGTTTCGACGATGCAAGTGCCAGCCATGGATAATGGCTGGGTGTTTAAATTTTGCTTTAACGATAGCAGACAGCAGACAGCATTGTGTTTTGGAAGCATTAAATTCTACTCTGTTAGTGGTTCCCTAATTAGTTATGCTGTTAATATCAGCATTTAATGAGCTTAAAATCATGTCCGGAATCGAAAAAAGTAGAAGACTGCTGAGCCTCAGACAGAGACTCTGCACAGATTACATCATAGAAAATCTATTGAAATAAGTTTTACTGTATGATACGAGCTATGGAGGCTGTAAGCCATGATCATATTCCAAGATGAAAGAAAAAGAAATAAACAAAACAAAGAAAGCAGAATACCTTGGAAAACGTGCAAAGCGAAGCAAATATTATGTCAGAAAATTAACAAGCCTTCTTTAGAACCGAAATCGAACTCCAAGACATTTATGTAAAAGTGGTAGGAAAACTGTATTGCTTAGGCCATTTGCAATGTTGGACTATGAAAGGGAAACTGTGATACATACTGTGATTAGTGATTACTGTAACATAATGCAGGTATAGACAATAAGCTACTGGTTTTCATCGCATAAGTGGTAATCCTATGACGGGATCAAAAGTTGCTGGGCATTGTTGCACGATATATTATTATTATTATTATTATTTTCAAGGGAACGATACAAATTAATTTGTAGGGTCGGGGATTTAACACCGGGGTGCTATGCCCATGTGGCGCGTTTTGTCAACCACACGCGGAGTACTGAGTTCCCATGTGGTCACCCACCTACGTACTTACCGCGCCCAACACTGCACGATACATTTTCTGGTCGTATAATCTTCCTTCTTAGCAATCAGAATCAGGTTCTCAGATCATGCGGTTAATGCCTTTAGACTTCATTCTTTTGAGTTTTTTGAATTCCAAAGTTTATATCAACCACTCACGCTCTGAAGGAGAACTACGAGTATATAGGCTGTATCACTGAAACATATTTATGTCATATTGAAAATTTCGTTAAAGGAACGCAATTGTCCCGGGAAAGCTGAGGAAGGCATTCATCAGATATGTTGTTTCAAACATATGTAGATAATTGCCGCAAGCCACATGCCACATGCTTTATGATTAAATCAAAATTTCGATATTTTCTTCTAAAAGAAAAACGTGTTGTATTTCAAATTTATTATTATTATTATTAACAAGTAATTAAAATTACAAGATAACATAAAAATTAAAGAGCCTAGCTGAGGAGACTATTGGCTCTATTTCAAATTTAAATTTTCTGCTTTTTTGCAATACTATACAATTCAAGCTTCGCCCGATTTCACGGATTATTCCTAAACGCCTCTTTGCCAAATTTGCTGAAAAAATCTTCCTCCTCCAACTGATAGATAGATTGGATTTCACGTCATAGCGTAATTTACAATGCAGCCATTTTCTGTGTCGTTAAGCATGCCTTATCCAGAGTCATTTAGGCTGACTTTGAAGAACTAGTGAAGTCAAATTAGTACCGAAGTGTTACGCAGATTTCTACTAACAATAATTTCTACTAACAGCGTTCGAGTGGCTGCTTGCCTAACTTATGTTTAAGAACACTCTAATAGCAATGCTGCCTGGACGTTGAAATAAGGCGTCCCAGCTTAAGTTTTGCTGCTAAAATATTCATTTTCGAGATATTTAGTTATTTTGTTTTGTTTTGTTTTTTTTTAATTCATTTTTATTTATTAATTTCATTATTACTTATATGCTATATAAAAAAAAATACTTAAAAACTAGCTTAATTAACTTAACAATCTTGGTATAACTTGCTGGCCCTACGCGGGCACTCGAAGCTAAACCTAACAATTAATCTATGTTTTTCGACTAACCTTAGAATCTGCAATACAATTTAATTTAATGATATTAAATGGACAATTTTTTTCCTACATACCAGTATTTAAATAAAACTTAGCAGAAGTCACATCGCTATTTTTCACGATGAACTGTCTACTGGAGAGCGTATCAAAAAGAATGTACAGCAGTGGTTTACTTATGCCCAGCCTGTTCAGCTTGAAGAAGGATCAGTTTGGATATCAGATACCAGTGTAGACGCGTAATGTAAGATATAATGCTCCGCCCAGAAACCGAATTGGTTATCCGGAACTATATTTTTGGCGTCAACCCACTTAGTGAGTTCTCACCCTTTCGAATACCTTGCTGATGTTCGGTAGGAGACTTATCGACCGAAAATTCGCCGGATTGGATGTGTCTTTATTCTTTTTGGGAATGGGATGCACTACTGCTGTCTTCCAATGCGCTGATAATAAGCATTATTCAGAGCATTATTAAACAGGGCAGGGTAAATGTCCAAATTTTTGTGTGCACCTCTCCTGCCCTACCTTACACTGGTCCGAAAAAAAGATTGTTTTTCTTTTCTTACTATCATTAAGAGCGATTAGAATAGATCCGGTGCTATTGAGTCGAAATATAGTAATAAAAAATAAGTAATGCATTTTTTTAATAAAATGTTATTTTTGCTTACAAATTATAATCAAAAATTAACGATAGTCAAAACATTAAAATCATCAAAACAATCTAGCTACATAGTTGTAAAATAGCAGAATTTCACTTTGCAGTTGTCTTTCATTTCATCTTTCTTTTTTTCATTTCTGCCAGCATTGCTTCTGTCCACTATTCGTTGCATTGTCTGTCTATGTGCAATATGTCTTGATGAAATCTTTCACCAAGTTCATCGATACTGCAGTAAGAATTTTTGTAAGCAGAAAGAAGATTTTCGACAATTGCCTGGTTGTTGTTAATTTTTTTTTCCCCCGGAAAACTATAACACACTTCTATAAAAGTGGTTCAAGCTATTTTTTCTGTTCTCTTCAACTTCATATTGGAATTTGCATTCTGTATAAGCAACTATTCCTTCACTCAATTTTGCGTTGTTGATTCGGGAGAATTTCGTTGTAAGGTATTGGAAGGCTTGTCCATCCTTGTTTAATGCCTTTACAAAGTGTTTTAATAGACCCAGCTTTCTATGGAATGGCAGTGGAAAAATTTGTTTACTGTGCACTAAAGGTTCTTCAAATACTTTTTTGACTACAGTAGTTGAACTCGCTGCTCTTGGCCAGTATTCTTACAACGTACTGTTCATCTCTTGGACGACTGTCTCATTCGCATAAAAAATAATAAAACGTGGTACATCCTCCTTGCACTCAGGTTAACTTTGCAACAACTTCTAAATCAGCACAAATGCTCCATGACTACTTCGAATATTGCATTTTTTCCAGTAACAACTTCATATATCCATAGTTTTCCTTCATATTTGTTGCATCTGCGAGGGGAACTGAAGAGTATTTATTGCCATTGTGCAGCAACACAGCTTTTAAACCGACCTTGGACGAATCAATAAAATCCTCAGATCTTTCAGGGAAAGCCAATTTTCGTGATGGTGTTACAAAACAGCAAATCCTCGTATTTGGTAAAGTAACGTAAAATCTCATGACACTCCAAACCCCTTAAAGTTCTTGGGCAACTCTTGTAACATATTTCCGGCAGCCAATAGCCAAAAAGACAGGATAGCAATGATAGTTTTTCCAATTGTTATTTTTCAGCAGCTGTCAAAGTTACCAATGACATCCAGCTATCAAAATGTTATGTAAGGTTTACCATTTCATCATGCATCGTTTTACGCTTGCCGAAAGTGCGGCAAAATTTCGTCTTGAGGTCGGTCGTCATCATGGCTTCAGTATGCAGGCAATTCATCGCTCCGTGAAAAAGTTTGAGCGTGAGTACACTCTTTTTGATCTTAAGCCACCAACCAGACAGAGATTGGTGCGAAATAAAGAAAACATAGCCGCTGTAGCGGCCATTATCGAATACGACTCAGAAATTTCGATTCCGCGTCGATCAGCTGAATTGGGCATCGCCAGAGTCAACCCGGCTTATTTTGCGGTTGGATTTGGGCATATACATTCGTATAAGATCGTGCGGACGCAACCAAAGACAACCAAAAACAACGCCGTGAGTTTGCTAATTGGGCGTTGGGAATGTTGGCCGGAGATCCGGATTTTGGCCAAATAATCATCTTCTCGGACGAGGCCCATTTTTGGCCCAACGACTATGTCAACAAGCAAAATTGCCACAAGTGTTCGGCCAAGCATCAATGCATCTACAGACTGTTTGGTGCGGTTTATGACATGGCGACATCATTTCTTTCGAAATGAAGAAGGCGACACATTTGCCGTCAATGGTCTCAACTATAGAGCTATGTTAACGTCGATATGTCCGAGCTGCGGTTCCAATAAGACGTCGCTACATGCCATACAAGCGACGCAACGCTCGAAGTTGTGTAGGAGAAATTTGGCAGCTGGGTCATCTTACGGTGAGCGTTCATCAATTAGCCGCCGCGATCATGCGACTTGACACCAATCGATTATGTTATCTGGTTCTACGTCAAGTCCTTAGCCCACGCTAAGAAGCAAGCCACTTTGGACGAGCTCGAGGCCAACGTTCGACACGCTATTCCCGGAATAACGCCGCACATTAAAAATTGCTTGAAGCAGTGTCAGCGAAGCCGAGACAGCCATTTGAATGATATCCTATTCCACATGAACGTATCGTTCTTATCTGGTCACCCCTGATATTGTAAATATGAATGTATACGTGACAGAAAAAAATGGAGAGCAGATAGATATACCATATATGATAGATACGAGTAGCAGATAGATTCAGTACACTAAAACCTTCAAGTCCATAATATTTTTCTTTAGAGGATGATTTCGGTGCAGACTAAGTAACTAAATTTTAGATTTGGTTGTGTTTCATTATCGATGTTGCACAATAATCCCTGTGATGGTAAAATCAAAGCAGGTGGATATAGTCAGAAAGCCTGTCAGGACATCTCGCAACTAATACATGTGTTTTCTAAATGATAGAACGCATATTGCTTCTCATATTGAGAGTTGGAAGTTAATCGAATCCCCTTATTGACTAGTGGCATATGTAGACTATGGTATTCTGCCGCCCCATTTACCAACTGGTTCTTATGTCCTCGAGACCAGTAGTACACTATCTCTAGGCTCTTCTAATGCTTCCTCGCAGTTCTTCCTTATTAACACGATATTCGAGTAATCTACCTTCATTGCTAGCTAGCATCTAGATCAAACTTTAGGCATGATATATTTTTTAAATAACTGGCTTCTTGTTGCAGTGGCTTGGATATAGGGCGAAGTGCTCAATAATGTCTATACGCAGTTGGACAGTCGCTGCTGATGGATGCAATACAAATGGACATAGTATCTGTCAAAAGTGATTGAACGTCCTTTCGTCTAAAATGTTGTTTTTGGCTTCAGCTTGCTTCAAAGCCGTCGATGTGGCTGAATGTATGTATCCAAAGAAGTAAATTCAGTCTTAGTTGTTGTAATTTTGACATTTAATACCACGTTCACTACGTGTTTGTATTATCTGCACTTACCGTAATTGAAGTATTTAAATGGCCCAAAATGAAATCAAATTCCTCGGAAACGATTTATTTGTGTACGGAATCGTAGAAATCGCGAGTTCAGCCAGAGCATAACACCGGTAAAAATATGTTTTTCTTGCCTTTTCCCGTAACGTGGTTATCACCATTCCGTAGCTGCCAAGTGCTTTTGACGTTGGCATTGATACTAATGGAATAATGCAAGGACTCGAAATTACAATGAAATTATCATCGTATGTACAAGTTTTAGTAAAGTCGGAGACAGAATTCGTATAAAGAGTGATGGCACCGTAGACTATGTACATAGATATACCACCTAGATCAAAAAGTTCCCGGGGGACACCACCGTGAGGCGCTCCCATTGTTCCGATTTGAGTTCTGTTTTTTTTTGTTAAGTTGGTAAATCTGTTGTTGACATTCCCTCTAAATCTAAGAGTACATCTATATATGTATGTGTTGGCGATTTTTTACAATTTTAAAAATGGATTTAAATTTGCAACAACGAACTTGTATTAAATTTTGCGTAAAAAACGGATTTAATGGTGCGCGAACGTTGGAAATGTTGAAAAAGTGTTTCGGCAACGATTCTCTAAAAATAACGGTCGTTTACCAGTGGCAAAGTGGCACGAGTGGTTCAAAAGTGGTCGTAAGTCAATCGAAGATGATGAACGCAGTGGCAGACCATCGACATCGAAAACCGACGAAAACATTGATGAAGTAAAAGAAATGTTGGTCAATAACCCCAAATTAACCATCATAGAGATAGCGGAGGACTTGAACATTGCCTATGGATCCGTCCAAGACATTTTCGTCAATAATTTGGGTTTCCGTCGTGTAGTAGCAAAGTTGGTGCCAAAAGACGTAAATTTCATGCAAAAAAGAGACCGTGTTGACGTCGCAAAAGAGATGATTTACGAAGCTGAATCCGATCCCACATTCATCAAAAGGATCATCACTGGGGACGAGACGTGGGTTTATGAATACGACACGCAATCCAGACATCAGGCAAGTAAATGGCGTTCACCAAATGAGCCAAGACCAAAAAAACCACGTCGTTTTCAGTCAAAAAAAGAAGGCAATGCTCACGGTTTTCATGGATTACAACGGTGTAGTGCGTCATGAATTTTTGCCAGAAGGTCAGACAGTAAACAAAGAGTATTATTTGGGCGTTATGAGACGTTTGCGTGAAGCAATTCGCCGAAAGAGAATAGAATTGTGGGCCGAAAACTCGTGCGACGCACCGTCGCACAGTGCCATAATTATTCGTAATTTTTGACGAAAAATGCAACAAATACCATCCAACTGCCACCGAATTTACCTGATTTGGCTTCCTGTGACTTCTTTCTGTTCAATCGAGTTAAAAAACCACAACGGAGAACACGTTTCAGCAGCCGAGAGGAAGTAATGGAAAAATCACAGGAAGCACTGCGCTGGCATAACTGTGTTAGAGTATCCAAATCGACTTTGAAGGGGGCAATATAAATTTAGATGAATAACTTGTATTTTTAATTTTCTGAATAAATTCCGGGTGGTAGAATAAACATGGATAATTGCGAATGAACAACACATTTCAATCAAAATGCAAACCCTCAACAGTGTACTTCCCTCTATCTCTTCCAGGATCTTCTATCAGAGTAAGAGAATGTTTTAAAGAATTATTATTTTGTCCATTTTGATACAATGGAAAAATGTGCTACAATACAAGTAGAAAACAAGAATGTTTTTTAAAGTTCATAAAAGAAATAGAAGCCAAAGTCTAGCCACTCTACGATAAAACAAACAAACGCCGTCTATCAGATGCATATGCTAAGCAAATCCTTGTTTCAAACTATTTCGAAATCCCTGTTTTGCCACCGTTGACAACAAACTTCGCTTTCGGTGAATCCAAATTTGTCTATCTCACATTTTTTCAACAATATCGGCGCCAAAAGTGTAAATTAATCGTCTGCGTTGCTACTCGTATTTTGGAATTTAGTTATCATAAAATAACAGAGCAGTTCCTGACAGCCGCATTACGAATTCAATTTCCCAAAAACAATATTTGGCACATTGTTGCGAACTTCAACAAAAAAAAAAAAAAAAAATCTCTTAAAATCTTTCGCATATCTCCTTTGCCATGCCCATTCGGATGTTTTGACATTGTCAGCCAGGTAGATAAATCAATAAATGTTCCACATAAATAACAGTTCAAAAAGCCATTTACGTAATTCACTCATTAGAAAATTGAAAGACGTTAATTACTGAAAGATACATTAGTTCCACTTAGCGTTCATTTGTGGTTAGGGGAGAACACATCGGAAAGGATACGATCAGTAGCCATTAGAGAACAAAACGTTTCTGACTCTTGACCTTTTCCTTAATGATAAGTAACAGAGTAGGAGTACGAGAACATACCTACATCCCATAAGTGGGATGAAGTTCGGAAAGCAATTATGTACGTTTACATCCTTAGTAAAAGATGTATGTATTGTACTTAAAGTCCTCCACAGCAGAGTAAGCTACCACTTAACATTATCAGCTACAGTTTTAGCTTCAGGTTCAGCTTCAGATGGTTGTGCTCGTATACGAGTTGGTATTCAAAAATAGACCTCTTGGAGTGTTTGGTGCAACTAGCAGCTAATGGCTCTCAATTGGAATGTTCGACAAAAATAGTCCGAAAGTACGTTCTTCCAGAGTAGTTGTCTTAAATGCGAGGGTTGGCCGTAATAGGCCATACCATATGCTGTATCCGTACTCCATATGCAGAGGAGGAGGAAACAAATGCATGCCTTAGGCAGTGCAGTGTCAGTGCAGTGCAGTATACTTAGTCTATATCTATGTTTGTGTATTTTTGTGGGACAAACCGGGTCAAGCAATTTGTATCCATTTGCCAGTACTCCAGCTAAAACACATCTTGCAGCCTCACTTAGGTTGGTTTATCTTGTGGTCAATAATGCATAGAAACCCATTAAAATCTGGGCCACACTTGGAGAATCTCAGCTTTTAGAGAATCCACACCAAAATACCATTGAATGGTCGCATCTCATCCGACAGAGATAACCGCTAAACGGCACGTACCGATGAATTCGAAAAGTCGTGCATCTTGTGGGCGTTCGTTCGAATGTGTGTTGTTTGGAACTTCCTGCTAATGTCATCCGTAGCCTGAAAGCAAATTTTTTAACCTGGTTTCGTGTGGTAGATATCATGTTTCAGCTGAATGTTACATAAGTTTTTTGTTGTTCGTCATTTTGTATGCTGCAGTTGTTGCCACATCCGTTCGCAAATGTGAACGCGTGTAAATGCATAATTTCAGACTTTCAGAGGTCTTGAGTTGAATTATTTTGTTGTTGGTATTTTTCTACTTTTTTTCTTCAATCTCCATGTGCAAAGAAGCGTTTTTGTGCAAGGTGGCTGCGCGCAAAGTGGAAAAGACACGAAACAGCGAAATATTTTTGAAAGTTTATTTTTTTTTTATTTTTTTTGGATTTTTAGTCACCCGGTGTCTGTGTAGGAATAAAGCCAGTTGTAAAGCTGTTTGGTATGCTGAAGTAATGTTTTTCCTTTTTTTTTGTTTTGAACAGAGACATACTTGTCGAGGAGTATTTGTTGTTGAGTGAGACTTCGAGACTATCAATCGCCATGGCAGAGTAAATATTTTTCGCATTTTTCCGCGGAATGTAATTGTTTTTCTTGAATGGAGTTGCTCTTGGAATAACTTTATGGATGTGAATGGGAGTGATTGCGTGCCGAGTAGAAAAGTTAGGTTTATAGCTTATTAGCACTTAAATTGCGCTTAAATGGAGAGAGGTATTTACTCAGCTCTGCAGTGAAACGGGTTTTGTGGCAAACGAGACAGAAAGGCACCGTTCGGCTTTAATTAGAGATTTGCCCACTTTTGGAGCCACTTTGAGACTGAATTACGGTTTAGTCATGAGTATAGGATATGTAACTGCGTACACACCTCAACTGCATAGATAGAGTATTCGTATGTATCAAAGTGGTTTGTTTAGAATAAAGAAGTTAGGGGCTATTAAATATGTACCTGCTGACCGAGCGACCGCTTCCAGGACTGGTTTAGCGATTATAACGTTGAGCAATTAGTTAAGATTGCCCAGAATTAATTATTATTCTAGTGTTATTAAAAAAAAAACTAAAATATCTTCGGAGTGTCAATGGAATTAAGTTCATCGACAGCTCATTGTTTGTTTGCTATTAATAGTGGGTTGCCTTAATAATATTAAACTCCTTATCAGGAAACGAGAATTTTACGGCAATTAGTTAAAGGTTGATGAAAGATTCTTGTTTGTTAGGAATCACCTTAGGTAAGCCAAAGCATCGCTGGCATGAAAACGGCTAAAATATTGGTGACTTCTTAGGGGCAGAGATAAGGACTACTTTGGTTAATCTACATCAATAGGTTATCTTATATAGATCTCGGGCGCCCCGCTGTTTTGCCAGCTCGAGTAAGCGCATTGCCGTGCATGGCGTAATTCATAATGGGACTGTCTTCGCGTCGTAGGGCGTGCCCAATTCATTGCCACTTTCTCCTCCGTATAGTAATGTCTATTGGTTCCTGTTCCATTCTCTCATAAAGCTGTGCACTAGGGATATCATTGGCCCAAAAATCCTCAGGATGATTCTTACACGTCTACGTACGAACGTTTGCGTGTGGTAGTGGTGTCCCCATCCAAGTACTGCTCCCATAAAGCAGTACTGATTCTACGTTGGAGCGGAACAGTCGCAGCTTCGTTCTTAAGCTTAAAACATTGCTTTTTCAGATTTCATATAGCATTCCGAACGCAGCTTTAGCCTTCTCGATTTTGCTGCACACATCCAGTTCGGAGCCTGTTAGCCGAGACCACATTTCCTAAGTTTACAAAATTGTCAACTTTCTCAACCTCCTGTACGACAATGTTAAGTTGAGCGCGGGTGTTTTAAGTGCTAAGGGCTTTCGTTTCGGCTGCGCTTATTTTGAGCCCCACTTTGTTCACCTCAGCTTTCAGATTGTGGGCTATCAAATGAAGGTCCATTATCCGATGTGAAAGTAGGCAAATATCGTCAGTGTAGTCAAAGTGTTTAAGGTAAGATGTCATTGTCCATCGAATTCCCCAGTTGCCTTTTGTCGATGCTGCACGGAATACATACATACCACCAGTGTACGCCCCTGACGTACTCCACTTTGGACTTTGAGATAAGGCCACCCATATAGCATCTCGATTCCAACTGTCGAAAGCCTTCTCGAAGTCGATAAACAGTTAATGTAGCGGAGACCCGTACTCAACGCATTGCTCTGTAATGATCCGTAAGGTGTTTATGTGTTCGATGGAGGAGCATCCAGCGCGAAATCTTGCTTGTTCGAGGTCGAGAGTTGAATCCAAATGTTCTCTGATTCGTTCCAGAATTATTCTAGCCATTATTTTGGCTACGGCTGGAAGAACGCATATACCTCTCCAGTTTCCAGACTACATTAGGTTTCCCTTTTTTGTTAGCTTGATGATCATCCCTCTTTTCCACTCCTACGGACATTCTTCACTATCCCACGATCTGCATATGAGCGACTGTAGGAGATCAGCCGATGTATTTGGCGCCGCTTGGCTCGGCAGGGATGCCATCAATACCTATCGCCTTGTTTTTCATGAGGGATCTTATGGCTGCCATTTGCTGTGCGAATTCGAGAAATCTACACTTATCACTGGATGTTGTTTGGAGTTCCGACCACCAGTGAGCTCCTTTGTGATTTTGTACACAGCGCTACTGTTGTTGCTGTGTAAGATTTACTCGTACTTCACCTTTTATTTACTGAGCAATAGTAAATATATTGCACATAGATATGAAGACCGACAGGTCTCTTTTGCCGAAACTCAGATCAACACTGTGTTCTTTGTGCTCTTACAAAGTTAGGATTGCTCTATGAAGAGCGACTACTGATTTGAAATTACACAGACCGTGATATAAATCTCTGGAGATTCCTTTGATTATTAGTACGATACGTTCTTTTTCTTCGATGGTTCTTTTGAGAGTTCTTAATTAAATTTTGAAGAAGATAAATGGCTTTGATTTATTCACCGCCGGCGCTTTCGTAACCAACTCATTGGCTTTCTCATTGCTTGGGGTATCACTGTGCCTTAGTTATCAGTATAGAATAATCGTATCTCACTCAAGAAATTCTTGCAGGTTTATAATAACCTTGATCGGATTATTACAGAGTCCACAGTCTCAATATCTAACCGGTTGCAGTAGGAAGACCACCACCACCAGGCGCAAACATTCTTAATAATAATTACTGCTATTACTTCGGGTTGAGCAGATCGTTTAACTCCTATGTTCTTGCAATGGACTCCAATCCCTGTGCTGATGTCCATTTTTGAACCGTCGGTATAGAAAGTCAGATCTCCCATGTTGGTGACTTGCATACTCATTTCGGTAAGAAATTTTGATAGAGAACGCCTGTCAGAAAACAGCATTTGAAACATATGATCAATTTACGATACAATCGTTGCAGCCTACTAGCAAGAAGTATAGACGCGAGGTTGAACACTTTTTTTTTTTATAATTTGCGCGCGCTCAAGGGATTTAAGTGCCCTTAAAATGTTTGCACACAGCGCGCCGAAGGAAAATCAGGAAGGATGGAAAGAGAGGTACCGGTGAACGTTGGTTTTAAATGTTTGAAGGTTATAATTACTAGGAAATAAAGAGCTAGGCAGGGCATTCCATAAGCGAGTTGTATGGCTTAGGAACGAATCACGATATTTTAGAGTACGTCCGAAAGTGAGCTTGAGGGTATACTGATGAGCATTCATAGCGAGACGGGTGTTACGGTTAAAAGTTTGAAGAGGCGGAATACGACTGGCGATTTCTATGGAGCACTGGTGGTGGAAATAGCGATAAAACAGAATGAGACACGAGACATAACTGGCCCTTACGTAGCCTCAGCTACATATATCTCGCAGAATGCTGCGCTCCTCTAACTGATCGCTGAATTCCGATGAAGATTTTGGAATTTGTTGTATGATTTGAAGGCTCGTACTGCTCCTCTAAGGCCTTCCGCTATAATATAGCAGGTATTGTGTTAGGATGGGCCTGATAATCGATTTACACAAAACGTATAAATCTAATATTCTGCAGCCGATTTGGAGACCTATCTGGTGCTAAACTTCTTTTGAAAATATAAGTAGGTACAATAGAAAACTGAACTCGCTTTTTTGACATGCTCTTTAATGTATCCCTTCCAGTTCGGTTTGGATGGTATAGTCACATCCAGCTTAAGTTCAGATCCTCGGACTTCTGGGACTTGATATTTGTTGGTGTGAGGAACAAAATACGCCTTCGGAGATTTGCTCGTAGCCCTCTACAACAATTTTTCACCAGTAGCGGTGCGTTATTGGGCCTTTGGCTAAGAACAGAACAAAGTTTGCCCGATGGCATGATGACATCGTCAGTCCGTTGAGTAAAACTCATCATTCCTAAATATTACAAAAATCTCGTCCATTACAAGGAGCTCGATAAGCGGTGAGACGATAACATCCTGCGAAGTTTCTCGGAATAACTCTGTATTCGAGTCCAGTTGAGCTCGTTGTAAGCTGCGTAGAATCATGTTGTCTGTGGAGCAGGTATAGGGTCCCGTATATACGTACATATGCGAAAACCAACAAAATTATCTCAAGTGTGTTATCAACAATTAGAAGGGTGACGTAGTTATTATGATAAGCGGCTTTAATGCTGACGGTGGTTATGATAACACAGACCTGGAAAGTATTGTCAGCATGACTGAGAACGAAATACTTTCCCATTTGGCAATATGCCTGTAAACCAGTGCCATATCCCTTATGCATACTCCAAAGAAGTTGACAACTGGTTAAAGTTAACAACTGGCAAAATAACTCAATTGCAGGGTGTAATAAAAATACAAAAATAGCATCCTCCGTGTCCATTTAGCTGCCAAAAGAAGACCTTGGACGCAGATTATCTGCGGGTGCTCCTGGCATTTTTTCTCTCATACGATTATGATATACAGTTTAGTTGAGCGCAATCCGTCCTTCGAAATGATGTACAAATGGTTCTGAAATTTCCGATGCAATGATATAAGTACAGAAGACGCTGAGCGATATGGACGTCCAATTGAGGTCCCCACACAAGAAATGCTCGATAAAATACTGGGATGGTGATGGTTCGGTGCTGTAGAAATAGGATAAGTACCGAAAGGTATCAAATTGGCAATGCCCAGTTTCAGTTTCTACACATAAATTGTGCTTGATGTTCATCCGGACTGAACTTGCAAACTTATATGCGCGAATGCGGACCAGCAGACAAAAATAATACCTCTATAAACGGGACAGTAGAAAGATTGCCCCGATGGAATCGGTGGAAAGGTGAAATCAAGCAAATAAGACCTTATCTGGGCTACTTCGGTATATTTGAAGTTTAGACCGGTAAGGATTTCCGAGACTAAGTCAGGATCTTGGAAAACAGATGGTGACGGATCAGCCCTTAACAGAACAACGGCAGCGCTCACATCTCCGAATAGGGGAGGGGGACCCCCAGGTTTGGGATTGTGCCGCCGGGGTAATTGCTCGGTCATGGCAAAAAAAAACTAAGCGATGGAGCAACAATTCGAATACGAACGAATCTACTGTTGACAACCCCTGACAATGAAACAAAGACAAGACAAACTTTGGCTCTGAACGTGGGTCCGCAGGCCCTGGACTGCTAAACAGCAGATCTTAACGTCATTCAAGAAATGGGATAGGATGGGCGGGACAAAATGAGGATGAAAAACTGCGACATCTACTACAGCGATTGTTATCGATGGCAAAAGCAGCACCAATTTGGATGCGGATTTGTGGTTAGAGGCAAACTTATGCAAAAAGTCTTAAGTATGTTAATGAGTGTCTCATAAAAATCAGTGTTAAGGCTAAATTTACCAACATTAGCCTTGTATTCGCGAAAGCCCCCATGGGAGGATAAAGATGACGACACCAAAAATAGCTTCTTCGAGATTTAGGACAAGACTTACGAGGGCAATGCAAAGCTAGGAAGATAGGTCATCTTTGGTAGTACTTTCGGCAAAACATTATCGTAGCTAGAACGCGGATCCCACATCTCGATGCTTATAAGGGGACAATGAGAACTCCTGATCTATAAAGTGTCAATCAGATTGCCAACATTGCGATGGAAGCAAGGCACACTACTAGTATCATGGAAGGGGCTATCATCGACCAGGAAAATTACCTTACCGTAGTCAAGGTACGACTGCAAATATTCCGAACATCGCAAAGGCAAGCTAATATTGTGAGGAAATTTGACGTCGGACGGCTACAATCGCAAGAAATCGCCAAATTGTTTTTCGATCGAGTCTCTCTTAATCTTCTAATAGGTCATATTAAGTATCGAAGAGTAGTGGCAACATTGCCAAAAAACCATCAGTGATGCCGCCTGTGTTGGTCTGGGTTTCACTCGGCCACAACGAAACCCCTGGTTTGGCGACGAGTGCGGGCAAGTACATGCGGCTAAGCAATATGCATTAAAAGGACTGTAGCTGTTCACGAGCTCTACAAGCCGAAGAGGAGAGAGGAACACCGGTTTCTCAGGAGGAAAAAGAAGGAGTATGAGATGCGGGCGGTCGAGAAAATTAAGAGATGCTACTCTAAGGGTGGGATTCTCAAGTTTTACCAAAAGGTAAAAACAACATACCGCCGACACAAACCCTGAACCGAAGCCAGTAGTATATTATTACGGAACTTAGTAGTAAAGTCGCAGTCGAAGCTGAGCATTTGGAAAGAGCATTTTTGTAGACTGCATAACGGCGATGATGAACCAGATGTCGCTGTCCGGCAGAATGAATCTTACAACCTGGACGATATATACCAATAATTCCGTCCATCCGACCTGGATGAAGTGAATATAGCCATATCTAAACTTAAGCCCTACAAAGCTGCTAATACGAACGACCTAACTACCGAGCTATTCCAAGCGGCAGGGGATTACTTGGTGAGGTCGGACAAAAGTATGCCCGATGAATGGAACCTCAGCATTATTTGTCCGATCCTCAAGAAAATCCTATATGCCGTATGTGTGGACGACTGAAACCGTTCGACAACAACCTGATTGGTCCACATCAGGAAAGGCTACCATCAACCAAATATTCACACCACGGCAAATTTCGGTAAAAAAAAAACCCATGAGCTCCAAATCGATACACACTACCCATTCATCGATTTTAAGGCAGCGTATGACAGAATCGGGCTATACAGAGCAATGTCTAGTTTTGGCATCCCTTCCAAACTCGTCCGTTTGTGCTGGATGACGATGGAGAATCCACGCTGCTCCACCAAGGTCGGTAAGAGCTCATCGGGACCTTTGGTGTTAAAAAAGGATTTAGACAAGGCGACGCGTTGTCATGTGATTTCTTTAAGATCATTCTTGAAACAAAAGCGCAAAATTCACACGACAATAAAAGAGGCGCAATCTTTCAAAAATTCGTCCAGTTACTCGCATACACCGATCATATTGACATAATGGGATGAGAGCAGCGTGATGTAAGTTGCGCTTTCGCGAGTATTTAGACGGAAACGGCAAAAATGGGCTTAGCGATCAATGAGGGCAAGACCAAGCATATGCTGTCAATAAGAGAGGACAACCAACATTGTCGTCGCGGATAGAACGTCACTCTCGGCAGATACAACTTTAAGGTAGCTAAGGACTTTGTCTAGTTAGGCTCCGCTATCAATTCATACAACAACACCAGAGCAGAGATCAAACGAAGAATAACTCTTGCTAATCGCTGCTTCTTTTGGCTAAAGAGGCAATTGATTTGCAAAGCTCTCTCTCAAACAATAAAAGTGACCCTATATAAAATCTTAATAGTCCCGTCAGCATAGACGGTGAGTGGAGGAGGAGATAGAACGACGAACTGTACAGGCTGTACAGCGACACGACTTGCCATATGAGTGAAGATCCTACGACTGAGGTGGCTGGTCGTGGACAGCGGATGGACATCTCAGCTTCCGTCCGAAAAGTCTTCGAATCCGCCCCCGAGGGACAGGGCGGTAGAAAAAGACCGCGACTCAGACTCAGGAACAGCTGGCTCAAGTCCACCCCGGGGTCTAGCGTCATCTTAAGTAAGTAAGGTGATTAAGGCCTGATTAAGAAATTGTCGACTTTATGAACTATGTGCACCAGCATTATCGAAATTATCCCTAAAAGCATGACTTTGTTGCTTAAAGTAGGTTCTGTGGTTTTGTATTTACGCAAACACCTAAAATTGGTTTAACTTATGGCAATTTGTTATGGAATTATTGAATTACGAGTATTACGCGATTGAAACTAGAATTTTGATGGCATGACGCAGTGGTTAGGTTCGTGGACTATTACGCAAGAGGGTCTGGGTTCGAATCTAAACCAATACCGAAAAGCAGACTCCACCTCTCCTTCGATGCGCAATGGTACCGCAAAAGTGAAATCTCTTGCCAATGTAAAAGCCTCCAACTCATTGCAATTTCAAAAGCCACCTTATACATATACATACACAATAATTGCACATTTTTGTCATTCCTATCAAAAAGCACCGGCAAGCTTTGATGTGACCTACTCACGGTTAATTTTATTTACAATAAACAATGGTTTAAGTATGTAGCAAGAAATTATTCACTTGGATAAACCTAACATTACTCAAGTGTCGTGTTACCAGGTTTAAGTGAATTTTACACTGATGATCGGGTATCATGTTGTCACTGGCAATGCCATTGATAGCCTTGGCGACATCTATCATAACCTATAGCTCATGTTTGAAGCTCTATGAATTGCAGCGATCTTATCGGTCATTGAAGTATGTACAAACTTACCTTGAACTAAAAATGGTTCAAGGTTTCCGTTAATAAATAAACAGGTAAATTGAGTAGATGCGAGTATTAGATCAAAATGAGATATCTATTATACAATGCTTTCGACAAATTGGCATGGCTTAAAGTGGCCATCGTCACTAAAATGATAACCAACCTAAATACACATACAAACTCATTCAGCAACAACTCATTTGAATGTCGTTAAAGTTACTTAACCATAACTCTAGCAATAATCAAATCAAATTCGCTCCAATTAAATGCATTCAATGATAAACAAAAGTACAATACTTTTCCTGATATATGGTACATACTCGTACTCATACAGAGCTATGTATTGACGAGTATGTACGTCCGTATGAGAAACATTCTACGCACCGAACACGAAGTTACAACAAATAGCTAACAACTGGGTCATCTGAGTTCAGTCCCTCGTTCCAGAGTTTCAATGAAATAAAATATTAGATTACAACTGACACAATCCGTTTCCGTATCATATGGAACAGCCAACGGGAACTTATAAAGGGTGCTGATGCTATGAACGTTCCCTGTAAATAAGAACATACGACAGACCACGGAATAATATGAAGAAGCGATACAACGACAATTGATGTTATTCAGCTGAATTGTGGTCATGACGACGGCCATGATAGACCGAAGTGACAATGATCTGTTCAAGAATCACTTAAAGTTACTGCTGCCCCCCATTTCAAATGATAACAGAAATCCGATAGCACTTTAGATCTTGAGAATCATGTAAATTGATCATCGTCGCCATGGTTAATAGGATGGCGGGGTATTATTCTGATTTATGTTCTATCTAAGCGAGTGATGATTTATTCACGCTGATGGAAGTTGGTTTGGTATTCGTCTGGCGTGAAGTTCCTTGGTGCATCTGTTTCTTTGGCTAATGAAACATTTGATTTACTTGGATTCCTGTAATGTGGTTGCGTTAGGTTATTTATAATAGGAAGCAACTATTTTCTTGGAAATGCTCTCCATTAGAAGTCTACAAAATGTGGAATTATTCAATTTTAGGGTTTAGAAAAAAGTTGTTATGGAAGATGTGAACATCGTGCGATCGATTGCACTGAGGGAGGAATCTACGCAATGCTAGTGTTTCCGGTCCCGTGGTAGGTTTGATTTTCAGGTCAATTTCGTATAAACATCTTTCGATAGTCTCGAAAATATCTATGAACTAGCAATATGCGTCTTAAGGCTTTGAAGTTCGTATGTCGTTTACATTGCAGCTCGTTGGTTTATCTGGTTTCCGCCTGGTGGGATGCAGGTCGACGATTGAAAGTTTACGGACAGTAAGTATCGGAGGATCTACAATATGTACATATCGCTTTCAGTGATTCGGAAAAAAATTTGATATAGAGATCTTTGTGGAAAGAATATAGGAAAATTTGAAGTTAAAGTTGGAGTACCGCAAGGCAGTGTGTACAGTCCGTTGCTTTTTAATGTGAGTAGAAGTGCAATTTGTGTAGGCTCTGTCGTTAGCCACTAAGGAAATTGTGTTGACGTGGGTGACTTAAATGGCGCAGAAAACACTGTTGGTCTCAATATCGTAGTGATCAAAAACGATTGGCCTGCTCTTCAATCTAAAAATTTAATGAACTCCACAAGCGGCACAGTAGTAATGCAGATATGTAGAAGAAATACGAGTATGTAGCAGTAGAAGTAATATTACGAACAAGAAGAAGTGGATTAGTGTCTTACTCAAAAGTACTTATGAACTACAGTCTCTCTGGGATTATAAAATCGTTTTTCAGTTATAATACAACTAGATTTTGTAATCCTAAATATTTTAACGTGAAATTTTTTTTGAGTCTTTTTGAATTCGACTTCAAGGACCAAAGGAACGTGAATGTTGTAATGAGGCATTAAATGGTGAGGTCTTCCTTTACTCTTCGGACTGGAGCTTTGATGTTCCTTCGCTCCACATGTTCTAGCAATCTTAGGCCACTAATGTGCATTTTTCTGACCAGCTCAATGTACAGCTCGTCAATCCTGTCAAGGCAAACGGGGACAAAAAGCACTCAAAGGACTTCGCGCGAAGGATATCTTCATCCACTGTCGGCAACGTATATGCTTCTGCTACAGTCTGGTTATGGTTTATTGACAAGGCCTTATTACTCATTTGCTTTCTTAGGCTGAAGAAACAGCGATTGGCAAGAGGAAGTCTTCCTTTGTTTTCTGGTATACAAAGATATACAAAGTCCATGACTACCTCAAAGTTATAACTACGTACCTATTGTAACGTTCTGTCCGATTGGTATGCCCCTTCTTGTTTACAGGATATACATATACAGCCTCTGGTGTTGACTTGCGAGTTTCTTATAATTTTCTCAAGTCTGATATTGAAAAAGTGCGCCCTGGCTAAATACCTTTTGGTATCAAAGCTCTCTGAGATATTGTTTTCCCCTTCACGGAGCAGCAAGCGTTCTCCATCGCATTCTGCACAATCTGTCAAATTTGGCAGCAATACCAAGTCTAAAAGATAAATAAAACTGAAAAAATGGTATACGTAAACAAAAACTAAATTAAATCATTACATTGGAAAAGTTAAAGGTCCCCACCCAATGACAATAAGTGACAATTTTCCTTTTTAATTACTGGTGGTGTCAGCAATTTCCTTTCCCAATTAAGAAACTTTTCTTTTTTTTCTTCTTCGTCTAATTCAATTTCACAAAGAAGTTTACTTTTCACTGTTTTCAATTTGTTACTTCCAAATGTTTTTAACCTTCGAAAGATAATCTCTATTCGTACCATCCGCACATAGGGCAGAGAAACAAAATTCTATTGTCCCACTGCTTGGAGCAATGTCATTTCATTCTCCTGTTCTCGTTTATTTTTCCTTTTTTTCATTGAAATAGGATACGCACAACAACAAAGGAACAAAATTAAAAAGCAGCAGCTCTAGTAAACTCATTTAAATACTAAATCCACGCCCGAAGAGTTATATTATAGACTTGGTTTGACAACAAATCCAACACCAACCATGGTACGTACTTGTAGCCCTCAACAAGGAACTCACTATATATAAATACTATATCCTGCCCAGAGCTAGTGAGAGTAAACATCATGAATAATTAGGCAGTTAACGCAGAATTTACTTTTACCAGGCCACCGAGTACCAACCCTCTGGCAAAAATTGCGGGACACTTTTCCTTCCTTCCCCCGGGAGAGAGAACAAATAGGCTAAACGTTTGATCCTACCCAACCCTCGTTCGTTCGTCAAACACACCATTTTCTTCTGTCCTGTTTCCTTCTCTTTAAGGAAAAGAAAAAAGTTGGAAAAAATTAAATTAAATTTACTCGCAACACTACCGCCATTTAATTAAAGCGACACTTCATAAAAAGCGAACCAAGGAAACTGCAGGCAAAAAACTTAGATGCCGATGGTGCTAGTCTAGCAGTGAGGCTGTATGTATAGTAGTGTGGGAGGACCTGCTGCAAAGGCCAACTTCCATTATCCACGCTACGCGATGTCTTGGCTAATTTAACAATTTCACATCACGCCAAATGACTGCGATGATGATGATGACGGGGCTATAAATCCGCACCCCGTATCAAATTGAAAATGTCAGCTCTTCGGTGTCTTTAACACTGTCGCATTCACAGTACATACCCATAGTACTGGTGGCACCCGTAGAACCCGTAGTACCCTCTTTTTGCGAGAACTATCCTGTCTCTGTGCATAGCAAATATATTGTTCTTTGCTATGTTTATGTCGGTGCCGATGGTGATGACAAAGATGACGAACCAGGTTAGATAAAGGCCGCACATACCTTTCACTTTGAGATACAGCGTTTCATCGTTTTGCAAAGACCTATAATTAGAGCAGCAATCTTGAGCTAATAGAATAGGTTATTCTTCTATTCTGCACCATATACCATATGTGTGTATCTGCCGAACATTACCGTGCACAAACAATAATAAATCGTTTAATGGATTTTTGTAGTTGTAGCATACAAGACGACTAGTGTTACCACCCTGCAGCCGCTTTTCAGATTTTGTTGCTGGAAATTTTGAGAGATTTGCCTCTTGGTACTGAAGCTAAGCAAATCCTTTGCAGTTTTACCTGGTTCTAAGAGTGTGAGGCGGTTGGCTCCAAGATGCGTGACTTACTATGCAAGGAAATGTCAGCAGAGCAGATAAAGGTTCAAATTAGAGAGATCGGTCAAAATCCCCCTTTTCTAGTGATGCTTAGAAATATAATATTTGAATTTCGGTAGCAGGAAATGTAACTGTTATAACGTCAATCTAATCATAAATAAAGACAAATCCTTAAGATTCACAAATACTTATCTAGCAAGCAGCTTAAAGGATATCTATTATACTAGCATTCCATAACAAGGAACTGATAAAGTGAAGATACCGAGGATTTTGTCTAGAAGATCTCCATAACGTTGGCAACTCTTAGCAATGCCGCAATCTATCCCTTTAGACTCTCCAGATATCTAGTTGGAAAGGGGAAATCTGTCTTTATGAATCATCGTCGTCATCATCATCATCATCATCAGCAACAGGAACACATCTTCAGCCACCTAGTAGAATCTACTTAATCATGTGTTCTTAGAACATAAAACAGAAAAAAGAAAGTAAAGCAGCTATTGTTGCTAAATTTGGGAACTAATTAGTGCACAGCCCTATGAGGAGGTCGATGATTGCACATAAATAGAATTTAAAAGGAACGCGTGAATGAGAAATGCGTTTGGCTTTTAGTTTTGGCAATGGCGCCAAGCCCATGGCTTCAGATACATACTTGTACATTTTTCAAATTTCATTGAGGACATTTGAATGGTACTTGTGAAGTACTATAGATAAATTGCATGTCAGATCTCTGTTAGTGCGCTGGGAAATGGGGCGCCATGAAGACATTCATCTGTTGAAAAGGATAAAGCACGACACAATTTGAGTGTAGATGCAACCTTTCTTTCGGATTGGAAGCATTGGCATGAAGAAGTCGAAAAACTGGGTCAGTTAAGAGATAGTTTATTGAACTGTTTATGCAGTTTCAACTCGAAATACATTAAAATGATATATGGAAGCTCTCGAAGGTGAACCTTTAGAGAAAAGTTAAATGGGCGAATAGTTTGTGGATACGAGTAATGGGAAGAATACAAGTGGATTTTGCATGTTGTCGGAAGCGAAAAAAAATCGTTTTTGACGATACGTAAACTTATATTCATTGGGCGTTGCTTACGAGTACTCGTATATCTTTTCAAAACAAAAATGTTGTTTTCGATAGATTCACAGGGACGTAGAGGGAAACATTTCGCTTAGATATCGTGAATCGAAGCAGAACATTGTAGGGGGTGGAATTCTCCCATTCTTGCTCCACTTACAAAGCTTCAAAAAGTTGTCGTTACTACAATACTTGATAAACCCGAACGTAAGGTGATTGGGTCAAATTCTTCCTTTGAAGGCATCTACTGTAAACTGTCTCACTACAGACTCTGGTTTGTTGGCGTAGAGCAAATATCCCCAGAAGAAGAAGCCAGGCGGAATGAAACCAGGTGTTCGTGGTGGCCAGTCGCAATCACCACTTTTTAAATAAATCGATTAGGGAACATCATCTGCAATAAACTGATTGTTTTAGGAGCAGTATGGCATGTTGCGACATTATGTTGAAACCAGTAACTATCTATGGCATTTTCGTCCAATTCAGATGCCAAAAAAATTCGTATCTCGCACTCTATTGAGCTTGGCCGTCTCGTGGCGTGAATGTATAGGACCGTCTAGTCTTCGGCTTGATACACGCCTGACGAAGATTAGCCTAAAAGGTAAATTCGACAAAACAAGCTTCGTAAATGCCCACGCCCGACAGATGTAAAGGACGAATTTAACAAAGACTGCTTCTACGAGCTTCTCGACAATACCCACGAACAATGCCCTAGGTATGGCATGAAAATCGTCCTTGGTGACTCTAATGCCCACCTAGGTAAGGATCGGATCTTTGGTATCCTTGGGAATACTACAGCCTTCATGCCATTACCTTCCAGAAATGGACGCAAATTGATTGATTTTGCGGCAGAACGTAATGTAACTATAGCATACGGTTTTTATCATTGATATCTATAATCGATCGACTGAAGGTATTCAAACACTCCAGTGTTTTGGATGCCCGAATGTTTCGAACAGCTAATATTGATTCGGACCTTTATCTTGTTGTAGCTAAGATACGGATGAGAATTACCGTGGCAGCCCAACGACAGCAAACCATTTTCAGGAAGTTCAACGTCAATCGCAAGAGACTGCCAGGGCGTTTTCCGATCGAGTTTAGCTTAGCCCCTCGGAGAGTCCGATACCGCCATCATCGAACACAAAAAAAAAACCAGTGGCATCAGCATCCAAGAGCAATCAGAGACGTCATCTCTGATATAATGGGATTCAACTTGCCCCAATGAAAAAATATCTGGTTCAACGACGAATGTAGGCGAGAAACAACGAATGTGGCCCAGCAGAAAAGAACTAGAGAGGCTCGCGAACTATACGGGCAGAAGAGAAAGGAAGAACTTAGGCTTCTCAGAAGTTAAAGGAAAGAGCACGAGACGCGCTCCATCGAGGCCTTAGAGAGGTGTAACCAGAAAAACGAATCTCCGAAGTTTTACCAACAATTCATGGCATATGCCAAAGCTGTAAAACCCGAACAGAAATCTGCAAGGATTGTCTACGAAATCTCATTGTTAAACAACAGCTGGTGTGGAGAATCTGGAAAGAGTATTTCTCCAGACGGTGATAGAGAATAATTTTTCACAGTTAGGCAGAATGTACCATTCAGCCTGGAAGAAGACAGACAACATTTTCGTCCATTCTACCAAGATGAAGTCAGGAAAATTTCCAAGCTTAGAGTTCTAGACCCGATGGTCTTTAACTGCCTAGCTGTTTAAAGCAGCAGGTAATAATTGGACACCGAGCATACATCAACTCATTCCTGAAATTTGGGTCGCCGAAGCTATGCCCAACGAATGGAACCTTAGCATTGTTTGTCGGATCCAGAAGGGAGATCTCCTAAATTGCGTCCGCTACAGGGAAATAAGTCTCCTTAACATTGCATATAAGAGCTTGCCTGCCGCTTTCAAACTGACCGGTCCCGATTAGTGCGGTTTTAGGGCAAGAAAGTCCACCATCGACCAAATTTTTATATTACGGCAGATCTTGGAAAAAACATAGGAGTTCCAAATCGATACACATCGCGTCTTCATCAATTTTAAAGCCGCATATGACAGCGGTGACGAACAATGCAGAGCCATATCCCTGCCAAGTTCTGCTGACTTCGCAAGAATGATAATGAAGAATGCACGCTCCTTCGTCAAGGTCGGTAATAACTAAACCGAGACAGTGAATGTCAGAAAAGGACAAAGAGATCTGTTGTCGTGTGATTATTTCACACGAATTTATGCAAAACTCACAAGCCACCTCAAGGGGCACCATCTGCATGTGCAGACCACATTGACATAATGGGAAGAATACAGCAAGCTGTCAATGAACATTTGCGACTATCGCAGCAGAAGCGGCAAAGATGGGCTTACCGCCCTACGAAGGAAAGTACACCCTGAATGACTCGAACTGCAACCAACCTCAGACTGCTTTAATTTGCAAACCGTTCATGACAGTGAGCTCAAATTTTGACACATGACAGATAATTTTATTATTTACAAGCCTTTTAAACGATTTGCGTCTCAGTTGTGTTGAAAAATTTTTATCCGCGATGGAATTCAAACGTGATAATGTGATTGCTTTATATTTGGCTGGAAAACCACAAGCAGCTATCGTTAGAGCCCTCCAGCACCTCAACGTGAATAAATCATTTGTGTCTCGAACCATGAGCTTGGGCTCAAGCCATTGAAGTTCCAAAAAGCACACGATCTTACACCGCAACAAAAAAAACGTTAGAGTCGAAAGAGCGAAGGAGTTGCTACGCTTGCACGAAAGTGGTGAGTTGCCGAATTTGGTTTTTTCCGATGAGTCGCCATTTGTTATCGAGCAATATGTCAACAAACAAAATGACAAAGTTTATAGTACTTGCCAGAGAGGTCCTTCGAAAATTTACACCTTCGGACGGCCACCAGAAAGCAGGCAGCACCAATGGTGATGGTTTGGGCCGCCATAACCGCCGATGGTCGCTCTCCACTCGTATTTTTGGACCGTGTCGTCAAAATTAATGCGATCGTATACCGTGAAACTGTCTTAGAGGCAGTATTGAAGCCTTGGGCAAACAATCCTTTCGGTCGGAGACTGTGGACATTAAAACAATACTCGGCACCATCACACAAAGCGCGCGTCAACCAAGATTGGTTAAAAAACAATGTTCCACACTTGATTTCTTCGACACAATGGATTGCAAATTCTCCGGATGCAAATCCGTTGGATTTCTCTGTCTGGGGTATTTTGAAGGCGAAGGTTGGCACTAAAAAATACCAAAGTTTGGACCACCTCAAACAAGCACTTCGCCGGGAATGGGCCAAAATACCGCAGAACCACTTGCGCGCAGCGTGCTATGCTTTCTTCGGCCGTCTCAAGGCCATTATTCGCGCCAAAGGTGGATATATTGAAAACTACTAATACAATTTGAAAATTGATATATTTTCCAACATTTTTTGCTACGGCACAATAAAATTTATCAAAAAATAAAGAAATTATAGCATTTTAAAAAGTTACAGTTCGGGTAAGTCACCCTGTAGATGATGTAAACAAAGAGAGACAAACGAGTTCGACGCAAAGGACAAAACATTATTATAGGTAGCTACAATTTTGAGGTAGTAAGGGACCTTATATACCTCGGCTCGACTATCAACTGCGACAATAACACCGGCGCGGAAATTATGCGAAGAATCACTTTTGCTTAGCGCTGCTACTTGGGGATTGGAACGCGATTGAGTAGTTAAGCTCTCTCTCTCGAGCAACCAAAAAGATATTATACGGGTATAAGACACTGATAATCCCACTCCTGCTCTACGGCGTAGATGCTTGGATACTGAAGAAAAGCGGATATCAATGTCGATCGCTTCGAGAGAAAACCTGATCGAGTAATTGTCGGTCAATTTTGTATAAATACAGAAATAAGAAGACCTTTCAACACAAAAGCTGTCCTCGTCACGATAACTCGGATAATCCGATCTTGAGCGCTTGGACACCAGCGCCTTGACACGAACCCAGATGGACAACTCAGTAGAGAACGAAGGGTATCTCAATCAACTTCATTTGCGCAACTGGAGGCAACTGGCGTTAGTTCGAAAGGCATGTTAGCTGAAGTCCTATTCTACCCCGGACTGTAACGCCATCTAAGTCGAGGAGCTCGTAGAAACTTTCTTTGGTAGCATCGTCCTTTTCCTCTGTTGGGGCGTGAGCTCATATAAGGCTGATGTTAGCGAATTTACCTTTGATGCGGGTTATTATAAAGCGTTCACTCACGTATCGAAAACTTTCTGCAGACTGCTGAAGGGCGAAGATGACACAAATTCTGCTGTCAGGCAGAGCGAGCCATTCAATATTGATGATGCAAGTTAAGAACTCCGTCCACCCGACCAAAATGAAGTGAGGATAGCAATATTATATAAACTGCAATCGAACAATGCTGCCGTGCCGGAAGGCCTACCCGCCGAACTATTTAAGGCTGCAGGAGATAACTTGGTAGAAAGCATACACCAACTTTTTTCCAAAATTTGGTCAGATGAATGTATGCCTGATGAATGGAACCTTCCCATCGTTTGCCCGGTTCACAGGAAAGGAGCCCCTCTAAACTTCCGCAACTGTAGAGGTATCAGTCTCCTTAACATCGCAGATAAGATCTTGTCTGCCGTATTGTGCGAGCGGTTGGAACTATTTGATAGGGTTTTAGGTCCGGTAAGTCCACAATTGACCAAATATTCACACTACGGTAGATGACAGCATCGACAGAGATGAGCCATACAGACCCATGTCTAGTTTTGTTATCTTTGCCAAACTCGTTCGCTTGTGCAGGATAATGATGGAGAAAGTTCGCTGCTGCATCAAGGTCGGCAACGACCTAACCGAGACTTTTGATGTCAAAAAAGGATAGGTAAGGCGACGCACTGTTATGTGACTTCTTTAACATCATACTTGAAAGAATTGTGCAAAACTCACAAGTAAACACACAAGGTACGATCTTTCAAAAGTCTGTTCAATGGCTTGCATACGCCGACGATATTGTGTAGAACACACCGAGCTGTCCCTGATGCGTTTGCGAGTATAATAGAAGCGGCAAAAATGAGTCTAGCGGTAAACGAGGGCAACACACAGTATATGCTGTCAACAGGAAAAGACACCCAACATCGACAGCTATAACTTTGAGGTAGTAAGGGACTTTGTCTACCTCGGCTCTGCTGAGACGACATCTCCCCAGAAATCAAATGAAGGATAACCCTTACCAATCGTTGTTTCCTCTGACTGAGTAGGCAAATGTGTAGTAAGGTCATCTCCCGAAGAACCCAGGAAACTCTAACCCTTTCTAAAGTGGATGATCCTTGGACGTTTTGAGAGAAAAATTCTTCGTAAGATATTTGGTCCCGTATGCATTGACGGGTTCTGGAGGAGGCGATTTAACAATGAACGACATTTACCCGATCAAAAAACTGCGAATTGAGCGTCTGAGAAGACTGCGACATGTAGAGCGAATGAACACCAACAGCGCGCAGAACCTTCGACTCTAATCCGGAGGGACAACGCAGCAGAGGAAAGCCTCGCCGTATGTGGCGCGCGCAACTTGGAGTGCGCAACTGGAAACAGTTAGCCAGAGACCGCGCTAATTGGAGAGGCTTATTGGTTGAGGCCCAGGTCCACACCGGACTGTAGCGCGGCCTAAGTAAGTAGAGACAGGAATTTTGAGTTCTCTTTGTTGATATACGAGTATTGTACTCGTAGATATTCACATCGCGGGAAATGTCAACGTTTGTTTGTCCCATTTATAGTTGTATACATAGAAAATC
This sequence comes from Volucella zonaria, assembly GCA_963966105.1. Classification (NCBI taxonomy): domain Eukaryota; kingdom Metazoa; phylum Arthropoda; class Insecta; order Diptera; family Syrphidae; genus Volucella; species Volucella zonaria. Next base: position 96,335,583 of record OZ014531.1, read on the forward strand.
ATGTTATCCGAATTTATTTCTAAGAGCGTGTACATTAAGTAGTGGGATAGGTCTGCCCGCTACGTGCAACTACAACATTTCAACGTCCTATTTCATTCATTTCCAAATCGGAAGTCTCCCTGTCATTGTGTATTCTCCAGATACTGACCTAACATTTACACATCCCGTTTTCTCAAGGCAACGACATACTCGTAAATATTATCTAGATCTAATTTACACTACTGCCCTTACCTCATTTGTAGTAATTCAATTCAGTGGACCACTCTGTTGGTCCTACTAAGAGTATCCCATACAAACAATGAATACTATATGCTCCAATTCCCCATCATCCAACTATTGCCTCGCCATCAAAGTGGATACTCTCTGTATGACAAGCCATCGAAAGCAATTCTCCAACTACTCTACTCTGTAAACACATCCGGATTTGTTGACACTGAGTCAATCAATCACCACCTAGAGCTAGAGCCATTGGTGCACAGAAGTACACACATGAGCCCATCACACAGATAGAAAGTTACGAGGCATATCACTAAACCAAGCAAATTAGATTCAATTAAACGATTTCGATAACACAACACGTCCGTCCGTTCGTCCGTTCGACTACAGCCTTATCATTCGCAATGGATATGCCAATAAACGATGAATTAAGCGATAGGCGTTTATTAGTCGACAACCCACTGCCTTTCTCACGTCACAATATCAAATACAGTCAATCTGTCAAAATATCCGATGGATAGGTGTCATGCAAGTTTTGCAGCTTGCAATTGACCAACTTTTCCATCAACTCGTACTCGTATCTGTTGCCTCTGGATTGCGCTTTTTGGTTGAATGTTTGAAAAGGCTGCAAGCTCTCCCTCCAAGTGACGTTTACACAATTATAATTCCCTGTAATTGATTGCAAACAAACATTAATCAAAGTGAAACTTAATTATCCATCCAGGCAGGAGTTTGGGCAAGAGGGGGGGGACACCGTGGGAGCGGCAGATAAAATGCATACATACATACGTATGTAATATCGATAGAGATGCTCCAGATCGTCTAAGTGAGCTTCGCCGGCAAGCTGTGATGGCTTGTAGTAGTTGGTCGGCTGTGTTTAGTTGAGTAAGTACCACCAGCACCTTGAAGGCATCTTTGAGATATACGAGTACATATGTACGAGTACGTACCCCAACGGATCCGGTGGAAATCTAGGACGGATGCACCTCACTCAGAATAGTCTATATGGAGTCTGTGGAGTTGTCTATGATGACGATGATGGCTCTTTCGCTTGACTTGAATTTAATTTCATGAAATTGCATCATGTGGAACGAATCCAATGTGTGTGTGGTGCTCTCAGGGTATATAGAGACGGTCTTGGGGATTTGTGCCTTCCAATGCTTGCAATCGAGTACATGCTGAGTTAGATTTATGCATATGAGTAAGCGAAATCATTTTAATTACATTGAGCGCATCAAATATTGATGATTCTTGAGAGAGCGAGACAAGAGATCAGACTGTGCACCATCAATTGCTGCTGTAAGAGGCGGAGGAGAAGGTTATAACCCTTGAGGCCACCTCTTCAAACACTTGGACTATTTGTACGAGATATGAAGGAGTGTTGCAACAGCCGCAATGAAATGAAAACTCTACGAGGAATTCAGCACGTATAAGCAGTTGCAGTAGGTAGGTGGCAAATTTAATTAACAATTTTGAGAGTAGCAAGTGTGAAGGTAGGAAAGTGAGTTAATCGGGAGGTTTCCAGATTTCTAAATGCACTCTTATACTCGAACTTTCATCTACAGTGATGTGTGGGATGTTACATTTGTAATAGAATGACGAGACGTTAGTCATGATAAAGTGTTGGATCAGTTAAGGAAGTACTTAGCCTACGGCCTCTGATTGCAAATTAATAAGTCTATGTATGTACTTAGAAAAAGAGTTGTGTGTGTTTTTTTACGTCGTCAGCACGGAGCTTGCCTTTACAAGGCTTACACTTCGAGTTTTAAATAACAATTTAGGTTCGCATTCATACGAACTTCAAACAAATCAAGAACGGAAACCTGTTGATTATTCTATTCGTCGCACACTTGGTTTTTAAATTATAGTGAACAATTTATTATAAACTAAATTTAGATGATTTCTAAACGTTCTCAGGCCGAGGCAGTGTCTTTGCATCCCAAAAAGCTCACAATTTGGTCTGGATTTTAGATTGGGACTTAGTGTAGACAACAACTGATGGATAGCGGGCGGTGTGAGTGAGAATTTTGTTGGTGCACTGTTTTCTATTGTTGTAAGGGCAGAACACCTACAACAATTGGATTCGGTAAACCGACGTTAGAATTTTCACTTCGCAGACGATGCTAAGCACGTCGGTGTTTGTGTTTTTTGTGTTTGTTTTTATTTTCCCATAATGAATCGGGATTTTAGGGTGGACATTGCGAACATACACGGGCTAAAAAGTAATCACTTTTCCACGTCCACGTCTGTACGTTCAGACCAGCTGTTTTGGCACTTACTATAGTGAAACACAGGTACGAGTAGATCCCCGCCCACACCTCTCAGATCACTCTGATCTGAAGCTACCTGGCTACAAACTAGTGCCAATTTTTCCTTTCTCATCACGGTCTCGCCGTTTACGTGAGTGGTGATGTAGCTTACCAAATTCCACCACCATGTAGTCCCTGTTCCAACCCAGAATTCAATTTCTTGTGGTTAAAATTCCATCTCCGTAAGAATATTGCCCACTACTGCTTTATTTATAGAAGCCCCAAACTGGACAGAAATTCGACTTTTAACGAGTTTGATGCGATGTCTGACTCTACTCAAAGAATTGTATCCCTGTATCCTCTTACTGAAATTGTTATTACGGGCGATTTCAATATACCCCATTCTGGACAGACAACACCCGAGGGACGATGTGTTGAGATCTTCGCTGCGGAAAACAACTTAACGTACCTTGTAAATGAGCCCACACGAATACCAAACGTTGATAGTCATACCGCCAACACCCTGGACTTGTTTTTAACTTCTAACCCTGATAAATACACCGTAGATGTGCTCTCCCCTCTAGGCTCGTTAGACCATTGTGTCATATCAGCAAATTTCTCGTACACCGATCACACAGTTAGAGAAAATATTCCTAAAAGAAACGTATGGCAATACGGGAAAGCCAACTGGAACGGTCTTAACAGCTTCTTTAGCAATTTGAACTGGTCGTTATTTTCCTCGATAACGACGTGGATGCCGCTGCTGACATGATCACAGAAACCATTCTCTTTGGAATGAGATGCTTTATCCCTCATCGGATGAAGAGTATCAGACCAAAAGAAAAGGCATGGTACGACTTGAGCTGCAAAGAGGCTGTCAGTGTTAGAGAAGTGTTTTTTCGGTCCTTCAAGACCAATCCGACAGAGGAAAACCGAAAAAAGTTTTAACGAGCCAGAAATGACTGCAACGTCTTTCTTAAACGTGTAAAATTCCAATACGACCAAAATCTGAGGCAAAAAATACTGCAATGTCCCAAAGGCAGTAAAAGCCTCCTCCTCCATCCCAACGCTCATTTACAATGACATTCCAGCTGTCAGCTCTTTGGACAAGGCCAATCTGCTTGCTGCACACTTTGCGGTCAGCTCAACACTCCCGGATTTTGCGCAGTCCGCAGTAGGCGGACTACACTTGAGTGCGTCGAATCTTCAATGGGACGAATCCACTTTCGTACTCGTGTAGTAGCAAGTGTACTTAAAGATCTTAACATACATAAATCCGCTGGTCCAGATGGTATATCTCCCTTCTTCTGAAGAGGTGTTCTTCCACGCTGGCAAAACCACTGCGTAAGCTTTTTCATCAATCCTACTCTTTAGGACTCTTTCCGAGCAGATGGAAAACACCATTTGTCCAGCCCGTCCCTAAGAAAGACGAATCATCCTCTCTTTCTTCCTAAAGACCCATTGCACTTACGTCCCTTCTTTCCAAGGTCATGGAGACGCTGATAAACCGTCAGCTAATGAAATATCTCGAAACACGAAAACTTCTTAATGACCGACAGTACGGTTTTCGTAGCAACAGGTCCACTGGTGATCTGAAGACATGTCACACCGAAAATTGGAACCAAAGCGTACATCATTCTGGCGAAAGCAAGAAAGTTGCACTTGATATTTCGAAGGCATTTGACAGAGTTTGGCATCAGGCTCTTTTGTCGACAATGCGTGCTTTTGGGATCGACGACTATCTTCGAAACTGCGAAATAAGTTATCGTCTATCATAGTTATGAGCTTGAGCCTCTGGCTGATGTGGGGTCCACACACCGATTCCGGCAGTATCTCCTAGGTAAGCATTTTAAAATATGCACTAACAGATTATCGATCCTAAAAAAGAGCGATGAGCAAAAAGGAACTTGTACCTCGTATTGTCCGACGTTGGTTAAAGATGTTGGAATACGACTACGAAATTAATCATCGGCCTGGTGACCCATGTGTATGCACTGTCTAGCCACCCGTATGAAGATGCTCAACAAACAGATGTAGTCGAAATGAGTGTATTAAAATTAAACATAGACAAGCCCATTTGGCTATATTCATTACAACTTCAAGATGAACAAATGGCGGAGTAAGACTCCAAACAACAACGGCGAAAAGCAGATGCATATAGATTAGATGTTAAAAACTGGCGGTGTATATAGACGAGTAGACAAGGAACTCAGGGAATACGTATAGAAAGGCATTCGTCACCAGGTGATGAGTACTACACCATTCTTACAATAGGAACGAAGTCCAGCTCCGTGAAGAAGTCCATTTCATAGAAAAAAAGGGATTCCTTTTGAGGTGGTGCATTTAGACCATTTAACAAATCCACTAAAGGAAATTCATTCTTGATAATATTGGTAGATGCGTTCACCAATTACTACATCACTAAGTACACAGGGCACAGGTTTTCTATTTATTTGGAGCACCACGTCGCATAATATCCGATAGAGGAACTTCGTTCACATCCAACATCTTTGAAAATTTCATAAAGCATTTCGGAATTGTCCAGGTTCTAAATGCCGCCAGAACTCCCAGATCCAACGGTCAGGTCGAGCGATATAACCGCACCGAACTACATGGTCTACTGACAGCTGTAGAAGATGAAAGCCGATGGGACCAAAAGGTGAGACCTGTACAATGGGCCATAAACAATACATTCAATGAATCGACTCCTCAATAGACGATAATGGACTATCTATCTATCGATACCCATGGCCAGATGTATTGGCCCAAGAGACAGATTATAGTCAACACCAGCAACATATAGAAAACATTCGATCGAACGGTTTGGATCATACAGCATAAGTCAAAGTAAAGCAAGAATCCAGGCATGATGCTCAATACGGAAAAGTCCGAGAGTATAATGTTGATGGTCTAGTTATGTCCAAAAACGATGCCGTAAACTCAAATGGTACTTCACGTAAACAGCAATCAAAATATCGCTGACCCTACATAATGGTAGCTGTACTTTCTCAGGATCATTATTAAGTGGCCGAGATACCAAAAACCTTATTCAGGAGTATAGTCAGCCGGTAGGATGAAGCGTTGGATAATATATGACTAGGGACTTGATGAGGGCTTCGAAGAAGTAAGAATGGGCGAATCTGCCACAAAAACATAAACCTAATCGTAGATCGCATTGCTAATTATAATAGCTCTCCGAAGAGACAGGATGTTTGAGAAAATAAAATAGAAAAAATATAAATTCTAAAATATTTGTTTAGGTTTATTTATTTGGAATTTTGATAGACGTTAAATGAGTTTTTAACAAATGTGCACAGTTAAGAAAATACGGACATAAAGAGCTATTTGCGTAGGCCAACTTCTAGCTATTAAAGTAAATTCACTATTAAAAGCGTTAACTAAGCTAAATTTATTAGAAACCTCAGAATCATTAACACGAATTGCATTAGCAAAGATAAATTTATTATAATAAGGCAAATGGGAATTCTTTTTATGAGTTTAAATGACAATTTTTTAAACTTACTTCTCAAGCCGAGGCTTAGATGTCCAATAATACAAGGTTTAGGTCGTTTAGAAAATTTTTTCAGGGCCCCAATGGAAGTAGATACTTGGTAATTGGAGTACTACCAATAAGTTGAATTCAAGGTTTCCAAAACACAATGCTGTCTGCTGTCGTTAAAGCGAAATTTAAACACCTAACCATTATCCATGGATGGTACTGCATCTTCGAAACTTTGCATTCTCTGTATGTTTGTCATTGACAACCTACGCAGGAAAGACCCAATACTTATTCGATTACGCCAAATATACTATATTCCTTAAGAGGTGGAGACATGCAAAGCGCGAGCTCTGCATTCGTTTTTGTATTCCTTCTTTTCGAACTTCAAGTTTCAGTAGCTTTTATTCGACTTTTTTTTGCAAATTGTTTAAGGGTCTTCCTGCTTATATACGAGTCGTTAGAGAACTACCAGCATTTTTAAGGGAAATAAAAGTCTGGCTTCGTAATTTTGATCACAATGAAATTGAGATTTTGTGACGCTTCATTACTTAATATAACTTTGATGCTCCTATATCATGCTCCCCTGTCGATTTTGATATATGGGTGGATGCTAAGGTGTTACCGAGTGCTGCCATCTTTAATAGCACAAGAAAATATCAGATTGATTCATCAGTTAGTTTTGATTTGACAGCCATTTGTATTCAAATGCTTGGTGTTTTTTAATACAATGGAAAAAGAGCAACATCGATCCGTAATTCGATTTTTAACTTATTAGGAGCGATCTGCGGCTTGCTAAGAACTAAAAACGGAATTTGATGCTGTCTATGGGAACCCTTCCCCATCTATGATAACCGTGAAATATTGGATAGACGAATTTAAACATGATCGTACATCCGTTTTAAATGAGAGGCGCCCAACCCGACCGTCCGGCAGACGTGATTAGCAAACATGATTCTTGCTGATCGCAGAGCAAAAATGCACGTAGTACCTACCAGAGGACGTAAGCGTATCGTACGGAATGGAAATCAACATTTTACATGATTAGTTAAGCATAAAAAAGCTGTCGACCTCAAAGATGCCGCGATTGCTCATAGGGGCAACAAGCGGATACGGCTTTCAACTTCGAAGCAGTGTTTGGAGCTCTTTCATTGAAAGCCGTAGGAGTTTTTGCTTCGAGACGTCACCGTTGATGAAACCTGTATCCACTACTACACGCCAGACATCAAGCGGCATACGAGTACCTAGAATGGGTTTTTCCGGGCGAATCTGCTTCGAAAAAAGGAAAGACAGTCCCATCGGCTGGAAAAGTCAAGGCTACGATTTATTCGAAGGTGAAAACCCCCATGGACGATTTGTAGAAATGAAACATGACCATAGGGCAGAACTACATAGAGCTGTTGCACCGGTGTGACAAGAAATTGACAGGGACACGACCCTATTTGCTAAAGAAAATATGTAGTACACGACAATGCACCAACTCACTGATCCTGAATCGTCGTGGCCCAATTGCATAAATCGGCTCATCCGACCTGGCTCCCTTTTTTTTTGTTGTCAACATGAAAACGTGGCTAGCAGAAAAGAATTTTAGCTCGAACGAAGAGCTCATGGCAAAACAGAAGCCTATTTTAAGAATTTGACAAATCATATTCTTTAGATGGCTTAATGAAAATCTCAAGGAAAAATGCTTGCATTGAAAAGTATATAAAAAAAAAAAAGTGAAAAACTTGCGTTTTCATTCCTAACACGGGTTCTTATTGATCCACTCTTACATGCACTGGCCGACGAGGCCCACTTTTAGTTCGATGGTAAAATTGCTGTTTCTGGAAAAAAGCAAATCCTGAGGAGTCTAAATTACACCCACAAAAGCGCACTATTTGGTGAGGTCTTTAATCTGGTCACAACCTGGTTCTTATTTTTTCAAAAATAGTCCGCATTACAATCAATGGTCAACGCTACCGTACAATAATCCATGATTATTTCCTAGAAAATTTGGGCGACATTGATCAATATATGCCACACTGCAAATGAAACCGTTGACTTACTGAGGACTCGTTTCAACGACGACATTTTATAACGAAATAGATCAGTGAATAGGCCACCAAGATCTTGCGATTGGCGCCACTTGATTAGTTCTTGATTAGTTCAATCCCGCAACTCTTGTCGTTACTATTTAAATAAAAAAAAACAAGTCTATAACTCGAACAATCTCTTACACTCTATTTTCAAGTCTTTAGAACTGTTTTACTGAATTAAATAAGACAAATAAAAATAAATAAAATTAGTCCGATTTTTCTTGGTAATTAACAAAACCCGATCTTGCATATAAAATTAAGCATTCACATAATCTTGCTAATATACATATTCCGCAAATCCCTCCGAATCAAATCGAATTTTGATAGCAAACGGGTTTTGGAGACGAGTACCTCCCGAGGACATTGAAGTTTGCAAAACTTGAACAACAATCACTGATTCGAGACAAATTTAAATGTTGTCCGCCTAAACTAGTATTTGTATCAAAGCGGCAATTCACCATCATCGCTCCTAATAAATTAAAAACTCGGCCAACCCATCTTGATAAGCAAAACAAAAAACAAAAACATATCGGGCGGTGAGAGCCCCAAGAGCAGATCCCACACTTCCGCAAAAAAAAAAAAAAAAACAAAAAAAACACCATCCTTCGAGACCATTTGTCTAAATTAACCCACCCGACCTGCCAACCAATAAATTTATACCCTTCCACCTTTTTTTTTTTAATTCCATTTGACGGATACCCTGAGGAGAAAAAGAGTATGTATCTTAATGTCATGGTCACCTGCGTGGTGCGTGGAGAGCCATTCAGGTAAAACAGGTAGTAGAACAGCCCCGAACCCCATCATCGTAATCCGAAAGAAAACAAGAAAAAATGGCCATTTGAAGTTTATCCGAAATGTCAATAGAAACGTCAAATAAAATCAAAAACACCTTTCGAACGTGACAACAACAAAAACGAATACATACGTAATAGTCTGTCAGCTGATAACGGTTCCCGGTGAATCGCAACGTGATATCGCTTATATCAAGTCGGTGGTACTTGTCGCGGTTGTCGCGTCGCCCGATAAAACATGCGGCGACGCCAGTCAAATTACACACCACTTCCAAATCAGATACGAATTTCACTTTTAACCACCCTGTGCACTCTACGCACCCCTGCTTTTTGGTTTGGGGTGTGTTTGGTTCTAATTTTTTTTTAGATTTTTTGAATGCTCTTCTGTTTTATAATTTTACTTTTTTCTTTACTATCTTTCTACACAAAACACTGACGAATATTGCAGAAGAGCCACAAGCAAAAGAAGAACATCAGGCGTACACAAAACACTGGTAATCCATTGCACTGAAAGCCGGGACGAGACAGACCCTTTAAAAAAAAGAAAAACAATAAAGACCAATAGAACTCCACCTGGCTTTTTAGAACACTACCGGAAGTTCGACAGACAGACAGACGGCAAGTAAATCTTCCGCGACGCACTAATAGAACACACAACCCAAAACAGAACAAAAAAAAAAAACAACGAAAACGGAAGAAAACAAAAATTGCCCCGATAAATACCCAAGTAACTGCACTAAAAATGGCGTTCAAGTAATTTACGAACACGAAACGAAATACCGCTCACTTTGAACACCCTCTTCGAACAACCGCTCACGATTTAATACTGAATTGTGCCGCTGAGTTCAGAGAATCAAGCAGCAGAGGCAGCTGGCAGCACGAAATAATAGGCGATGCGGAGCGAAGCGCTCAAACACCGTGCATGTACCGGTTTAATCGAAATCAGCTGTTGGAATTGCGCGATTCTCTTTCGTTCAATTTGATTCAATTCAAAACAAAATACAACTAAGAGAACCGAAGTCGGTGCTCTTCGGACAGTGAATTATGTGAATGAATCGAATGAACTCTTGCTTACCAGACTCGGGTATACTGTTGAAGCAGACAACAAAGAGACCGATAGTAACAGTGGGCTGTTAGAGTCGCTGTTAACGAAGAGTCCTTTGCACGATTTTTCCTTTGGATGGAACGGCAAAGATTATGGAGCAAAAGTGGTATGGTGGGCTGTGTATAGGTATGTGTAGAATTGTACAGATGCCATTATTATTATCTCTTGCTTGATCTTTATACTGTGGAGTGTGGAGCTCCTTCAGGAAATGAGCTGGAAGATGGGGGAGTTCAAGTTGATAGTGGTCGTCGTCGTCGTCGTCGTCGTCGTCATCGTAGGTGACTGCTGGATAAAAGGGTGAAAGTGAAAGTACTTTCGTCAGAGTGAAGTTTGCGGGAGATTATATTCGAGACTCTGTGGCATTCCTGTGGGCGTTATAAATAAATGTATTAAATCGATTATTATCTATTTCCATGAACCGCTTTTTTTTTGCATAGTTTAAGATGTTTGGCGTCCTTAAGTGATAGAATGCGTGAATACTGAATTATTTATTATGTCCAATATATGTAATATGTTCATATGTCGGTTTTGGTTTGGGTTTGAGGAGGAGAAATTCAAATAACATTAATACTCTCAGCGTGAACTGATTATCTGAAAAATTTCGAGGACCCGTGTTTTTGTCTGTTGATAAACTCTTTCCGTTGTCATTTTACTGAGCGGCTTGCATACTGGTTGACTAGTAGGTAGTGCGGATACTTACATGGTCTTCCAGTAAAAGGCTTCATTTTGAATAGTCTGGCACCAAAATGACAACACATTTTTTGTACAGTCGACAAGTTAAAACTACGCCATTAACAATAATAGAACGTTTCATATTTTAACGACGCATAGAGATTGCTGGCAAAATGGTGAAAAACAGTCGAAAAGCTAAAAGATTTCTCGGACGAAGTGAAGCACCTTTTGGCTCATCAATTGTAGAATTGAATCGGAGCTACTGGAACAAGCTAGTTATAAGAGGACCCAAAACACTGTCCGGCCATATTATCGACTGGGCATATGGCTCTTCAACCTTGTCTATTCCACATTGATTTCAGCAATTCAGACGCATAACAAACCACTTATTTACTTACTTAGATGACATTACATGCCGGGGTGGTCCTGGGCCTCAACCAATAGACTTTTTCAGCTATTGCGGTGTTTGCCGTACAGCCTACAGTTCGGCACTCCAAGTTAGTTGAGGTCCTCTTCCATTTGTGCGTGCCACCTTAGGCAATATGTTCCTATACTGCTTTATCGCTCCGGGTTGGAATTGAATATTTGCGTTGAAGCGTTGGTGTTTATTTGCTCTACATGTCCAAGCCATCTTAGGTGACGAATGTCAGTGTAACTGAAAAGATTGCAGAGTTCGCCGCTAAATCTCCTACTCGAATAATTTTGGGTTTCAAAACAGCAAAAATATATTTTCATCCACCTTTGCTAGCGTCCATGCTTCTTCACCATGAAACAGAATTGGGATGATGATGGAAACAGCTCATTCTGTCCGATTCGTCGATGTTGTGTTCCCCTTCTTATTGACAGCATATCTAGAGCCATCCAATTCGTGGTCCGTATTTTACATCCCTGTTTCAACCACATACGTCAAACCCAACTGTCATCCGAGACTGTTTATGTTTAGTTTAAGGTTTGCCATTGTACAATATGAATCATTTAACAATTGCTGAACGTGTTAAAATTGTGAAATCTTACTACAAAAATAGTGATTCTGTGATAGGTACGTTTCGCGTATACAAGCCGATTATGGTCGACATAATCGCTCATCTGAGGATACTCTAGGTAAAACTGTAAAAAAAAATCGAAGAGTCTGGCTCTGTTACAGATGTCTTAAGGCCTATCCACCATCGAAATGCACGCTCTACAGAAAATATGTTTAAAGAAAGTGTTGAAGAAGATCCGCATCTATCGATTTCACGGTGAGCACAACATTTGGGCTTGTCTTACGGCACATTATGGCGTATTTTGCATTTGCATTTGCATTTGCATCTACAATCTCATAATGTTCAACTCACTCAAGAATTGAAGGCAGCTGACCACGGAATGCGTAGAACATATGCTAATTGGGTGCTTGAACATCAGAGTTCGGATGAGCAATTTCATTTTTCACTCGGTGGATATGTTAACAAATAAAATTGCCACGTATGGGGAAGCGAAAATCCACATGTAACAATCGAAAGATCATTGCATGCAAAAAAAAGCCACTGTATGATGTGCAATTTGGTCTGGTGTAACCGCCCCGTCAATTCTCATCGCTGATATATGTCGAAAAGTCATCGAAAATTCCCTCGTCAGAATCAAATCCTGGAAGAACTCTGTGAAGGACATCTGAATGGTGTTATGTTCCATTCATAATGGTAAGATCCAAATAATATATTGAAATAAAAATTTTATCGAAATATAAATCATAAATATATTTTATTTGAATTTACTTTCGGAACAGCAAAATGGATAACCCTGTACTTCTGGACTCTTTCACAACAAAACCCATTCCCATAGTTGCGAGCACATTAGTGACAGCTGGCTGAGTTCTGCCAATGATGTCAATATCATCAATGGATGCAAGTTGACTTGGAAAAAGACTTTTATGAAATAGTGCTTCTAGGGTTACTTGCGACTTCGCACAATTATTTCAAGTATAGGGTCATCCAACAAGAGATATCATTTTAAATTTCGCGCCATTTTGAACTACCAATATTCCATTATCATTACAATGGCTTTTGATAAGTAAAGGAGCAGGAGGTTATTAAATATCGATCGATACACACTGGCAAAACGTGTTGAAATAATGAAAATATCGCAGAAACCTTTATATTTATTTAAATTTATATTTATTCATATTTAAATCGCTGTTCACATTAAAATGAATCTTATAAATTAGTGAAAGCCTTAATACTCGTAATAAGTTAACAAATTTTAAATGGCAAGATGGAAAAAAATAAAAAAATGTGAAAAAATTACAGAACTTAAAAGATAAAGGGTTTTTAATTATACAAACTGGCTAAGTGCCTCAAAAGTTTAAGTTTTTCGTGTTTCTTACTCCTCTCACTTCAGTAGCCAAGGAGTTCCACAGGCGGACAGCATGAACATGGCATTCCGAGGTTAGGCATGAGTATGTTATTGGAATCAAAGCGAAAGTCCTTTGCGAACGCGGAGAAGACAATCTACATACAATATAGGTACTCAGGTTGATGTGTTTGTATTATATCATGCAAACAAGATAGAGAGCGGAAAACTAAGAGGTTGTCGAATGAGCAGCCGATGAGACCTTTTGAATAAGCTGATATGTGATCAGATCTTCGAAGTCCATACATATAGCGAGTGATATTGTTGTAGATAACATTAAGATTTCTTTTACTTCCACAATCAACCTGACTCTAAACCTAGTAAAATTGTCAGTAAGAGGGTTTTTGCCATCATTTTCCTTATTGTAGGTGGTGTAAACAATTTCATTGACCAGAGCAGTCGAAGACCCCCCCAAACATTTCCGATAACAGCATTAATATGGTCATCCCAGGTAAGGGTGTCATTAAAGATAAGTCCAAGGTTTTTAGCAGTTCTGATATATGGGACGATTTCTTGACCAAGTTTGATCGGCGGCAAGGGTGAAACGTCTAGTGCTTTCCTATTTATGGCAAGGACTTTAGATTTTGTAGGGTTTAAGCTCAGGAAGTTAGGTTGGCCCCACAGCAAGACATCATTCAACTCTTAGTTAATTTGTGCAACGACTTCATGCAAAATATCAACAGGACCACTCAAACGCAATTGGACATCATCGGCATACATATGGATCAGGGAACGTCGAGAAATAAGACACAAATCGTTGATATGCATTGAAAATAAAATAGGCCCAAGTATTGATCCTTGTGGAACGCCGCACGAAACTTTAAGGAAGTCGGAAGACTTTGCGTTAATCACAACACATTGCAATCTCTTTACTATATTAGCTTTGCTGACTCTTTTGAAAAATTGTACAAGCTCTGAAGTTTTCGACATAGCAGAACGTGATTCACCCATATCGAAAGCTTTGGAGAAGTCTAAATGAATCAAAAACGCTACAAATTGTTTATCCAGGGACTTCCTTATGTCGTCGACTACGGACAATAAGGTAGTTTTGCAGCTGTGTTTAGGACGAAATCCCGACTGACAACTGCTAAGAAGTTTTTTCGATGTCAGATACATTTAAATTTGTTTTAAAATTACTTTTTCAAAAACCGTACTCAAAAGAGGCAGAACTGCAATGGGTCTGTATTCACTACTTCCTTTTTTAGGGATTGGAATAATTTTTGCCTTTTTCCATTCACGCAGATATTCAGAGGTGATAATGATGTGATTAAAAATATGAGTAACGGACGGCAGAATATATGGAAGCAGAAGTTTTATGAATCTGGGATCAATTCCATCGATACCTGTTGCATTAGACTTTACTGCGAATACAGCTTCAACAGTGTCTGCGTCACTTACGCATATAAAGCCGAAATCATATGCAAAATTTCTGATGGCTCAAATGTATTTTGCCCGGTTTCGGTTGCGAGAGATGTAGGCATTGTGACAAATGTTTGATTAAGAAGGTCAATCAATTTCATCAGGCAGTTTAGGGTTCCTTTTCCCAATTTTTAGCTCTTTTAAGGCTTCCCATGTATTTGCCGACCTATTTTGACTCAATCTACATATTTTCGTAGTAGATCGTTTTCGCAGCTCTTATCTCTGGCACTAATTTATTATGTAGACGGCAATACGCACGATGCAGTAATTCAAGTTTGTGTCGCCTCCAAAGATTAAAAGATCTATCTCGCTCTTGCATCAGTTGTATGATACTACTGCTTAACCAAGGTGGCGATGATCTACGAACAACCTTAGACTTCACAGCAACGTTTTTATCAAAAAGAAATCTAATCTGCTCTTGAAGAGATAGTACTTTATCATCAACTGACCGTAGGAATCGAACATTATTTCAGTCCATACCCTGCAGGTCGTGCACCAAACCATGGTAATTTAGATTTTTAAAATCTCTGAACTGATACCTAAACTCCGTCGGTTTATTTTGAAAATCTAAGGTTAAAAAGATCATATCGTGTCTGGAGAAGGCAGGGCTGAGATTTGATTGTAGAGTATGACCTTGTTTGTGTCGCTGACAAAGAAATGATCAATAAGTGTATTTGCGTCATCCTGGAAATGAGTAGGAATACGTGTATTAACTGGAATCAAGCTAACCGCTTTAAAACTATTCACGAATTTCGACTTTACGTTTAGTAAAGTTCATACTGCTTTTGGTCATGATAAAGCTCCTTCTCGCACAGCTATAGTGAATTCAATCCATAAATTTGAACGTCTCGGGCAGGTTAGCGATATGAATACTCCAACTCGTGTTCGTTCGACAAAGTCAGCCGCCGTAGTTGACAGTGTGACTGAAAACCCAAGCGTGTCCATTTCGAGAAAATCCCAGAAATTGGGCATACGAGTACCAGCAACCACTTTGCACCCCTTTTTATACAAAAAGCCTGGCGTACATACTTATAAAGTCTAATTGGCTTAAGAATTGAAGCCAGCAGACCACGCATGAAATGAAACATCTTGGTATAGACTGTATGATGTCGAAAAAGTTACATGACAGTGCACAATCTGGCCAGTTTGTAAGGTATAGCTCGTCACTATAGATTCTGTCTTCGTGGTCTTAAAATCGCTAAAGAGGTGGTGCGAATCGATTTGGGCTTCTCATGTTCATTCTCAGGACCTGCCGTTGTATAAATATTTTGTCAATTGTAGACTTACAGAACCTAAAACCACACTGATATGGGCCAATAAGATCGTTGATACATAGCTTTAGGAATTTGCGCAACACAGCTGATAGGATCTTGTATGCGATGTTAAGGAGACTGATGCCTCTTTAATTGGCCCAGTTAAGGGGGTCCTCTTTCTTGTGGATCGTACAAACGGTGCTAAAGTCCCATTTTTCTGCTATACTTTCTGCGGATAAGATTTTAGGAATGAGTTGATGTACTCGTATGTATGCTCTCTACGAAGTCTTAAATATTTCGGCAAGTGGGTTCAGCATTTTTTTTGTACTTGAGCTGGGATATTGCTATACACTCTTCAATTTCAATTCTTTATAAAGACTTTTAAACCATACAATTTTTAACACCAGGGCAGCAATTTTCATTAACAGGATAATACTCAAGCGGTATAAATCGTATATCAAAACCCTGGATGAAGATCTTCAAAGTTTCGTTATTAGTGACAGCGATAATTAAAACCCGAATTGAATTTGTAATCCAGGTATCGCCGATACAGGTTGGTCAATACATCACGAGACTGGTGTACTACATCGGTAATAACCTTGATCATCGCAGCTCTAATTTATGGCACTGAAACATGAACTCTTTTGAAAATCGGATGAAGATATCCTCAGTCGTTTCAAGAGAAAAATCCTTCGAAAAATTCTCTGTCCTCTTTGCGTTGACGGGCCTTGGTGGGTAGATTCAATAACGAAATATATGAGCTGTACAGCGACATCGACTTCGACGTTGGCGCAAAATTGCACATCAGTCGCCTGAGATGGTTAGGATATGTAGAGCGAACAGACCCCAATGCTCCAGCCCGCAGAGTCTTCGAATCTTACCAGGAGGAACAACGCAGTAGAGGAAAACCTCACGTTGGGTGGCGCACACAAGTGGCAGGGGATCTCAATCGACTGGAGGCAATTTTCTAATGATCGGGCTAACTGAAGGGGCTTGTTTGTTCGGGCCCGTGTTCACTCCGAACTATAGCGGCACCAAGTAACTTGTAACTAAGTAACAAGAGCTCCAGACGCACAAAGAAATACTGCACCATTACGAGTATAACCCTAGATGTGAACAAGGCGTTTAATTCGGGGAATTGGGAACTGATTATGAACCTGTATCTATTGGTTTAAAGTACCTGTGTAAAAAAATAACGAGGTAGTTTTCGAATGTCACTATAACGAGTCATAGTTCCTGAAGTTACAGTCGGTGTGTCACAAGACTCGATTATAAGCCTTAGAGTAATAACAGATGCTCAAAACCGAATAACAGACTCCTTCTGGATGGAGCTGCAAGCTCTATACTCATGTATGCACACACACACAGGCTGGTCGTTGAAGTTTGTTTAGCCCAGCCTGTGTAGACTTTTGTTTAGTTTTATGTCACTTAATTGGAGATACATATGGGACTATAGGTCTAAGGCCCCAGTTCTTATGCAGTAGACTGCATAACAGTAGTGAGATCTTGGCTTTTTCTGTGGTTTTTTTTATATGTGTATTCGAATTGAGTTTCTGATTCAGGATTTTAGTTTGCACAATTTTCTTCTCTTGGTGAAGGCAACTATGGTACTGTTTTAGGGTTGACCTTGAGTTCAACCTTTTTGAATAAGTTTGCTACGAGGTTCTTAGCTTTTTGGAGGCGATCTGAGATTGTTTCTTCAAATTTAACTCGCAATGTCATCAGCATATCCTTTAATCAGGAGTTCATTGATTACGATGTACCATAACAGAGGAAAAAGAACCTCTCCTTGCGTACAGCTTTTAGCAGTAATGACTCTGAGTTGTGTACTACCTAATCTGGTTTTATTCTTCTGTTATCTTTGGATTTTCTTCACTTACATGTAGTACTATCAACTCCTTTGTTTTGGATACATCTTGATATCTGGGCGGGATTTGTGTTGTCGAACGCACCTTTGACATTTATAAAGCAACCAACCGCAATTTCCTTGACTCTGAGTGATTTCTTAATCCTGAAGGTTAGACTCTGATTTTCCTGGTTGGCAGGCAAATTAATTGATATGAAGAGTGCTTTGCTTAAGAGCCCCGTCTCTTATGTGCCTGTCTATAACTTTTTCTATTGTTTGGAGGGAAATGTGAGAAGAGATTTATCCGATTTTGGTAGTTCAGTAGGTCAACCCCCAGTTTTGAGTATCTTACGAAAATCGTTCTTCATCAGTTTGGAATGTATCCCCAAGCATAATTTATTCTAAAGATATTTATCAGGGAGAACGTGTTAATATCGTCAGTTGTATGACAGGTTTCGATTTGTTCTAGATCCACAAGTGTTTCATATGAATTGTTGTCAAATTAAAATTCATTTTCATGAGGGATATACCAGCTTGATCAAAAAGAAAATTAAAAATACAAGTTTATTCAGCTAAATCTATATTGTCCCCTTCAAAGTAATCCCCATCGACTGCAACAAACTTATGCTTGCACTTGATCCAATCTTCGAAACATTTTTTATATTACGTTTTTTTATATCAGTGCTTCCTGCGATTTTTCCATTACTTCCTCTCGGCTGCTGAAACGTATTCCCCGTAGTGGTTTTTTTAACTCGATTGAACAGAAAGAAGTCACAAGGAGCCAAATCTGGTGAATTCGGTGGCTGTTTGATGGTATTTATTGCATTTTTCGTCAAAAAATTACGAATATGATGGCACTGTGCGACGGTGCGTTATCATGGTGCAAAATCCACGAGTTTTCTGCCCACAATTCTGGTCTCTTTCGGCGAATTGCTTCACGCAAACGTCAACGTCTTATAATGCCCCAATAATACTCTTTATTTACTGTCTGGCCTTCTGGCAAAAATTCATGATGCACTACACCGTTGTATTCCATGAAAACTGTGAGCATTGCCTTCTTTTTTGACTGGAAACGACGTTTTTTTTTGGTCTCGGCTCATTTGGTGAACGCCATTCACTTGCCTGATGAATGTGGAATCGGACTCAGCCTTGCAAATCATCTCTTTTGCGACGTCAACACGGTCTCTTTTTTGCATAAAATTGAGGTCTTTTGGCACAAACCTTGCTGCTACACGACGGAAACCCAAATCACTAACCAAAATATATTGGCAATGTTCATGTCCTCCGCTATCCCTCTGATGGTTAATTTGCGGTTATTGCCCAACATTTCTTTTACTTCATCAATGTTTTCGTCGGTTTTCGATGTCGATGGTCTCCCACTGCGTTCATCATCTTCGATTGACTCACGACCACTTTTGAACGGCTCGTGCCATTCGTAAACAACCATTTTCTTTAGAGAATCGTTGACGAAACAATTTTCCGATATTGCCAACGTTCGCGCACCATTAAATCCGTTTTTTACGCAAAATTGAATATAAGTTCGTTGTTGCAAATTTAAATCCATTTCTAGAATTGTAAAAAATCGCCAACACACACAGCGATAGATGTACTCTTGGCTACGTAACTTTTGCAAATGTCAAGCTATAACGCTAAGATTTAGAGGGAATGTCAACAACAGATTTGCCAACTTAAAAAAAAAACACAGAACTCAAATCGGAATAATGAGAGCGCCACACGGTGGTATGGTGCGGGAACTTTTTGATCAAGGTGGTATTTACGCCCTTAAAAAAGTTACAGGGTGGCGTCAAGTGCGTTATTTCGGTAGCCAATTCACAGGTCCATTTCCTCAAGAAGACAATGGTTGAGTAGTATGATATATATCGCCATCCAATTAAAGCCACATATCGTCCGGATTATTGTTATCCATACTTTTGAAGAAATAATCCCCGACCATTTTCCTGTTACATTGGCCATTCATCATGACGGGAATCCCGGGTTAATTTTTGAAAAATTAAGGAATGATGATGCAACCAGGGTAAACACAACACCGTACCATACTTTTCGGTCCCGAGGGTCTTTTCTATAGAAGCGGCGATTTCGTTGGCTCACAATTTCAATATACACAATTCTGGTTGGCTTCGACATTCTGGACAGACAACACCCGAAGGACGGTGTGTTGAGATCTTCGCTGCGGAAAATAACTTAACCCAGCTTGTAAATGAGCCCACACGCATACCAGACGTTGATAGTCATACCGCCAACACCCTGGACTTGTTTTTAACTTCTCACCCTGACAAGTACTGCGTTGATGTGCTCTCCCCTCTAGGCTCGTCGGACCATTGTGTCATATCAGCTAAATTCTCGTACACCCACCACACAGTTAGAGAAAAGATTCTTAAAAGAACCGTATGGCAATACGAGAAAGCCAATTGGAGAGGACTTACCAACTTCTTTAGGAATTTTAACTGGTCGTTATGTTTCCTCGATAACGACGTGGATGCCGCTGCTGACATGATCACAGAAACTATTTTCTTTGGAATGAGATGAAGAGTATCAAACCAAAAGAAAAGGAATGGTATGACTCGAGCTGTAAAGAGGCTGTCAGGGTTAGAGAACTGTTTTTTCGGTCCTACAAGACCAACCCGATAGAGGAAAACCGAAAAAAGTTTAAACGAGCCAGAAATGACTGCAACGCCTTTTTTAAGTGTGTGAAATTCCAATATGACCAAAACCTGAGGCAAAAAATACTTCAATGTCCCAAAGGCAGTAAAAATTTTTGGTCGTTCGTCAAAAATATTAGAAATCCTGACTCATCCTCCATCCCAACGCTCATTTACAATGACATTCCACCTGTCAGCTCTTTGGACAAGGCCAATCTGCTTGCTGCACACTTTGCGGCTAGCTCAACACTCCCAGACTGTGCTTTGTCCCCGCCTACACTTGAGTGCGTCGAATCTACAATGGGACGAATCCACTTTCGCACTCGTGTAGTAGCAAGAGTACTCAAAGATCTCAACATTCATAAATCCGCTGGTCCAGATGGTATATCTCCCCTTCTTCTGAAGAGGTGTTCTTCCACGCTGGCAAAACCACTGCGTAAGCTCTTTCATCAGTCCTACCCTTTAGGACTCTTTCCGAGCAGATGGAAAACAGCTTTTGTCCAGCCCGTCCCTAAAAAAGGCGAATCTTCTTCTTTATCCTCCTACAGACCCATTGCACTTACGTCCCTTCTCTCCAAGGTCATGGAAACGCTGATAAATCGCCAGCTCATGAAATATCTCGAAACACGGAAACTTCTCAATGACCGGCAATATGGTTTTCGTAGCAACAGGTCCACTGGTGATTTGATGGCATGTCTCACCAAAAAGTGGAACCAAAGCGTACATCAATCTGGCGAAAGCAAGATAGTTGCACTTGATATTTCTATGGCATTTGACAGAGTTTGGCATCAGACTCTTTTGTCGAAAATGCGATGACTCTCTTCTTCAATGGATTAGAAATTACCTTTCGGAACGTTCAATTCAAGTTGTCTTGGACGGTTTCAAGTCTGATATTCACAAAATAAATGCTGGTGTGCCCCAGGGCCCCGTTCTGTCTCCGACACTCTTTTTAATTTTCACCAACGATCTCTTGTCTGCTACTTCTAATCCAATTTATTCCTTTGCTGATGACAGCACTCTCTGCTTCTCATATTCCAAGTTCATTAAATTCCGATATTAACAGCATAACCAACTGGGGAACTATCAATAGAGTGGAATTTAATGCTTCCAAAACTCAATGCTGTCTGCTGTCATTAAAGCGAAATTCAAACACCCAGCCAATATCCATGAATGGCACTTGCATCGTCGAAACCGATAAACTTTCCATTCTCGGTATGTATATCAGTAACAACTTACGTTGGAATGACCACATATTCGATGTCGCCAAAAATGCTGCGAAATGTCTAGGTTTCCTCAAGCGATGTAAGAAATATTTTACCCCCTCTGATCTGGCCACAATATATGTAAAAGGCATTTATCCCCCCAAAACTGGAGTACAATACCCACATCTGGTCAGGTCCTCCTAAAACATCTCCGCACCTGCTAGATAGGATTCAAAACCGTGCGATAAAACTCATTGGTGATACTAATATTAGTCAATCAATTGACACCCTTGAACACCGACGTAAAGTCTCCTGTCTCACTTTATTTTATCGCTATTTCCACCACCAGTGCTCCATTGAAATTGCCAGTAGCATTCCGCCCATTCAAACTTTCAACCGTAACACCCGTCTCGCTATGAATGCTCATCAGTATACCCTCAAGTCCATTTTCGGACGTACTCCAAAATATCGTGATTGTTTCCTAAGCCGTACAACTCGCTTATGGAATGCCCTGCCGAGCTCCCTATTTCCTAGTCATTATAGCTTGCAAACATTTAAAAACAATGCACATCGGTACCTGTCTTTTCTTCCCCCCTAAATTTACTTCGACCGCGCTGTGTGCAAACATTTTAAGGGTACCCAAAACCCCTTGAGCGCGCCCCGATTATAAAAGAAAAAAAAACAAACCCATTGAGCCAAAAGCTTCAAGAGCCCAATAAGTAAAGTACCCTCAGACGGCATGGTCTCGTGGCTTAAGTTCCTACCACAACTAGGTCCTATACGGACCACTTCTTTTCGCAAAGTTGTACACATAGTATATGAGACAAAAAAGAAAGCTTAATTGTTACGATTGATACTTACTATTTTGACTATATGTTCTGAGCGCAAACTTCGATTTCCTAAGACGTTATAAGTTCCTATAACAAAAACACAATTCACTTTTTTTTATATATATAAATAACACTTTCTTACTTAATCAGTCACTACAAAGGTCTTTGCTTTTGTCACTTGTATTTATTTGTTTTTAATGTGCGGTCTAGTAATAAGAACGCCTTCCTATTGAGTCAATCCTGTGGAATTGGTTAAAGAAAAAACAAATTTTTTAATAAAGCTGAACTTAATATTGTTTGGACAAACCTGTCTTATTTATCAGGTTGCTTTGCGTCATGTGGATTTTGTGTGGTGCCAAGTTCATCCGGGGTACGACGAATAGCGATTGTTCGATTGTGAAGACGAAAAAACTCATGTAACCTTCTTCACTTTTCGCGAGTTACAAAATATCAATACAAAATACAAAAGTCTAAATACTATGGAAGCGTTCTTCCGGAGTAAATCATTCATGATGATTTGCCGAACAAAACCCTACACACATACAGTCAAAAAGTTACACGGTTTGCAAGTTGTTCATATTGGAAGATATATCAATAAGTTTTTTTTTATAATTAGTGCGCGCTAGGATATGGCGTGCTAACGCTACAACGGCAGCATTCAACGATCCCTGCTTTGGATATTTGGCAGATGAATGATACACTATCATCCAAGAAATAACTGTTGATATGCGAATATCTCTAATATCTTGATAAGCGTTTGTTTCTTTGCAAATAAATTGTTACAGTTGTTATTGTGCATACTTAACTACATAGAGTAGAAGCCCGGAAAGTTTGATCGAAATGTCCCAGAGCTTGTCAACTTTTCTGGACACTTTTCAAGATCTGTAGAAAATTAGTATTTTGTTCATAAATAGCCGTATTTTATTGGGATTAATTAGATTTATTTTATTTAAAAGTAAAAACTTAAAAAATCTTAGCGATGTTCAACTGGTTTGCTTCATATTTTTTGTAAAATGAGTTTTTACAATGTTTGTATGTAAAATCACCAGGTTTAGCATATGGTGAATTCCATTATTTTCAGCGCACCATTTGATCAATGCATTCACGCTTCCAATGGCTTCTGGATAAGAAATATTTGTCGTTTCCACAGTCTCGATATCTGATTCGCCGTTCTGAGTATCAATTTCCTCTATCTCGTCCTCTTCTTTAATTGAGTCCGCATTCCACTCTTCAATCTGTTCCTAAGTCAAATTGGAACTCTATCCTATTTTCGACAGCAATGTATTGACTTTTTTAATTTGGTCCTTATAGGAATGATCCGAAGCAAACAACTCGGACAGAGGAATGTTTTCATCAGCATCAAATCCATTGTCGTCCAAATATTTAATCTTTTTCCATGCATTTTGCAGAACACGTTGCGGAAGTTCATCCCGAGTAGATTTGAGGAACAAAATGCTATGGCGAATGTTATGCGTTTTTAACATGGCTTCTATTGGCATATTTTCTCGGGCTACAACATTGCACAATAGCTTAATTGGCCAACTTAATGGTATTCTGGTCCATCGGCTGCAAATCTGCTGTAACATTCGGGCTAGAAGACGCGCTGAAATGTTACCATCATTTAATTTAGTTTTAAGCAATTCAATAGGTTTGTGCGCTGCGCAATTGTCAATCAATAAAATTGCTTTCGACGTTAACACTTGCCGCACTGAGCTTAGAATCTACGCTCTTACGAAAGTTAATCTACTGTATTAATACCTATTGTATGTAACGTAACATATGTAACTTTCTTTCACTATCTTGTATAAAGTTTTTTTTTTTCTAAGCAAACGTTGATGATGGAATTTTAAATGCACTTCATTATTTCTGTCAATCGAAAATTTTAGTAGCCCGTGATCAGTTAAGTTGTTAAAAAATGCCACGTGAAAATTTATTTTTGGTCGGTGTTATGAAAAATCTAATTCTAGGTTCTAAATTACTTTCAAACCAAGATGTACTTGGTGTTCTTTTTTATAATATGCGATGAGTGAAGTTAAGTTTAGCAAATAGTGTCAGTTTAGTAATAGATCAGTGTTTTGTATTTTGGAAAAAAGCAAGACTTTCTACTCGTGATCGATGTCATTGCTTAAAACAATTGAAAACTCTTTACGAAGAGCTACGAAACATTGAGAAAAGTAAAAACAGAAACACTGACACAATGAAAAAAAAAGAATATGATTTTGCGGAAACCTTAAACGATTTATTTGATATCGCGAGCGCATCAGCCCTGGATTTAATGAAAATTGATTGAGGATAAAAAGTTTTTGCTTTACAAAGACAGAAAGATCGACCACCCATGCTTGGACTACAAGCTTGCAGCTATGGAGAAAAAAAAGAGGATCGTGAGAAGAGAACCAAAGAATGAGTTGAAGATCAAAGTTTGTTCAATTATCACCAAGGTAGGTAATGGTTTCGTTATGTTTAAATATTTGAATGAACAAATTGTTTTGCTAGTATTGTAGAATTAGATACTACTTTTTCATCTGAACAAGAGGAGCTTGAAGTTGAAAAAATTCTATCTCTGAATCGCCAGTGCCAAGGCCGTCAGGCTTGAGCTAGAGTAGATATTTTAACTTCCAGGCTATCGGCAGTGTTCAATAAATGTAAAATAAGTGACAGAGATGTCGTTCACTCCTTGACAGGCTGTATTGAAGCCACTTCCTTGGATCGTTTAAAATTTGTTATTAACCCCACCTCAACGTAAGATAGCGGCCCTCATCAATAAAAGCTAGTGAATGGTAGTTGTGCATCTTTTGACAGTTACTTACCGTAGTTTCAGTCATTTTGAACGCGCAGTTTTTAGTTGACAGTAGTTTGAGGGAGTCGGTGTGAGTATTTTTTGTGAAAATGGAAAAAATTGAGTATCGAGCTGTTATTAATTTCTTGTTTTTGAAAGGCAATACGCCTACGCAAATCAAAAATGAGTTGGACTCTGTGTATGGGGACTGTGCACCATCATTTACCACAGTGAAATTTTGGGCAGCTGAATTTAAACGTGGTCGTAAGAGCTTGGGAGATGATGAACGTTCGGGACGCCCAAAAACTGCAACCACTGCTAAAGTTCACCAAATGGTTTTAGACGACCGCCGAATTAAAGTGAGAGAGATAGTAGAGGTTATGTTATAAAAATGTCCAAAGGACGTGTTTGTTGCATACTAAATCAAGATTTAGGTATGAGAAAACTGTCCGCGCGTTGGGAGCCGCGTTTGCTTACGTCAGACCAAAAACGTGTTCGAATGAACATTTCCAACGCTCTGTTGGGGCAGTTTAGGCGCAGGCCGGCTCAAAAAAAAGCAAAAACTGTTTCTTCGGCTGGGAAAGTGATGGTTTTTTGGGATAGTAAAGGAGTTATCTTCAAAAAGGAAAATCCATTACAGGAGCATACTACGCATCATTACTTGCCAAGCTGAAGGCAGAAATTGCGAAAAAACGGCTACATTTGCAGAAAAAGCAAATCCTGTTTCACCAAGATAACGCGCCGTCTCACGCTTCAGCGGTTGCAATGGCGAAAATCCATGATTTACGGTTTGAACTGCTTGACCATCCGCCTTATTCACCAGATCTAGCCCCAAGCGACTTCCTTTTGTTCCCTCATCTAAAAACTGCTCTCGGAGGACAGAGATTTTCATCAAATGAGGAGGCAATCACCTTCGTAAACAAGTATTTTGCAGAGAAAAACGCCAAGTACGATTTGGACGGGTTAGGGAGATGGGAGCATCGCTGGGAGAAGTGTGTAGAGTTACAAGGAGACTATGTAGAAAAATAAAAAAAAAATTTTGAGAAAAATTGTCTTGTATCATTTTTCGGTCGAAAACTTTTCAGGCAACTTTATTATCAAATGCTACACATAATCATGGTTTTCTGCGGCGTCAGCACCATTAAATGACATTAACTTTCTAAAAAGACTCAATTCCTATAGAGAAGAGGATAAAGCTATAGCTGAACTTGCAATAAATAAGTTCCTTAATCATTTATGGTACCTGAGTGAGGAACTCGCAGCGTTCTCGTTTTTCGATGACAGGCTGAATGTTGAAGAAAAGCGATAAATGGTTTTAAAAGTTTTGGAAGGATAACGAAGTAAAGAAGAAATCACATCTGAAACCAGCTGATGTTTCCCCACTTTTGGTAATGAATCTGATCTTCCATCAGATCTTCTGTCAGCTAAATCAATGAAAATTTTCGTAAGATTTGGCTTTCTGTATTTTTGCACATTGATCCAACAGTTTGGAATGACTAACCAGATTATAGTCGAGCAAAGGAAGTAGTCGAATCTTTAAAAGTAGTCAAAGATACAGCTGTACGTGGAGTTAAACTAATGGAGGGATTCACTAACAAACTCACTATAAACGAAGATTAAAGCAATTTCTACTTCAAGTGTGTACCGCTTTCATTTGCTTAAAAGAACTCACAGATCATCTTAATAATACGCTTCAAATCTTAAATAACTTCTATTCAAATTTAAAATTTTCAGACTGTGAAAAATTATAGCCAAAACTACCAATGATGTACATAGTTGAGAAAGTTTCAAAACTCGTTACGATGACTGCGTTTCATTATTTATTTGCGCATAAATTATTTGTACAAATATCATCTATAAATCTATTTATTATAAAATCTTCATCTGCTTATTATTATTTATGAAAATATCACTTTAAAAATAAATTTTTCAAATTATTTGGATGTTTGTTTTTTTTTCAACTAGAAGAGAATTCTTAAGATTTCAGGCTCATTGCGGCACATTTTCTTGAAATTGTTTTTGGTCACTATTTGAATATAGTGGAACAAAAAAAGGGTGCTCAATAAAAAAAAAAATTGTTCTTTCTCACAAATAAGGACCACCCTAATGTACATACATATGTGAATTTGTAAAACTGGCACAAGTCCTGCTTACCTCTTCTACGAACGAACCATGAAACCAGTCATGAAACAGTTTTGATGTCACCCAAACTTATGGTGGATTAGAGTAAGTTACCGGATTTTTGAAGCCTTTAAAACAACGCGGATTTGCAGATTTAGCAATAACCATTGCGGTTACTTTGTGTGAACCATCAGCGTTTGCGCACAACATAAATGTGGTTCGCTCTTTTGGTGTTTTCGGCCAAATGCTGTTTTTTCAGTTCCAGCAACGTAGATTTTCTGAGGTACCAAGTGATAATATAAATCTGATTCATCCGCATTGTACACTTGAGCATCGCTAAGTCCAAGTTCATTAGTCATTCCTCTCAACAATTTTCTTATAAACGATGCGATTTGCGATGTGTCGCTCGAAAGAATTTCATCACACACTGTATGATAACGAATTCCATGCCTCTTTTTAAATTTCGTCAACCATCTATCGCTCGAATAGCATAGAGTTCACATCGAGGTGGAGGACTGCAATACAATAAGCGAAACATACTCCACAAAAGAACATACACAGAGGTATAGAAAACACAAGTCAAACAACTATAGACGTTGAAACATTTTGAAGACATTAGACATTTAGACATTGGCAAGGTGAGTTTTAGTAATTGGACCTGTTCATTGACTTTCCTATGTCTCCTATTTCAAAACAAATTATCAAAAACCAATTTAAAAATTTGTTGTTTAAGTGGTCTTATCTTAAAAAGAAATACAATTGATTTTGATAAGTTGTTAAAATATATACAATACAATAATTATGATCCAGATTTGAGTGTAAATTACGATTTAGATAGTGATAGGAAACTCAAAAATTCAAACACGTGTTTTTTTCTGGTCAAAGCGTATCTTCGAGTATCGATAAAAATAACATATTGTAAATAACGGGGTAGGAATATCAAATCAATCTTTGATTGCGACTGATATCAAAGATTTGCCCACATTTGATGGAAACCCACTTTCATTGTTCAATTTTGTAACTAATATTGAAGAGATCCCTAGTGTCATGCCTTTTATATTACAGGATTATACTATCTACGTATACTACATAGCACGTAAAGTTGTTGAACAGGCAAATGAAATACTTGATTATAATTTGAAAGTCCATTACTCTGATAAGAGAAATGAGACAAGTGTCATCAGCGATCTTCATCAATTGTGACAGTATCAGAACAATCTTGAACATACTATCCGCAATGAAACCATGTTAAAGTTCATGAAACCAACCAAACCATTATTAAAGAAAAATTGTGTTTGTACGAAGAAATGTGTTTAAACAACTTTTTGTCTGTACGTAGTTAGCGGTTGAAATCTGCTTTAAGGTCCATGAGACCTAAAAAAACTTCCTAAAGCTTATCAGGATAAAATCGCCACTATTTCACATGTGTCGTCTTACAAAAAATGGAAACGCAATAAAGTTTCAGGCAATTATTCAAGTAGCAAGCTCTTCCAAAACTCAATTTTCCAGATTTTTTTCATATCCTTCTCACACCCAAAATGCAATGAATAATACTATTCAAACAATGCATCATTCAAATACATTTTAGCCACCGTTTTGTACAAAGTATAGTACCAACACTCAATATAACTCGAATATCCATTACACAAATCGAGAAATTCCAAATAATAACAGCCATGACAACCAACTTCCAGTAAATAGGCCTGGGCCAATGGATACATACAGCGGCAATACCAATCGAAATTTTAACCATTATTCTTACAATACATTAACAATAGATCCAACGACTTGCATAATCTTGAGTGTAACGTCTATTATGACAATCACACAAATATTCCATTATTAGCTAATTGAAATCAGCAATCAAATTTATACACTGACGAAACCCCTAAAAATCCTTACCAACATCTTCCATCTACCAGATACCTAACAGACAAAATCGATCGAAATTAGGAATGAAATTGACTATTCAAATTTTCAGATACTAGGCTTGGAGAGCTAAAATAAAAAAATTACGGTTCTAGCTCGCTACCATACATTACAATACACAGTTTAAATAAAGGTTCCCTACAATTTTTCGTCGACACAGAAAGTAATAGGTCCTTTATCAGTCCAGCTACAGTTGCTAACAACATAACAAAACTATTTAGCCCCATTGAGATAAAAACAATTTTTGACACAACAATTTTGTTCGAAGAAATTAAATTAAATGGGCTGCCAGAACTCAACACCACCAGAGAACTTTCTTCCTGTTGTTCAAGTTTCACAGTTATTTTGATGGTCTCATAGGGACCAGATATTTTGGAAAGTTAGATATGAGTATTGATTTAAAAAACTCTTTTGGGATGCCGAAGGCGATGTACCAAATTTGTTAAAATATACGGAATGAATTAAAAGAAAATCCTGTTTTAGTTAAGTAATTCAATCTTTTTTTACTGTAAGATAGGGAACTAAATGTCTTACATCTATGAGTGCTGATGCAAGAAGATAGATTATGGTTACTAAAAGGAAGGAAATGGGTGATAACTGGAGATATTAAGTGTCCTCTTAGACTTAGACTTAGATTATTTTGAACATTGCGTCCGCCTTGCAGATATATTTTCTTCAAAATTGTCTTAAAACTCAATTCGACTAATCTAAGCCCTATATCTGAACTAATTTCAGATGGGTAACCTTATTACTTCGCCGAAGGACCTTCACTCACTTTGGAGGGAACAATGGTCAGTAGGGGATACCTTATCTGTCTAAAAAAAATCTTCCTTTCCTTTATATAAATATGTATATTGCTACGCTAATTACTTTAGGACGTTATCGAGGAGCGAACAAAAAAAACAATTCCACTTGACCTCAACACGAATTCTCCTTATTCTAATTCAAAAGCAATTAATTATTGGGTCTAATTCGTGCGGTTTGCTAAGAGATGGCGTAACTTGTATTATTCCATTGTTATTATTCCATTGGAACATGCGTTGGAAAGCTACTGTCATTGTACGTCATTTCAGTATATGTCATTCATTTGAAGCGTAAACAACAATAATTTTTTTTCACTCAAATATGTCGAACTTTGTGCCTGAAAAAGTGTTTTTGCGGCGAGTTCTTCTCCATTACTTTAATATGAAGAAAACTGCTGCCGAAAGTCATCGTATTTTGGTAGAAGTTTATGGTGAACATGCGCTAGCTGAGCGAACATGCCAAAAGTGGTTTGCACGATTTAAAAGTGGTGATTTTGGCTTGGAAGACGATGAACGTCCTGGGCAGCCAAAAAAGTTTGAAGATGAAGAACTGGAAGCATTACTCTATGAAGACTGTTGCCAAACACAAGAAGAGCTCGCAGAATCTTTGGGTGTCACTCAAGCAGCCATTTCAAAACGTTTAAAAGCAGCTGGATATATTCAAAAGCAAGGAAATTGGGTTCCACATGAACTCAAGCCGAGTGACGTCGAATGCATGTCCGAAATGCTGCTGGAACACCACAAAAGGAAGTCATTTTTGCATCGGATTGTTACTGGTGATGAAAAATGGATCCATTACGACAACCCCAAGCGCAAAAAATCATATGTGAAATCCGGCCAACTAGCCAAATCAACGGCAAAGCTGAATATCCATAGCGCGAAGGTAATGCTCTGTATTTGGGTGGGATCAGATGGGTGTGCTGTATTATGAGCTGCTAAAACCTGGTGAAACCATCAATGGACAACGCTACCGAACACAATTAATCCGTTTGAAGAGAGCGGTGGCCGAAAGCCGCCCGGAATATGCGACCAGACACGAGGCAATAATTTTCCATCATGACAACGCTCGGCCCCACGTTGCTATTCCGGTTAAGAACTATTTGGAAAACAGTGGATGGGAAGTCTTACCCCACCCGCTTTATAGCCCAGACCTTGCCCCTTCTGACTACCATTTGTTCCGGTTGATGCAGAACGCCCTCACTGAAATACGTTTCACATCAGAGCAGAATATCAAAAATTGGCTTGATTCATTCTTGGCTGTCAAGCCGGCGCAGTTCTTTTTTGATGAGATTCACAAATTGCCAGAAAGATGGGAAAAAGTCATAGCTTTAGATGGGCAATACTTTGAGTTACACTATTGTACATGTTTTTCTTAAATAAATGTTCAAATTTTGAAAAAAAAACCGCACGAATTAAGTTATACAGCTAATAAATTTTCTGCCTCGAGGTCGACGCCAACCGAGTTGACAACAACTTGTCAGTGGCTGTCAAAGTCAGACGCGTTGCTACTTGTTCAAATTTTGAAAAAAAACCGCACGAGCAGCAGTTCAGAAAGGTAATTTCTAATCCATTGAAGAACAGAGTCATCGATCCCAAAAGCACGCATTTTCGACAAAAGAGCCTGATGCCAAACTCTGTCAAATGCCTTAGAAATATCATGTGCAACTATCTCGTATTGGCCTGATTGATGTATGCTTTGGTTCCACTTATCGGTGAGACATGCCATCAAATCACCGGTGGACCTGTTGCTAGAGAAGTCGTTCAATGAGAAGTTTTCATGGTACGAGATATTTTTTGAGCTGACGGTTTATCAGCGTTTCCATTACCTTGAAAAGAACTGACGTATGCGCAATGGGTCTATAGGAGAAGAGATTAGAAGATCCGCCTTTTTTATGAACGGGCTGTACAAATATTGTTTTCCTTCTGCTCGGAAAGAGCTCTAAAGGGTAGGATTGATGAAAAAGCTTTCGCAGTGGTTTTGCCAGCGAGGAAGGACAGCCCTTCAGAAAAAGGGGACATATTGCATCTGGACCAGCGGATTTTTGAATGTTAAGATCTTTAAGAACTCTCGCTACTACACGAGTGCGAAAGTGGATTCGCAACATTGAAAATTCGATGCGCTTAAGTGTAGGCGGAGATAAAGCATAAACTGGAAGTGTTGAGCGGGCCGCAAAGTGTGAAGCGAGCAGATTGGCCTTGTTCAAGGAGCTGACAGCTGGAATGTCATTATAAATGAGCGTTGGGATTCAGGATGAGGCAGAATTTCTAATATTTTTGACGAACCACAAACAATTTTTACTAACTTTGGGGCATTGTAGTATTTGTGGTCGTATTGGAATTTCACACGCTTGAGAAAGGCGTTACAGTCATTTCTGGCTTGTTTGAACTTTTTCCGGTTTTCCTCTGCCGGGCTGGTCATGTAGGACTGAAAAAAATTTCTCTAACCCTGACAGCCTCTTTACAGCTCAAGTCTTACCATGCCTTTTCTTTTGGTTTGATACTCTTTATCCGATGAGGGATAAAGCGTCTCATTCCGAAGAGAATAGTGTCAGTGATCTTATCAGCAGCGGCATCCACGTCGTCATCGAGGAAACATAACGACCAGTTAAATTTCCTAAAGAAGCTTTGGTTTTCTCGTATTGCCATACGCTTCTTTTAGGTATCTTTTCTCTAACTATGTAGTGGGTGTACGAAACTGTCTCTCAAGAACATTTTTACGTCCACCTATGCCTCACGACCTAATTTTCTTTAACCGCTCCAACCCTTTAGTTTTATGTAAAATTGCTAAAAAAATATGCTTGGAATAAGCTTTAATAAATCTGTCCGGGGTTGATCCAGGCCCCAAATCAAAAATCAAATCAAATCACGAGGAAGAGGATCGGTTAGGTTTTCGGATATAGCAGAGAATGGCCGAGAGTTCAAACAAGCTTCAATTCGACAAAGGCGGGTCATGAACTCTTCGAATGTGTACTTTGATCCACCTGCTGTTTCTTGAAACTCTTGACTCTAGCCTCCCAGAGTCCAACCACATAAGGTGAGCCCGGAGGAATAAAATGCCAAGATAATACCATGGTGTAAGATTGGAATATCTAAGAATGGGTTTCCCGCAGATGCCTTTTGAACGATTCGATTAGAATCTACAAAATTTATTCCGTTGTCTGAGTAGACGTCTTGGGAAGACCTCTTCTGGCAACAAATCAATGGAAAGCTGGGGTAGTAAGGTTGGTTTCTTCTAGATATATAGCTTTGGTGCTAGGGCATACAAATAAACAGACATATCCCTTCATTACGCTACAGTTTCTATCAATGTCTTTATATCAAAGGGGCCGGCAAAATTCATGCCTGTTTTAGAAAAGAGTTTACAAAAATTTGATCTTTCAGGGGGAAGTGGTTTTGTTGGTTTCCTCCGTGAGGCGATATCCTATGGATGTAATCTAAAAGGATCTTTGCAAACACTGATTCATAGGGTAAAATAGACCATGAAAGACTAGAACTGACAAATCGACTATCATTCACTCGCATTATTTCATGTGCGTCTAGAACTGGATTAAGGGTTAAAAGTTTACTTCATAGCTGGACTAGTTGGTTGGCTTGTACTCGTAAGTACTCATATTCCGATTAAAAATTTATTTTTTGAGAATTGATATGAATCAAATGTGGGATGGAAAACTTGATCTTAAAACGAGGATTCGATAAATGCTGAAATCGAAACACATACGATATTACTCGCAGTGTTTGAGCCAATGACTAAACTCCCAATCCTCTTGTTGCAAGGTCACCTGAATTGTTTTCAGAGTACACATGTCTCCA
This sequence comes from Volucella zonaria, assembly GCA_963966105.1. Taxonomy (NCBI): domain Eukaryota; kingdom Metazoa; phylum Arthropoda; class Insecta; order Diptera; family Syrphidae; genus Volucella; species Volucella zonaria. The sequence goes on from OZ014531.1 coordinate 96,369,221, forward strand.
TATAAGGTCTCCAATGTAGCTTCTAATTCTACTAGTGCGATTAGCAGCGAAGGTACGCCATAAGAAAGACGGTTTTGCAAAACAAGCTAAAACAATAGACGAGTCTGACCAAGGAATTTTCTAATTTGAACAGCGGAAGGATCTTTGCCATTAATGTAGACAGCAAAGCCGCATACAGTTCGAGACGTGGCAAGATAACGAACTCTGCCGGAGCGATTTTTGTCTTAGCACATAAGAGACTCGAGACAGTTCCTGCACTGTCGTTGGGTCAGATATAAATCACAGGAACATAAGCTTGTTCAGAAGAGTCACAAAATCCATGAACTTGCGTATTATTATGCGGACCTATTTTAATCCATCGATTGGTGGAACAAAGGCCCACGCAGTAATGGTAAAGTAAAAAAGTAGCCCTCGATGTCATCTTAGTGGTACTTGCCAGATCTCAGTTTGTTTTTTATTCTTTTGCCAACATTGGTCATTTATCAGAGAATAACAAAATAAATTACTTCCGACACTCTAGAAAAAACTAGTTTGTTTTCTTGACAAATGAATTTACGCAAGTTTACAATTTCAATCTCTGGTACAATATTCCTCTTTTATCTTTTGATGAATACAAATATGGAATAGATAAACCTTTTAATGTAACAAACATATACATATTCATATCAAACCACACAGATCTCCTTTAGTTTGATGATAGACTCCGTTAGAATTCCTCAGCATAGCTTTTCATGTGATGTGTTTGCGGCATATCTGATGTATAAAAAGTGAATGTATAAAATCTCATGCTATGGTTACAAAAATCTCAGTGTTTATTACATCAACAAATTCGCAGACACTTAATTTCAATGTCTGGGTGGAATGCCAATTTAGAAACAAAAAGAAAATTCCATGTGAATATCTTTTTTCGAATAGAAATCACGTTCAAGTGGTCGATGTGTGTGGTTTGAGAGGTTGGAAACCAGCACTTTTATTACTCGAATTTAATGGACTACGGCTGTTTGCCTTTGAGCTGACGATTCGCCTTACAGTTTAATTTTTATCGTTTTAATGCTATTTCAGGGATTTAAACAATTTCTACTCGCATCCAGCAATTAGTTTTATGTTTTTTGTTTGATTTACAGAGGTGCAGTAGAATTGATAAAAATGAGAAACCGTGGAATTGAACTAAAAACATGCATCCGACGCATGTCGGATCCATCCATAGATAGATTTTACGCTGACGACCCTATCAAATTCAATAAGCTGAACGATTATCAGATTTCCACGTGGACTCCTTGTTATACATATGCTGTCAAATAACTGGGTTAAGCTGGGCTTACCTAATGAAAGAGGACCAAACCAAGTATGTACATACATATGTGTATGGTGTCAAAAAGAAAGGATCTATAACATCGATGAATCAGACAGAATGTCACGATAAACAGCTATAACTTTGAGGTAGTCAGGGACATTGTATGCCTCGGCCGTGCTATTAAATAAATTGTAAAAATGACATCTCATCAGAGATCAAACGTAGAGTAACACTTGCCAATCGTTGTTTCTTGAGTCTTAGAAAGCAACGGAGTAATAAGACCAGTATCATCCCAGTCTAGATCTATGGGGCAGAAGCATTGAGGTGAGCGAAGTCGAAAGAAGACATCCTTGGTAGAACGACTTTTGGTCTCATTTTGACATGCTTTGGAGGAGTAGATATAACAGCGAAATGTACGAGCCGTATAGCGACATTGGGTGTGATAGCTAGTAGGTCCAATATCGAATGAATAGTCGATCGTATAAAAATCGACAAAAAGAGAAAAACTGGAAAGGGATCTCAACTATCCTAGAGTACGTAACTGGGGGTAATTAGGCAGAGGCCGCGATGAATTAAGTGGTTATACAACATCTGAGTAAATAAGTACTTAAATGGAATAATCTCAAGATATTTGGGGATACTGCAACGCAGATAGATAAATCAAGGGCGAAGCGGGGTAATAAATATGAAAACTTGCGACAAATACAATAGCGCGTGCTTTGAATAGGTATCAGAAAAAGCAAAGAGTTCAGGGTCATGTTTCCCTTTATTTTCAGGATACTAAATGCCTTGAAAAGTGATCTCCTTGGGGATTAAAAAATTTTTTTTTTTAAATTTTTTTTATATTATTCAATATTGTCCTCTTTTAGTTTGATACACTTATTCCAGCGATTTTCCAACTTCTTGATCCCGTCCGAAAAGTAATTTTTCGGAAGGTCTGTAAAATACTCCTCCGTGGCGTCGATGATTTCCTCGCATGAGCTGAATTTTTGATTGATGAGCCATCTTTTGAGGTGTGGGAAGAGATAATAGTCAGAAGGATCCAAATCCAGTTACCAATCGACGCCAAAAGTTCGCCCGATTCCGCATCAGCAAGTCCAAACACCCTTTCGAAGTGCTCTCGCGTTCGTGTTTTTGGTCAGGAGTGAGCATTCGCGGCACCCAGCGGCAGGATAACTTTTTCATATGCAGAATATTGCCCAAAATATGGTGTGTGCGCTCAGTACTAATCTTTGTGGTATCTGCTAGCTCGCGCACCTTCACTTTCCGTTCAGCCAACACCATTTCATGTTTTTTTTTTAACATTGTCCTCTGTAATCGCATCGGAGGGCCTGCCGCTGCGGACTTGATCGGTAGTGGAGTTGCGGCCACCACAAAACTCTCGAAACCAATATTTGACGGTGTAATCTGACGGAGCATTAGCCCCATAATATTTATCCAACTTTTCTTTTGTTTCCTTCGCCGTTTTGCCTCTCAAAAAATAATGTTTTATGAGAGAACGAAAATCGTTTTTGTCCATACTCAACATGATGCCAAACATTGTTGACGTGTTCAGCTGTCAAAACAAAACTAAAGACAGTATCGCACTGAAATTTGGCATGTCTGCCTAAATATCAACGGACTGTAAGTAACCATAACCTTTTTTGCAGTAGCAGCACATTCTGGCAGTCAAGGAGGTCACTTTTCACTCCATCTAGTATAAGCTAATACGAGTAAGTATGCCCACAAATGAGATATGAAGCAAAAAAAATACGAGGGTAGCCCCAGAAGTACCCGACCTGACGTATAGATGGCGGTTGTTGTTTAAGAAGGATGACAATTGTAGAAAGTACCGACCTTATAAAAATTACATTTGAAGCTTGACGACGCTATGTTGTTTAGTATTTGTTCGGCAGCCATCAATAGTGAATAGAAAAAAATTGCTCATCGTTATGTGATATAACACTTTCAATCTAACCAACATCAAAATGGAACTGGATTCTACTCTGGGGGAATCAGCAGTAAAATATTGGGTGGCAGAGTTTAAGCGAGGCCGTGCGAGGTGCCAAGACGAACATCGGCAGCGTTGACCAAATGTGGTGAGTTCACCAAATGTGTTGAAAGAAATCCACAAAATGATGTTGGATGATCGTCGATTGAAAGTGCGTGAACTAGCAGATATGTTAGGCATTTCAAAAGCACTGTACATCGCATCTTGACTGAAAAATTGGACATATGAGAATGCTGTCTGGAAAGTGGGTGCCGCGATTAATCACAATGGAATAAAAACAGCGTCCTGATTCTTCAATCGAGCGTTTGGCGAAGTTTCATAGCAATAAAGCCGAGTTTTTGCATCGATTCATAAGCATGGATGAAACACGGGTCCATTACTTCACACCTGGGACGAAGGAACAGTCAAAACTCAAAGGGACTCAAAGTGGAGAATCGGCTCCAAAGAAGGCGAAGAGATTTACCTCTGCAGGCAGGGTAATGGCGTCAGTTTTTTGGGATGCGCGTGAGATAATTGTCATTAATTTCATTAATAAGAAAAAACGATCAACGGCGTGTATTATGCGAACTCGTTGTAGCATTTGAAAGATGAAATGAAGAAAAAACGGCCGCATTTGGCCAAGAAAAAAGTTTTGTTTCATCAAGACAATGTACCAGTTTACTCATCCGCCATCGCTATAACCAAAATCAATGAGTTAAAGTTCGAATTGCTTTCTTATGCACCCTATTCTCCAGATTTAGCCCCCTGGGATTATTTTCTATTTCCGAATTTGAAAAAAATGGCTCGATCGTAAAAGATTTGCCAACAGTAAAGAAGTGGAATCTGCGGTTGATGGCTATTTTAAGGAGCTCGACGATTCTCACTATAAACTGAGTATCGAAGCTTTTGAACATCGCTTGGAAAACTGTATTGAACTAAAAGGAGACTACGTAGAAAAACAAACATATTTTTCCCCAAGTTTTTTTTGTTTTCTTTCTAGGTCGAGTACCTCTGGGACTACCCTCGTAGGTAGTGTCCGAATTCAAAATTATTGAAAAGACTAGAGTACAACTGTCTCTACACTCAAGGATATGGACAAGGACTGACTGACTTTGGAAAGGCGTATACCTTTCGCCGCCAAGGGTCTATACGAGAAAGAAATCGATCGGCTATGCAGTCAAGGCTCTAGCCTATGGGCTACTCCTACAGTGCCAGTGGTTAAGAAGGATGGCTCCATCCGAATATGTTGAGATTATAAATCAACGTTAAATCGGGCAGTTAAGCTACACTGCCACCAAATTCCAGCAGTCAGCACACTATTGGCGTCCATTGAAGGTAGATCAATTATCGCTAAAATCGATTTGGCACAAGCTTACCAGCAGTTGGTGGTCGATGAGCGTTCAGCATTGTCCCAAACAATATTCACGCACTAAGGTGCGTGTATGGTAGCCAGACTTCAATTCAGCATCTCCTCAGCGTCGGGAATATTTCAAAGCTGCATCGAAAACATCCCACAAAACATTCCAGAGCTGGAAATAAGGTTAAATGAGGTGTTATCTCGTTTTGACAAGGCTGGACTGCGACTGCTTAAGGAAAAATGTCAATTTGGCGTACCATTCGTGCAGTTCTTGGGTTTTAAAATCGACGCCCTGGGTATACGGCCGTCTGCTGATAAGGTCAAGGCAATCCACAACGCACCAGCACCGAGGGACAAGAAGCAATTCCAGACTTTTCTGGGCGTAATAAACTTCTATCACGCATTTTTGCCGCACAAAGCAATTCTAGCAAAACCGTTACATCGTCTATTGGATAAAAATGAATAGTGGTCATGGAAGCAACACCACGAAAAAGCTTTCATTACACAGAAGAAGCTTATCGCAACAAACAACATGTTAGTTCACTACGATGAGAAGCTGTCATTGGACTCGGAGCAGTTCTCAGCCACATGTTAGCAGATAGGTCTGAAAAACCCAATGCGTTCTACTCAAGAACACTCTCTAAGGCCGAGCGGAACTACGCGCAAATCGACAGAGAAGCAGTGACTCTCGTTGCAGGAGTCAACAAATTTCACAATCATCTATATGGCCGTTCATTCACACTGGTAACAGATCATCGCCCACTATTAGAGATTTTTACAACAGCAAAATCAGTCCCCAACATAATATCGAATCAAATGCTTAGCCGCTCAATTTTTCGTAATGCTCACGACTTAAATATCGCGCTTCAAACTCAGATTTCTTGAGGCTCTGCCCAATATCGACCGAAGTCGAGTCAGCAACGACCGAAGACGTTCTCATGATCGAATTAGCAGCTACGTCAGTCGTAAGCGCGCAGCTGGTGGCGTCACAAACCTTGAAGGATCCACAGCTCTCCAAAGTTTTAAACTGGGTTAGGTTGTATCAAAATCGACCGTTCAAGCAAACTTTATCCATATATTCCCGTCGACATGAACTCTCGGCGAATAGAGGAGCTTTAGTTTAGGGAATCGGGCAGTCACTCCTCGTCCAGCTCGAGAAGCAATCTTAACAGACCTTCATTCACCACACCGCGCGCGCAGCTAACATCGATACCGAAATTGCGCTCCTCGTGAAGAGATGCACATCATGCCAGCAGAACCGGAACGAACAACCACAAATGACAAATCACTATACACCTGGGAATCGGCTAAACGTCCGTGGCCCCGCCTGCATGTCGATATCGCCGGCGCTTCCAAGGTAAAACCTTTTACCTGGTTGTCGACTCCTACTCAAAGTGGCTCGAAGTCTCCGTGGTCAGCTCAACGTCTGCAGCTGCCGCCATTAAGTTTCTTCGTCAACTTCATGTGCTTCCTGGCGAACTGGTATCAGACAACGGGACAGGGTTTACTTCAGATGAATTCAAAAACGTCATAGAAAACAACTTAATCCGACAAACGGCCAAGCGGAGCGCATAGTACAAAGCACTAAGAACTATCTGAAGAAGTTGGGCCGCAACACAAATATTGATCTTGAGTCTTGCCAGCCATTTACTGAATCAGCACATTATTCCGCATGAAGCTTCGAATCACACGCCGGCAGAGCTGCTCCTCAACCGCGAGCTCAGGACATACTTCGAAAAAATACAATCACGAGAAATAACGTTTGGTAAGGTCTGCTACCCTATTAGTTCTAAATGTTTCATTACAGGTGATCTAGTTTGGGTTCGAAATTATGCCGCTGGGCCAAAATGGATTGAGGGTCTGCTTCTGATCAAACTGGCCCCATTTCCAACCGCGTCCATCTAAACGACTCTCTAGCAGTAGTCGTAGTCGTGTGCCGTCATCATAACCCTATACTTCCTTTGGCGAGGCCCCTTCGATTGATGACACAGAAACCAGCGTACCATCATCTGAACAAACTGAGGAAGAACCTGCAACTTTTGGGCAGCACGCACAACCATCTCTAGTGGATTCAACGTCTTTAACATTTTCTGCGTTTTTTCCGTTTTTTGTCCGTTTGCACCAAAAGATATGAAAACGCTTTTTCGTTCGTTTCGTGAATGTAGTTACTGTCAGCCAAAAGTGGAATCAACAAGGAAAAGCTGGGTTTATTTTACATTGAAAACAACGGTTTCATTTGGGTGGATGAAACGAAAATGGTTTTTGGTTTTCTCGCAGTACATGATTATAATTTCTCGTTAGTGCTTCTTATTAGCTAGTTAACTAGTTTTTTAACTAGTTATATTTCTTTAATTAACTGTTTCGTTTCATTAACACAAAAACCGAAAACGACCCACCTCTAAGACACATGTACTGGCTTCTTGGAAAGTATTCCAAGCTCAGCTTAGAAAACAAATTGCTGCTATACAAGCAAGTGCTAAAACCAGTCCGGACATATGACAGCTTTGGGGTTGTACCAAAATTAGTATGTTAACGTCTTAAAGACATTCCAAGACAAAGTTCTTGGACGGTTTGTTAATGCAGCGATGATATTCACAGAGACCTAGGAGTCGAAAACATTCAGAACGAAATTAAAATGTTTGTGCGAAAACATAAAAATCGACTACAAGGACATACGAATATTTCTGTTCAACAGATCCTTGACGAGACAAATTTATTGCACCGTCTGAAAAGGATTGAGCCTCTGGATCTGGGGCGGTGATCAGTATCGCTTAATTTTTAAAGTACGTAAGAATTTTCAATGTGAAATCGCCTGCAAAATAACTTATTAAAGCAAAATAAAACGCGAAAGAAGAACTGTTTGTTGAGTGTGAACTTAGTCGTAGTCTGTATAAGGGTGGTGTATTTTAGTGAGCAAGAATCTCACACTACTATAAGCACCGAAACTTATGGTGTCTATGAAGATTTCTCACCTAGCACAAAAAAAAAAAAACCAATCGGTGAAACTTATACTTTAACACGGCTTCGCGACAGGCAAAACGACATATAAGGAGATAACGAAGAAATACTGACCCATCGTTGCCATCGATTTGCAAAAATTATTTGATAAAACTTCAAAAGATCTTATGCAAACGGGGCATAAATTCCTGGTGTACTCCTGAAGTACTCGTATCGTAAAATGATACGCGACAAGAACGAGGTTGTTAAAACAAAAATTAAATGCACAGCAAAAACGACTCCTTTTCTTGATGTAACAGCTTTTAACTTTTGATAATTGTATAGCGGCATTGGAAGGTTATAGGTTGTTAACCAAATATCATATATGTATTACCGTTTTTCCGAAATCGCAGGCACGATTCTGGCATCTATTTAGATGTGCGAACAATTCAAATACTTAGGCTCCCTCGTTAACCATCAAGGGAATTGGGATCACGGTGATACACATAATGTTACAGAAAAGGATGGTTTGTACACGCCAGTTATTGGACCATCTTTAAGATATGCATCGCAATATCAGAACATATCCGAGAAGTATACAGAGAAAATGACAGCGACAGAAATGGAAATGCAGCAAATATCAGCAAGTGAAACAAAATCTGGTCTTATAAATGGTGCGCTCGTTCGGGAAGACTCCACAATATGAAGCCGATATAAAAGATTGAGCAAGTAAGGCGGTTCTGTCCTGTTCAACAAAGACCGTGAGAAACTCTGGTCTAAACAGCAATAGAGGTTCAATTTTCAGCCGAGGTTCAAACAATAGACCGAAATAATTGTTCCACTCAAATGTAAAAAATATGAGGTGATCCAGAAAAGAGTGGCCTATTCAATGGTTCTAAGGTCCGCAATACGTGAGAGAAATGTGTAGCAAGAGATGTAAATACACGCATTACGTTTATTTGGTCACCTATTAGGCAAATCCCATCACAGCCGACGTCAGGCATGCTTGGTATGTTAGGACTTCTGGGCCTTTAGCGCATCCGACACAATCCGAAACAGTCCGACAGTAGGTTTTTTTTGGAGAGAGAGAGGCTCATCATAGGTATGAGTCGGTGTGTCCACCTACCCACGACCTCCGCATCCCATTCCCGCCGCCAGCACGCCAAAATTGTTACCATACTGTCGCTATTTTGTTCGGCTTCCGGGGGCAGAAACTTGTACCCGCACTCCGGAGCCTGCAACATGAAGGGATAAGTTCTTGCAACCACAATATCGGCTGCCGTGGAGGCCATGCGAAAAGCGGACGCGATTCGAAATAAGCCAATGTTGGACGCTTTCGGGCACCTTGTCTCGAAAGTTGGCAGATCGATAAGCCAGGTAATATTGATATGCTCGTCGAAGCCGAATATTTCTTTGGTTTTCTCTCAATCGGACAAATTAAGTTAGGCCGCGATTTGCCAACTTTACAAAACACTATTTTAAGATGGGTTGTATCGGGAAAGTTTGGAAATAGATTACGAAATTTGCGATTCACAATCACCAAGGAAATCTTGGAAGATACGAGTAGCAAAGACCTTGATAGCATTTTAAAGGCATTTTGGGAGGTGGAATACCCGTAAACTAAAAATGAAAAAAATCTGCGAAAACATTTTCGTGTAAACAGTCCGGCGGCTTGTTAATGGAAGAATCGAAATAAGACTACCATTTAAAGGGATCCCTAGTGCCAAAAACGAGATAATGCATATTGGTCCAGCTGTTCAGTCTGACATATTTTCATTGGCAATCAGGTTTCGACCTCACAAATGTGTTCTTACTGCTGACATCAACCAGATATACAGACAAGTCCGTTTGCATGAAGATGACCGTCGATTCCACTACATTTTATGGAGAGATAACCTAAATGAAGAGGTTAAAACATATCGCCTTTGCGCAGTCAAGTGTGGAACTACGCCAACATCATATCTCGTAACAAGGGCACTTATCCACCTAGCCGAAGAAGAGAACATTTTATTTCCTATCGGCTCATCAGCATTAAAAACTGAATACAGGGTGTCCCAGTTTAGCAGTATAATCTTTTAAGGGCATATTCCCGAAGTTCCGACGAACAAGAATTTGTATGGCAGGGGGGGGCTGTCAATTCTCACTCCATTTCAAGTTACAGCCCATCAAAGTGGGTGACCTCTAATTTTGAGATGTAAACACTTTAAACGCTATAAACTAGTACAGGTACCAAAATAGTTTTGGAAATTTTCGAAAGATAATTTAGTAGTCATACAAGTTTTAATTTCTTTGGGTACATCTGTGCAGGAACAAAAAAGTTATGGCTCGTTAAGCTCAAAATTGTGAAAATTTGCTGTTCCATTTTTTTAATTAAAATGCATTTTTCTTAAAAATTTTACTTAATAAATTTTCTGAAATTTTATGAAATTTTTATCCTTGCAAAATTTTCTAAAAATAATGTTTAGAAACTTTTCTACGTACGATCAACAGATTTTGTAGTAAAAGCTATTTTTCGTCAAACAAAAATGGCCAAAAAGAAGTGTACCTATTGAATTACTCATAAAATCACTTAGATATTTTTATGTGGTCCTGAGACGCACGTTTTTGGAACAGTTTATGGAATTTTTATAGCAATTGTTCGAAATGCCTTCCTTCCATTTGAATACACTTTCGGGCGCGTTTAACCATTTTGGATGGCAGATTAACGGTCATCAAAATTATTTTCATCTCTTCTGAAGCAACACTAATATTTTCTTCGAGCTCTACCTGACTCGACATTTCTCTGAAATAAACCTTTTCTTTCATAGTACCCCAGAAGAAAAAATCCATGGGTGTTAGGTCAGGAGATCTGAGTGGCCAAGTGTTGGGGCGGAATCGACCAATCCATAGTTCGTTAAAAGTATGGTTGAGGAACGAAGTTACCCCGCTGCTACTGTGACAAGGTGCTCTATCTTGGTGAAAGAACATCGCCCTTCTATGAACAAGAGGAACAACTTCAAGGAGCTCTGGCAATCGTTCTCTAAGAAATTCCATTAACTGTTTGTAGAAGAACGTGCGGGCCTACTAAAGTGTTTCCTATTAATCCAGCCCAAACATTTACGCTAAACCTCCTTTAAAATAAACAACACATTTTGAAGAAGTTGTTTACAATAATTAATTTCTTACCATTGAAAGGATGTTGTGCGTATTAAATGGGGATTTGAGTCTCACCAATGGTGTAAATTATGGTGGTTTGTAACCCCATCTCTTGTGAACTGCGCTTCGTCAGTCCACAGAATGCTATTGAGGAATTGCCCGTCTTCTGCATGTTTGCGCAGTAGCCATTGGCAAAATTCTACTCTTCTTTGCGCATCAAATGGAAAGGGTGTAATCTATTTCTCTGTACAGCCCTGTGAATTCTAGTTCTGAGAAGTTCCAACTGCACAGCTAGTCTACGGACGCTGACTGAAGCCTGAACTTCCACAGCACGTAAAATCCCATCCCCAACTTCTGCCGCAGCGGTGAACGTCTGAACGTCCTTCTCTTTTTTTTTGGTGCAGTTGACCCGGTATCAACGAGGCGCTGATAGGTATCAGCAAATAGCCGGATGCACGGTGTTCTACGATTTGCGTATGGTCGTTGGTAATCCAATGTTGCCAACTAAGCGTGTCCATTGCAGAACCCATATACAAACACTATTTCCGCGAATTCACGTCTTAAATACATTTTATGGAGATCAATTTATCAATCGGCTGTTGACTTATAGAGCAAAATGTTGATTGTAGATCAGTTGAAAAATGTCAAATTGAAAGAAAAAGATTAACAAAGCATTATTCTTTCTTGCGATTTTTTTTTCCTATTTGACAATTAACTGTTAACTGCATTGCTCATAGGTACGTTTGTATATTATTCTCATTTAATTTTGTTTGACCATTTTTATTTGACGAAAAATGCCTTTTACTATAGTACAAAATCAGTTGATCGTACGTAAAAAAGTTTCTAAACATATTTTTTAGGAAATTTCGCAAGGATAAAAATTTCATAAGATTTCAGAAAATTTATTAAGTAAAATTTTTAAGAAAAATGCATTTCAATTAAAAAAAAATGGAACAGCAAATTTTCACAATTTTGAGTTTAAGGAGCCGTAACTTTTTTGTTCCTGCACAGATGTACCCAAAGAATTTAAACTTGTATGACTACTAAATTATCTTTCGAAAGTGTTCAAAACTGTTTTTGTACCTGTACTAGTTTAGAAATTATAGCGTTTAAGGTGGTTTCACCTCCAAATTAGAGGTCACCCACTTTGATGGGCTGTAACTTGAAATGGAGTGAGAATAGACCCCCCCCCCTGCCATACAATTTCTTGTTCGTCGGAACTTCGGGAATATGACCTTAAAGAATTATACTGCTAAACTCGGACACCCTGTATTTCGAAGATGATGATGTTCTTACAGGTGCCAATTACATTGATGATTTTATGTGTATAAAGCGAGAGCTACAACTTGTTTTAGCAAGCGCAGGATTATTTATTTTAGAAGACATTCCAACTGAAGACAGGGAGAAGTGTTTTTCCAGTAAGAAACAATGACGTTATAAAAGAACTTGGCTTAGTTTGACATAACCAAAAGAACTGTACTATCAGACATTGCTAGATTGTATGACCCGCTGGGCCTAATTCATCCTATAATTGTAAAGGCAACAATTTTCCTCCAACAGTTGTGGAAATCAAATTTGGATTGGGGTGAATCTCTAACTCAATCTTTAGCTTATGAGTGGACCACTTTTCGTAAGGAATTATTGGACATTGAACACATAAGCTTTGTAAGGCCTGCCTTATGAAGTAATTTAAAATACTCTGAAATCCACGCATTCTCAGATAGTTCGGAGAGAGCTTATGACACTTGCTTATACCATATATGGGTTTAATACGAAGTGATGGCAAGGTTTTTCTGCGGTTGTTGTGTGCAAAGTCAAAGGTGGCACCAGTGAAGAATCTCAGTTTACCTCGCTTGGAACTTTGTGCTGCGCTGAAGATGACAAAACTTGTGAAGAAAATCAAAATCATTTTTAAAGATAAATTCAAGGAGATATTCTATTGGACGGATTCGACAATAGAACTTTCATGGCTATCCCCCGAATCGTATTACTGAAAAACATTTGTTGCGAATCGGTTTGCAGTCATCCAAAATCTTTCGTCAATAAAGCAGTGGAATCATGTGACCACAGATTTCAAACCAGCGGATATTGTTTCATGGGGTGCAAGCCCAATCGAATTGTAAAATTCGAAAATGTAGTTCAATGACCCTCAGTTTCTTTATCTTTCATGCAACCATTGGCCAAAGCGGAGTATCACAGAAAGCATTGATGGCGAACAACTTGATCGTAAAAATTATAATTTTACCTTCACCATAAAGGCTGATGATGATTTTTTTCATTGTTTGGAGTACAGAAATAACTATATGAAATTTTTTAAAACAATTGCTAACATCTTGAAGCTTTTTTCATAACTCATTGTTGTCTAGAAATAATCACAAACAAAGAATTGTAGGAGAATTATCCGTAGTAGAACTTGATAAGGCATTATATTGTGTAACTAAGACTATACACAAAGCACGTACTATGTTAAAGAGATATTATTACTCAGTCCAAATAAGCAAGTTCACGCCCGGTTACACATAAATTCCATTAACCTCTTTCTAGCCAAAGAAAGAATATTGCGAGTTGGCGGGCGCATAGGTAAAACAGGACTGAATTTCGAATCCAAACACCCAGCGCTCCTACCAAATAATCATTTTTTCACCAAAACTTTAATTATAGTATGTAGTTTTATGCATGAAAAACAGCATCATGTTCAGGGGCTCATAGGATTGATTCGCGAGCGATTTTGGCCTGTGCACGGCAGAGTGATTAATAAACTGGTTATGAGGCAGTGCATAAGATGTGCAAGATCCAGTCCACATATTGAATATCCGCAGATGGGAAACCTTCAAGTGTGTGGTATTTTACCTTCTCTTCCTATCACCAATCTGGGAACAGACTTTTGTGGCCCGATTTTGGTTCATTCCAGACGTCGCGGAACTGCTGCTGTTAGGGCTTAAGTGGCAGTATTCATTTGTTTAAGCACAAAAGCAGTTCGCTTAGAACTTGTAAGAGATCTCACAACCTCAACGTTCTTGGGAGCGTTCCGATGGTTTATTTGTCGACGAGGATTATGTCGAGTTATTTATAGTGACAATCGTACAATGGTAATTTCATAGGTGCGCGAGATGAACTTCGGTCATTGTATGATATTTTCCATAACCAACAATCTAAAACTCAAGTGAAGAATGCTTGCTTGGATAATAGGATAGTATGAAAAACCATACCTCCAAGGGATATGGGAATCTGCCGGAAAATCTGCTACTTAAGCATCATATGAAACGCCTTTTATATCTGGCGGCTTTAACTTATGAAGAATTTAAAACACTTGTAATCCAAATCGAATGTATCCTTAATTTCCGTCCCCTGTCACCCATCTCAGAGGATCCTTCCGACCTTCAACCACTTACGCCAGGACATTTTTTAACGGGTGCTTCACTATCTTCGATTCCAGAGCCAGATCTAGGGAATAAAAAATTACTCTTATTTAAATCATTGGCAGCGTGTGCAATGGGTCATGCAACAATTTTGGGTTCGTTGGACAAAGGAATACCTTCACACACTACAACAAAGGAGTAAATGGCGCAACACTGTCAATGAGCTTCAGATGAATGACATCGTTATATTACTAAGGGATGAAAATCCGCCACCTTTAAAATGGAGACTTGGAAGAATTGTAGATGCGCATCCGGGAGAAGACAGCGTGGTTAGAGTGGTGACTTTGAAAACAAGTGGGAGTGGGACAAGAAAAAGAGCGGTGGCAACATTGTGTCGCCTTCCAGTCATTGAAAGGCTTAACTCTTCAAGAGGAGCAAAATATTCGGTAAAACTACCATAGCCCAACGCTTAATTTAATTCAATATCACAAATTGAATGTTATCGTATTTATTGGAAATAGATCTAGCATCTGCACAACGCTAGTTAACTGAAACTGTCATAATTAGCACGTACTTTCTGTCACGCTATCTCATTTTTTAATTGAATTGTTTCATTTTATAATCGTTCTTTTGTTTACCTCTAAAGCACGAGCACGTTGCTCTAAAGTAATAAAGAACTAATTGTACAATCAAAAAGGCTTGATTGCTTTATTTTTTTCAACCTACGGATTTGCACGTGCAATGTTCGATTCCTTAAGAGTCTGCTTGCAGCCAAACACCTAGCGAGACTTGACTGCTAAAAAGCAGACATACTCGTAATCATCATCAAAGAAATACGGTGAGATAGACCGGACAAAAAGAGGATAAAAAACCATGATATCTACTATGGAGAATATTAAAGATAACCGGCGCACAATGGGGCAGAATGCCTTAAAAGTTGGCATTAAATCGACCAGCAAAGTTAGGAACTTTAAATTTCGCATTATTACTCTTGGTGCTAATGGTAATTTATTTTCAAAGTTATTTTTGGCCACGCCTACTTAAACGCCTACTTTTTTTAAAATAAAATTTTTTATCGCATGTAACATATGAATACGCCTAATTAAGTAAAGATGGTATTCTCTGGTCTACGTAAGAAAGAGCAAAATTCTTTTGTCAACAAATCTTCCCTAGATGATTTAACTATGTGCAATCAACTTTATCTGAATTTCTGCTGGAGCCAATTTAAGAACAAGATAAAATTAAAATGAAAAAGGGAATGTATATCTATCTATATAGTAAGTGCGTATTATATATTTGTTTTTCATTAAATTCTGATATTGTTCTTGGTTATTTGCTTGTAAGTGTCTTGTCTTCTCCAAAGATTGTTAATTGCTTTGTTGGTAAATACACTGAGATTCTTGTTCTGGTAGTCGCCGTGTCATCGGAATCTTATGGGTGATAATACCATAGTTGATGACGTGAACAATTTTAACAGCGGCCAAGTCATGCTCAACATTTTTGCTAATCGATGCGCTGGATTAAAAGTTTGCCATGTTAATGTGCAGAGTCTAAAATCAAGTACTGATGAATTTAGAGAACTGTTTTCTTCGCAACAAGTAGATGTTATATGTGTTTCTGAAACATGGTTGATCCCTTTCAGCGCAGATGGGAGTGGTGATGATGATAATTGCGTTGCCCTTTCGGGCTACAAAATACATTGTGGCGACAGATTGACAAGAGGAGGTGGGGTTGCAATTTATTATAGATCTGTGTTAAAATGCGAAGTTGTTAAAAGAAATGAAAATTCGACTGGTATTGATATTTTGTTTGTCGAAATATCCTACAGTTATCAAAAGTGTCTTATTGGTTGCATTTACGTACCAAATCGAAACTTTGCTCTCACAGAGGTTGAAACTGAATTATCCACCTATGTCTTTCAGTATCTAAATATAATTCTGTGCGGGGACTTCAATAAAGATATGTTGAGAAACGATGAAAAATCTAATTCCATTAAGAGTTTTGCTACCAATTGTGGCCTTAACATTATTCATAACTTCGCTCCCTCACATTTCCGAGTTGGTTGCCGACTTTCACTTTTAGATTTTTTTTTAATATCGCACATGAAGTTAGTGTTATTTCATGATCAGATATCTGTGTCAGGTTTTAACTCTTCTCATGATCTTATATTTTTAACTTACGATCTTCAAATGAATGTGCAACCTTCCCTCAATAAAGTGCTTTTTAGAGACTTCAATAATATCAATTTAGTAGCTCTGCATATTGAATCCTCATTATACCCTTGGGATTTGTGTTGGAATCTCTTAGAAGTTGATGACAAAGTTGCTTTATTCGAGTCAATGGTGTTGGAACTCTTCAACAAATATGTACCAATAAAACAAGTGGTAGTTAAGGATCCGGGGCGACCTTGGTTTACCTTAAGTATAAAAAAGCTCATGAGACTTCGAGACAAAGCCTACCGCAGATGGAAGAAATATCCTTCAACTGCGATTAGGACTGCATTTGTTAAGTTGAGAAACTTAACAACTGCTGAGACTCGCAAACAAAACCAGTTTTATTACAAATCTAAGCTTAATACCAACTCTAAGACTCGAGATCTTTGGAAAAATTTGCTCCAGTTGGGCGTTATTCCCACTAAAAATGGTCTCTCCAACTATGCGGATACCAATCCGGATCTTTTTAACAACTTTTTTGCGACAACATCTGTTTCAGACAGTTCTATTCCTTCCACTGAAGCTAATTTATACCGTAGTTCCTCAGACCTCTTTACCCCAACATTTTCTTTCCAAACTATAAATGGCGTCGATGTCATTTTTGCCATTAAATTTATAAAGTTTAATACTATAGATCTAGATGGAATATTTCTAAGATTTATTAAAATAATTCTTTTATTCATGTGGTTGATACGCTTACTCATATTATAACTGCTGCCTTGTTAAATCCTGCTTTCCCTCCGCCTGGAAACTTGCAAAAGTAATCCCTATTCCGAAGAATTGCAATCCGTCTGAATACGCTGACTTTCGCCCAATAAGCATTCTCCCGAGTTCATCAAAAGTTCTGGAATTTATCATTAAGAATCAACTTCAAACTCACGTTGACTCACTCAATTTGATCAATCTGCCTATCGTGCAAGTCATAGTTGTACTACGGCATTTTTGAAAATAGTTGATGATATTCGTCTAAACTTTGATAAATCTTATATAACCCTACTATGTCTTTTAGATTTCTCAAAGGCATTTGATTCAGTAAATCATGAAAAATTGTATTGGAAACTCATTAATAGCTTTAGTTTGGGTAATAGAGCTGCTGAGCTTATTCTAAACTATCTTAGCGGTAGGTATCAGCAGTTTTCATTAAACGGAAAAATGTCAAGTAAGGTAAGACTACTCGTATATAATGGTGTTCCTCAGGGGTCAATCCTAGGTCCATTGCTTTTTGTCCTATTCATCAATGACCTACCTCTTGTTTGTAAACATGCCAATGTACATCTATACGCTGACGATGCTCAACTATATGTTTTCTGCCCGCGAGCGACTTTGGCACGACTTGGAGAGTCCAGTCCTTGTGCACAATACCTGCCTTCGAAATGAAATTGTGAATTGGCGATTCGAGAGCTCGGGTTTCACCCAGTTCAGTGACGAGAATATGGCAAATAATGTCATCACCAACGAAAGGGTATTACCACCGTTCATTTCGAAGGAAGATCTCCAAACGATCTTCGAATCACTCAGAAGTAAAAAGTCAGTGGGAACCGATGAAATACCGAACATTGTGCTTCGACATCTCCCACTAGAAGCGGTGGACATTTATACCACCCTGTTTAATAATGCAATGAATAATGCACATTATCCAGCGCATTGGAAAACTGCGGTGATACATCCCATTCCCAAAAGGAATAAAGATACTTCCAATCCGGCGAATCTCCGCTCGATCAGTCTTCTTCCAAACATCAGTAAGGTTTTCGAGAAGGTAATCAATAGAGCCCTGACTAAGTGGGTTGAGGACAAACATATCGTTCCGGATAATCAATTCGGTTTCAAGGCGGGGCATGATATCATTCATGCTGCGTCTAAACTGGTTTCTGATATCCAATGGAACAAAGGCAAAAAACAGTGCACTGGTGCCTGCCTGATTGATTTGGAAAAAGCCTTCGACACCGTATGGTTAGAGGGACTCTTCTTCAAGCTGGACAGGTTGGGCATTAGTAAACCACTGCTGTATATTCTTTTTGATATGCTCTCCAGTAGACAGTTCATCGTGAAGAATGGCGATGTGACCTCTGCTGGAACATTCAACATTAAAAACGGTCTGCAACAAGGTACGGTAAATTCGCCGATCCTATTCAACATTTACACAAGTGATCTGATAGGTTCACTTCACCATGCCATAGCGTACGCAGACGACTTAATCGCGTACAGATCAGGTCCAAAGATTGAGGTCATTAATACACTTTTGCAACGTGACTTCGACAAAATTAAACAATATTGCGATGACTGGAAGTTGAAAATCAACTTTCAGAAGTCGGAAACCATTCTGTTTAGGACGTCTTTGTCTGGGGCCTCTAGGGATACCAGAAAGAATTGGCGAAAGTTCTGTATCGTCGGACAACATGGACAGCCACTTGCTTGTCGAAAAGTAGTCAGATACCTTGGGATCTGGCTAGATCAATATCTGTATTTTAACAAACATTTAGATGTTGCTCTGGCCAGAGCCAGAGGTGCTTTTGCCCTTACAAGGAGACTGTTTTACAACAGCAAACTCGATGCGAGGGTGAAGGTGATCTGCTACATGGCCCTTATCCGGCCTATGCTTGTATTTGGATGTCCCGTGTGGTTCAACGTGAGAGCAAGTTTATTGGAAAAGATTCGGGTGTTTGAGAGGGCTTGCCTTAGGGCTTGTCTTCGCTTATACAGAACACCAGAGTCTGAGTACATAAAATTCTATCGCAATGAGGTCTTGTACAATAGGGCGAACCTAATAAGAGTGGACAATTTTGTTATTAAGTTGACTCGAAGGCACATTGCAAGAGCAATGACATCGTCGAACAACCTGATCTCTGGGGCTTACTACCCTAATTATATGTATCATGAGAGAGTTCGCTTTGATGGCTATGTTCCTCCAGAAGCGTTCCTCTATCTAGATAGCAAAGGTCTGATCCAGGACAGATTGGCTGTGCCGCTAATCTTCCACGTTGCTCGAACAGCTGCGGACAGGCGACTCAACTACGACAGAGACGTCGCACATGGCAGTGCGGAGCGTCTCCGGTTCAGTAGGGCGGTAGGGAGTCGCGACATGAGGGATGTTGCTCGGCAGCACCAACAATTTTGGTGGCTATTTGAAGGAGGGGAGGGTTCGTCATCGAATTCCTCAAGTAATAGGTAGCTTCATGTGAAGCAAAGTGGGCCAGCCTAATTTTTTTAGCCATGGCCGGCTTACGTAGTTTTAAGTAGGTATAAGTTAGTTTTTAAGAAAAAAAAAAAAATATATATAAAAACAAAAAAAAACATAAATAAAAATAAAAAAAATAACAAAAAAAAAAATTAAAAAAAAATATATATATATATATATGTACATATGTGTATATATTAAGTATATACGCATTATGTATATATATATATATATGTACGTATTAGATGTAAGTAGGTTAAGTAGATTAAGATATATTTTTAAGTAGTCTGTAAGTTTTTAGTTTTAGGTTTTTATAATACTATGTCCATATACTAAGTTTTTGCTTAAAATCTATTTTCTTAGTTTTAGTTGTAATGTAAATATAAAATTAAAGATAAACTGTAATATACGTCGAAAGACTTAGTTTAAGTGTTAGGTTTAACTTAGAGTGCCCGCATGGGGCCATTAAGTTAGTATAAGATTATTTGTAAGTTATTTAAGCTAATTTTTAAGCATTTTTTTGTCTAGCATGTAAGAGTAAATTAATTAAGAAAATAAAAATGCATTTAAACTGAACTGAACTGCAGTTCGACTTTGGGCTTCTTGTAATGGGCTTCAACTTAATGTCAAAAAAACCTTATGTTTTCCTATTGGAAAGAAATTAGGGCATATTGAAGAATATCCCTATGTTTACCTGTCTGGTGTCATCATTAATAACTCTCTTAATGTCAATGATCATATTAACGCTTTAGTTAGAAAAATTTACATTGGCTTGCGGTTGATGTGGAAATCTGTCCGTTATACTCCAGTTGAAATCCGGCTAAAATTAGTTAGATCCTTACTTGTACCACACATAACTTACTCTAGTTTGGTTTACAGCTCACTGGACTCAGCATCATTCAGAAAATTGGAACTCGATTTTAATTTCATGATAAGATTTGTGTTTCACTTGCGTAAATTCGATCACGTTTCTAGGTTTCGAATGTGAATATTAGGGTGTTCATTATTACAGTACGAGTATTTGAACTATCGGAAATGCCTATTCATTGCACGACTTATAAATTATAAGAAGCCACATTACTTGCATTGCAAGATACAGTTTCCTAAACCATCTAGGACTTGTACTATTAATACTCCTAATTTCTTTTACTTAGAAAGTAGCCATCTGTTTTTTGTTCACTCTGTTAGGCTGTGGAATTCGCTTCTATAGGAAATCCGGCGTTTGACCGGAACAAGAAATTTCAGTGTGTATCTATTCGGTTTTTTTAATGATCTTTGGGGCATACATGGCACTAGCATTAATCAATAGATATTTGGTATATGTATACACAAATATATAGCACCGCTTACTTTGTAAATTTTCTTTGACAGAATACGTTTTTTTTCTCTTTACATTTCTTCAGTATTTACATTTCATTAATATCATTGAAAAATTATTATTATTATTGTTTTCTCTTGATTGGAATGAAATTATTTTTATTTTTTTATTATTATTATAATAACGACTTTTTTCTTTCCCCCTTTTTTTTAATTGAATTATTTATTCCCTTAGGCATGTACTTGTAAAAGAGCATGCCTCTTATTTGTACAAACCGCTGTACTTGTTAATTAAATAAAAATAAATTAAATTCTTTTAACTTGGTATCGCAAATATAGCACTTTTGGGTCGAAGAGTTTTCGGTAATAGCATTACACACCTTGTTCATCAACCATGATAAACAATGCTAAGCTGGAGGTACTTAATTTGATCATCATCTCTTTGTTTTTTAGCAACAGATACTGCAGAGCATTCTCTAATAAATTTAATTTTAAGTGGTCTACAATATCGGGTTGAACTTGGACGAGGATTCTGCCAGATTATTTTCACCCCAGAAACTAAACGAAGGGGAACAAGACATGTAATAAGAACAGCTGAGTCATCTGCATCCGAACCATGAAAAGTTTGCTTATAGGAACTGTAACCAGAGCTACCATCAAAGCCCCATTTAGAGTATAAATTTATATTTTATAATTTTTCGGGCTTTAGCAAAACAATAACCTCTCTTTGGTCAGTAATCAAACGTTCAACTGTTAAGTTGAGTAAGTTTGCAGATCAGTGTTAACAGAAGTCTCTGAAATGCACATTTTTTCAGGTTCAGGGTAACATTTGTTTTTACACTCTTGAGCAACTTTGTACGACGGAAATATTTTTGGAGCTTTTGATCTTATTATTTCATACTGGAATCGAGAGAGATTTGCCTCAATCATCAATATCATATAAGTTGGTTCAGTAGCCTCATTTAAGGCGTTCATACACTTAAAAATAACACATTTTTTTACACTTTTTCTATATTCAACTTACAACTAAGATAACAAAAATTTTTTGTATACATATATACATAAATAAATATTAAACAACAATAGACAATTTAGTAACGCTAGTCAAGACACGAAAACGCGCCTGCACTCGAAGCAAAAAATAAACAAATGCTCCACTTGTGACGATTTACTGGTGATCACGTGATCCTAATGAATTTTCTCTTTCTTATTTCTTATTCTCCACTATTTTTCGAAGAAAAATTAAACGTAATTTCAAGAAAAAGATCAAATTTGTAATTGGAATTTCTGCCAGCTAAAGGGGTCGTCTGCCCCATTGCGAGGCGCAACAATGATATCCGTTGCAGCGTTTATTGGGATGCGGATTCGCTGTAAGAAGAAGATTTCGGCAACAAGTCTTGAGCTTCATGCATGTAAGCGAACGTTTGACTACAATTCGCATAAAGTGTGAATTCGCCAACGTAAGCCTTATAAACCCCCACTCCCCGAAGAAGGTTGACCTCACCAAAGACTGCGATTAATGCCTTAAGTATGACGTGAAAATCATCCTGGGGAAAGAGGGCATCTTTGGTAATACACTGGCGTAGTAAACCTTCCACGGTACCACCTGTGGAAACGGAAGAAACTGGCTGACTCTTGATCAAAACAAACTGTCAACCAAGTTGATCATATTGCGATCAAGCAAAGGCACTCCTCCAGTCTTTTGGATCTCCGAACGGTGCGAGCAGCTAACCTCGACTCGGACCATTGTCCTGTTGTAGAGGAGGTACGTATGCGGATATAAGTAACATCCCAAAGCCACCGAACTATTGTGAGGAAGTTCAACGTCAAACGACTACAATCGCATAAGACCTGCAGAGCGTTTTCTGATCGAGCTACCCTTAACTTCTCAAGAAACCTGATGCCGTCACTATCGAACGTAGAAAACCAGTGGCATCAATTGAAAATAGCAATCAGAGAGGACGCTGCTAATGTACCGGTTCGACGATGAATGCCGACAAACAAACCTGGAGAATCAACGGATGTACAGAACTGCCCTAAAGAAAAGAACGGGATGGGCTCGCAGTTCTACGAGCAAAAGAGAAGGGAAGAACATAAGTACCTCAGAAGAAACAAGAAGGCCTTAGAGAAGTGCCACCAGTAGAATGAATCTTGGAAGTTTTACTAAAAATTAAACGTAAAGCTCGAAGCGCAATCTGCAAGGATGGAAAAGGAAATCTCATAGTTAAACAACAGCTGTTGCGGAGAATTTGGAAAGATTATTCCTTCTGACGATAATAAAGAAAAACTTCTCACCGTCAGGCATAATGAACCATTCAACCCGGACGAAGACAGACAACATTTCTATCCACCTGACAAGCTTAGATCTAAGGCCCGATTACTAATCTGCCAAGCTGTTTAAAGTAGCAGGCGTTGATTGTGTACGGAGCATAGGTCAACTCATTTCTGGAATCACGGTCGACGATAGTATGCCCTACGAATGGAACCCCAGCATTGTTTGGGAATAAGTTTCCCCAACATCAATACCAGTCAAAACTAGATGGAGTGAAAAGTGACATCCTTGACCGCCAGAATGCACTGCTACTGCAAAAAGGTTATGGTGCCCTGAAGTCCGTTCATATTAGGCAGACATGCCATATTTCAATACGATACTGTCTTTAGTTTTGTTTTGACAGCTGATTGTTGTTGACGTGTTTGGCATCATCTTGAGTATGGACAAAAACGATTTTCGTTCTCTCATAAAAAATTATTTTTTGAGAGGCAAAACGGTGAAGGAAACAAAAGAAAAGTTGGATAAATATTATGGGGCTAATGCTCGGTCAGATTACACCGTCAAATATTGGTTTCGAGAGTTTCGTGGTGGCCGCAACTCCACTACCGATCAAGTCCGCAGCGGCAGGCCTTCCGATGCGGTTACAGAGGACAAAAAAATACATGAAATGGTGTTGGCTGACCGAAAAGTGAAGGTGCGCGAGCTAGCAGATACCACAAAAATTAGTACTGAGCGCACACGCCATATCTTGTGCAATATTCTGCATATGAAAAAGTTATCCTGCCGCTGGGTGCCGCGAATGACCAAAAACACGAAGGCGAGAGCACTTCGAAAGAGTGTTTGGACTTGTTGATGCGGAATCGGGCGGACTTTTGGCGTCGATAGGTAACTGGATTTGAATCCCTTATCTCTTCCCAAACCTCAAAAGATGGCTCATCAATAAAAAATTCAGCTCACGCGAGGAAATCATCGACGCCACGGAGGAGTATTTTGCAGGTCTTCCGGAAAATTACTTTTCGGACGAGATCAAGAAGTTGGAAAATCGCTAGAATAAGTGTATCAAACTAAATAATAATATAAAAAATATTTAAAAAAAAAATTTTTTTTAATTCCCAAGGAGGTCACTTTTCACTCCATCTAGTATTAATATTAATTGTTTTTAGTTTAGTTTATTTAATTAACTTAGTTTATTTATTCAGTTTTCATTTTCAACTTAAAATAAGAACAATTACAATTTTTAAAGGAATAAATAGTAGCTATCATTCTGTAACTAGGAAGTTAGTGTTGAGTGGTACATTTGTAAATTAAAATTTGCGGTAATAATAAAGTGTAAACTCTTGTGGGGTGACAATCAGCAATATACCATATAATACATAGTATATCAATATTTGAGAGAGAAAAAAAAAGGATAGCAAGAAAATGATACATATTTTATTAATAATAAATTTTCAACAATAGTTATCAATACAATTTAAGTCAATCGTGAATAGCCAGTCTTTTACCATTTTTAAGAAATATTTAAAGTCTTGAGTTTGCCTTATAGACAGAGGTAATTTATAAAAGACTTTAGTGCTGCGACAGTAAAAAAGTTAGAGAAATGAGTTTTGTGACCAGTGGGTACAGTGACCAGGTGCATGTTGTTTATTCTCAGGTTATCTAATTGCGAGTTTATGCTTTGAATATTGCAACTTCGTTTAAAAAATCCTTTAAGTACTTTAAAAATATAAAGATGTCTCATAGGTAGAATTTGCAATTCCTTGTATAAAGGCCAACTTTCGGTATAACGATTTTTGTTGCAGACAATTCGAATTAGATGTTTTTGAGCAATTATTAAAGGTCTAAAAGTATTTGCATAGGAACCACCCCGACTAGATAACCCATACTGTAGTTTAGAGTGCGCAAGACCATAATATGTATATTGTTTTGAGAATCTTTTTAGAGTAAAATCGCTTTAAGAGATACATTTTTCGTGTTATAAGCATCAAATGATTTTTAATATTTTTAATATTTTTACTAAAGACCATAGTAAAAATTAAGGTTAGAATCAATTGTAAGACCTAAATACTTTAAATTCTTCACTAAATTGATTTTGAAACACGTATCAGAACAAGAATTTTTATGTTGAAAGTTGCGTATACCACAATCATGAACTGGAGAGGTAAATTGCTTACAATTCGAAGCATACAGGTTGTATGTAATTACAAACTGGATGACCAGAAGTTTTAAAAGTCAAGAATTTAGTTTTTTCACTAATTATTAGCTTATGGTACGAAAACCAAGTTCTTAGAATTTCTAGGTCCTCTTCAATTTGTAAAATACAATTAAATTCAGAATTTGACTGATAGGTAAATGATATATCATCTGCAAATGCTGTCGAAAAACCGTTTAACGGGAGTTTAAAGATTGAGTTAATGTATACTAAAAACAAACAAAATAATAAAGTGATACTAATATTATTATTAGAAAGTAACTCTGTCTGTCTGTTACATTTTTACGACTAAATCGCTGTGCCGATCTATAAATTATTCAATTTGTCAATCTGGATGTTTCTATTTAAAACAATATTCAGATTACCCATTTCTTATTACTTTTTTGAATTAGGCAATTTCAACATTTGAATATATTATTTAATCAATTTAACAACATTTTGATTTTATTAATTACTAACTTATATCCGCGACTTCGCTCGCGTTGGTATAGTGATTAACTGATAAAAGGTGTTACAATTAACCAACGAAGCGGCAAATGTTACATAGGCTTTACAATATTACATAGGCTCTTAATGAATAAGACTTTAAGTAGATGGCCGTGGTGCAGGTGGTAGTGTGTTGGTTTTTACTTTCACCAAAAGAAGGTACCATATAATCCATAGCATGTAAGAGCTAATGAATGACTTGAAAAAAATGAGTGTATTGGCTTGTTAATCGGACGGTCCGAAGTTGAGTCCCGACAGGGGACCGAAAGACAAGCATAAAATTGTGTGCGGTATTTAGTTTTAACTTTAAAAGTGTTCTTATCATCTTGAGATTTCAGTTCTTAAAAAAAATAGATAAATAGAATACGTATATACAAAAAAAAAAATTGTTTCATGTTTTATGAAGGTAAATCCAATGTAAGTGTAGTACATTAGTATTTTTAATTTGTTAATTCACTAACCCTCAGTTTATATTGTTCAGTGAACAGAGACGCTTGGTGTGAAGTATGTTCAGTATTTTATTTGCCAGAGGAAATCAAAACAAACAGAACGGTATAGAGTTAACTTTAAATAAAGGCCTCTCTGTATACTATTATACAACACATTGTTTGTTTGATTCTTGGGAGCGTAATTCGAGAACCCTCTGTCCCTCGAACAGGCGACGTAAAGTTGACCGTGGGAGAAGCAAGACCTAGGGAGTTATACGCCGACCATCTACAGCTTCGGATCCTGCGGACCGGTGGCGATGGAGAAAGCGATGGGGAATTGGAGTCCTCCGAACTGTAAAGGGAAGTTAGAAAGAATCAGCGGAATTCTCGGTATCAAAGCATTGGCCACATCCGGTAGGACTGTTGCGTAGGCGAAGTACACCATTAGTTCCACTTAGAACATATCTGGGATGGAATGATTAATGAATTGCATTGTGGCATTTTTAGCCGTCCTACGTCATCGGAAACCACAACTTTATAATTTTCCTGATCACTGACTGGAATCGAACACAGAGCCGATTTGAAATCCCGTTGAAATGGGTTCTGCATTTTTGTATCTACCGGTTCATGGTAATAGGCAATAAAATGATACTGCATAAATTTAAATGTCGCATTATTAACTGGAAGAAGTATGCCAATAGGACTATAAACCTGCCCTTATATTTTAATACATGGTATAAAATGACCTTCCTTCATCTGAAATGCCCCATGCAGACAAAAAGTGTATGGACTCACTATGTTCCCTCGTCACAAGATATTTTAGTGTGAACCAGCGCTCAGGTGGCACCAATTTCAATTTATTGGTAGAATAACATAAACCTTTTGGTTCTTCTCGTCACTTTAATCCTCTAAAATATGTACAGGTATTTGTCATTCGGCCCAAAGAAGCGTATTCTCCGTATTTTTCATTCCATATACCACATCGATAGCTTCATAGCCTGGCGGTCCTTCTTCATTTTACATTCTAACGCGTGTCTTAACCGGTCTTAGGCCATTCTGTGGCTGTTCGCCACTCTCGTTTATTGTTTCACTATCAAACGGCGCATGAGCCTGCGTTAGCTCTCGCATTGTCGTATGTCGTTCTATTGCTCTCTGGAGTCGCAACTCATACTGCTCATCAGATTCTAGTGAACGGTTTCGTGGATCTGGTTCCCGCTCTCCGGCTTGTCGGACTCTTTGAGAACTAAGCCTGTTCGAGTGCTTTGGTTAACTCTCCTTATCCCTTGAAACCACGTGATCAGATTCCATGCTAGTCAGTGCCCTCGGAAGCTCTCAAAGACCGCTTCCGATCTTCTTGAGCACTGATGCTTACTTCACGCCCTATTGTGCTTTCTATAGGTCTGGAAACCATGTGACGGGTCCTATCAGATACCAAACCGTATTCACGTAAGACTTATTTCTTTTGCTAGATGGTATATTTATCTAAATCCTTGTCTCTTCTCACACAATATAAGATCAATAATGGAGTCCGAAAAGGTTATACATGAACGTGGCTGACAACGACCTGATAACAAAATTCCCTAAATTGCGGAATATTCAAAATTATTTAATTCTTTTAATATTTCAATTAAATTAACATAGCATAATCTTAAAAAACGACATGCAATACCTCGAGCAGATGGTTGACTTGAATCATGTCTGATAGCCAGTTTTTTTTACATTAAAAAGAATATTTAAGAAAGTTGTATGTAAATCGAACATATATAGCACATCTGAGTACTTGTTTCCCAAAATTAATTTTGCTATAGAACCATTACTCCTTGCAGCAATTCACAGTCCGAATAAAAATATTCCATAGATGTAACTAAAATATTGTAATAAACATTTTAGAGGAGATATCGTGTTATGTAACCAATATAATATTTTATGGAGATCTTAGTTGTTTGCTTAATACTACTTCTTCAGCTAATCAAATTAATTGTTTTAAAAGTCATAGTATTAAACCCACAACAGCAACACGCTTTTCAGAAGAAGCTGCGATACTTCTAGACCTTTTTATTTGTAGAAGATATAGAAAGGCTGTATTCTTTAACAGGTTTCAAAGCATGATTTGATATTTTTAAACTATGATATTAAAGTTGATGTAGAACAGAATATATTACGCTTTAGAGATTTTAACTACGAAAGCATACCTACCGTCATTGCTTACGTCAATTGGGGACAGATTTATTCCTTGCCATTGGCACATGCATAACACTAAACAAACTTATTGCGATAATTTTCTCTGCCCTACCATTCAGTTCGGAAAAGATATTTTGAAAAAGTTACGAAAATAAGGAAATGGGAATCAACAGATGGAAATACCTGCTGATGTGGACTGGAATATTCTTAACAAATGCTGAGTTAGAACTGCCCTGGCAATAAATGTGCAAAGGCGATGACAACCCGCAAAACTTTGAATCTAGTAATCTTACTAATGAACTTGCAGTCGAAGCAATTCTGTCGCCGAAGTCAAATGCAACCGGATTAGATGACATTAACCCCAAGTTTTTAAAACTTCTTTTACCATGTATTTTGAACTATCTCACCTACATGTTTAATACCAACTTGCAAGTACCCTATCTCATGGAAAAATACAAAAATACTGTCAATAATAAAATGCTTTCCAAACAGAATATAGACCTATATCCTTCTTACCGTTTCTTTCTAAAGTTTTTTAAAAGCAATACCTACTCAAACAACTGCAAGCACATCTTTTCACCAACAATCTTTTAAGCTCCGGAAAGTCGGGTTTTTGCGAAAAAAGATACTGCAAAACTGCTTTTTTGCTTGTTGTCAATGACATTCGAACAGCTATGGACATAGACCATCGGACTTTCTTAATATTGCTTGATTTTTCCAAAACGTTTAATACCGTAGACCACCTCGCCACTGTAACAACAACATGCCATCTAGCCACTATTGATAACACAATAAACAGAATTAATGAGGATTTAAAAATCATCCAAAAATAGGCGCATAACCACAGCCTGTCATTAAACCCACAGAACTCTGGAAACACATATCAGCCAATAAGCATGTTGTAATCGCTAATAAATTGGGTCTTATCTTCAACCAAAACCCCATTTGGACCGATTGTGTAAAAATCACAGTTGGAAGAGTTTATAATGGTATCCGATTGCTCGGGTTTACCCAAAGACTTTTCTCACCGCGGTCTCGCCATTTACGTGCTTGGTGATGTAGCTTACCAAACTTCACCACAATCTGATCCATGGCCAAATCCGGTATTCGACTTCTTGTGATTAAAATTCCATCTCCGTACGCAAATTATCCATCACTCGTCGGACCACTGTGTCATATCAGCAAATTTCTCGGGCATAGACACCACACAGTTAGAGAAAAGATTCCTAAAAGAATCGTATGGCAATCCGAGAAAGCCTATGGGAGCGGACTTAACAGCTTCTTTAAGAATTTTAACTGGTCGTTATGTTTCCTCGATAACGACAGGATGCCGCTGCTGATATGTTCACAGACACTACATATTATTCTTGGAATGAGATCTTTATCGCTCCCTCATCGGAAGAAGGGTATCAAACCAAAAGAAAAGGCATTGTACTCGAGCTGTAAAGAAGCTGTCAGGATTAGAGAAATGTTTTTTCCGGTCCTTTAAGGCCAACCCAACTGAGGAAAACCGAAAAAAGTTCAAACGACCCAGGAATGACTGCAATGTCTTTCTTAAGCGTGAGCAATTTCAACGTGAACAAAAACAGAGGCAGCAAATACTACAATGTCCAAAAGGCAGTAAAAATTGTTGGCCATTCGTCAAAAATATTAGAAATTCTGCCTCATCCTCCATCCTTACGCTCATTTACAATGCCAAGGCCAATCTGCCTGCTGCACACTTTGCAGCCAGCTCAATACTTTCAGATTGTCCCTTGACATTTAAGTGCGTCGAATCTTCAATGGGATGAATCCCCTTTCGTACTCGTGTAGTACCCTAGCATTCACAAATCTCCTGGTCCAGATGGTATATCTGCCCTTCTTCTGAAGAGGTATTCTTCCTTGCTGGCGAAACCACTGCGTAAGCTGTTTCATTAATCCTACTCCTTAGGACTCGTTCCGAGCAAATAGAAAACAGCATTTCTCTCTCTTCTTGGAGACCCGTTGCACTTACGTTGATTTTTTCCAAGTTCAT
Organism: Volucella zonaria; assembly: GCA_963966105.1. Taxonomy (NCBI): domain Eukaryota; kingdom Metazoa; phylum Arthropoda; class Insecta; order Diptera; family Syrphidae; genus Volucella; species Volucella zonaria. Next base: position 96,399,567 of record OZ014531.1, read on the forward strand.
GGCAACGCTGATAAATATGAAAACGGTTTTCATAGCAGCAGGTCAACTGGTGATTTGATTGCATGTCTCACCGAAAAGTTGAACCGAAGTCTACACCAATCTGGCGAAAGCAAGATACTCGTAGTTGCACTTGATATTTCTAAGGGATTTGACAGTGTTTGGTACCAAGCTCTTTTGTCGAAAATGCGTGCTTTATGGATCTATGACTCTCTTCTCCAATGCATTAGAAATTACGTTTCAAGTTATCTTGTATGGTGTCAAGTCTGATATCCACAAAATAAATGCTGGTGTGCCACAGGGCTCCGTTCTGTCTCCGACATTCTTTTTAATTTTTATCAATGATTCCTTCTGATTTGAAAAATCCAATATATTTCCTTGATGGCAACAGTACGCTCTGCGTTTCGTATTCGTTCCCAAACTTTTGTCACTGCTCTTCGGCTGCAGAACGAGAACGGCAGCATATGCTAAGTTCATTCATTAAACTCCAATATTAACAGCATAACCAATTGGGGAACTACCAACAGAGTAATATCAATCCAATCGTTAAAGCGAAATTTAAATGCCCACCCATGAACAGTACATACATCGTTCAAAACCGAAAAACTTTCCATTCTCGGTATGTATGTCAATGACAAACTACGATACATTGGAATGACCACATATTCAATGGCGTCAAAAATGTTTAAGTTTCCTAAGGCAATGTTAGGAATATTTCACCCCCTCTGATCGGGTCTCAATATATGTTTAAAGCATTTATCCGCCCGAAATTGGAGTACATTTCCCACATCTAGTCTATAACTATTTCCATCACCTGTGCTCCAGCTGCATTCCACCTCTTCAAACTTTTATCCATAACACCCGTCTCGCTATGAATGCTTATCTCTATACACTCAAGCCCACTTTCGGACGTACTGTAAAACATCGTGATTTGTTCCAAAGCCGTACAACTCGCTTATGTCTCTATTTTCTAGTCGTTATAACTTGCAAACATTTAAAACCAATGTACATCAGTACCTCTCTTTGCTTTATCCCTACGTTTCCTTCGTCCGCGCTGTGTACAAACATTCTAAGGGTATAATAACCCCTTTAGCGTGAGTTAATTAGAGAAAAAAACTTATTCCTATTGCCACAAAAATGATACTGGTCCTTGATTCTGCCTATTATTACATACTGTTGTTAAGTGTTTGGTAATTTTGACTACAAGACAAAAGAAAATTAAACGTTACCTATAACGCCCTATATGTGTTCAATAAAAAGTATTTGGATCACATATAAGTTTATTCCAAACAAATAACTGGCTTAAGTTTTGGAAACTTAAATACGTTACATTCAAATCGCTTATCCTTATTTATGGAATCATGCAAACGCATCATGACTATCTGTACAGTTTCCCTAGTTCTCAAATAATGAATGTCTTAATACAAACAAGATTCCGCTGTTTCCGAGCCTAAATTTTTTGTTCATGCTGCCAGCCTGTGGATTTCATTACCCGTAGAACTTAGGAGAATCACAATTGCAAACAAATTCAAAACTAATCTTTTCATATATCTTACAAGAAATATCCAATAATGAATATACGAGGGAGGGTCAATAAGTCCGTGAATTTCTGACCTCTTTACTGAAACATCAACACTGCTCCTGTCAACAGGCATCTGTCAGTTGACTCCTGTCAAAATTTAAACTTGCTGCGTCAGTTAGTTTGTGTTTGACAGCTATTTTTATCAGACTACTCACTAATTTGAGGAGAAAATGGAAAAAAGTGAATTTCGTGTGCTTATTAAGCATTATTTCTTGCGAAAAAAAACCATTACCGAGACCAAGGCTAAGCTTGATAAATACTATGGGGACTCTGCACCATCGATTTCAATGGTAAAAAAGTGGTTTACTGAATTTCGTTGTGGCCGTACAAGCACTGAAGATGCCGAACGTCCTGGACGCCCAGTGTCACAACTTTTTAAATGTTAAAACATAAGTACTTTTGACACTAATTTATCAATTAGAATCCGAATATTATCTGAGATCTATTCTTATTTACAAGAATAACTCTACAGCTACCAGTACAATTTCAATTACGACACTTTTACTTTTAAGTGTCTTGAATGCCGATCATCTCTTGGAGATGGCAGAGCAGTTCAACTTTCAACTTTGTTGGGTGCCGGGCCATAGAGACTTTCCAGGGAATTGTAGAGCCGATGAACTCGCCAAAATTGGAACCACTCTACCTATTCTACCGGAAAAGGGTAGCATAGGTATACCAATCGCTGCGTGCAAACTAACATTAAAGCTGGATGCCAATGAAAGAACAGACCTTAGGTGGACATGTCTAGCGACCAAACAGATCTGGCCAAAACTGGATCTGAATCGCTCTAAGTGTCTGACCCTTCTAAATAAGGAACATCTCAGCGCCATCATATGTAGGTGTCATCACTGGACACTGCCTCATAGGCAAGCACGCAAGAAGGCTTGGCGCCTTTACAAACGATTTCTGCAGAAGCTGCATGGACGAGGAGGAGGAGGAGACAATCCCTCATCTACTCTGTACATGTCCAGCTCTCTCCCAGTGAAGAAAACTTCTCCTACGCTTCGTCAGAAGCTTAAACTGGTTCCATCAGTAAGAGGATCATAGATCCACATGGCATTACAAAGGGTCCAATAGGCCTAAATAGATTGGAATTTTCAACAGCCACTCTTACCTACCTACCTACTTTTAAGGGAATATTTATAAATTTTTGCTATTACTTCCATATAAGCAAATATAATAATAAGGCTGATAATTTGGATTAATATCATGTTCAGTCTTTTGTTTTATATTTAGACAAAGTACTATCAAATTAACTCAGTCTGATTATTGCTCATTGAAAAAATTAGCTACGAACTTATGTTGGGTAAATTCTTTCTTCCAAGCAGGTAAATAGTCCATCAAAGCATTTCATTAAAATACCTGTAATCGGAAGTTTTAAGTGAAGGGCGCTTTCCTTTGAGACGACGGATGTTGTCGAATCGATATGAACGAACGATATATAGAGTTCCAAGAGTACACCCTAACGTTTCTATGTCATGCTATGAATGACTTTAGATTGGAATTCACAAAAAAATATTCTTTTTCCTCAAAAAAAACTTAGCTTGGAATTTCTTCAGTTTTTATCTGGTTCTTTAACTTAAAAACCGTGTTTGACCAAATATCTTTATTGTGGCCATCAATTAGGGAAATGATTAGCTTTCTTTTATTTATTATCTGAAATGTATCCACCAACGAGTTGCATCACTTAATATGTGGTGCCAATTTGAAATGGTATGTTAAAGCACACCGCTTTTATTATTTTTTTTTTAACTAGCGAGACTACAACATTATTTATATCCAGTGGCGCCACTTTATATTACATCCAATCACTGGTGAATCTTCGGTCAAAAGTCAAAGATGATGAAGCAGTGAATAACAAGACGACAATCAAATCACGCGGCAAATTGATTAACCGGCTCCATCCTCCAGCACTCGACCATGTCCATAAATTAATTGAGCTAGTCGCCCACTGTTTGTGTGCAATGTAAGTACAATGTCCCACGTTAAGGTGCCCCAGCGACATCTAGTACATCCAGTAGGCATTTGTGGCAATTATTCAAATTGCTTTCCGTCTGTTCAATTGATTAAGACCGAACTTGGTCGGTAGTCGGAATGACATTTTGTCACGACACAGTCTTTTCACTGAACTGGGTCTCTACTAGAATACGTTGGCTATAAAGTGACGTATTGACTTCCTCATTGTATCTGTGTCATTAGTTTGCTTAAGGATAATCATTTGTTTCATTATTGAGGTCTTGCGGTTAGGAATCTGGAACATCTGGGAATGTTGGATAATATTACTTCCTGTGAAATGCTAGTAATAATGTAAATTTATTGATCTTACCAAAGTCAGAATGAATGTCCGTGGGGTGTACCGTATATCCTTTTTTAACAATTGCTATTGTCCATACAAATTCTGGCATCAGATAAGTTTTGATTGATCACTTGAGTGTCAAGTGCAATGCGTCTATTTCTACTTATAATCTGGTTCTGATTCCATCGACGTCCAAGTTTGTTTTTTTTTTATAATTGGCGGTCGTACAAGGGATTTTGTGTACCCTGAAGATGTTTGCACACAGCGCGGGCGAGGTGAGAGAGATACCGATGTGCGTTGATCTTAAATGTTTGCAAGTTATAGTGATTACGGAAGAAAAAGCTCGGCGTGGCATTCCATAACGAGTTGTATGGCTTAGGAAGGAATCACGATATTTCAGAGTACGTTCGAAGGTGGGTTTGAGGGTTTACTGATGAGCATTCATAGCGAGGCGGGTGTTACGGTTAAAAGTTATAAGGGGTGGAAATCTACGGGCAATTTCGGCGGAGCATTGGTGGTGAAAATAGCGATACAACAAGGTGAGGCAGGAGACATTACGTCTGTGTTGGAAGGTACTAAATGACTGTGTGATATTGTCATCACCTATGAGTTTTACCGCACGGTTTTGAATCCTATCTAGCAAGTGGAATGAGGTTTTAGGAGCACCTGACGAGATGTGAGCATTGCACTCCAATTTCGGTCGTATAAACGTCTTATATATTGAGGCCAGATCAGAGGGTGTGAAATATTTCTTACATCGCTTGAGGAAACCTAGACATTTTGCAGCATTTTTGGCAACACCGAATATGTGGTCATTCCAACGTAAGATGTCATAGACACACATACCGAGAATGGAAAGTTTTTCGGTTTCAACGATGCAAGTGCCATCCATGGAAAATGGCTGGGTGTTTAAATTTTGCTTTAACGACAGCAGACAGCATTGTGTTTTGGAAACATTAAATTCCACTCTGTTGATATTCCCCCAATTGGTTACGCTGCTAATATCGGAATTTAATAAGCTTAACATACGCTGCCGTTCCCGTTCTACAGCCGAAGAGCAGGGACGTGAGTTCCGAAACGAATATGAAAAGCAGAGACTACTGTCGTCAGCAAAGGAACATATTGGATTAGAAGTAGCAGACAAGAGATCGTTGATAAGCATTAAAAGAGTACCAGAGACAGAACTGAGCCCTGGGGCACTTATTTTGTGAATATCAGACTTGAAACCATCCAAGGCAACTTGTATTGAACGTTCCGAAAGGTAGTTTCTATTCCACTGAAGAAGAGAATCATCGATCCCAAAAGCACGCATTTTCGACAAAAGAGCCTGATGCTAAACTCTGTCAAATGCCTTAGAAATATCAAGTCCAACTATCTTGCTTTCACCAGATTGATGTACGCTTTGATTTCAGTTTTCGGTGAGACATGCCATCAAATCACCAGTGGACCCCTTGCTACGAAAAACATATTGCCAGTCATTGAAGTTTTCGTGTTTTGAGATATTTCATGAGCTGACGGTTTATCAGCGTTTCCATAAGCTTGGCGAGAAGGGGCGTATGTGCAATGGGTCTGTAGGAGGACAGAGAGAGGAAGATTCGCTTTTAGGGACGGGCTGGACAAATGGTGTTTTCCATCTTCTCAGAAAAAATCCTAAAGAGTAGGACGGATGAAAAAGCTCATGCAGTGGTTTTGCCAGCGAGGAAGAAGGGGAGATATGCCATCTGGACCTGCGGATTTGAGGATGTTAAGATCTTTGAGTACTCTTGCTACTACACGAGTGCGAAAGTGGATTCGTCTCATTGAAGATTCGACGCACTCAAGTGTAGGCGGAGATAAAGAACAATCTGGAAGTGTTTAACTGGCGGCAAAGTGAGCAGCAAGAAGATTGGCTTTTTCCAAAGAGCTGACAGCTGGAATGTCATTCTAAATGAGCGTTGGGATGGAGGATGAGTCAGGATTTCTAATATTTTTGACGAACGACCAAAAATCTTTACTGTCTTTGGGACATTGCAGTATTTTTTGTCTCAGTTTTTGGTCGTATAGAAATTTTACGCGCTTGAAAAAGACGTTGCATTCATGCCAGCCTCGTTTGAACTTTTTTCCTCAGTCGGGATCACATCGACGGTGTACTTATCATGGTGAGAAGTTAAAAATAAGTCCAGGGTGTTGGCGGTATGACTATCAACGTCTGGTATCCTCGTGGGCTCATTTACAAGCTGCATTAAGTTGTTCTCAGCAGCGAACAATACACCGTCCTTCTTGTGTTGTCTGTCCAGAATGTCGAAGCCACCCAGAATTGTATATATTGAAATCGCCCGTAATAGCGACTTCAGTATGGGATACAGGGATACAATTCTTTGAATGGAGTCAGACAGCGCATCAAACTCGTTAAAAGTCAAGTTGCTGTCCAGTTTGGGGCTTCTGTAAATAAAGCAGTAGTAATAATTTGCTTACGGAGATAGAATTTCAACCACATGAAATTGAATTCCGGATTGGAACAGGTTCTACATTGTGGTGGAATTCGGTAAGCTACATCACTACGCACGTAAATGGCGAGACTGCGATGTGGAGAGAATAATGGCACTAGTTCGTAGCCAGGTAGCTTCAGATCATAGTAATATGAGAGGTGTGGGAGGGAATCTACCTGTGTTTCACTAAGTGCCAATACAGCTGGTTTGAATTTACAGACATGGACGTACGAGGAAAAATGATTACTTTTTAGCTCGCGTATATTTGCTATGCCCACTCTAAATTCCCGAGTCATTACAACCTAACAAACACAAAAAACACAGCCACAAGCAGGGCTGCAACGTGGAAACTCTAACGTTGGTTTACTGAATCAAATGGTTGTAGGTGTTATGCCCTTACAACAATATGAGACAGTGCACCAACAGAATTCTCACTCGCAACCCGCTATTCACCAGTTGTTACATGCACTCAGTCGCTGCCTATGCTGTATGACAGAGTTACACAGTAATGGCAGTGGCCGAGTGGAAACAACAGCACTATGACCAGGGGCAAGGCATGTGGGAGTGCCCGAACTATGATTTTTTTTCCCGATTCGCGGAACCACGCCACTATTTTTTTTTTTACTAAATTTTTATTTTTCTACTCACGCGCGTGGGTGGAATGTGCAGTGTTTTTTTTTTATTTTTTATTATTTGTTGCTGTTTGCTGCATAAACCCAAATCGAGAATACGAGTGCACTATATCACGTGTGCACTTGTCGGAGGTCAGCTCACCTGCAACTTGTGCTGGTTACAGCCGGATCTTGTGCTCTGGAAAAGCCTCCATCAGAATTATTTCTCAGCAGGGATTTCACCACATTAACCGATTTCTGTCGACCAGAAATACGACCTTTGCTGGTTGTAGTGCAGGCTTTATCCGGACATTGTGTGCTTTTGTTTTCACCAATCGGTTTGACCGCTTCATGCGCTTCCACTGAAACTGCAGCCTTTGGTGGTAGCAGCACCGGTTTCATATTGGCATCGTGAGCGGAGAGATCCATCGGCAGAGGGAGTGCCAGAAACTTTCTTCCTCTTGGCCCTGTTCGGGACAGAAGAAGAAGGCGCAGTTTCAGATCCGAGAGCGAGGTCGGTATCAGTGGGTGTCACTCCCAGCGACCAGTTTCCGTCCCCGAGAGCCCCTTAGGCGGTAGTCCGCCAAAAACAGCACCATGACCAAACACTGGCCTATTCTAATGAAGTTTAACCGTAACGGGCAGGGTTTCTCCGGTATTCTCTCCATCTTTCATTCCAATCTATTGACCCTGTCATATAAAGAGAGGCAGTAGTCATCGGAATTAATGGATTAGAAACTACCTTTCGGAACGGTTAATTCAAGTTGTCTGGGATAGTTTGAAGAATCGCGTCCCTGCTCTTCGTATGTTGTGCGTATGTTAAGCTCATTAAATTCTGATAATAATTTAATGCTTCCAAAACAAAATGCTGTCGTTAAAGTGGAATTTAAACACCCAGCCATTGTCCATGAATGACACTAGCATCGTCAAAACCGAAAAACTCTCCATTCTCGGTATGTGTGTAAATAAGAGCTTACGTTGGAATAACCACGTATTTGGTGTCGTCAAAAATGTTGCGAAATGTCTAGGTTTCCTCAAGCGATGTAAGAAATACTTCACCCCTGAGATCTGGCCTCAATACACATATAAGGCATTTATCCGCCCGAAATTGGAGTTCAATGCCCACATCTGGTCAGGTGGGCCCAAAACATGTCTGCACCTACTAGATAGGATTCAAAACCGTGCCATAAAACTCATAGGTGATACTAATATCACTCAGACAATGGACGCCTTCGAACACCGACGTAATGCCTTGTGTCTCACTCTGTTTCATTGCTATATCCACCAGCAATACTTCATAGAAATTGGCAGTAGCATTTCGCCCCTTCAAATTTTTAACCGTAACATTTGTCTCGCCATGAATACCATCAGTATACCCTCAAGCACACTCCCCGACGTACTCTGAAATATCGCGATTCGTTCCTAAGCTCTACCCAGCTCTTTATTTCCTAGTCTTTATAACCTTCAAACATTTAAAACCAACGTTCATGGGTACCTCTTTTTCTTTCCTCCCTGATTTTCCTTTACCCGCGCTGAGTGCAAGCATTTTAATGATATTTATATAAAGAGATCCAGCAACTCCTGGGTCAGCTCCAAAATCGGCGGAACGATTTAGTAGCACATTGCGTCCTCCAGAATCCGTGACCGGGCCGCAGTCGCAAAGCCTACGTCTGGTGATTGTCTTGACTACGCTGATGGCGTTTGCAGTTATCACATGACCCACACCTTGGACTCGGAGGCAAACAAAGTAACGCTCAAAATAAATACGGCTTAAACGCAGCATCGCATAAGTTAATATTGCCGGATAGCATGTCGAGAAGGTAAACAGCTTTTTGTATCTAGAAAGTATGCTCTCAGAAAATGTTGGTACCGTACTGGATATAGGCAGCAGTACTTCATAGATCGATACTCAGCATAGAAAATCTTAAGCGAAATTTTGTGTCTTAAGTGCATTCATTTATAGCAGCTTTAATAGAACTAAACAAGCCTATCAATTTCAAAATATAGATTTGTTTCTCAGCGCACAATTTCATTAAATCTGAAAGCGATATCTAGGGATTGTGAATCAATGCCTGAAATTGCAAGGTCTAATTTGTGATAGATTTGTACGACAATTTCAATAATTTATCGATAGAATCGCAGCCTAGAAGTCCAGTTTAGGGATGGAGTTTCAGACTCAAATTTTGAGGCCTAAGTCTACCATCTGAATTACAGGTAGATGTCCAAACCGTTATCCTAAGGCCAACTACAGGGTCAGATATGAAAACATAAATCAAGAGCTAGAGTTGCAAGCTAAATCCAAAAACCATTACCTGAGACTAGAATTGCAGGTTCAGATCTGAAGATGTTAATCTCTAGCCAGAATGGTATCTAAGGCTAGAATTACAGCTAAGTACTCCAGATCGTAAGTCTAGGATCTGTACATTTAGGACTCGAATTCGAAAAACTTTAGCCTAGCGCTAGAATTACAGCTATCTAAAATCTAAACAAAAGTTTCACTGTGATTGAAATTATTGATAATATCGTTTAAATATGTATGCAACTCCCTTAAAGGTTTAAGGCCACTCGTTTGTTTGAAAGAAAAATTAGATAGAAAGAATAGTTTATTATGTTATTCCTCAATCACTCAAGGTGTCCGGTTGTAGATTTTTGGAAATGATATCGGCCAAATGTCGTTTATTTAGTCTCACACTCCAAACCACTGCGACATTGTGACTGAAAAGCCCATACTTTCGAAGATTCAAATGATGCACTCCTCCAGCCCTGCTGGAAATATTCACATTTTAAAGTATAAAATGGAATTAGGACCAAGCCGTTCAACTTACTCTGATATCTCATTTCTTTGACCAGAATGTTGAACAACGGTTTTAAAATATTGATTATATGGACAGAATAAGGACTCTAGGATAAAATATATTTTTTTAAAATTCTGACTTAAAATTGTCTTGGAAAATTTAAGAAAAAGGAGTTCCTATTCATCTGATACAAAGACCAATCAATATTGTATGCATACTATATGGTATATCAAATAATAGCCAGGACAAAGGACAGAGGAAATGTCCTATTCTAATTGCACATTTGGTATACCAATCACTTTATTTGATCCTTCTTTTCAATATTTTTTTGAAAATTACTACTGAGCTGCATTTCTTCATGAATGTACGAAAACGTATCTCAAATAATATATCTATCGTTCAGATTGTGATGACCGGCAGGCACAACATGAATTTAATTAAAATTTTCGAACCAACTAAGGATTTCTTAGTGCAATTCCATACCAGGAAAGGACACAAATGACTAGAATTGGCTTGAATTCGTATAGATATTCACATGCAATGTCTGGAATTTATTTAATTCCTTGTAAAGTTCCTTGGATACATGTGATATCCTTTTTGTTCAAAGGATATTGATCTAAATCCGAAATTTTCCCTTCATACCATATTTCATTTAACAACAAAGAATATAAAAATATTTCTATTTTATTCACCAGACGAATACTGGGCGTGAACTTGTATCACCGAATCCTCTTTAATACCCCTGGATCTTGAAATACCTTTTACTTGTTTGTGTGCTACTTCAAAATTTAAAGAAAGCAAATCTCCTTTCTCAAGGACGAGTAAGGTTGTGGGTTTGTTGGCTGGGAAACTGGATAAATTTGAAGACATTGCATGTGTGCATAAAATATGCGATTGTGCCAGTAGTTGGTAGTCACAGAGTTAAAAGTCCGTTTGACTTTGTGTAACGAGATATTCAGAAAGTTTGCAGGAGACGTAAGGTCTACGAATACATACTGTTTACAGCGTCTTCCATATTTCCTTGGCCCATTGTTAAAGACGCTCCTTGCGGAAAATGCTTTTGATTTTTTGACGTCTTACTGTTTTCTAATATGCAAAATGCAATTTCAGTTTGGCATTGTTGTGCTGTAGACAGGATATTTATTGTTGTCTGCAGCAACAATGTAGCGATGAGATTTGTCTTGCACTAGTACTCGTATATTGATAACCAATCGGATAAAGGCCATACTATGTGTTCGTTATTCGTAAATAAATTAGAGAATACACATTTTCATATATCGTTGCGCGTAGTTGAAGGGATTCTTTTGTTTATTTTTTTATGGTTCATCTACTGGTTTTAAGATTACTATTGTACAAATAATTATACGCGAGACACTAGAAATGGGCAGAAATCCCCTCAAAACTGAGGTTGAGGTTGAGTCTCCGCCATCTAGTGCTTAAAGGCATCACCATCCAATTCCCCAAAGAAGTTAAGTATATATTTGGGTGTCATCCTGGATTCTATGGACTAAACATGTTACGCGGAAAGCTGCTAAAGCTAGACATGTTACGCGGCCTTCTGTCAGTGTAAAGGACAGAGAAGGGTCTTTGGAATATACAGGGTTAGGATAAGGCCAATTATATTCTATGCGTCGGTTGTTTGGTTGAATAAGCGAAATACGTCATTGCTGCTTTTACCAGATTTCAAAGGGCGATCTGTCTCGGTTGCATGGAGGGTGTCTCTAGCACGCCAGGCTCCGTTCTAGACGTATTTTTAAATCTCCCTGCCCTTGATATTCCTATAATGAGCTGCACTCACAAACCCATATTCCATTTAAAAAGAAGTGTTCATGGATAGTAAAAACGATATAGGATGCGGCACTGATGTCCGTTTTCACCGTTATACGGAGATATACGCAGTCATGATGACAACGAGCTATATTGTGAATAACCGGTGGAGGGGTTGAAGTATTTACATCTGTAGCGGCATCCAAGCTGCACTTAGAGCCTTGCTGAACCCTCTTATGACTTCTAAACCAGTTCACGGATATACGACTTTACTAGAAATGAAATCGCGGATGAACTTCCTAACCAAGGTTCAGAAGAGAGAGTTTTTCAGGACTCGAACCTGTTAGATCAGCTAGCTTTCTCGGTTAGAGCTTCCATTGACAGTTGGGTCTTATATAAATATAACTGCAGATGATCTTTAAGAGGTCAAGGTCAGTGCAGGTTTCTTACTGGCGTTATGACGGGGGCACTACACTTTGGCTAAGCACTTAAATGTGCTGGGCATAATTCTTCAAAGGGGGAGCACTACCGCTTACGCTTGCATTTGGCTGCAGGTACTCGGCGTTGGCGTAGAGTATGCTGTACTGTAAGCACTTTATCAGTGGATCGCTTACTCATCTTTCTGCGAAGGACTGAAAGATTCCATTGAACGGAATACACGGCGAGTACTATGGACTAGTTCTATATTCCGAAGGAAAAAAAATATTGTAACTCAATAAATACTAAAGAGTATGACGCACTCAAGTCCAGAACGACGAACTAAACACCGTAGTCAAGTACATAAGATATCAAAATGTTGAAAAATTAGTAACTATACTCGTTCCGAGTAACCTGGTTTTGTTAATGAACAAAATAAATAGTAGTTACCATTTTATCCTCCTTATTTCCCTGTTGCTATCTTTTCCGTGTGCGATTTTCTGTAATGTGTTTTAGTTCTCTCCAACTATTTCTTAGTTGCCATGATCCCTCTGCGACTCTTCTGGGTCGGCCTGCCCTTTTTCCATTCTGTATTAACAGATTCTATTGCATTCCTTTGTTAGCAATGGAACTGTCGCCATTTGGAAGTGTGCGACTAGTCAACTGTCACTTCATCATTTGGAGATATGTAGGTGTAGGTTCTATAGAGATAGAGACGTCGGACTAGAAAATCCTTAATATATTTTGCAGTTGAGTTTGAGTCAGAATGAGCATTGTGTAATTAGGAAAAGAATGCAAATGCTTACTTGTGTGTGAAATAATAGTTTGAATATATTGAATGTAGGTGATATAATACACAACTGATAGATTCTTTTGTTATTTTTATAGAAAGTGATGGTCACTGGTAAGATGATAAGTGATAAGGAGCCTACAGTATTAGCAGCCACCAGGTCAAGTCGAGTACTTGCAGCCTGATACGATCGTAGGCCGAGAATTGAAAGAGATAGTGCTTTATGGTATTTGACACCACTTTCACAACAAGAATCGCAGGATGTTGTATCACCTATGCTCAGAACAGTTAGGTGCTTAATAGAGGTAGTAGTGCCCCATCACGATGCCCGTAACCAGCTTGCAGTGTTTCCTACAGAAGTACAACAGAAAAGCCGCTGACCCCCTGAGACGTCAGGAAGCATTCGATTGGTCTGCCGGCAACCTATAGAGTCATGCCCCACCAGCTATCAATGGAAGCCCTAATCGAGGACGCGGGCAGATCTAAAGTAAGTTTTGATCCTAAAAAAGTCTCTTCTGAGCCTTGACTGGTATGTTTAGCGGTATTATAGTTGACGAGGGTTGATGGAGACTTTAAATGCAGCTTAACTGCCCGGCAGATGGAGGCCTCGCTCAATTATCAAGGCTTCTTTCATCAATGACGTTTTCTAAAAAAACTCGGGGTCAGAGCCACCCATCTGAAAATTGCCACTAACTTACCAGTTACAAGCCGCCACTCATAGGTCCTGTTATTGGTCCATACCAGGACTTAAATTTTTTATTATTTTTATTTTTTTATAATTTGCGCCGCTCAAAGGATTTAAGTAAAACTGTTTGCACACAGCGCGGACTAACGAAAATCAGGGAGGATAGAAAGAGAGGTACCGGCGAACGTTGGTTTTAAATGTTTGAAGGTTAGAAAGACTAGGAAATAAAGAGCTAGGCATAAGCGAGTTGTGCGGCTTAGGAACGAATCACGATATTTTAGAGTACGTCCGAAAGTGGGCTTGAGGGTATACTGATGAGCATTCATAGTGTTACGGTTAAAAGTTTGAATAGTCGGAATGCTACTGGCGATTTCTACGGAGCACTGTTGGTGGAAATAGCGATAAAACAGAGTGAGACACGAGACATTGCGTCGGTGTTCGAGGATGTCAATTGATTGACTGATTTTATGTAGTATCACCAATGAGTTTTATCGCAAGGTTTTGAATCCTATCTAGCAGATTTTTTTTTCTTTTTTTAAAAAAAAGAACTTAACACTCAAGTGAGTATGAATACACTTACAATGCGTCAGCATGTGTTAAGTTTTTTGGAAAATGAGATAGAGAGAGAAAGAAAGATGTTTGGACTCAGTGGTTATTTCGCTCCATGGGTGGCATCCAACATTTAATGGGGAGACTAAATTCTTAGTGGAAGTTGGCTTGATGTTGATTTGTCAGCTACTCGTCTTACTTGATTTTCGTTAATTGAAAAAATGGATGATATGTCTTTCGGGCAAGGCTGGGAATCGAACACCGAACCTTCCGATTTGGAAGCTAGTCCACTACCACTTGAGCCACGGCCACGGTGCAGAAATGTTTTGGGAGCACCCGACCAGATGTGGGAATTGTACTTCGATTTCGGGCGGATAAACGCCTTATATAGTATATTGAGGCCAGATCAGAGGGGGTGAAATATTTCTTACATCGCTTGAGGAAACCTAGACATTGCGCATTGTTTTTGACGACACCGAATATGTGATCATTCCAACGTAAGTTTTCATTAACACACATACCGAGAATGGGAAGTTTATCGGTTTCGCCGATGCAAGTGGATTCATGGATAACGGCTGGGTGTTTAAATTTCGCTTTAACGACAGCAGATAGCATTGTGTTTTGGAAGCATTAAATTCTACACTGTTAGTGGTTCCCCAATTAATTATGCTGGTAATATCAGAATTTAATTAGCTTAACATACGTTGCCGTTCCCGTTCTGCAGCCGAAGAGCAGGGACGTGAGTCTGGGAACGAATATAAAAAGCAGAGAGTACTGTCATCAGCAACGGAATATATTGGAATAGAAGCAGCAGACAAGAGATCGTTGAAGAAAATTAAAAAGAGTATCGGAGACAGAACGGAGACCTGGGATACACCAGCATTTATTTTGTGAATATCAGACTTGAAACCATACAAGACAACTTGAATTGAACGTTCGGAAAGGTAATTTCTAATCCATTGAATAAGAGAGTCATCGGTCCCAAAAGCACGCCTTTTCGACAAAAGAGTCTGATGTCAAACTGTGTCAATTGCCTTAGAAATATCAAGTGCAACTATCTTGCCTTCGCCAGATTGATGTATGCTTTGGTTCCACTTTTCGGTGAGACAAGCCATCAGATCACCAGTGGACCTGTTGCTACGAAAACCGTACTGCCGGTCATTGAGAAGTTTTCGTGTTTCGAGATATTTCATGAGCTGACGATTTATCAGCGTTTCCATGACCTTGGAAAGAAGGGACGTAAGTTCAGTGGGTCTGTAGGAGGGGAGAGAGGAAGATTCGCCTTTTTTAGGGACAGCCGGGACAAATGCTGTTTTCCATCTTCTCGGAGAGAGTCCTAAAGAGTAGGATTGATAGAAAAGCTTACCCAATGGTTTTGCCAGCGAGGAAGAACACCTCTTCAGAGGAGAGGAGGTATACCATCTGGACCAGCGGATTTGTGAATATTAAGATCTTTAAGAACTCTTGCTACTACACGAGTGCGAGGGTGGATTCGTCCCATTGAAGATTCGACGGACTCAAGTGTAGGCTGGGATAAAGCACAATCTGGGAGTGTTGAGCTAGCCGCAAAGTGTACATCTGGAGTGTCATTCTAAATAAGCGTTGGGATGGAGGATGAGGCAGAATTTCTAATATTTTTGACGAACGACCAAAAATCTTTACTTTCTTTGGGAAATTGTAGTATTTTTTGCCTCAGTTTTTGGTCGTATTGGAATTTTACACGTTTGAGAAAAGCGTTGCTGTCATTCCTAGCTCGTTTAAACTTTTTTCGGTTTTTCTCTGTTTGATTGGTCTTGAAGGACCGAAAAAATATTTCTCTAACCCCGACAGCCTCTTTACAGCTCGAGTCGTACTCTGCTTTTTCTTTGGGTTTGATACACTTCATCCGATGAGGGATAAAGTTTCTAATTCATATCAGCAGCGGTATCCACGTCGTTAACGAGGAAACATAACGACCAATTAAAGTTCCTAAAGAAACTGCTAAGACTACTCCAGTTGGCTTTGTCGTATTGCCATACGGTTCGTTTTGGAATCTTTTCCCTAACTGTGTGGTCGTAGTACGAGAAAGTAGCTGATATAACACAATGGCCCGATGAACCTAGAGGCGAGAGCACATCGGCAGTGTACTTGTCAGTGTGAGAAGTTAAAGACAAGTTCAGGGTGTTGGCTGTATGACTATCAATGTCTGGTATTCGCGTGAGTTCATTTATAAGCTGCGTTAGGTTAATTTCCGCAACAAAGATGTATACACACCGTCCTTCGGGTGTTGTCTGTCAAGAATGTCGAAGCCACCCAGAATTAAGTATACGAGTATTGTAATCGCCCGTAACAACGATTTCAGTATGAGGATACAGGGATACAATCCTTTGAATGGAGTCACGCTGTCCTGCGAATTAGGGCCCCTCTGACTTCGGTCCGGGCTTGGCTTGTAGAGGTATGCCCAATAGTGGGAGCATCACGGTGGATGTGGCTTAAAACCTAAAACGCATGAAGAGTCTTCCAGTTTGTTTCGACCCGATCGGGATGTGCAGTAACAAAAAGTAATGGGTGCTGGTATCCTAAAAACAGCAAGAGATTAATGTCCAGGCCTCGGCTTATACCCTCAACATAGTGTCCGCTTTTGTATCAAACCGAATTGAAAGTCGTATCCTTGCTCCTATGAATGAATGGGCATCCAGTGAACTGAAGGTTACAAAACAGATGTTCACTTAAAACATATCATACATGTCCCGGAAATGCTTCTTCTTTCCGTCATTTCTTTCCAATATTGTTCATTGCTATCAGGATTGCGTATATCTCGGCTTGGTAAACAGACGTAAGTTTTCTTAACGAAGAGTGCAATCTAACATTGTCGTCCTCCAGAAGGACAGTAGCGCCGCATCCTACATCGGTTTTGAAATCATCCATGCAGACCCGACTACATTCTCTTCTTAGCTCAGATACCTGTCAAAACCAGCGCTGTGCACAGGGAAAGTCGATTTTGTATTTTTTCCGCAGTAGGAGTTCTGGTGTAATTTGGTCAAAACTTCAGTACGTGTTGTATCAAAGACCACTTTTGTTTAATTTTTTTATTTATACTGTTATTGCAAGAAATACGTAAATAAATATCTCTACGATTCTCGCACCCCATAAGATTTTCTTTTATAGCGTGCGCTCATATTTGAAACTTCCGCTGCGAATTCGGGTATTTATTGTTTGGAGAAATCAATCTGATTTGGGTACATATCACTGGCGAATACGTGATTAAGAATCGAAATGTTATTTTCAACATTTTATCTTATCGTCATTCAAACCGAGTAGTATGGTCCCTTAATTCTTAGTGCACTGAGGGATCATTTTAGCTGGGCTGCTGCTCTTGTCGTGAGATCTTCGATTTGGAACTATACAAAGTTAGATTTTAGCTATCACAAGGTGGTGATCTCATGCCATTCCCATATCTCATCGTCTGTTCCTTGCATCAAGGAGACTACTTCTTTAGCGGCAAAACGATCAATTTGGGTAGAAGAGACACTGAATATCCTCAATTGTTAATCGAGTGAGACTTACCGCTTTCTTACTAGATGAACTAGTGGGTCATTACGACAAACTACAGAAATAATTTTTTGCAATTATTATCATGACATGTTGCAAATGTTATTTCTGTCTAAATCTGAAATAGTGACCTAAAAACATATGTATATACTCGTATATGTTTCCAAGAGCCTGTTACTCTGTCGCACTGCTTTACATGAGGTATTTAGAACGAAGTAAATTTTTTACTACTTTCCAGCGTGTGAGTGTTGCATAACCATAGCTTGGAAAAATTCCATCGGTATTCATGGCATATTCGAATACAGTATTTTCGCGTTGGTGTCCAAATGGTTTGACAGATGTATGTAGTTTGAACAGCGTCTTCCAAAGAGCTGTTTGGTTATAACATAAATGATCTAGCTATCGCACTGGATCGCTACTTCTTCTGCTTGCGCAGGTTAAGCCTTGCTGGGATAATACTTAATACATCGCACGCTATTCTAAACTTTGAGTTTAGATCTCACAGTTGCTAAGACGTGTGCAGCTTTATCCTCGCATGAAATACATTCTTCGTTCTCGTGAATTGTGCTACTTTTTACGCGCATACTTTTCACCAACAATACATAGTTGCAACATATAACAGTGGCTATTCACAGTTGTGGAATCAGAGTTGAAGAATGTTTTCGCACTCAAACTAGGGCGATTACTGAATTGATGGTGCTGAGCGGGATTTCGAAGTCTGTCCGTATTTTATCTGCAGCGTAATTGCTTCTAATGGATGTAAAACAAAGGTGTACCTGGGGTATCACAGGATGATGGCCGCCTTCCGATATCTGGTCATCCCTTGTTTCTGATGCCAAACAATCTTCTTTGAAGTCATTGACTAATCGTACCTGGTTCCATTTAACATATACTGCCTTTCAGATGAGATCGAACTGATGTTTAACAATATATAATACCTTTAATGAATAGAGGCATCCCACTATATAATTTCGCTCAGCTTCAAAATATTCCTTTTACACCATATAAACTTTCAATTCTCAATTTTAGGCAAGCTGGCTAGGTGGACCTTTTTCTCGTAATTTTAGGTAAGCCTTTACGTTCATTCGATATCTGCCCATAAACTCTATCCAAAGACTATTGCTCATTGGAGTAATTTTTTTGCAATCGATAGTCTTTGCATAGTGTATCGCTTGGCTAAAACCAATAAACTTATCCTATTTTGTAGTGTAGGAAGCTTTCCATTTATCTCATTTACATCATGATATGTGGAGAAAGCATGAACTAGGGCTTGTAAGCAGAGCAGAGCTTCACGGTGTTCAGTTTCAGAAACACCTTCTCGTTATTTAGCGAAATAGCACCAATAGCAAAATTAGAGGTAGAATAAAGATTTTCCGACAAAAAACCAAGTGCTTTTATAAAATGTGTCAAAGTTGATAGTTAACTTAATGCTGTCCTTCAGATACAGACGCTTTACCACCAAGGTCCTAAATACGAGACCTATCGGATAATAAGAAATTTCTGATGCTATGTGCGATTACGACGCAGTTCAGTCTCGCCAAGGAACTCGTTATTATATGGTTACTTTCGGGTGTTGCCGTGGGTACGCAGGTAGCACACTTAGATGGTAGTCTTTATTAAGGCGCCATTTAGCAATCCACAGGCTTTCCTACAGCATAAAGCAGAAATGCCACTGAGTTTTAGACACTCTCAAAAACATTTATTTAATCACCAGTATCAAGCGACTTGAAGCCATCAGAGGACGCAACAGCGTATATGCATAAGGGTGTCCCCTGGCAATATACTTTTATCGTTACAAATTACGGCGAGTTATAATGCGCCACTCAGCTGCAGTTTCATTAATAGGAGCTGATAGTGAGTGGGTTATGATCTGTTTTTCAGGGAAGTTAGCTTCGAGCATAAGATTGATTCTGGGAAGACTAAACTATTGTGACCATAACCATTTAAATAAATATCTTATATATTGGTTTGCTTTAATCGTAAAGACTCCAATGTTTCATAGAACAAGTCTCTATTGAAATAGTTAAAGTGTTTGACTTTCTAACATGTTGGCTACAAAGAACCGGAGATATTCAGTATTTTATCCTGTGAGTTAATTCTACCTGCTTTAAAGGAAGGGTGTGAAGGTAGTAGCCTACGCCGCGGACATAGTCATTCTGGTAATCTTCCAACGATCAACGAACTACTGGACTCGGCATTGAACACACTCCCAAAATGGACAACACAAAACGGTTTAGAGATTAATCCGTCAAAAACTGAGCTAATGCTGTTCACAAGAAAGAAAAAGCTAGAAAAGTTTAGTCTTCCCAGAATCAACGGTGTTAGGTTACAACTTTCATCCGAAGCTAAATATCTAGTAGTCATCCCAGACAGTAAGCTCAGATGGAAGCGTAACATCGTAGAAAGAACCAAAAAAGTATTAGGAGGATTCAACATATGCCAATGTTCCTTTGGTAAACGTTGTGGGCTGAGACCATGTATAAGATCTTATAGAATACATGGCCATAATTGGAGCGGTTCTTGCCTATAGCTATGGTGCGCTGGTTGGGTGGAAAGATGCGGGAAAGTGTAGTAATCTCAAACCACTCCCACAATTTCAAGCACTATCATGTGTCGCACTAACAGAAGTGTTAAGATCTACTCCTCAAGCTGCACTAGAAATAATGCTCAACCGCTTTCCCTTACACGAATTCGTTAAATCCACGGCTTTTAAAAGCTCGATCAGACTAAAAGAATCAGACCTATGGACGCACAGCAATTTAGGACACGCGGATACAGGAGTACGAACCACCAAAACTGACGAGGTGTAGTGACTATACCGTGCCAAGCGCGGACTTTGATAGGAGTTTCTCCACATCATGTCCTAGTAGACATGACTGGTTATCTAACGCTACCACCAACAATGGAAAGCTTCACCTTTAGTCTACACGAACGACTCCAAAATGAAATGCTACAGATACAGGTCTCCTTCAAGATTTCGGACGAATATAGTATTTTTCAGGCAGAAATATTTGCAATTCGTAAAGCTTCATTGGCTTTACTACTCATTAAACTTGACACCTCAGAGATTTCTATCTATCAATAGAGGTACAACAATGTCATCAAACTCTAATATATCAACTGAAACCGTGAAACATAGAATGGAACTTATATCCATAGAACTATACAACAGATAATGGATCTCCAGGAGTGGCTGTTTGATTAAACCTAGACAGCGGCAGAACAAGTACCTTGCTTGGACTCAACAAAGAAGACATCGGCATCGCTACATTTATCCTAACTGGCCACTACAACATTAGCAAGATGGCCAGCAGCATAGTAGCATCGTCTCAAGATTATTGTTGATGCTGTAGGAACGAAAAGGAAATAGAGACGATCACACACCTGATAGATCTCATTAGATTTGTTAAAATCTCTGGCTGGTTTTCAGCCAGCATAAACTAGATAGGGCACACAATAATAATAATAATAATGATAAAAATAATATAATACTCTAACAACATCAACAGAGAATCCGTGTATGATTGTACCTAAGGAACTAGCACATTCCTTATTACCTAACCTAACCTTCCGTAAATGTGTCTAGTGTCACAGTCAGTATTTTGCATCCAATTCGAAGTTCAATGTATGTATGTTCTAACATGGACATGAGCGGTGGTACCTTTAAAGGTCAACTTGTTTCCTTTCTTCGGCGTCGTGGAGTTTTAATGGAAGTGGCCACAAATTTTTGCCCACCCAACTACAGACTTTGCTAATTTTCTTTTTCTTATTGATGGGTTTGACCGCTTTATCAAATATTCGTACAACGGAGCTGCAGCCCTTGCTTATTGCAGCACCAATTCCATTCCTTCAACAGAGGCAGTGTCAACAAATCTATACTGCTTGGATCTATTCGAGACGGGGGAAAATAAGGTAGCTCTAGCTGTTCCATTGATTTAGCAACTCAGATGTCAGTAGCTAAGTCAGCGGCGCGTTATTAGTAGTATCTCAGTTGAAAACTCTATTATCTGTACCTCGGCCGCGATTTAAGACACCACCTTATGAGAGCCATCTGAAGTACGTTATCCATTTCGGGCACAACCATCCTTGCTTATAGTTTCGAAGTTTAACTCTTCTTCTTTGAAATTTAGTTCGATGTCTCAACAGGGTTACTTTCAGATAAAGCATAAAACATAAACAGTAAACACATACATATGTACATACCATATATGCCCTTAAAACAGGTATAAAAAAAACGAACAATTTTAAGAGAATTTTGTTAATTTTTAAATTAATTGTTTAATGTGACACCCTCCTCGTTTCATTTAATATGTTTTGCATAAACTGCAAAGTGTTAAGCCCTTGTCACAACAAGTGCTAGGAACAGATGCTTTTCCAATAAACATGTAAATTGTGTTCATCAGTCTAAGATAGCATGTATTGCCGTACACTCCAAAACACAACTCAATTTATCTACGGAGCTCATCTTATCAGGTTTCGAATTGTCAGTCCTCTATAGTATGCATTGCCGACTTGAGAATTTATCGCTTACTATTAAATACCCTTAGCACTTCAATTCCAAAATGCACACAAGTGTAAACAGATCGAGAAGTGTGTCCCTCCCTAACAAAACTCCGAGTATCACCGTTAAATGTCACCAACAGTGTCAGCACGCCATAAGAGGCCGTCATTAATCCTTGAAATTCTGTTCCAAAACACATACAATGTTCGAGTATACACATGAGAGTACCGGCGGTATTATCAAGGAACACACCACCATATGTCAGACGCACCATCTTGCACTACCAACTTAAACTAAATGCTGGCAGCTGCTTTCGTTTTAATGACTAATTACCTCCATTAAAATGTCTGGGCGGTCGAAACTAAGTTCAACTGTCAATGGCAGCGCCTGTACCTTTGTCTGGATACGAGTTTCTGTGTCCTTGGCAAAGGAAATGTATTGATAGGGGATGCATCTAAAGGTTTCTTAAATCAGCAAGTCATTTAAGGGCAAATGACATTGTATAAAAACGTCCTTGTAGTAGAGCAATGATCCATCAACGAACCCATCTATCAAAATAAACTTGACAAAAGGATGTACAAAAAAAAAGAACTATTCGTACAATTCTCCCGTCAGTTGCATGTGGTTTTCTCGTCGCCCTTAGTGCTGTTTGATTAAATAACGAAACCACAAAGTGCACAAAAACACAACTCACCCTTGACATTGTTGCTTGTCGGGCGTACGTACATATGTGTATCTGTTCTGTCTGTGGGGAGCATTAGCCATTCATTTGATGTCCACCCTCTGGCAGATAAGGGTGGCCGGTCATATATTACAGCAACGCTTCTCATCGTCCATTTTCCATCATGTCTATTCGAATATCCTGAAAATAGGAACATGCCAGCAATGGCAAAGGATGTATGCGAAACTTTGATCGACATTATCGTTGTTGTGTCAGCGAATATTTTGCATCGTACTCGTCCAGACTGGAAGAGGACATATCACATATTATCTGGGCATACACTCATGTGGGCGCGGTGCGGACAACTTTGATATACAAATTTAAATCACAGTGGGCTGGCCGCAAATGAAACCGGAAATGTAAGGTTTCCATTCAATTCGCTAGTTCGAAGTTAACATGGGACGGTAGAGGAACAAAAATCATGTGACAGTACGTATTGACAGTAAACCGTGACAGTTGACATAAGGATAATCCATGCGGTTACTAGACATTCAGCTGATGAGATTTAAAGCATCGAATTCGCATACAGATGGTAGGTACCCATCATTTACTATCATACAATAACCATTTACAATTTATGAACAAGTACGAGTATGCGGATGCATGCGTATTGCTCGTATGTTGGGTTTCATCAATATTCAATTGAATTTCTTGTTTCCTTCGCAAAAAAGGAAGAAAAAATAACATAATAAATTAAAAGAGAAATTCTCTTTCAATTTTGCTTCAATTTAACGTTCTCGTGGAAGATGCAGCCTTCAGCTAGAGAGTCTGCGCAGAAGAAAGACATGTGCGGTGGAAAGCTGGAAATAGCACATGTACTCGAATAGTTGAGTATTACATTAAGCTGACAGCATGCCGCAACCCAACATGACCATCGTATACAACATTGAGAAGGAAATCTCTAATCCATTCGTATTCTGCCGGTATCTGCTCTACAGATATCTGGAAGTGTAAAAAGATATTGATGAATAGAGAGTGAGAAATGAGGGTATACGAAATGAACACGGAATCAGGATTCAGGTGAGAACTGTTCACAACTGATTTATGACCTTCAGCAAAGTGGTCACTGAACTTGTGGAAAAGGTAGGTACGAGTATGTACTCGTTTGCACGTTAGATGGCTAGATGGTACGTAGACAGGTGGATTAGGGTTTCATCGAAATTTATAAAAAACTAACATTTATAATAACTAAATCTCTGAGCTCGACATTATACAATACGTTGAGTTTACCTTCTGTAAGAAATCCTTATTTCTTAAAATATTTTACTTTTTTTTTTCTATAATTTGCGCGCCCTCAAGGGATTTAAGTACCCTTAAAATGCTTGCACACAGCGCGGCCGAAGGAAAATCAGGGAGGATAGAAAGAGAGGTACCGGTGAACGTTGGTTTTAAATGTTTGAAGGTCATAAAGACTAGGAAATAAAGAGCTAAGCATGGCATTCCATAAGCGAGTTGTCCGGCTTAGGAACGAATCACGATATTTTAGAGTACGTTCGAAAGTGGGCTTGAGGGTACACTGATGAGCATTCATAGCGAGACGGGTGTTACGGTTAAAAATTTGAAGGGGCGGAATGCTACTGGCTATTTCTATGAAGAACTGGTGGTGGAAATAGCGATAAAACAGAGTAAGACACGAGACATGGCGTCGCTGTTCGAGGGTGTCCATTGTTTGAGTGATATTAGTATCACCTATGAGTTTTATCGCACGGTTTTGGATCCTATCTAGCAGATGAAGAGATGTTTTGGGCGCACCCGACCAGATGTGGGCATTGTACTCCAATTTCGGGCGGATGAATGCCTTATATATTGTTGCCGGATCAGAGGGGGTAAAGTATTTCTTACATAGCTTGAGGAAACCTAGACATTTCGCAGCATTTTTGACGACATCGAATATGTGGTTATTCCAACATAAGTTGTAATTGACACACATACCGAGAATGGAAAATTTATCGGTTTCGACAATGTAAGTGCCATCCATGGATAATGGCTGGGTGTTTAAATTTCGCTTTAACGACAGCAGACAGCATTGTGTTTTGGAAGCATTAAATTCTACTCTGTTAGTGGTTCCCCAATTAATTAGCTTAACATACGCTGCCGTTCCCGTTCTACAGCCGAAGAGCAGGGACGTGAGTCCGGGAACGAATAAAAAAAGAAGAGAGTACTGTCGTCAGCAAAGGCGTATATTGGATTAGAGATAGCAGACAAGAGATCGTTGATGAAAATTAAAAAAGTGTCGGAGACAGAACGGAGCCCTGGGGCACACCAGCAATTATTTTGTGAATATCGGACTTGTAACCGTCCAAGACAATTTGAATTGAGCGTTCCGAAAGGTAATTTCTAATCCATCGAAGAAGAGAGTCATCGATCCCAAAAGCACGCCTTTTCGACAAAAGAGTCTGATGCCAAACTGTGTCAAATGCCTTAGAAATATCAAGTGCAACTATCTCGCTTTCGCCAGATTGATGTACGATTTGGTTCCACTTTTTGGTGTGACAGGTTTTCAGATCACCAGTGGACCTGTTGCTATGAAAACCGTACTGTCATTAAGAAGTTTTCGTGTTTCGAGATATTTCATGAGCTGACGGTTCATCAGCGTTTCCATGACCTTGGAACGAAGGGACGTAAGTAAAAATTATCCGGGGCCGCACTCAAAATAAAAAAAAATACATTTATTACTGTTTTACTATATTAGCCAACATTAACAAAATTATGTATTTCAATGAGAATTTTGCGGTAACCCTGATTCCTTAACTAATGCAGCTAAGTATATCCATATCCGTGTTTTTAGTAACCAAACGGTGTAAATTTAATAACGATTTGTCATTCATAGAACTTCTATATTTAGATTAGTATAAATCTCATTGTTGAAAAGGTACTTTCACAGAGATAAGTACTGCCGAGCATTGACCCCATTCTAAGACCAAAGTCTCAGAATTTAGGATACTTTCTTTCTGGTAATAATTTAAAAAAATCTTCTCCTGTTTCCCATTTGTTACTAAACAAGGGATTTGTTTGCAAATCACAAAACTCTAACAGAGCTTGTAATATTTATAGTTAACGGTTGACTAAAAAGTAAAATATTTTGATCAAAATTTCCAAAATTTTCAAAATCGAAAAATCGTTCTTCGAATTCCTTCATTATATTTTCTACATGAGATGAAAATGATGTTTCCTCAAAATTCTTAATTTCTTCGAAAAGTTCCTTGCAACTAGAGAAAAAAGTAAAGTCGCTATTGATAAATATTGATTCGAATAGCTCCAACTTTCTTTTAAAACCTTTGCAATATCCATATAAGTTTTCAATATTTTGACTTTTACCCTGCAGCTTTACGATGAACTCGTTCAAGTGACTAGTCATGTCAGTTAAAAATGCAAGGTCTGATAGAAGTGTGGGATCATGCATTTGATGCTAAAGTTGTTCTTTATCAGACTTCACTTCATTTTTAAGAAATATTGGTATTTCTTTCCTAAGAGCAAAACAACGTTTTAAGCTTTTTCCGGCACTCAATCAACGGATATCTGAATGGAGAGTTATGTCGCTGTATGCAGCATCCATTTAATTCAAGAAATCACGAAATTTACGATGTGTCAGAGATCTATTACCACCTCTTATTTTTACAGCTACTTTCATAGCATTGGCTTTATGTACATTTTTTCCTCAGAGAGCTTCTTGGCATATTATGCAATGAAGTGTTTGGCAGTTATTATGGCTTTGCTTTAATAGTCCACAAAAGCGGGTTTGTGTTCCCGTCATAGCTTTCACTCCGTCTGCTACAATGCAGGAACACTTATCGAATGCTCCATATTTTACAAGGGAATTATGAACGGCTTCAAAAATGTCGCTACCTTTTGTAGTCCCATTCCAGGTTAAGGAGCTCTTCATTTATAGTGAAATCTTCTTGAATAGTTTGAACAAATATTAAAAGTTGACTATGTAGTATCTGTCGAATCAGTGATCTCATCCAAAAACAAGGAAAAGTATTTACATTTTTCCAATAAATGCAATATCTTTTTGGAAACATATTGGTCCATATGATCTACTCTCCTTGCTACAGTTTGATGAGATAAAGCCACTGTGTCGAATTTTTCTGCTATCTTAAATTGTTTAGCCATTAAATTCATTAAATTGTTTAGCATTTGAATTCCACATTTCTGTATTAGCATGCCATCGCTATATGGTTTCGTGGCTTTGGCTTACTCCAATGCTACTGAGTACTAAGCAGCGAAGCTAAATGTTTCTGTGATGCTAAGTTTTGTAAAAAATGTTGTTCGGGGCAACAATTTTTTTTTAATATTCTGCAATAATTGCAATTCTGGATTCGTTGAATATTTTGCACATTCTATTCCTAACAAACAGACAAAACTTGCGTGCAGATGGGGCATTGAATTTCTCATCTCTTCTCAGACATGGTTTTCGTAAAGTTTGGGAGACGACACAAATCTAAATGAAATCCGAGTGTGGAAACACTTCACAACATACGTACTCGTAAATCCGAGTCGAAAAATCTACGAAACGTGCTCTCAATAATTTATTAATGATGATAAATTAATTACGTACCTAGAGATTTGTTGACAGCAACTTTCACATCATGCGTATTTTAACAAAAAATAATAACTTTTACTCGCTAGCGTATTGCATCACCCGTAAAATGAACCTGTCAGTTGAACTTTAGAGCTGATGATGCGGCTTGCTTGTTAGCCAAATACATGCGAATGAGTTTGCTATCCTTTCGTCGGTTTCAAAAATGGACTGTGATAGTTTGTGCGAAAAATTCCCTTTTATAGACCTTGGTTGACCATTGATCTGTTTTCATCGGTCGCAACTACCGGTACTTGGGAGCGACATTCGAATGTGAGTCAAGATGGTCCTTGTTTTTCTCGGTCGCAGTTACAAGGTTTTCACTCTTGTCTTCCCTTGTATCTTCTTGACAAGCAGATGACTTAAGCGTTTCTTATTTGATGGCAAATAATATTTAACGTTTCATGATATTATATATGTATTATTGAAAAATGCATTGCGGCCGCATGCAGCCAGCGTGCCGTGGTTTGGACAGCTCTGTCCTAGAATGCTATTCGACGAAAATTTAGGCAAAAATTATTAAGCTTTCGGGGCCTGCTTTGCGTTCATACCCTTGCAGGGGAAAGGAGGACGGCAACTAAGATGCATTTTATGACCTCCTAGATCGAACATATGCTCAATTGTGCCAATAGATCTTAACGCAAGGGTGGATAATATAGTCGTCTTTAGGCGGGTCATTGAAATAAAAACGTAGACTACAAAACGCCACCACCTAAGACAATAGGTTCAGTTTCCGGAATGTGTAACGGCGCGTGACCTTGTATACGATGACCAGATAGCAATGATAGTTTTTCCAATTGTTATCTTTCAGCAGCTGTCAAAATATTAACGAAATTCCGGCTCAGTTGTAACGTGAATATCGTCGCTAAGGCGGTCGTTGTCATGGCTTCAGTGTGCAGGCAATTTGTTGCACTATGCAAAAGTCTGAGCGTGAGTACACTCTTTTGGATCTTAAGCCACCAACCACCAACCAAGATAGAGATTGGTGCGAAATGAAAGAAACATAGCCGCCGTAGCCAGCATCGAAAAAGACCCAGAAATGTCGATTCGGCGCCGATTATCTGAATTGGGCATCGCCAGAGCCTATTTGGGCCTACATTCGTATAAGATTGTGTTGACTCAAGAATTGAAGCCGGACGACCATAGACAACGCTGTGAGTTCGCTAAATGTACGCTGAAAATAATGGCCGTAGATCCGGATTTGGGCCAAAAAATCATCTTCTCGGACGAGGCCATTGGATCAGCGGCTATATCAACAAGCAAAATTGCCGTGGTCGAAGCGAACACAATCCACAAGTGTCCGGCCAAGCATCAATGTATTCACAAAGATTGACAGTTTGGTGCGGTTCGTGGAATGGCGGCATCATCGGACCTTATTTCTTTCTGCTTTGGTCAGAGCTTTACAAAATCGATGGATCCGAACAAGACGGCGCTACATGCCATAGAAGCTCGAAGTTGTGAAGCAGTAGTTTGGCGACTGGGTCACCTTACGGCGAGCGTTCATCAATTGGCCGCCGCAATCAAACGTATTTGCACCACTTGCACCACTCGATTATTTCCTCTGGGGCTACTCGTACGTCAAGTCCTTAGTCTACGCTAACAAGCCAACCATTTTGGACGAGCTCGATGCCAAGATGCGACACGCTATAGCCAGAATAACAGCGGACGTATTGGACCGACCACTTAAAGCACTGCCAGCGAAGCCGAGACGGCCATTTGAATAATGTGCTATTCCACAACATACTATAATGGCATAAACGTAGCTTCAAAATAAAGCCAGATTCAATTTTCTATCTTACACCGTTATTGTTTTATTTAAATTTTTTTCCTATCATAATTTCACATGATCATTTTAGTTGGAAAATTAAAATACTTAGCTTGGAAAAGTGTGTGACAAAACTTGGACACATTTTTAACACTCACGCCTTACCTGCCGCAAATATAGGCAAAAGTAAACAAATAACGTTTATAATATTTCGTGCGGTTCACGACTACCTCAACAGCGTTTGTATAATATTTGAATCTCTTACAATTATTCTAATTAATAATTACATTAATCTAATTGTAATAAATTAATTAATTAACAGTAATATTAATGTATGATAATAATAAAATTAAATTAATTATTTTAATTTTCAGCGTAGAAAAACTACATGAAATTATGATTTTTGCGCCCATCATACATATATGCAGGTTGGTTCGGTTTGGGATACAGAAATCAAAGAATCTAATTCATCGGTTCATGTTCTCAAAAAAAACCCCTAGGAGGAGGGGTTTATCTTCAACACACACTGAGTTGCAGGGTGTTTAAAAACGTTTATTCAGAAAAGTAGGTACCAACAATTAATTAGTGTACGCTTTACACCCAGCTTGGTTGGGCTCGTTTGATAGCCAATTGATTAGTGGTTATTCGTATTTAAACACTATTACCATTCATCCTTTCATTTTCGAGATTTTGGTCTTCAAATGCAATTTTTTTTAATTTGTTTTAAATATTTTTTGGAAAAATCGCATTTATCCCGAAAAAGTGTGCTGATAATATTTTTGTTTTTTTTATTATTTTGGTGCGCTATAATATTGCCTACAAATTCACCATACAAAGTTTTAAACTGCGGCTTACTGCTTACCAGCTATAATGTTAAATATATTAATACCCAGTATCACTATTTTTTATTATTACTAAAAAATTAGTCTAAAATAAGTGCATTTTTGTTTACCGTTGTAATAAATTGTTATAAATAAATAAGTAATTTTATTGCTAGTCGTAACTTACATAATTTTAAATCCACAGCAGTTGCTCAAAATGTCCTTCTGGTTCTTATAATCTTAATTGTTGGTAAAGTCCCTTTGATATGTTGTGCCGCTTCTGCTATCCGTCCTTGCAATTCAGACAATGTTGTTATTTCGGATGAATTTACCCTCTCCTGCATATATTTTTGTTCAGGATGACGAATACTATAACATACCTACTACATTTCATTTCAATGACATCGGGGCTGTGGAGGTTCAATGACATAATTACCAAGAATTCAGTTACTTAACATACTTACTCGTAATACACTGGTGTTACAGTCCGAGGACCCTTGATAACTTGCCGTTAGATTAGCTTTACGTTGCTGTCTACCCTGAATATTAGTGGTATTCTCGTTTGGTCTTCAGATAACATGACTATTTGCCGTACATGATTAGTACGACAGACTTTGGAAGATTGCTTCATTGATGTTCGCATTGGGATTCGACGTAATTCTTTCAAGTATGATGTCCCAGATTCTCCTGAAACTGTTTTTTTTTTTTTTTAATTAATGAAGTCGATGTATCTATCAAAAATTGGTCCAAATTATATATCAAGAATAAAGGAAAAAAATGGACTTTTGGTTTTCGAGTTGAAAGTAAAAAAAAAATTTTTTTTTCAATTTTCCTTAATGTGATATGCTTTAAAGTATCGTACATGAAGTCCAATATTGCATTTCTCGCATTGAGTTGATGACTTTGATGTTGATGATGGCATAACCTGCAACACGTTCGGTTTTCTTGCTCTACTACGTAATGATCTATGTGGTCGAATCTTGAGCCCACATTTTCTAACACAGATGAACGTAAAGGACCCCTTTTTTTAGACTGGCAATTAGACTCTAGTAACGATAGAGTAATTTTTCGTCGAAAGGGAAGAACACGCATATTACCGAAACTTTGCTTTTGTAACTGCCAACAATTATTGAAGGTTACATCGAGAAGATACGATATGAGCGGATTATACGACTTTTTTCCTCTAATAGACGTTGTATAACGATATGTTTTAATCGGCGCGGTGCACCTCACCCATACTTTTGACGTAATGGCTTATAAAGCTGGGTTGCTCCACCAATTTCAATTTCTTTTCGGCTCTCGTAAAACGTTTCACGAAATCCATCGGGTGAACACTTTTTGAGTTTGAGGCCATGGTAACTTAATTGTTGTCGTTCCATTTACAAATCAAAATTGCTTTTTCTTCGCAGACCGAATAATCACATGACCCCCTTTGTTTTTTCTTCAGCATTTTGTCATCTTCAAGTGGACAGTTTTTTATGCAGTTGCTCCGTATTGTTCCTGGAAAGCAATGTCGATAACAACTGAGTACGTGTTACAACAATCTCTTTTTACCTGTTGCATTGATGTCTCTTTCTTTCAACACTGACAGCAGATCCAGCGATGTAAAAAAATTGTCGATGTAGACATGGTAAGACATTTGAAAACCACATCGCAAAAATTCAGCACCACTGGCGCACCAAGGACCGTGGCTTTTGTTATTTTGGCTTGTATCTGCTCCATGGTACGGATCAAACCATAAGGCATACTCGGACGCTGTGGCTCCAGCCTACACCTTATATCCGCAACGAATAAGTTTGCAACGAATGAATTGCTTCGTGGAGTGGCGGCCATAATATGGAACCATGGATTCATCAATGCAATACTATTCTTCCACTGGAGCAAATTTTAAACATTTTTTATTCAAGTAGTCGAATAATGGCCGAATTTTGCTGAACTTATCACACTGAAGCGATCTCTTGAAAGGCTGGAAGATACTACTTCACATCCAGCATCTCATGTGGCTTCCCAATACCTACTTTTTTGAGGAAACACGTTATATTCATTTGGCAAGAGTATTCCGAAAAAAAAGACTTAATTTCATGTAATGAAACATTTAAATGTATGTATGTTCTTTTGCATGGCGAAGTTATTGGTAATTTCGTTGCCATTTTGTAGAATCCATCATCGCAAAATTGTTCAAATATCTCTATTAGGAACTGATTATTGAACACGCTACAAAATATTGTCTTTACTTGTAACAACCTGCAAATCTTTTGTCGTCCAAATTAATTTCTTTTTTGGCCCGGTTTTTCTTTTCTTGGGAGCCATGGGAGATAATGTAATGTCGTCGTCAAAATCAGAACCATCATCATATGCAACTTGCGTGGATATGCCCACTCCATTTTCTTCTCCTGAATCTTCATCCGTCAATTGCCCACATGCATTATTTTGGGGTAGCAAGGTTATTGTGGCTGGTGCTGAATTCAATTCTTCTTCTTCCAATACAGCTAGAATTTCATCCAAATTTATGATTCTACAAAACAAAGCAGACATGAACTCTAATCTCCTACTATCCCATATATGAGACACCAATAAGAAAACTTTCGTTTTACAAAACCCAAGAAGAATTTCATAAATATTACAAAGGCAATAAATAACATGACATTTTAATAATACTATTTATAACATTTTTGTTAAAACTATGTCAAAATAACCTTCTTGATGTCATTGTTTTACCAATTCACTTTACTTCATTCAAAAACACTAAATGTGAAAATAACCCGCGAAATATTGCTACTTTTTTTGTTCGTAACTAGGCAACATATTCAAAAGAATTGAATAAACCTCAGATATTAAATTCAGATACTCGTAATTAAATTAATTTAAAACAAACTCAAATGCAGGTGTCCCACATATGGGACGGTAAGAGAATCTGGGTTAAAGAAATCACATGACAGAACGGAAATATACCATTGGTATCGAAAGTGTTGGCGTAATAAGCACTTTGTACGAGTAGCGGGCTTTATACAGCTCACCTTCGTATCCTTCGTAATAACCATTATTAAAATCGTTAAAGTAAATATAAATAGAAATAAGGGCTGCTATTATTCAAGCATTTTTTGTATTTGATAACATAATAGAGAAATTTTAATCTGAAATGCAAAACTATGAGAGCCAATGCACAAGAAAGTTTCTTTTAAACGTGGTGATATAAATATAAGTGAGTCGTCTTTTGAAAAAAAACATTTAATAATTATTAAAGTACACACTTTTTTTTAAAAAAATAATGTCGTCTAAATGCAATCCTTCACGCCCACGCAACTCTCTTAAATGAACAGAAACATTTCTTAACACTGCACAGCAGATAGCCTTAGTGATGACTGTCACTTCTTTTAACTGGACTAAAGAATCCGATTAACTGGCATATACTTAATTTTAACATATCTCTACAAGAAAAAACTACAAAGCCGTCGAATCAGAGCTAGGTGGAAGGCAATATTACAGGAAGATCATTCTTCTCGTTGACTTTGCAGCCAAACGTTGACCTTAAGTGATTGTAGGGGCTTCTGATGCTTGAATTTGAGGTTTTTGTCCTCCAACAGTGGCAGTTGTAATGTGTTCGTTGAGGAGAAACTGTGGCTTATACGAACGTAAAATATTGTTGAATGTTAATAAATGCTCAGCTATATAGTCAACGAATTAAATCCCCTGACTGACATCTTCCTGCTTTAATTCGCACAAAGCATCTTGCCCAAAATTGACGAATTCCGCTATACCTTTGGAAATTCTCGTCTCGTTGCTGTGGAAGCAGTCTGCTTCCTTAATGGCTATGAAATCTTTCAACCCAACCGAGTTGGCCGCACTGATGGGAGTGTTGCTATATAGCTACGAACACCACTTAGGGGTAAAGCCATGCATGAATTACCTCCTGGGTGTCCTATTGACTATTTGTTTGTTGAAACTACATGTACAGCTGAAAAGTTAATACTTGGTGTTGTCTATAGGCCAAACAAACGGTTATGCTTTCATCCATTGCTAGATGTTCTTGAGGCTACCTATTTCATGTATATCCCCAAACATAGTTATCTGTGTTGACCGGAATCTACTGAAAAAGTCTGGATCAGCCTCGTTTATCGGAAATATTAATTCGCTTCATTTAAACGCGGTTAACTCAGGCATTCCCATCCACTACTTGGAAGACTCAAGTTCCTTCCTGACGTTTTCTTTGTTGGTGATATTTCTAACCTGCTTTTTTATGACCAAATCTGTGCCCCAGGGTTTTCTAGGCATGACTTAATATACTTACGACTTAACATAGGAGTATCTAGCAGCACCCCGGAGCACTTTTACCGTGACTATAATAATATGGGCTACATTAATCTGCGTTCCGACGTTAATTGAATATGTTGGCACATCATTTATTACATGCCCTCTGTTGATGACCAAGTTATGTTCCGAGAGCAACATGTGTTCATTGCACAACAAAGTTGTCTTGAAAATCAGATCTGCCAAAAAAGCTTTTTATAATCACAAGTTCAACCTGTCTACCCCAGTAAACTCTACGAACATGTGGAAGAATCTTCGCGAACTAGGCATTGATAGGAAAAATATCATAGTTCCCATTGATGTTAACTGTGACCAGTTGACCTTGAATTTCATCTCCTCATACGGCAACCCTTCTTGGAGCAATGCTTCCCCAGAGTATAACACTGCAAATGACACTGAAGGGGCTTTTTGCTTCAATAGAGTCACCAAAGTAGATGTTGTTGAAGCACTTCTCTCGGTAAAATCCAATGCTACTTGTCTAGACTGTCTTAACCCAAAGTTAATAAAACTGCTTCTGCCTTATTTACTTCGTCACATTACTCACCTCTTTAATAGTATCTTCACTGCTTCTAATTTTCCCTCTGAATGGAAAAGAGTAAAAATAGTCCCGGTCCTCAAGAAAGGAATGAGGAATAGGGTTGAATACAGGCCAATCGCTATTCTGCCTTACTTGTCGAAGGCCTTGGAAAAGTTAGCACTAAAATAAATTCGTTGCTACTTAAATAACGAAGATCTCCTAACTATACATCAGTCTGGTTTTCGGCCTAAAAGACCTGGAACACTGCCCTGATATTAATGGTAGAAGAGATTCGTAACGCGATGGATAGAAATCATCCGATGCTTTTATCATTGCTCGACTTTTCAAAGGCATTTGGCACATTTAACCATGCTGTCATTTGTAGTAAGCTTAAAGACGGTTCTGCTTTTTCTTCTTTGTCCGTAGCTCTTATCAAGTCTTATTTAAGTGGAAGAAAACAGTGTGTTTGCATTGGTGAGAATAGTTCGAGTTTGTTAAGTGTGCAGAATGGAGTGCCACAAGGATCAATCGTTGGACCTACTCTTTTCTCCTTATACGTAAATGATCTACCAAACATTGTTAAACACTGCAAAATCCATATGTACGCTGACGATGTACAACTTGTTATAAACTGTCCTACTAATGAAACAAACTCTGCTATAGATCTCCTAAACGAAGACCTGCTGATAAGTCCAAAGTAATTTTAATATACCGTTGAGCTCCTGATCTTTTAGGCCTTCAGCTTTTTCATATCAATCAAGTGCCCACAGAGTGGGCTGTCTCCACTAACAACCTTGGTGTGACGAATCTCTCTTGGGATACTCAAATTAATTCTATCATCGGCAAAGTTTATAGTGGGCTTCCTACTATATGGGTTACTCAACATCTTCTACCAACGAAAACTAAATTAATTTTAGCAAAAGCTTTTCTTTTACGAACTTTACTTTACGGATGCGAGGTATTTTGCAAGCCTGACCACAATAGTCGCAAACAAACTTAACATTGTCTTCAACAATATCGCGAGATACATTTTCAACATCAGGCAGCGCGATCATATTTCTCATTTTTCTAAGTAAATAAATGGTTGATCGTTCCTCTGCCTACTAAAATACATATCGCTTTGTCTTTTGCATAACCTTATAAAAACTCGAGAACCAGATTACCTATTTAATAAGCTTCATTTTTTGCATTCGCACAGATCGTTTTCGCTAGCTCAACCGAGATAAATTTGTCTTACTTCGTCAATTCTTTGTTCAAGTTGTCCGGCTCTGGAACTCTCTTCCCATTCACCTGCGAAGGATGAAAAGCACGAATAAATTTAATTCGTCCTTACTCGTCCTGCTAGCTACAATCTAATATGCACAAAATTATATGAACACGTTTTTCAACTCTATGTGTTCTCTATGAATTTATGAATTTATCTTAAACTTCTACATTTTCTGTTTTATAATATTTAATTCTTACTTTTTTCTTTTATTTTTAAAATTAAATTTGACATTTTTTTTAATGTAAAGGCTTACAAATTATTGTATAATATTATTTACTCTGTTTTTGTAAGTTATATTATATATGTATGTAAGTTGAATAAATGAAATGAAATGAAATGAAATTCTTACATAAACTGAAGTTTGTAGAGGTGCAGTCTTAGATCTTTGTACAAAATTCGGATAAATGATGACGGATATGCATCCCCTCTGAGATACAGAGGTTTAAAGCAAAGTCTTACGCTGCCCTGACTTGGATCCTATAGAAAATAACCTCAATATAACAATAAAACTTCTGCGTGTATGGTAACAAATGAGATATCGTCGAACTCGTAATTTTAATTGTTTTTAAGTAAGTGTTGCCCTAAAATTAATGTAACAAAAGTTATCGAAGATCAAAAAAATTTGAAATACTGAATTTGTGATAATTTTTTTTCGCAAAAATATCTTATTAAATTCCACTTTTGCCAACTTTGAAACGTCGTATACCTATATATCAAATATTTCAAGGAATTTATTCAGAAAATTAAAAATACAAGTTTATTCATCCAAATCTATACTGCCCCCTTCAAAGTAATCCCCATCGACTGCAACACACTTATTCCAGCGCTTGATCTCTCGGCTGCTGAAACGCGTTCCCCGTAGTAGTTCTTTAACTGGATTGAACAGAAAGAAGTCACAGGGAGCCAAATCAGGTGAAATCGGTGGCTGTTGGATGGTATTTCTTGCATTTTTCGTCAAAAAATTACGAATAATGATAGCACTGTGCGATGGTGCGTTATCATGGTGCAAAATCCACGAGTTTTCTGCCCACAATTCTGGTCTCTTTCGACGAATTGCTTC
Organism: Volucella zonaria; assembly: GCA_963966105.1. NCBI lineage: Eukaryota > Metazoa > Arthropoda > Insecta > Diptera > Syrphidae > Volucella > Volucella zonaria. Next base: position 96,436,594 of record OZ014531.1, read on the forward strand.
ACGCAAACGTCTCATAACGCCCAAATAATACACTTTCTTTACTGTCTGGCCTTCTGGCAAAATATCATGATGCACTACACCGTTGTAATCCACGAAAATCGTGAGCATTGCCTTCTTTTTTTGACTGAAAATGACGTGGTTTTTTTGGTCTCGGCTCATTTTGTGAACGCCATTCACTTGCCTGATATCTGGATTGCGTATCGTACTCATAAACCCACGTCTCGTCTCCAGTAAAGATCCTTTTGATGAATGTTGGATCGAATTCAGCTTCGCAAATCATCTCTTTTGCGACGTCAACACGGTCTCTTTTTTGCATGAAATTGAGGTCTTTTGGCACCAACTTTGCTGCTACACGACGAAAACCCAAATCATTAACCAAAATTTCTTAAACGGATCCATAGGCAATGTTCAAGTCCTCCGCTATCTCTCTGATGGTTAACTTGCGGTTATTGACCAACATTTCTCTTACTTCATCAATGTTTTCGTCGGTTTTCGATGTCGATGGTCTGCCACTGCGAAGATGAACTCTCACGACCACTTTTGAACCGCGCGCTCGTGCCACTGGTAAACGACCCTTTTCTTTAGAGAATCGTTGCCGAGGCACTTCTCCAACATTTCCAACGTTTACAATCCGTTTTTTACGCAAAATTTAATACTAGTACAATTTCGTTGTTGCCAATTCAAATCCATTTCTAAAATTGTAAAAAATTGCCAACACACACAGAGATAGATGTACTCTTGGGTACGTAGCTGTTGCAAATGTCAAGCTATGATGCTAAGATTTAGAGGGAATGTCAACAACAGATTTACAAATTTAACAAAAAAAACTGAACTCAAATCGGAACAATGGGATCGCTACACAGTAGTTATTCCACTTTTGGTTCTTTTTGGTCAAGGTGGTAAGTAATAAACATATACAAAAAAAAAGCTTCATGTTGTTTCATCTAAAATCAACAGTCTTCCAGGTGTAACCCAACTTGTTCAAACTATACCTCAAAACTGGGGTATTCTTTTGCAATAGGTTTATAAAATTACATATGATATTTAATAGCTGCTTTGGAATTTTTTTCCCCGCAAAATAAGTTTATTATTGCGCAATGTAAATCCAAGAAATATTCTTTTAAAAAGGATTCATTTTATGACCCTTTAAATGACAAAAGGGGACCATTTCGGGTGGGTAATTCCCATTACAAGTCCTTTTTCTGTAAAAAAAAGAATTAAGCAGATCTTTAAAAAAAAAGCAAAATTATTTGCATTACAAGCTAGTAGTTTTTCAGCGAGATATATACTCGATGGTGAGCCTTTAATCCCAAGAATACGCTGACGTGGCTTATATCTATGGTTTCTGGTCAACGAACGGGATTGGAATATCTGAGACGAAAGCCTGATAGGATAGTTCTAAATGGAAGGACATTTATTAGAGCATTTTCCAATATGGGCTAGACAGGAACAACGCGGAAATTATCGAGACACTCACATTCTGCATTCGCAGCTACGAAGATACTAGTCTGAAGACCGACTTTTCAATTGTCAGATAAACAGACAGATTATTAACTAAGAATTCATTCTATCCCACCCTTTATTTACCAGATAAAAAGTTTCGGTTTTTTCAATCATACAATAGTAGATAGACAATTATTCGACGGTATTTTGCAATGCTGCCAATACCAACTATATCTAAGTTCATATTAATCGGTTGTGAGTGAGACAGATTCATTTGTAATTTTCCTTGTTAGAGAATAGCGAATAGTCATGCCTGCTCATAGCGTGATTTATATAATTCGTTTTTGTGAATCGTTGAAAACAGTTGATTTTTTTCAAAGTTGAACAAAAAATTCATCTCCAAGTGAAAAAGCGGAAGAGGGCAGTTCATTTTACTCCTTCAGAAACGCGTTTGTTAACTGATATAGTGTTTGATTTACAAAAAATAGTTTGAAATGAAAAGATTGATGCGATAACCAATAAAGAGAAAGATGTTGCATGCATTGAAATTGCTGAATTATTTAATATCAAATAAGTGTGACCATACGATCTTCAAAAACCTGAAAGGAGAGCATCACAGAATCGTCAAGATTTGTATAAAACAGGTGGCGGAAAAGAAGGTCAGGAAACATTCTCAGTTGAAGACGAAAAAGTACTAGCTACAAGCGCAAACATCGACGGCTTGGAGGCTCTGAATGACAGTGACTTAATAATAGGTACGTACTAGTAAATATACATACGTATATGTAAATATATGTAAATATATATGCAAATTGTGGAGGTTCATGTAACCGTCCCTTTGAAAAGTTGATTCGTCCGACCATAGAATTTTTTCGAAGGATCTCGGATCTTCTCTGAACCTCTGCAACATCGTTTGACAAAATTGTACTCTGTTTGTCTCGGGGTAGCAGACTTTGGACTCGCTGTACATGGTACGGATGGAGCTGGTTTTTCCTTAGAATTCGATGTGCTGTATTTTTGGGCACTCCTATGCTTCCTTCAATTGCACGTACTGAGGTACTAGAGTCTTGAGCGACTGCTTGGAAAACTTCGCTCTCGTAGGGCATGACGGGTCTTCCCTCACTAAACATTAGATTTGGAAATCGACCCTCTGAGAATGACCGGTGCACATTTACAAACACTCGATGGTCCGGATTACGCTGAGCATTTGGGTATCTCTCATGATAAAGTCTGGCTGCAGCACTATCATTACACCTGTATTCCCCATAAATGAGATGCATGTTAGCATATTCCTGAGCAGTGCATCGAGATGGCATGATGGCGTTCACACTGCACAAACACGGGATCAACAATCAACATTAGTCCAGAAGAAATCCAGGTTCGAGAGAAACGGTCAGATAGCAAATCAAAGTCGCAATGTAAGCCAAAGTAAGTTGTAAGCACGAAATCAACATGAATACAGAATAATGCGCTGTAAGAGAAGGAGCCTAGCGTACTGCAATATTGCACGGTGTGCCTATGCTTCACTGCTTGAAAAGGGTGGTATCCCTATCTGTTTCGGCACGTTTATTCGTTTCAATCACAGCGTCACTGTCTGTCTCGCTCACACTTTTAACTTATTAAAAAGAATTAACTATGAATCGGGTTTCTTTAACAAAATATTTTTTTTTGTCCTCAATTAAGCGTTAGTCTAGCAAGTGTCATACCATTTTGGAATCCAGACTAAATACGCAATCTTTTAAAGTTACTTGCCAAAATGGCAGAGTAAATTTTTTTGTCAGTACAGTCAGTTAAAGTTAGGTGATTATTGATTTTCAGATACATGGATGGACAAAAAAGCAATATTTTAGTTAAAACCGATATAATTGTGTTTCAATTTTGGACTGTAATTTACAGAAAAGTTACTCAGGGTTACGTTACAATAAAAAAATCGAAAAAAAGTAAAGATTTGCGGTCACAGTACTTGAAAGATCGTCAGATTTCTCGATTTTTTTTGAATGCCAATAATTTTAAAAGTACATGACTAAAATTTTTTTGTATAATTTTGTGATAACCGAAACCACTTGACCTATCACCCGCTTCCGGCTTGACGTTGATTTTTTGGACAGTATACGTTATAATATATAATATATATTTCTGTACCTACTTTTAATTTAACTTATTCATTACCTACATTTATTTTTGTTCTCAATGGTTTTTATTTACATACTCGTACATTAATTTTAGTTAAAAATAACTTTAGAACAGAAAATCAAAGTTCCTATGAATACCCATGACTGTAAAGACTTAAACTTAATTTTAGATATAAATTATTGTTAACTTATTTATTTTTTTCTGTGTTATATTGTTTGTTTCCTTTATTTTAATTAATTTAATAAAGCTAATAAAAAATCATATGTGCCAATCATTGGATTGCCTATTGGCAAATAGAAATGAGTTCACTTTTTATTTATTTATAACATTTTTAATGAATTTGTTACTCTTTTGTTATTTTTGTATTGAAAAGAAACATTATTATAAATTAAAAAAAAATATAAAATATATTTTTTTTAATTCTCGAATTGCTATGCACCCAATACGTGGTGAGTATTGTTAAAGTGTCAATGATTTTGTGGTTAACCCTACCGCGCTATTCTATGGAAATCCTTTTGTATTTGTAATATTTCTTCTTAGTTTCTTGGTAATTTTACAAATCTAGATCTCAAGGAAGCAATGGCTATTTGTATAAAACAGGTGGCAATATCCGAAAAGCCTCCTATCGTAATATAAAAAACTTCGTCATTGGTGAAACACATTGAATTCTACAATGAACTAAAATACATAGTTGACTTTCTCAATATGAAAATAAAGCAATATTGGAACTAAGCTTTGCCTTTTGTGTAATGTTTCATACAGTATCTTTCTGCAGCACTGTTTACTTCCTTGTTGGATTGAAATAATTACGACTATTTACTAATTCTTCTTCCTTAATGATAAGATCATCGATAAAATGGAGTAATTCCATTTGAAAATTTTCCAAAACAAAATATCGTATGCAAAACTTTTTAAAATTTGACACCTCACCTACCTTAACCAGGAAATTATTTTTTATCTGTCATGAAACGAGCGGCTAGGTTTTATATTCCTTGAATAACTGCTATACGACTGATGAAAAATACATTTACACCCTTTCTGATAGTAAACCCCTGTCTTATTGCGTATCTGAATATTGAAAAATCGGCGCTTAGGCAACTAACCAGACATTTTAATCCAAGCAGGACTCTGAATTCAGAAATCATGCATATGTACATCCCAGTACAGGAACTGCAACCCGGGGACTCAGAGAAGCGTTTGGACTTCTGCAATTAAATTCTGGAAAGACACTTTGCGGAAGACAACTATACTGGCCGGATTCTATAGACGACTGGAAGTAGCAGACATTGTTAGAGCTTTTTTCACGGACGAGCTCTGGTGTGCCAAGTTTTGACGAAAAAAATAAAAATAAAAATGTGCAATCAATATTTGCATTTTTTCCCTACAATTTTTAACAATTTTAAGTTCAGCTTTTAAATTAATTATTTTAGTAAGATATTTCTCCGAAAAAAATGGTGTCAGTATCAAAATTTAAAAAAAATATAAAAAAAATCACTTGATCTTCAAAAACCTTCGAAACATTAATTTTAGAGCAACATTTTCTTTGAGACTATTAAAGAACTCATAATTACGAGTTCAACGATGCGCCACTTGTTACTATTCACGCATAAATTTGAAAGATGTTATTTTCAGTAGGAGTCAAAACAAGGCAGCGTGTAACTTTGTTTAAAACCTCTATATGTCATTGGGAATGCCTTTCTCACTCCCTCCCTAACTATACGGTTTTTTTCTCAAAATATGTCAAGAAATCTCTTCTTAAAGTTTTTGATACATTATCCGGAACACCCTGTATACAGTCGCGCTTATTTAATTACTTACGTGGTGCTACAACTCGGGGTGAACCTGGACCTCGACTTACAAGGCCCTCCAGCTAAGGCGAGGTCTTCTCTACAGCGTTGTCCTTCCGGGTAAAATTCGAAAACTGTCCGGCGGAGCAGCCATCTTGGGCAACTGATGCCCAATTTTCCTCTGAGCGACCGAAGATATCTAGGGTCCATGCCTAGAGCCATAAGCAATGAATGATCATATCCTTATAGGGAGCCTCCTTAGTTGTTTGGGATATGGCTTTACTACTCAACTGCCTTTTAGCCCAAAGAAACAGCAATTGGCAACAGCGATTCTGCGTTTTATTTCTGCTGAGGTGTTGCTAGCAGAATTCATAGCAGAGCCCAGGTAAACAAAGTCCTGTACTACCTCGAAGTTATAGCTGTCGATTGTAACGTTCTGTTCAATTTGTTGTTGTTGTGTGTCCCTTGTGTGTCGCTTGGTAATTGTCATTCTGCACAGTCGAATGAGTTTGGCAGCAATGCAAAAACTAGGTGTATCTCTATATACGAGTAGCTTGTCTCTATAAATGCTGTCATACATGATCTTAAAATCGATGAAAAGATGTTGGGTATCGATTTGGACTCCTTGAGTTTCTTCCAGGATCCGTCGGAGTGTGAAGATTAATTGTGGACTTTCCTGGTATAAAAAAGCACTGATAGGGGTTAATCAGGTTGTTAACGAAGGGTTTCGTATGCGATATTGAGGAGGCTGTAGACCTCTATAATTTGCGCTGTTGAGGGGTCTCCTTTTTTGTGGAATGCGCAAACGATACTGGGGTTCCATTCATCAGGCATACATCATACACTTTTCTGTCCGGATTTCAGAAATGATTTGATGTACGCTCTCCACAAAGTTATTTCCAACAGCTTTGAAAACCTCGGCCCGTAAGCCGTCTGATCCAGCTGCTAGATATTGCTATCCTTGTTTCGTTCTGCTCAGATGAAGTGTGGACGGAAGTTTTGGCTACCATCGTCTAAGTTCAATTGTCTATTCTGCCTGAATGCCTGAATGCGGGCTTCTTCACAGTTATACAGTCTGCAGAAAAAGTTTTTCCATATTCTCAGCACCGACTGCGACTCTACTACAAGCTATCCTATTTCTACGGGCTTATGTACCGATTTTCTTGCCTTGACACGCTCTTTTTAGCTATTGGTAAAACTTCCGTATGGTACTCCTAGAGTACAACTTCTCAATATTTTAGATCGGGCGTTTCTCTTTTCTGTTTTAATATCTTCTTCTTCTGGAGAATCCGATGTTCTTCCCGTCTCTTCTACTCGTAGAGATCACGAGTAGCTCTCGTCTTTCGTTGCAGCGCCGCTTTGTAAGGTTCTAGTTTAGCTGCATGTGCTTGCCGGCATCCTACATGAAACCAGAGATGTCTTGGTGGCCGTCGGGTGAAATCGAGCACATTAGTTGCGGCGTCTCTGATAACACGTTGGCAGCGTTGCCGCTGGTTTTCGGTACTTAATGCCAGCGGCATAAAAGTAGTTGAGAGATTTCGGAATACGCGTTCGGCGAAGATTCTTTTCTTAATTTTTTTTTTTTTTAAGAACTTAACACTCAAGGGGGTAGTTCTTATGTATTGTGGGACTTGGGAAATCCGCATTCGCTCCAGGGTGGTGATCCGAATCAATGTTGGCTGCCCGGAACATTAGGGCTTCCAGAATACTGAAGGCATGCCTTACGTCTATTGCAAAATGATCAGTTTGATTTAGCGTTTGATGATCCGGAGACCACCGTTCATTGCCAGACGTGGTATCGTGTAGTCTATGCTTACCAACTGTCCTACCAGAGATGTCCTGCTTTCCTATCCAGACATACTAAAAACCGTACTAAGAGATTTTAAAGCCATGTTGCTCATATGTCTTGTCGAGGAGCTCTGTAGTGGCGTCGTCGTTGTCTTCCGTAGGGTCATGGTGTTAAGCATATGTTAAGGAATTTAGCCCAGATTCGGATTGTCATAAGACGCTCGTTCACCTGTCGGAAGTTCAATACTTTGTGTCTAATAATTGTCCGAATTAACGCTGTTTCTTTTCCCTATAGCAATCACCATAGTATATGTATGTATATTGCGGTGATATCAGTGTGATAGCAGTCAAGGTCCTCTGCTAATTTTTCGGCTGCACATAGCCTGTTAGGGATGCGAACATTTCATGTGCAAATCCGAAGGTCGTAGTCCTTTAAACGTTTACTAGAGTCGTCAGTGGTAGACTTTTCACCCAAGGCCATTAGGCCAGCGTAATGCTACTGGCCGGGCATGCCCTTGCTATTTTAGCCTGCATGAGTAACAGTTAGCAGGAGCCGGAGGTAAGGCAAGCACGTCGCTGCGAAAGTGACTATTGCGCTGCTGGTCCAATCCAAGTTATTAGACACTCCAGTTACGCACTCCAATTTTGCACTTTCACAAACCACCTATATACTTAAATCCAGATTTTTCTCCATTCCACAGTATTTCCGGGGTGAATTCGAATGTTTTCCTAGCCGGAGCGCTAGTACTTATCCACTTGACACGTCCAAGTCATCGCATAATATTGTAGCCTCATCCATTATTGGCAAAGTTCATTGAGCTAGGCTGGGATATTTGGGGTCTTACATGAAGTCACTTAGGTTTTTCGAGAGACGGTGTTGCAACTCAATTTCATTCTTACCCTATAGAAATAGCAATTTGGAATATTCTCGGCTTAATTTAAGCGCTAATTTCTTTACAAGAATTAATAGCGGAGCCCGAGTAAGCAAAGTGTGAAGTGACTTTCTGTCTGGACACCCAGGTTAAAAGTCATTTTTTGACGACTATTTGTTAACAGCTAGATCAATATCTACTGCTTTTGAAATAATACTTGCGCACGCGGTATTAACATTGCCGGCTTATACGAACACAAACGGTGTTTTGAGACTGAGAGTTAGAGAATTTGTGCATAACATAAAGCTGGTACTCGTACTCTGGCATTTTGATTACTATGTACTTAATACAACTGAATTTTCTTGGCACTGATATGAATCTATTAGGCAGTTGGCGAGAGTATTATAATTTATATAGGATATATGTAGATATTAAGGGACTTGTTCAATAATCAGGCAAAGCAAGTCGAGGTGGCAATAATCGGGCATACTTTCTGTCCGGCTAGATCACGCAGATGAGTTACATCACTCATTAAGCTGATTCTATTAGTTTGGGTAGTTCCAATAGCTTCTTTTGTCATAACATCTTTTCTTCATCTAATTTGTTAATGTCGATGTTAATGAATGCTTCATTCTGCTTGTAACTCCCAGAACTAATTTTTGATATCAATAGTAGATACTCGTACATTCCAACTCCTCTATTCAATTTGATTAATTGATTGAGGTAAACACACTTGAAGTATCCTTTTTAATTTCTGAAGTATTTTAAGGGATTTATCTTTGTTTTTTTTTTGGAAAAGCTGATGTTGCTGGTTTCTAATGGGAATTGAGAACATTCCTCTGCAGTGCCACTCGGAATGCATCTGGTATGAAAGCAGTCACCATCAAACCAGAGATTTCTGTCGGGGTTCTACCGAATCAGCTATACAATGTATTCATTTCTTGAAATAATTTATTTATGGCCAGAATATTTTCCGTGTCAAGATTTGCTCTTCGACATCCTGAACAACCGATGTGTATACTTACGAATTGCGACATGCAATGTGGTTTGCAGGTTAGAAAACTTGTGATGGCCCTGTATAGGGAACACATGATAGGGCCTGCAATGTGGTTTGCAGGTTAGAAAACTGGTGATGGCTGGGAACACATGATACGGCCTATTTTCTAAACTCACATGGTAGAAATATCACTCTACCATAAATCCAGAGAGAATTGTATCACTCCGAATTTGCCAAGTAAAAATTCTAAACGAATGTACAAAGACGACGGTAGCTAACAACCGACTTAAAGTCTTTTTTAAATTCCTTCTGTTTATGAAATATCTTGGGATTTATTTATTTATATCTTAACAATGAAAAAACGAAATAAGCTTCATACGAAACACAAACCACTTCCTTCTGAATCTTTCAAGATCCCAGCATTTCCCTCTTTTTTATTCATTCCTCGAATAAAGTCCGCCTTTTAACTAAACATATCAAGGGTACTCCATATTCCATTTGGCAAGAACGAAATTACATCTAGTGCAGCACATTATCACTACTCGTCTCCATTATGTCTGCTTCAGCTCATGTCACTAAAAACCCATAATCCATCTTTCCCCACTTAAGCAGCCAAGCAGTGCAAAAGGCAGAGTGCACTCCAAATAGGTGAAGAACTGCAAATCCCAAAACAAGTATCCACCTAGACACATTCTTCTCCTACCTGCTGGAGCCATTATCAGTGCAGTGAAAGTCAAGTTCAATGTCTTCGGGGAACATGAGGAAAGACAGTCAACGAAGCAGTAGAACCAGAATCAAACCCAGAGCTCAGAGGAAGCGCTAAATCTGCACGCAGACTAACATAAATTGTACCCCTCTTCCGAGTCAGAGCACTATTCCAAATGATATTTAATGTAGCAGTCTTTCTAGAAAATCACTGAAACCATTATTCTGCTCATGCTCCTCTCGGATTTCACGTACATACTCAAAAGGAGTTCACGACAAATCCACTGGCTGGGACCATCATTTCGTGTAGTTCTTCGCTCACGATTTTCTCTAGCAAGTGCAAGAGACAGACAAACAAACAGACATGCAACTGACTCCCAACCATGTCTCTGTCAGAATGTAAAGGTACGGAAAAAAATGGTTAGAAACTGGGTAGAAATTACAACATATTAAACCGTTAATCGAGAGCAAACATCAGGTCCACGGGTACAACCAAGTTGCCAGACTTGCTGGACGCAGAGCTGGACAAAGGAGACAGCAACGAATAGGAAGTAAGGTTCATTAGGAGAAAAGAGTCTTAATGAATCTCCCTTCCATCTCCACATGCTCGTACGCGTCTGTGGTATGGAATGGAGAATGGCATAGAGTAAGGCATCGGCTCATGCTGTGAGGCAGAACATATAGCTTTGATGAAACCGCCTGAAAACTACGAATATCATAGTCGTATCAATTGGTGTAGCACGGACCCGATGGGACACGTTAGAGTCTTTAATTAAATCGTTCGCATCCTCCTCCACTTTCGTCTATCATACTACGACAGGTGGAACTAAAAATTATTTCATTCCAAGACTCATCCGAGGAGGGAATACTCGTATATGAGTATCTATAAGTCTGTATTTATAACGCGCCAACATTTGCCGGAGCTAATGACTTGTTTGCCGATTGTGTAAATGCTTGCTGCCTTGGAGCTCTGTAATCGGATGAGGCCATATCAAGAAGACTTGGTGTTTGCCTGGCTGCATGGCTAGTGTGCTAATTACACGCAAATGATTGATGAAAAAATCGTTTTGCGAAAAATGGTACACGAATGCGAGGTAATTAGTACGTTTGTATGTGAACGTGACAGATGCAGGTGTGAATAACTTCACCAATAAGATTTTGTACGCCTTTCGTACGAAAAATTGGTCATTCACCTCAACTGCGCTCCGATGTTTTATTCACTTTTATGCGGGAAGATATACCTATATACACGTGTAGAGAAAACTCCTTGTCCTTCAATATATGTAGATATTTGTATGCAGCTTTTGTGGCTCATTAACTGCTATCAAGTGCAGTGCATTAAAAAGAAGATGTCCCTCCAGGTTTTCAGTGAGAAATATGATACTAAGTACAATATATTAATACAAGAAATAGTAATTGTATACTTGCAATCCTAGTAAACTACACCTTTCAGGTGTTGATATACCAGTCTCTTGTGACTCCACTTGTCCGGTTCATCCGTCGAGTGGGTAGAATCCGACAAGACTATGATCTTCCCGGCAATTGATAGCGCAAATTATGTATATGGATTGGAGGGTAAACGCGCTCAGCAGAGGGGTATACTTTCAAATTAATTTAGATTTAGGATATGCTTATGAAAGGTTGCTCACGTTACAAAACTTGAAGTTTATTGATGTAATTTTTTGGAACGTATCTGTTTAAAAATCCAATTTATAGATGACTTTAATATCTGCTCATGGAAGTCTAAGTGTTGAAGGGTTTTAATCCATTGGAAAAAATACTAAACACCCGAAGGAAAATAATGCAATCTTAAGTTAAAGAGGATACGGACACCATCGTTTCTTCCAACTGAAAATTGAAACAGAGGTGCTGCGAATTATCAGCATACAAATCAGGCTCTATGTTCGTATGTCCTTGTAGTCGATTTTCTTCCTGACAATTTGCTGCAATCTAATTCCTCAATACATAATCCTTTCAAAAACTTTACTCGACTCAGGGCCACGTATGCTTGTCTTTCTACAAACAATTTCGAGCTTAAATACAGAACTGCGTGGTCTGCAGTGCTGCCATGCATTTTGTGGACAGTGGAAGCCCGTGAAAAAATTAAGGGCAACATCCTTCTTCCAGCTGTCCCATAATTGAACGTTGCTGGAAACTGTAAAGCTTTACGATGAATAAGGTGTACGCCGTCTCTTTCAAAGCCGATCTGAACTGACGGTACATCTGTTTCGTACATTTGGGTTCGACGAAACTGAGGCCAAACAATTTCAGTAATGTAGGCGATAGCACCGTTTACCAACCCTCCCGAAACGTCTATATTGGACCGAAACATAACTTTTGCTCCTACAAATATTTCGAGTTCTGTTGGTAAGCCTCCAGTCGTGTTTATGTCTGCAGGTTTATATTAGCTAAATTCAAATTATCTGTATTTCGTGTGTCGTCAATTAGCTGGTCTTGTGCTTTTATTTTATAAATTCGAGCACCCTTGTTTGGGAACAAATTAAAAACAGTAGCGTTGTGATCGTTTACTTGTTGATTAGTGGGGTATACCCTTAACGCCTTGTCTGTTGCAAACTCATCACTTGGGTCTTGAATGACTCTTTGCATCAAAATGCTAAAATGATGGGCGGTTAGCTCACCGATTCTCAAAGTCTTTTCATTTTATACCCATGTTGAGGATTTTTGAGAAAATATAACTTCAACACGAAAATAGCACGAAGTTATTCGAAACATTTTGAAAAAAGTGATTTTATGCCAAAGAACCCACTGTATGAACAATATGGAATAAATTTAAAAACAAGATGTCTCAAAGACGATGCAGTGCCTTCCGTTTTCTTGCCATTTCCGAATGACAAAAACGAAACGACTGCTCGGGATTTACGTATCCAAAATAGACTTTTTATCTCCAGATAATTATTATACTCCTTATTCAGGTTTACTAACATCAACTAATTTTTTATTTTAGTGATCCAGTAATTGACAAAGAGAACAAAGGGCTGGAAGTCCCCACGGACGATTTATTCCTATCGAACAATATCAATTGCGCCACACAAACAGGCGAGGAGACTACTAAGTTAGACTGCGGATCACAAATTGAACATAAAATGATTAGTTATAGTACGTAAACTGAGGAGCTCACCCCGACATATTCCCAGTAAGTAAATCACAAATTAAATATGTGTAACGCGCTAAAAAAGAACTTCAACTCATATGTTTGTATTTTGCAGATTACTGGAATAAATAGCAGAGCTGAAAGCTAAGATCTGGAAATAACAGAAAGACATTGACTTCGTTGGCCATATTTTTGCCAAGGGGCAAATAAAGAAATTGGAATGCCCTCACAAGCGGATAAAATGGTCATCTGAAGATAATGCGAATGCAATAGCCATAACATACATGCAGCTGGCCCCCGAGCTTACCGATTGCTGTGGAAAAAGCAGTATCCTTTTCCAGCTGTAATTACTTTGAAATAGTGGTGCTCAAAGCTAGATGTGTGTCCTGGAATAATGAAAAACTTGGATATGGAAGAAATGGATAGAATCTGTGTACTTTCATTTGATGAAATTAACGTCGAAGACAAAATGGTGTACGGCACACGCAAAGATGAGACACTTAAAGCTACAAAATACGTTTAACTGGCAATGATAAGGGGCTTGTTTGGCAATTGGAAACAGCTAATGGTTTACGATTTCGACCAACCGATGACGAAACAAATACTTTTTAGTATTACCGAGCAATTAAGTGCGTGTGGTTTCAAAGTGCGTGCAATCGTCTGTGATCTTGGGGGGAGAAATCAAGGCTTGCTGCGTGAACTTGAAATCACTGTAACAACATCTTTTTTCCGAAATTCGGCGGATGAATCGAAGAAAGTATATGTATTTGCTGACGTACCTCATCTTATAAAACTCATCCGGAACACCGTTGTGATGGTTTCATTTTGGACGGGCAAATCATTTTCAAGGGAATCGTTGAAGAACTTATTTCAAAAACGAATGATACAAAATATCACTAACGAATTTGAATATTAGAGGTGCAGAGCGTCAAAAGGTGAAGCTAGTTACAAAACTTTTTTCTAAGCATGATTCAACAATTTTTCTTACTTATGACTTTCGGGTACATAACCAAGCACCAGGTACCACATTCCAATATAGAGACTTTGCCAATATAGACAGAGTTAATCTTGAACAGAGCATAATTGCCACACCATGGGAACAAATTTATTAAATGCCATAACCAGGTACAATTTCTCCAATCAAATATTAACTCTCTCTTCAACCAATATGTTACGGTAAAAACAAAAGCCTTGGTTTTCAATAAACCATAATTAAGCAACGAGATCAAGCATATAATCGGTGGAAGCGATACCGTACAGCTGAATTTCACCATATATACAAATCCCTCTGTAATATGATTGTTCGAGAATTAAGGATGGCAAAGGCACACTTTTTCTCCGGCAGATTAAAATCTAGCCTGGGTAGTCGAAAGCTGTGGAGTAACCTACGACATCTGGGTAAAGGAAAAGAAAAACTTTCTTGTCCAAATAACACTGACGGCATTGTGTTTAACTACAAGTTTGTATCTGTAGGACCAACTACGACAGCGAACCTCAACCTTAATTTAGATAATCTGCATGCGCCTGTTGTGCAATCACCATTTAGCTTTGCATGTGTAGACAGTACAGAGGTATTCAAAAGCTTTTTATCTATAAGGTCCAGTGCAATTGGAGTCGATGAAATTCAACCAGTTTTTATCAAAGCCATTGTACCGTTGATCCTACCGTATGTGACTCACGTGATAAAAAATATCATTACGATAGAAATGTTTCCACATCAGCGGAAAATAGCTAAAGAAACACCTTTGCCAAAAAACTCTATTGGGGACGAATTTCGACCAATTTCCATTCTACTATCCCTCCGCAAAGTATGCGAGCGAATAATGCAAAGAAAACTTGACGCGTATCTTTCTGACGTGCAGTTGTACTGCTGCTATGATAAAAGTTGTTGAAGATATTCGATCTAGATTAGATAAAGATGAAATAACTTTTTTGATACTTCTAGACTTCCCTAAGGCATTCTATACTGTCAATCACGCACTTCTCTGTAAAAAAACTACAATACCACTTTGGGTTTTCTCCTTCTGCTGTTAAATTGATTTCATCCTATTCAAGCAACAGAAAACAAGCCGTTTTTGTTTATAATGATTTTCTTTGTTTAACTCGAGGTGTACCTCAAGGATCAATTCTGGGTCCTCTCTTATTCTCTCTATATATAAATGAGATACCAGATCTAGTCACACATTCCTTAATACAAATTTATCGAAGCTGCACACTAGGTCTCATTGAAAATTGTTGCATTGAAACTAATCAGGATCTTAATAGTATTTTTGACTGGTCTTTGCAAAATGGCCTGACACTCAACCCTAATAAGTCCAAGTGCCTGGTTATATCTAGAACAAAATTGGATCTGTCATGTTTCCCGCAAATCACTTTAAATAACTCCCCCGTCGATTTTGTGGATGCGTCAAAGAATTTGGGTTTAACATTTAACAGATTTTTAACATATAACGACCATATTAACACCATCGTAGGGAAGGCTTATGGCGTTTTGCGAACCTTGTGGACAGCTCAACCAATTATACCAATGGATACACGAATCATATTGGTAAAATCACTTTTAATTCAGTATGCACACGAAAATTACAAGTTGCCTTCAACAGTGCCATTCGATACATATATGGGCTAAGAAGATATGATCATGTGTCACATCTCTCAGTAAAAGTTTTAGGTATGCCTTTCGAAAACTATCTTAAATTTCGCACTTTGGTCTTTCTCTTCAATATTCTTAGAACACGACAGCCTTCCTACCTCTACAATAATTTACAATTCCCAGCGTCAAATACGAGGGCTGTCAGAAAAGTTTCCGACCGAACAATGATACAAGACACGGCGCGTTGTCTTGGTGAAACAGGATTTTCTTTTTCTGCAAATGTGGCCGTTTTTCCGCAATTTCTGCCAACAGCTTGGCAAGTAATGATGCGTAGTATGCTCCCGTAATAGTTTTTCCATTTTGAAGATAATCGATTAAGATAACTCCTTTACTATCTCAAAAAAGAGTCGCTACCACTTTCCCAGCCGAAAAACAGTTTTTGCTTTTGGAGACGGCTCGCCCTTTGCAGTCCATTGTTTTGACTGAATTTTTGTTTCGGGCGTATAATGGTGTACCCAAGTTTCATCTACAGCAATTAATCGGCGCCAAAACTCGGATTTATTGCGCCTAAACTGCGCCAACAGAGCGTTGGAAATATCTTGGTGTTACACTCGACGCTAAACTTAAATGGAGAGCACACATTAAGAAACAACGTGAAGACCTTGAGATTAAGTATAGAGACATGCATGAGACAAATATAAAGGTAGCATTCTGCACATGTGTCAACAAAAGAAAACAAGAAAAATATCCAAGATGGCTGACCGATGTGACATCAATTTTTGTTTACGTTTATTAGTGCTTTGAGAAATACATTTGAATTCTTTATGAAAATCTTACTTTATTTATAATTAGAAATATTAATTAATAGAAATTCAAAAACAACAACAATCGCTTGTGATTTAGTGCCGGGGTGTCTGAAAATAAGTTTAATACCATATGTGTACGTATGAGAAAAAAGGCGACTTCTATTGTTTGAACACACACATGCATGGCAAAAGCAGTTTATTGATACACAAGTTTACATCCAAATTATTCAATGTTTAAAAGAAAATATTACAAGTTCAAAATAAAATTATTTATATCTATTATTTTATAAAATTGTTTTCGTCATTTTTCTTTTTCTTTTTGTCAAATTATTTTTTATTGCATAATTAAGGCGCTTAATTTTGAAGTACAATCGCCAACGAAAGAAAATTTCTTTGGCTTTTCTTTCGGAAGGTATGTCTTTTGATAAATTTAGCAATTGTTGACGAACCTTACTGCATATCTTGAATAGATAAATCCGAATTTTTAATCCTGTGGCAACTGTAGCCTGCTAAATGCTCCAATCCATCGTACTGCAAAGATTCCAGTTCATCCGCCGGTTCTTCAGTCGTTGGAAAGTCAGGATTTAGTATTACTAGAAGGGTGGTACTTAAATAGCCCGTACCTTCCAAATCTGGTGTGTCATCTACTGAAGTATAGCCTGTGAAAGACACAAATAGTATATTGTGTTGCATTAAAATAATAAATGTATAATTACTTGAAGAAAAGAAACAATATAACCATTCAGTGATAAACTCCCTTCATTTCGTCTAAGTATATACTCGTATGTTATGACCGAAGTCGGTTCATAAATTCCAACCGGTTTGGATGATCATATAGACTACCTTTCGATCGAATCGTTCCGAAAAAATTCCCTAAAACATTTTGATTGGGCATGTATACCGTATTCAGTTTTCAGGTCATTGTACAAAAGTTTTAGAGAATTATTCGCCATGATAATGCCTAAAAGAGATACTCGTATGTAAAATTATAAAAAAAAGACGGGTTTAATTCAACAGTACCTTTCTGGACGGGCATCATGTTTTTTTTCTTGCACTCTCATGTTAAGCATCACTTCCGTCATCATTGCGAATTGAAGTGATTCTGAAATGCCAACACCTTGAACTCTTTCGCGACTGTCATGGTAAGGAACTCTTACGTTAAGACAATCGAACCAATCATTCACCTGAAATTGTAATATTTGATTTTAAAGAAAATTACTTGTATTAGATACCTGTTTCAAAAATTCAGAATACTTAAGCCATCCTTCGGAACTTGGTTCACCCAAACTGCCGGTAAGCATAAGAGCTTGAGATATTTATTTATTTTATTTAGTTTAGGAAAGCTGGAACAGTAAGAATGAATCTTATAACTTTGTAATACCTAGTTACAATATACACTTTACAATTTAGTTATTACAAAATGAGTAAACTATAAATGAATTATACAAACAAAAATTTAAAAACAATTAAAGAAAAGTAGGATATGATTACGAAGGCTATGAAAAAGAACAAAAAATACATAAAATAAATACCATAGACAAAAATCCGTTGTTTTGACATAACAGAAGATGCTCTAATTCTTTTTTAAACTTGTGTATATCGCTTAGTGCTCTTATAGGGTTAGGTAGTGATGGCATTGATAATAAACTGTCTTTCAGATATTAAGTAATTATATCTCGGTATAATAAGATAGGTGGATCTACGAGGGTTGCTGAAAAGTTTCCGACCGCGACGTACAGATAGCGGCAATCGTCAATAAAAGCTAGTGAATGCTAGTTGTGCATCTTTTGACAGTTACTTAGCGAAGTTTCAGTCATTTTGGACTCGCAGTTTTTAGTTGACAGTCGATATGAGTGTTTTTCGTGAAAATGGAAAAAATTGAGTTATTAATTTCTAATTTTTGAAAGGCAATACGCCTACGCAAATCAAAAATGAGTTGGACTCTGTGTATGGGGACTCTGCACCATCATTAACCACAGTGAAATTTTGGGCAGCTGAATTTAAACGTGGCCGTAAGAGCTTGGGAGATGAAGAGCGTTCGGAACGTCCAAAAACTGCAACCACTGACGATAACATTGCTAAAGATCACCAAATGGTGTTAGACGTCCGCCAAATTAAAGTGAGAGAGATAGTAGAGGTGATGAAATGTCCAAAGAAAGTGTTTGTTACATACTAAATCAAGATTTAGGCATGAGAAAGCTGTCCGCGCTTTGTGTGCCGCGTTTGCTTACGTTAGACCAAAAATGTGTTCGAATGAACATTTCCAACGCTCTGTTGGCGCAGTTTGGGCGCAATAAATCCGAGTTTTGGAGCCGATTAATTACTGTAGATAAAATTTGGATACACCATTATCCGCCCGAAACAAAAATTCAGTCAAAACAGTGGACTGCTAAGGGCGCGCCGGCTCCAAAAAAAGCAGAAACTGGTTTTTCGGCTGGAAAAGTGATGGCGACTGTTTTTTGGAATAGTAAAGGTGTAATCTCCTTGGGAATGAAAAAAATTTTTTTTTTGAAATGTTTTTTTTATATTATTCAAAATAGTCCTCTTTTAGTTTGATACACTTATTCCAGCGATTTTCCAACTTCTTGATCCCGTCCGAAAAGTAATTTTTCGGAAGGTCTGCAAAATACTCCTCCGTGGCGTTGATGATTTCCTCGCGTGAGCTGAATTTTTTTATTGATGAGCCATATTTTGAGGTTTGGGATGAGATAATAGTCCGACGGATCCAAATCCATCCATCTTCGCCTACGTATGTATGCACCTACATACATACATATATAGTTATCTAGTTAATTTGTTAATTGCTTGTTGGATATTGCACACTCCCGAGCAGGTCATGAGTGTGCAGTTTCTTACCCTGAAATACATACACTTACGCTTTTCTTGCTTATCTTGTACTCGATTATTTTCCTGTTCTGATTTTAGATCATGGCGCCTAAGAGGAAATACGATAATAGTTACATTAAATTAGGATTCACCTTTATAGAAAGTAACGGAAAAATAAAACCACAATGCGTAATATGCGCGACCGTACTTGCAAATGACGCCTTGAAGCCAGCGGAATTAAAACGCCACCTGGAAACGGTCCATCCTAATTTATCTGACCGACCACCATAATTCTTTGAAGGAAAATTAGAGAACCTAAAAAAAATGAAACTCGAACCTAGTGGTACGAGATTTTCGATATCAGAGAAGACATTAGTAGCGTCGTTTGAGATTTCGGATTTAATAGTGCAACCTAAAAAACCTCACGCAATCGGAGAAAGACTTCTAAAACCATGATTGATCAGAGCTGTCGAAGCTGGGTTTAGAAGCCAACCAAAAAATACAAGAAAAACAACACCGTTAAAGCTCGAATTGAACTAATGTCAAATGATATCGAGGAACAAGTTGTTTCAAAAATCAAAAACTCACCATGCTTCGTTTTGCAGTGTGATGACTCACAAGAACTGGATGATTTCACAAGAACTGGAAACAACATCAAAGGGTATCGGCGCACGTCATGAACACAATATCGGAATATTTTCAGAAGCATATAATTAGCTGGGAGAAACTAGTTGGTTTCTATACGGATATCACTCCAGAAATGTTGGGATCACGCTCCGGTCTGGCGACTTTAATAAAACAGAAGAATCCTAGGGTAGTAACGACGCATTGTATCATACATGCGTTAGCTTCGAAGACTCTTCCTCGATGCTATAAGAATACAATGCAATTATCCATAAACGTGGTAAATATTATCAAAAGCAGTACCTTATATACACGCCTTTTTAAAAAACTATGCTCTGAAATGGACACAGACCATGGGGCGCTACTCTTTCACACAGAAGTTAGGTGTCTATCGAAGGTCGAACTCAGGGTAGAGGTTGAGATTTTTCTGACGAAAAAATGAATGAGTTGCTAAAGCAGTTTTCTGATCCGACATTTTAGATGAATTTGGCTTATCTTGTTGATATTTTCACACAATTAAATAAACTGAACTTACAGTTTCAAGGTTATGGAAACAAATTGTTAGAAGACGTTGCAAATGTATTTATTTTTGAAGATAAACTTCGTGTGTTTATTTGCAAACTTCGGTTATGGTTAGGCAAAATTGGGGCGAACGATTTTCCTGCGTTCACGACATTAAAACCACTTTTGGAGGACGAAAAGTATGTCGCCGATCGGGCAAACATACAAGAAAACATTAAGAGTCATCTACAAATGTTGACTGATGAATTCAATTGTTACTTCCCGGAATATCCCGAAACAGTTTTATCAAAAACTGATTCACAACCCTTTCAGCATGGATGCTGGTGAAGTTATAGAATAAATCCAGGAAGAACTCATTGAACTTCAAAATGACAGAAACTGCAAAGACGCATTTGAATCTGATTCACTTGAGAAGTGATAATGGTTTTTCAACGATTTTGTTGAGTAGATTTATTCGGCTGGTTTGGTGAAATAAAAATGCGATGCTTTTATGTACTTTATGGTGACTTTATTTGCTCGACCGCACTCTGGTAAAACTCCAATAAAATGGACGAGAGTTAAAACCGGAAAAGCTTACAATTGGGGAGAAAAAAAAATGGCGGAAAGTAATGAAGTGGCAAACGTACTAGATCATTGATTGACTTGATCAAGTACGATTTCACCTAAACATTACCGGCCGCCTTGGCACGTAACGCCTAAATTTCATATAAATAATAAAAAAAAAACATTAGGTACGTAACCTTAAACTACTGCATTATATAATAAATTCAGTGACATGATGATATACTCGTAAATGATTTTATTATTGTAGGTGCAATTAAACGAAATCGGAATGTACATTGAATAATGGACGTTAAGGATTGCCAGGTGAGATGCTCAGGTAGCACTTTTCAAAGAATACCATTTAACAATTAAGTTTTAGAATTAAAGAGGGAGAAACCAGGCGTATAGTGGACGTGTGGATGGAAATAAAATAAAAAGGATAACAAAAATTGTTTCAATCGGATGGGAGAACGCAGAGTTTAACGATGGGGCGTGTGAGTCCACCCATCTGAGTTTTGATTGTTGCCACCCTGACCCTACCGGCGAACTACCCTTCCTAACCGCCACTCGGTAGGCGGCAAGTTTTCATTTCGAATAACCACCAAATCATTTACTTTTACGTTTCGTTTGGATGTTTCCATTTGTACCTTTTAAGTATGAAGCTCGGCTAGATATTCCTGTTTTTACCGCCTACAGAATTCTTGGTGCAGATACTTCAACCTTTCCCAACAATTGATTATTGATAAGGGTGGATTTTGAATTTCAGGTTCAAGGCTTTAATACGGCTCAATAAAGTCGCGAACTCTTCGAAAGTAAGTCTGGTATTAGTGGCAGTTTTGCGAAAATGGGTTTTGAAGCTCTTAACGACGGTTTCCCACAGACCGCACATTTGGGGAGTTCCCGGTGGGATAAAAACCCAGCTGAAGCCTTGTATTCCATATTTCGAACACGTGAGGGACGGCATTGATGCATGCAGGCGTTCAAAATCCTTGTTGGGTAAACCTTGTCTGGCGACAAATCGAGCAAATGCTGCGAGAAATACTCGGGAAGAGAGGTCGCTAGCAGCTTCCAAGTGGATATGTTTGGTAGCAAAACACACAAATAGGCAGGCATAGCCTTTTATTATACGACAGTTCCTGCCACTGAAGTTCTTTATTTCGAATGGACCTGCGAAATCAACCCCCGTATAGGTGAATGGGGGTGACAAGGAACACCTCTCTATTGGAAGTGCCGACATAATTTGATTTCGCATTTGTTGACGATGCACTATACATGGTTTACAGTTCCTAATACACGATTTTATAAGATTCTTCACTTTAGAAATCCAGAAGGTCTGATGTATCAAGCGTAACATCAACGCATCACCTCCATGAATTGAAATGTCATGAATAAAGTGTACAATCAGATGCGATAAGTGTGATGAGTAAGGAAGAATGATGGAATGACGTTAGTTGTAAGGTAAAGTGGAGCGTGCCAGGCGCCCATTGGCTCGAAGAAGTTTATCAGGATCCAACATTGGAGTCAACGAAAGAATGGAACTTTTGTTCGGAATTGGTTTACCAGCGGACAACAATTGACGTTCCTTTTGGAAATGTACGCATTGTGCTATCAGTATTAACCGAATTTTGACAAGATTAACTTCCGGCCGGTGAAAGCTCATGCGTAGAAATTAAATCTGATTGTGGTCGTTTCGAAATCCGGTGGAAAAACTGAAATACAAAGATATGAAACGCAGGGCACAAGGAAGAGACGAAAATCTTCTCAGAATCCCCTCGTGATTTTGCGCAACTACGCATAAGATGGGATTGATTTCTACATAGGTCCACTTCTGGAACTGAGGCTGGAGATCTTACCGGCCATTGATCCTCTGCCTCTCATAGCCAAGATGGACCCTGGATGGATGGACCCCTTCCACCAAAGAGAGCTAGCCTTTAGATCTTGTGGTGTAAGTCCACGGGTCGCAAGATCGGCAGGATTCTAAGTTGAGCGAACGTGCAACCAACTGCTACTGTCAGCTCCGAGATTATCAGCTACTTTAACGTGCGGTTGGCTACAAACGTTTTCCACATCTGGGGTGGCTTCTGCAACCATGCCAGCACGATAGCTGAGTCGGTCCAAAGAAAAAGTTGGAAGCTGTTGATGGGGAAAGTTGGTAGATAAGCCTTGATAAGTTCTGAGAGAAGAACCGCCCCACATAACTCTAACCGCGATAACGAGACTGGCTTAATCGGAGCAAACGAGATGAGTCATTTTTTTCTAAAATCCGGCACAAGGCTTTCCGATACCCCATTTGTTATTTTTTTTTCTGTCAGAACTAATTACGCAGCAAAGAACTAGTCCATCGTCCCCTTCTGTAAGTTTCGTTTCTTTTAATAAAATATTTCATTACCACCACTTTCTGCCTACAGTGCGTACGGAACCAGCACCTACCACGATAACGTCGAGTACCTGAAGCCTTATGCGTACGTAAGCCGGATAATCAGACAGGTAGTGCTCCGCAATGTCATCATCACTTTCACAGCAAGCATCGTAGGATATTGTATCACTTATGCCCAGCACGTTTAAGTACTTAGCAAAAGTGTGGTGCCCCGTCGCCAATAAGCAACCTCCTGCTGAGGGACGATGCCCCATATTCGTTACTAAGCGAAATTGTTTGGTAGGCTGGTAGGTAGCTAAAAGTGGCTGTTGGAAGGACCAACCCACTTAGGCCTATTAGCGCGTTGTGATGCCAAGTGCATCTGTGATCCCCTTACTTATGGAACCAATTTGAGCTTATGATGAAGCGTAAGAGACTGTTAACGTCTATATTCTTCAGATCCTTTATGCTATTGTAGAAGAAAGCTCTTAAGTGAAGTTTGCTTCACTGGGAGAGAGCTGCAAAAGTACAGAGTAGGTGAAGGATTGTCTCCTCTTCCTCTTTGTCCATGCAGTTTCTACAGAAATCGTTTGTAAAAACGCCAAAACTTCTTGCATGCTTGCCTATAAGGTGGTGTCCAGTGATGATATTGTACGTATGATGGCGCTGAGATTTTTCCTATTTAGTAGGAAAGAACGATACAGATCCAGCTTTGGCCAGATCTGTTTGGTCGCTAGACATGTTGGTCCAACAGTCCATCTAGCGTCTGTTATTTTATTTGCATCAAGAATATTGAGGGTCTATAATATTAAGGGTCTATAACTTAGCGGTTTGCTAAGAGATGGCGTAACTTGTATTATTCCATTGGAACATGCGTTGGAAAGCTACTGTCATTGTACGTCATTTCAGTACATGTCATTCATTTGAAGCGTAAACAACATTAATTTTTTTTCACTCAAATACTCGTATGTCGAACTTTGTGCCTGTGAAAGTGTTTATGTGGGGAGTTCTTCTTCATTACTTTAATATAAAGAAAACTGCTGCCGAAAGTCATCGTATTTTGGTAGAAGTTTATGGTGAACATGCGCTAGCTGAGCGAACGTGCCAAAAGTGGTTTGCACGATTTAATAGTGGTGATTTTGGCTTGAAAGACGATGAACGTCCTGGGCAGCCAAAAAATTTTGAAGATGAAGAACTGGAAGCATTACTCTATGAAGATTGTTGCCAAACACAAGAAGAGCTCGCAGAATCTTTGGGTGTCACTCAAGCAGCCATTTCAAAACGTTTAAAAGCAGCTGGATATATTCAAAAGCAAGGAAATTGGGTTCCACATGAACTCAAGCCGAGAGACGTCGAAAGGCGGTTTTGCGTGTCCGAAATGCTGGTGCAACGCCACAAAAGGAAGTCATTTTTGCATCGGATTGTTACTAATGATGAAAAATGGATCCATTACGACAACCCCAAGCGCAAAAAATCATATGTGAAATCCGGCCAACTAGCCAAATCAACGGCAAAGCTGAATATCCATGGCGCGAAGGTAATGCTCTGTATTTGGTGGGATGAGATGGTTGTGCTGTATTATGAGCTGCTAAAGCCGGGTGAAACCATCAATGGATAACGCTACCGAACACAATTAATCCGTTTGAAGAGAGCAGTTAACAGAAAAATCCCGAAATATGCGAGCAGACACGAGGCAATAATTTTCCATCATGACAACGCTCGGCCTCACGTTGCTATTCCGGTTAAGAACTATTTGGAAACAGTGGATGGAAAGTCTTACCCCACCCGCCTTATAGCCCAGACCTTGCCCCTTCTGACTACCATTTGTTCCGGGCGATGCAGAATGCCGTCACTGAAATACGGTTCACATCAGAGCAGAATATCAAAAATTGGCTTGATTCATTCTTGGCTGCCCAGCCGGCGCAGTTCTTTTGGGGTGGGATCCAAAAATTGCCAGAAAGATGGGAAAAAGTCATAGCTTCAGATGGGCAATACTTTGAATAATACTATTGTACATGTTTTTCTTAAATAAACGTTCAAATTTAAAAAACAAAAAAAACGGCACGAATTAAGTTATATACCACTTGATTGATATTACGATGCTACCCTTTTCCGGTAGAAAAGGTTGAGCAGTTTCAGTTTTGGCGATTTCGTTCCATAGTTCCCAGGAATGTCTCTGCGGCCAGGTACCCAACAAATGTGAAGGTTGAACTGCTCTCTATCTCCGTAAAAGATGATCGGCATTGACTATCCGAAAAGATGCGGATATCATTTGCAGATATCATGTTTTTCTTCAGCCCGGAACACGCTACAGTGATTTAAAAGATGGAAGGAGAGGCTTAGATTTAGCTTTTCTGAGAAAACTCCGCCACAAGCCCCGCTATCAGTTTTAGATCCATCTGTGTAAGAGTGGATTGATTTGTGCTCTATAAAATCATCTTCCTCCCAGAAGGATCTAGAGGGGATGCTTACTTGAAAGTTTTTATCAAACAAAAGTTCGAGTATAGTGTAATCGATGTTCTCTATGATGATTCCTAGTATATTAAGAATATCAGGGTGCCCAAATAATTTATTTCTCCACTGTGTAGTCGTTTTAAGGCGAATAGCTGCGATCGGAGCTACAGTACTTGCTTGCTGAAGATATCGAGGGGTGTTAAGTGAAACATAGACACGCTGTTCTTTGGACTCTGCTTAGTTTGCTAATGTAGCTTTTTTAACTCTTTCTTGAATGTTACGTTTCCAGTGTAGCTTGCTGTCAAAAATGAGACCCAAATATTTTGTTGTATCGGAAAAGATTAAACTGGTACCGCTTATTGAGGGAGGTTCTATGCTTGGAATTTTATATTTCCTGGAAAAGAGGAAAAGATCAGTTCAGTTTTATAGGGGTTTATCTCCAATCCACAGCGATATGCCTAACGGGTTAACTTATTAAGACTTAGCTGAAGGAGTTTTTTTAGTAGTATTAATATACATACCTGAGACGGCTATAGCAAGATCATCCGCATAGGCAATCACCCTGCTACTACCCGCTTTGAGGTATATCAGCAGTTCATGAGCCACTAAGTTCCAGAGAAGTGGAGAAAGAACACCGCCTTGCAGTGTACCTCTGCTGACACATCGTATAGCAGAAGCCCCCCCCCACAGTTTGGAGTTGATTATCCTGCTAGCTAGCATAAGACTGATCAACTCCCCAAGTGAGTCATCTACCTACCTATAGTTAAAGGCGCTCTCTATGTCCAACAAAGAGACGCTGCTACTCTATATATTGTAGGGATCGTTCGATGTGGCTAGTCAGTGAATGCAGAGCCGCTTCCACCGACTTTCCTTTACAGAAGGCATGTTGATCCGTTGACAAAAGTCTTGGATCAATTCTAGTTCGTACATGGATATCAATCAGCCGTTCTAGAGTTTTCAGAACGAAAGATGATAGACTTATAGGTCTGAGGTCCTTTGGGACAATATGAGAACGAATTGGTTAAATATAGCAACAAAAATGGAAACTTTTCTTTCGACAGCGTTTGCGCATTTTTCCTGTTGTCTGAAACGGGTCTCCACTTCCGTGGGCATAGAAAGCTACATCGAAATGTAGGTGGAATTCTTCGGGAATCATGCAAATATGATATTGTTTTGCTTTGGAGCTTCTATTACTTCCACCGAAAGGTGGCTTGCCAAATTGTCTCCACAACAACTTCTTCCGTAAACTGCATAATTTCAGGTTTAAAGGTACTCAAGAACCAGTCTTTGAAAGAGACTGCGTCAAATTAACTCGATTTCCTGCCATTGTACCGGGTTCTTAGGGGACCACGTTGGGTTCAAGATTCCCGTAGGTACTTTACCTTATACACAACAAACAGTAGAAGTAATTTGCCTATTGCTGATTCACAATATATAACTCATATGCTACTCTTAGAAGCATCCATATCTTCGGGATATTTCGTGCCTTCCTTGAAAATACAACTTTTTGTTCCAGGAATATTACATACATTTTTTTATTAGTATTCTAATAAAATGTTGGATATATTTAAAAAATAATCGTATAGACCTCCCTGTAGGGATCCACTTACCATCATGAGATTCTATATTCTTCTATCTCAGCATTTGCAATTTTCGCCTTTGATGTTTTAAAATTTTGACAATTCTCCATTGAAAGGATTCTCTCGTTTCAATTCATAAAACCAATGATCCTGTCAACCTCAGACATATTATTTTCTCCAAACACACTTATTTTCCTTTCTGCAATATCCAGATAATTTTGCGTCAATAATCCTACCATCCCGGAGTCGAATGGGAATCCGCGCTCGCTAATAACTAATAGGCTATCCACAATAGCCTTTTTTCTTCTTTATTAAAGACTGTATATTTAGTTACTATATCCTTAGTGTGGTTGCTCTTGAGGCGATTAACCAAAGTCCCCATAGCGATTACGAAATCCTTAGCCTATAGTTTTTCCAGAATCAACATGATTTTTAGTTTGTCAAACTACTGCAGAATATTTTAAGTAGCAAGTTCCCAGGTAATAACACTGTAATTTCATTTAATCTACATATGCCTGACCCAATAAGTGAAAAAAACACTCATTCAGATAAGAACGTATTATTACTCCCTAGATTGTCGTGTAAAGAGCTAAGAATTGACTGCAATTATCTCTGTGGAAGCAGTTGAAATCTGGAGGAGGAAGAGGATGTTTATTTATTTCTTTGCTATTATCTTGCTTTGACAACATTAAGTGAGCGCGAATCCTTAAATTAATTTGTTTTAATATGTAGATTGCTGCTCATCCTTTTTGTTTCAAAAGTAGCTTTAATGTTGGTTAACGATTTTTCGCCTAGAGCAACTAATTGTGTTTATAATCATCAACCTTGTTATAATAGTAACATAGTACTCTTCTCTTCTTCAAGATGAATATAAACTCAACCAACAACCAACGCTCCATCTGATAAGACCACGAAAAATTTAAAGAGCCAATGATGATTCACCTTCAGTACATGCATCTGCAAAGTACTAGTAGTTAGTAACATACTCGGCGACCCACATAAATAATACAAAAAAAAAAAAACGCTTCCTGTATCTGCCCCTTGATGGCTGGTAATCGCGCATAGTAAAACAGAATCCAGACTAGGGGCAATCATGATTTATGTCGATGGAAGGCACAAAATTCAATTGTGAACTGGACCACTCCTGTACCCATAATTCGCTTCTGTTGGTACTTTAGCCACTGCCCACAGCTACATAAGCATTCCAATTCCAAGAAACACTCTTCGATATGAACGCGCTGTCCGTCGACAAGAGACGAAACCAAACCTAACCGAAGCACAATACAATACTCACCCTTTGTGTCAGCAAATTCAATGGAACTGTTCGCCTATTCAACACGGAACTGGATAAAAGCTGGACAATCCATACACAAGGCACACCAAGCTACATAACTTCGCTTGGGTAATCCAGAGGTTAGGAGGGTGAGTGTAGTCTCAACTCCCTGCTATAGTCGGCTCGTGACATGACGTGACCATGGACCGCGGGATAGAGAACAAATAATTAAAACCGAGAAGAAGTCGTAATGGTTGCCTGGGCGCATTAGTGCTCTTAATGGGGTGAGAATTGATTCCCTTTGATGGACTTACTTGCACAAGATGGACGACCGAGCGACTGAACGGGGCGTCTTGGATTGTTGGCGGCATGTTCTTGAAGGCGGCTTCCTTGTTCAATGAGTTTTTCTTCTTTCCTCTAATGTATAGCTCACGTGAACAAGATGATTGAATTTTATCTTACTTCCTGCATGCTTATGATATTACATACTCGTATCCACTGCACAGTCGTTGTGTGTCTCTATCTGGATACATCTATGAGAGTATCCACAACATAAAGTAGTTAATTGATTTCATGGGAATACGTTGGGCGAGTATTTTTGGAAACTCATGTCGAGCGTCACGCATAAGTTGTTGCTGTGTTTGTTTAGGTTCTTTATCACCCCCTATATGATTGGCTTTCTAATGCAGTAGTTACATTGAGAGAGGTCAAGAACTGTTCCTCTAAGTGGCATAGATATTTAGATAATAATACATAGTTGGAAGCCCCTCTAAGTGGATTCGAGATTTATATAAACAAGTTTGTTTGTATTGTATATTGTGACACTAGAGTTGGGTTTGGTAAGGAACCACTACATTTAACGGTCAGGGTCAAGAGATGTACCATATGAGAAGATTATGCGTTATGCTTGCATGCCTTTGAGTAATTAAGAAATTCTTTAGATAAATGAAGCCATCTGGATGTGTTAGGACGAACATAAAGGGTTTTGTTTATGCTTAACAGGGGAATCGAAGTACGAAAGTCATGCTAACATTTGACGACGGAATGTTTGGTATTTCTCGGGTTACATATGGAATACGAAAACGACTTTTCAAATTAGTTAAAATAAACGAACAATTATCTAAACCATGTATCTGATATGGGCTTTCAGTATCTGAAAACATATGTTATGCACAAATCGCACTTATGGACATATATGACAAATTCTCGGAAACGGTTTCATATTTATGTAGGTACGATGCACATATTAAAAAGACTTTAATATGTTTCTTAACTGCTGGTGGGTCACAGGTATTAGGTATATTGTACTTCGTTTCTGCCATGTATTCCTCAACCAATCCGATCTATTCCCAACAAAATGCGTTTCCGTGCATTGGCTGATACGGAACTGCTAATATTTTACGATGTACGTTCAATCCATCACACTTTTACTTTTAAATAGTTGTTCATTAACAATTAGCACGACCGCATAATCAATTTTGCTGATTTCCGCATCGTTTTACCATCAATACTTTTTTAGTGCTTAGGTACTTAAACTTATTCACATACTTAGTTGTCATGGATAACTCCCTGTTACTATAGTTCTACGTTAGGTTAGGCTACGTTAAGAAAAGGTATGAAGGGAAGAGATCTTTATAGCACAACATCAGGTACCTAAAAAGATTTATCGAATCGCTGAAGAATCAACTGAAATGACATATTTTTTTAGGCATAGTGTATACACTATGTAATATATATATTGCTTTCGGTTTATGCGGTAACTTAGACCTTGCAATTTCTTCCAGTTTCAGTTCTCTGGGATGTTTCCTTAAGAAGCAGAGCCCTGATTGTTTTCGTATCGAAATCCTAAGTGCATTTTTAACTGCGCTCAGGGGAAGGTTGATGTCTTACCCCTCAGTGCTTCATATCTCCTTTTCTCTTACCAAGGGCTCATTAGCTCGTACCCAGCATAATCTCATTCGAAATGTGCGGCCGTTTGGAATTAATGTGGTATGATAGATTATAGTGTCTTGAACGCAGCATGACTGTCAATGTCGATGGTGATATCCCTACCATATAGTTCTAACTACTCTGAAACTTCATTCGGCCATGCTATTGCAACTATTAGGATATGATATTACATTGTACGGAATATCATATCCTAATATTATACAATAGCCCGAAGATCATGCAGTGTTCAATGCTACAGCCCCTGAAATAACACAAGTTAATGACCCGCATTGAGTTGTTACCAATGAGTTAATTTATTTATAAATCAATGGGCACATGGTGCAGAAAGGTGTCCACTGGACTTCCGTACGCCACTGTCTTCGCTGGCGCCCATACTGGGGAGGCATACAATATACTGGAACCTCAGTTCAAATTTCGAAAAATTATTCTTAGCCGACATGGAATGTATAATAAGTTTGTTTCTTCAGTAACTACCATATCGACTACACCCAATAGGCCCATTCACCTTGAATCACTTAGGTTGATCCTCTTCGATATGAAATGGAGCGACTTTGCTTAAAGGTTTAGTAACCAGACAACTCATTTATGTTTTTGCAGAAACCAGTTACTGTTCGTAAACAGATTGGCAGGTATCTATAGTAACTAGTTCTAGTGAATGGTTTCTGTTTCCATTTTAATCGTGGTTTTTAAAAACGGCTGCAGATATGTATTTATTGTGGCACAATTTGCTTTCAGGATTTGTCAAGAAATGGAGATTTTGTACATCTCGAAAGAGGCACACTGGTAGTATGTTGCGGAAAACCTTGAGATGAAATCTCATATGCAGAAATATCATCTCCCATATGCCAGAAGTATGAACTTGTACAATTGATGAATTTGGAAAATCGTTGTTGAATGTTCTTTGCTGTAGCTTCGTAGATTTCTTCATCAATTTTTACTGTAGATACTACTTACTCATTTTGCTTTCTAAGATCACAGAATTTTTATATTGTCACCCCTTCCCTTCCCCATATTTGGGCACATTCACTTTTTTGGCACAAGAGGACTTGAATACTCTTTCATTTCTCATTGTCGAAAACATCACGCCAAGGCATCACGAACCCTTCCGCCGAAAATTTACATTTTTATAAATATAATGGTTTGGAATTACATCGTGTCGCACATTTAGTTTTGCCTCAATGATAGGCAGTGTCTTCAAGCGACGACCTCTTCTTTTGGGGACTTCGGTTACCACAAGCTCTTTATCAGAATAGTTTTTTTTTTTAAAATGTCCAATGCGGTTCACATTTTGTGTACCTCAACCAGTAAATACTTCGGAGGGAAAACTTTATCGCTCCGTGGTTGAAATAATTGAAATCCAAGAAGTCCTCGTACAACTATGTATGAACTTGGAAAGGTTCTGGAGTAATAAGTATGTGCTCCCCTGATGACCTGTGCCCATCCTTCTGGAATGCATACAGGAACATTTTAGGATTTTATTTCGGGTTTGGAATGTATGGAATCATATTCTATTTCTGTATGTCCGGTTTCAAAACATTTGAGATCGATTGTTCTTAGCATAGGATGATTCTGACAGAGTGTCATGCACATTGCGATGAACGTTTTATTTTTTTACTATCCTCCACATCTATCGGACATCATTTTATCGGCAGAAATATCACTTTGAAATACTACGTATTGGTAGATATAAACGGAGATCTCCACGATTCCTCTTTTCCCTTGAGTTTCGTCCCAAAGATAGCAGTGTCCTCCATTTCCTGTGTTATAAATTAGAGTCATGAACCGCCAATTTGGCGGTATTTGGCCACAAGAACTGTTCAGCGTATTTAGTACTACCTGTAAATCAAGATTGAAAGCCAGCACCTCACGATCACTTTTGGCAAGAGTTCTATCCTCATTGCGTGAGGATAACGTCCTCGTTCCGGATGTTTTCCAGGTTATCTTTCTGTAATATAATAGTTTTTCGTTAGCCGGTATTGAACCAAAAATCAGACATCAGACTGAACTGATCTTTTTTGGTTTGAAAAAACTTAAGTCGAAGCTATTAAAAGTTGATCTGTATTTTGACAAAAAAGCTGGCGTGCATTCTTCTTTTTCATATTTAAGTTTGCATCCTCGATACTTTAAGGTAGTGTTTAATGGAGCTTCAAGACAGTAATGTGACTCAACAACAGGATAGCTGATAATGTGCTGATGGATAATTTTTGCCGCTTCATCAGAGACTTTGTTACGCGGATTATGGCAGCCATGATTGTCACTATTAACAAGGCGGTGAGCCATCAAATTTATCGTTGCCAATACGAATGAACCAGAAGTAAACTAAGTGTTGTCCCCTGAGGCAAGCTTATTTTTTTAGGTATTTTGATTGGATAACACATACTGATTACAGTTTCCACTCACTGCTTATCTTTTCCACTCATCGATGGTAGCTGAATTGACCTTAGCCTTTCTAGCTGAAGCAATCCTTCGTTTGTTCACTGATTGCTTTGTATTCAATAGCGTTACTATAACAGTAACGATTGTGCCGATCAAAGATATCTCTACGATCCAAGGTTCCTGGATTCGGATGATTTACAAGCGTAGCCTACACCACTGTGCCTCGGATAAATCGGAGTCGTCGCTATCCATTTCTGGAAAGGTTATCGCTCCTTCAATATTTAAGGTTGAGTTTGAAGTCTCATTTAAAGGAGGAAGAGGTTGCTTATCAGCATCCAGCTCCTTTTTATCCAGGTCTATAAAAAGGATAGACCCTTGGGTGAATTGACTCGAAACTGAACCGAATCATGCCTTTAGTGTGCGCTAGGGGGTTAAGGGATTCCTTATTGATCACAATCAACCTGCATCTATAAGGGCCCCTTAGTTCTTCCAGTTTCGGCACTTTCCAGTCATGAGTTGGTAGGCTCAGGTTGCTGAGCCTGATGATCTCCAGAATACTTTCTGGGGAGGAGGGTTCGGCTGGGCTCCAGGTGCGGATTCTAGGTCTGCTAGGGATATCCTCCTTAGACACTACCTCGCGAAATCTCTCCTAATCCACCTATGGCTTTGGTGAAAAGATCAAGAGATCTTTGATTGCCACATGCTATAAGCTTGACGTTGTCTTGGTGCCAGAGAGCGTGGGTTGTGATGGGAGGTGGTAAGGAGTTTTCCCGTATGATGACCAAGAAGTTGCCCTAAAGCATTAACTTGACCAACTGCCACTGTTCAGGCGTTATCGATCCGTCGGTGTTGTTTTGTCGATTACCGCGATCCTTATTGCGTCTCTTAGGACTTCGCTAAAAGACCTCAGAGAAGTGCTGTTGGATGATGCAAGGGTTTTGGTGTTACGAGTATAAGTTTTGGGCCTCTCGGGAACCGGCAGGGTTTCCTCCGGTTGGAGGAGTCTTTTAGCGCTTTGGGTGCAGTGAGAGTAGTGGGTAATCCATTTTTAAGGATGTTGTTAGCCCACTCAATCTTGGTCTTCATGTTCGTAGTTCTCTCAACCTCCGGAATGGATCCGAATGTTTTGATAATGTGTTTTTTTTTTAAAGTACTTAACACTCAAGTGGGTATGAATACATGAATATACTTATAATGCCTCAGCACGTGTTAAGTTTTTTGGAAAACGGTATAGAGAGGGAGAGAAAGATGTTTGGGATCAGTGGTTATTTCGCTCCATGGGTGACGCCCAACATTTAAATGGGAGACTAAATCCTTAGTGAAAGTTAACTGGTTGTTAGATTCTAGTTAACAACTCAACATACTTGATTTTTATTTACTGAAAAAATGAATATCCTTCGGGCGCGATAGGGATTCGAACGCCGAACCTTCCGATTTGGAAGTCAGTCCACTACCACTTGAGCCACTGCCATTTCGGCGTATGATATAGAGCGTCTTAGATGGAACTTGCCGACGCAGCAGAGCCCTTGATTCCTTTGCGGGTCGAATTCTTGTAGCAGCACCAAAGCCATGGCCTGCCACTAACTTGCTGAGTAATAGGAACATGGCTTGCCACAGTCTTACCATTCTTGAAAATTTGGTTTTTGGCTCACTAAGTTCGCCTTTAGAGGATGGTGCACCATGGTCTGACGGTCGGTGCAGTCAACGTTCAACGGCGCGGTATTAAAGGAGACCAATCTCAGGTTTTTTTGTTTTCGAGAGTTTATCCATTAATAAACCCCACGAGTAGTGGAGAACGGATGGTTCATGCGTTCAGAGATCCGCTGTATATACGTAAGGCTATCTAGCCCGGAGGTCGCCAGATATCCGGATACTCCGTTCGCGACTGAGTTATATTTAGAGATGCTGGGCCCTCACCCAGGCTGATTCTCGGTATAAGACATATTCCGAAGAAAATGCTTCGTTGGCATATGGATCATTTTCAAAATTTTAAAAATCCATATAATTAGTTCTAGCATATCAATTGAGCAAAAAAAAAACCGTGCTTAAAATTGAAAGTAGACATAAGCTGCACAGTTCAACCTGCAAACACCCACTTAATCTAACTTTAAAAAGTCGTCACACTTATTTGTGCTGAAAAGTTAATAAAGAAATATATATTTGCCGTAATAATTACTTCAAAAATAGATTAAGAAACTCCCAAGAAAACCACAAGCGAAGACTATAATGAATCCATTGCTCTTGAAAAAGATAATGTCCTCTACTGACCCTATAGTTTTTGCTAATGAGTTCAACCAGTACTTTGCATCAGTTGCACAGATAACTTGTCATTGTGATGTTTCAATATTCTGCGGCAGTTGTTCAGCAACACCGCACTCTAACTGCACTGTTTCTAGCAACAGAGTCGTTTTCTTACCCATATCGGGGTTTAGGATATTATATGTGAACCATATATACCCTTAAGAACTCAAATTCTAGCGGTGACGATGGAATTTCTAATTCCACCTTAAAAAGTTTCGCTTTCAATGTGGTAGATATTTTGGCTCACCTTTTAATTTTGAGCATTTTTACAGAAAGCTTTGTTGAATTATTAAAACGAGCCAATGTGATTCCTGTATTCAAAACGGATAACAGAAAAGAAAAAAAACTAACTACAGACCTATTTCCTTACTCTCGGTCAAATTAAAAATTTTTGAGAAAACTATTCAGCATTGAATTCTAAAATTCCTCACGAATATTCACTTTTTAAGCGAAAATCAATTTATTTTCAGAGAAAGGCATTTCACATAAGGAGATCTTTTGGACTTTTGCCAGCTTGTAGATAAAAAAGACTTGAGGATAAAAAATGCTGCGCAGGACTTTTTGTATACATAAGCAAAGCCCTCGACATGGTACACCACAAAATTCTTTTGAATAAATTGCACCATATAGGATTTCGTGGCTTTATCTTAGACTGGTTTACGGCATATCTTAAGAATAGAGTGCAAAAAGTATAAGTTGGAGATAATCTTGGTGGACCCAAGATTATGAACCTCGGGGTTCCAGAAGTATCAGTTCTTGGTCCCCTACTGTTTTCAATATGTGCAAACTCATGCTTCAGTCTTCTATTTGTCGACAAGCTAAAGGCTTTTGCTGATAACTTTGCGTTTGCATATAGCACAATTAGCCTTTCTAACCTTGTTGTGGAAATTAATCGCGATGTAAATTTGATAAGAATCTGGTTTGTCGTTGCAAGACTAAACTTATTAACATTACCTTAACTGCTAAGGAATTGCCGGAAATTAACTCTATGTTCCATGCAGCTTGCTATTGCAGGCTCACTTTGCTTGATTGCGGCTGTAATACTTTATATACCGAAAATATTTCCAGTGGTACTAATTGTTTTGAAATTGAAATAGTTAAAAGCTATAAATACTTAGTCGCCGCAATTGGTCAAAATCTGAATTGGCTCGATCACATTTCTACTTTGAAAAACTACTTCCTATCTTCTCTTCGACGTTTTTATAAGCTAAGAAGTTACTGCTCCATAAGAATATTAAAAAAATGTTTACTTTGGGGTATTCCATTCCAGACTACAATATGGCATTAGTTGCTGGGGTGGTAAAATCCAACAACAAAAAAGTTTTGCAAAAATGCGTCATAAAGAAAATGTGCTTTTCGTCTCATATAGCCAACACCTTAGTGCTATTCAACAACCTGAAAATTCTACCTATACGATACTTATACTCTTATAAAGTCCTACAAACTTACTTTACTAGCAGTGGTTACTTACAGAGTCTTAACAGCGTAGCAGTACTAATGGCCTAGTTAGCTTTCTAACATTTCGCACTTCAAACTTATGACACTTTTACACATTTCTATGTTGTAAATTATTCAATGCACTTCCCGAAGACATCGTATCATTAGAACGTTAAAGTTTCTTTTGCATATATTAAAAATGTAGCTTCTGAACATCAACCAAAATGCAAACACAATTTCGTTGCATTTTATAACCTAAACATATTCGTAGGAGTTTGTAGGAGTAATGCAGTAAGATCTGAATTGCAATATTTATATTGGCTAAATTATTAGGTTGGCTAAATTTGTGGACCGCGGTATTATTCTACAAAAGATAAAGTGTCTACTGATATTTTCGAATTTGAGTGATCCAACTACAAGGTGGCGTAACAGTTGTCACCCGATATTCTTTAGTTTTCATTTTTTTCATCAATGAGTAACTTTAGTTCTGCTTTTGGATTATGTTTATACGATATCTTAAATATTTTTCCATTGAGTCGAGAAATTGATATCGACTAAGTGGCCGCCGCCAAAATTGATGACCATTCGAGCCCGATTTGTGACATTTCCCATCAGGTCCTCGCATTCTTGACGGATATTCTCTTTGAGGGCTTGTTGACATGGACTCGTGTCTTCAAAAAACCCCACAAAATAAAGTCTGGAACGGTTAAATCAGGCGATCTTGCCGGCCAATGCAAATCGCCAAAGCGAGAGATTAGGAGGTCCGGAAATGCAGCCCTCAGAATTGCAGTTGTAGTCCGTGCAGTATGCGCTGTTGCTTCATCTTGTTGGGACCACATGTTCTCCAGTCAAAATTCATCCAACTGAGGAAGAAAAAGTCATTGAGCTCTGTAGCTTTCGCCGTCCACAATAGTCAGTTGGCCCGCGGCGTTTTCGAAAAAATAAGCCCTAATGACGTCTCCAGTGTAAACAGTACACCATACAGTAACTTGGAGGGTGTGTAATGGCTCTTCGTGGGCTATACGCGGCTTTTCGGTGCCCCAGAAGCGATATGGAAATGGACCCCGTCGCTCATGATGATTTTCGATGAAAAGTTATCTCCCTCGTGGTTGAGGTTCAGGATGGCTTGGGCGTAGGTTACACGTGCTTGGCGATCAATAGCTAACAGCTGATGCACTATCTGCACTTTTTATGGGAACATCCTACATTCCTTCACCAAAATTCTCTGTAAAGACCTCCGATTGATACCCAATTGCATGTCACGTCGTCTGGTCGATACTCCGGGGTCCTCTGCGATATCTTCAACCACATCTGCGATATTCTCAGTAGAACGCCTGCTCTGGGGCCGGCCAGACCTGGCAGCGTCTCGTGTTGTCCCATACTCTTGTAGGCGAGCGGCCAAAAGTCATGGTGTTTGCCCAATGTTAAAGTTTAATTTACATTTGCAGTCATTTGTAAAAAGATAGCATCTCCCGATAGGATGATGACGGGCCACCTAGTATTTTTCTGTAGGTTTCTTCTTCGAATTTCAGTTTCAACTCGTGCATCTATTGATTTTTGGAGCGGTTTCACGACGACTTTTGTTGAATATTTCAAAACCAGATTATTTGCTCAGCCTGAAGTTAGTCCACTATCCGTTTCGTATTATAGCGACTTACGAATATGAGCGTACTTCTAATTAGATGATCATGTTTCCTTACACCTGCTGACATGCCTAGCATTAACTTTCTATTTATATTTTTCATATTTCAATGCGATGCATATGTTAAGGTTAGGCGACCTTTAAGTTTAAGTGCCAGTTACCTACCGTAAAATACTGCGAATTTGCACACCTTTTAAGTCACTTCATACTAACTCAATATGCGGCATCGTTATGTCAATTTCTTTGGTGGCTAGCGACAGAGTCCAAGTTCAATTTTTGCATTTGGCACTATGGCTCATTCCGAATAGATTTCAGAACACAGCGATGCAGTTATTTAGTCTTAGTACTAGATTCATTCGTAACCCGCCTATATCTAATCATTAGCAGTTGTGTTCAGAGCTGTCACAAAAGCGCTATCATCCCCGAAAAAGGAATGGGTGTTCTGGACTCCTTAATTGTCTGCTTGGCATTGAAAAGCAAATTACTTTGATCACTACTTTGGTATACTCCAACGTAAACTTCGAATTCTTCAGTTACTCCCCTGTCTATTTAAATTATATTGTAGGGCCATCGTACATATAATGTATCAATTTCAGATATAAGCGTCGTCTTAATAAGATCTCAGAGAAATCCATTCAATCCGTATTGCAATTCGATGACAAAAATATGCAGATCTTTCGAAGCTAAGGACGTTTCTCCATCATCATCCTTAAACTTCGAGTCGCGACTTATGTTAACTTACCACCCAAAAAAGCTCCACTAATAACCCACCTATATGGAGTGAAGAAGAGGATATCAAAATATAAGTATAACCACGCCGAAGGATTTATCTGCTGAACTATTTAAAGTTGCAGAAGATGATTTTGTAGAGAGCATACGTTATCTCATTTCCAGACATATAGAACTTTGGTATCGTTCTCTAACCTGTTAACTGTGGCTACCAAAAGGGTATCAGCCTATTTCGCAACAAGTTGATTGCAGCATAGGGTGAAAGATTGAAACCATTTGTCAATGATATGATTGGCGTCGATCCGATTAAGTTATTGCGCTATAAACTCTGATAACAACCTGCATCAGAAATCAAATAAAGAGTTGCATTTTCCAATCGCTATACTTTGATCTAAGACGGCAATTGAATAATAAAGCCCGGTGCAGTAACAATCATCCCAGCTCTATTGCGCAGTAGCATCAACGTTCGAGAACTCAAGACATTTCAAATAATTGTTGATCTTTTTTCAGGCAACTAAAATCACGACAGATGTGTGGTTGCTTAAAATACAGCAACAAGTCCAATTACACTAGTCTTCCCAATAAATGTTGGATGCCACCCATGGAGCGAAATAATCACTGAGCCCAAAAATCTTTCTTTCTCTCACTGTCCCTTTTTCCTAAAAACCTAACACGTTCGCAAGCACTTTAAGTGTAGTCATACCCACTTGAGTGTTAAGTTCTTTAAGAAAAATAAAGTCCTGGGTGGTCCAGGACTGTGTGCCTGACTGACTGACTCTGTGACTACTTGCACCTTGGACCGTCCGAGAAGGTTTCTTACCCGTAGCATCACAAACTTGCACTCCAGAATATCTTTCATTGTTATAGTAAAAGATGTGCAGCGGGAAATTTTTAAGTTTAAATTGTAATTGCTCGTAAACTATTGTAATAAGGTGAGGTAAGTGAGAGGAGAACCGCTCGACGCACATGATTTGCGAATTCGGCCGTAGTAATCAGTCACTGGTCGGGAGCGCACCATACGTTTGCGGTTTAGCAATATTTAAAGTGCGGTTATTCGTTGGTTCGTGAGCGTCACGCATTTTTTACTCACTTCAATATTCGCCGAGTACGCAACTTATCTGGTCGTGGGTTCAATAGTTCAGAGGCGAAGGGGCAGCGGTTAAGCAAAACCCTCCATGATCGTCAACGTCCGCAAAGATGACGAAACATGCAGCTCAAGTTCGACCCGAAATGTTGCGCAACCCACGTAAATCTATAAGGAAGATTGCGTGTTGTACTGGAATAAAAAAAATCAAAATTGAAAAAGGAACTACAATTTCTCCCATAGAAAATGCAAATCATGCGCTTTCTCAACAAAAATGACTATTCTTTACGAAAAACCTTAGCTAGAACGACGCTGGAACGTTTTCGAATAGCATGAACGCTTGAAAATATTGGCGAAGCACATTTTTATATCGATGTTTGTGTTAACCGTATGATGGTAACATAATTTAAATGAACACGCCACATCACCCCATGATAATAAAATGAATAAAAAAATGTTTTTGGCAACTTAAACACAATTGAGACAAATTTCCACAAGATGGTCTTTTCGAGGACACAGTGCACATCGAGCTTGCTTTTGCAATTTGGCGGGGGGTTCGTTTGCTGGAACTTCTTCGGGGACATTTATAATGGCCCTTATATTTCCCGATAGCTGTCGAGGTAAATGTGACTCCAGGCGTCGTCTCATGTGCGGCTCGGCTAGCTGAAATGTTAGTTTTTTTAGGAAACTACTACTATTTATTAACTGGCGTGTTCGGATTATTAGCTTCTAGAGAATCATAGAGTTGATCCCTGCTTGATCTAACATACCAAAGAAAAACCTAAGAGGCCAGCGTCGAGTATCCCTCGCAGTCATGTAATTGTGCATAATTTGGTCAAAGTATTCATCAATTATAACTGGATTATGCGTTACGGGATTGATCTCTTCCTTATTGTGCATAGTAGATAGCAATATCACCGATTTGTTTACCTTTGGAGTATAGGAGGCTAACGTTTTCTCGCGATCAAATGCAAACTGAAAGGGCAAAGCAGACTTTGATTTATTCGGTAAGAAAGCTGGTGGTATCTTACGTTTAATTTTACGTAAAGCTCCAATACAAGTCAGTCGATATTCCTTCAGTAACTGGTCTGCAAGAGGCACCGATGTTAACCAATTATCAAAGGTTTTGTTTCGTACAGAACCTTTGATGCTCTCAGCTAACTTTGTGACCGCCGTCTTCGCCTCGGTTACTTTGCCTATGTAAGGCATTGAGTCAAACAACTAATATGTTTTAGCATCACATATATTCACAATATTCATGCCATATTTGTCCGTTTTCGAAGATATATAACTACGAAAGGGACACTGTATGTTCACGACTCTGAGTTACTATACTGAGGCTTCTTGTTCCAACAATACTGAGGACTCGACAGGTTGATCCATTTCTTTCTTCTTGCAACTTTTTGAACTTTACACTTATTTTGAAGAGTATTTCACTTTTTTTTTTATTTAATTTTGGATATTTTCACCACCCCAACTAAGACAACTTTTCTATCACACATAAGGGTCCCAAACTGCGACCTAGGACCACGATCGGTTGGAGAACTCAGAGTAGCATGAATGCATACAAATGATATTAGCTGCATTTAATTTTTTTGCGACACCATATTACCCATACGCGGAAGACATTGAGTTTGAGGTGACACCTATTGCCGCAAAGTAACCCCTGCATGCACTGAAAAAGAAACAAGGTACTTGACTTATTAATGGTGGATCAAAAGCGAATTGGTCAACGAGAATTACCCCGGCACGTTGCAGTAATTCGCATACGTGCAAATTTATCAATTGCCCCTAGATGCCTGGGATACCAACCTAACCCCACACTGTGGCATGACTTAAAGCGAAGCGCGATAGTCGACTGCGATTTAAAATTGGTCATCATAATAGTAATTTGCTTATGCAGCTGCTTTTCCAAATACCTAAAAAAAAATTATGTAAAAAAAAACGGTTTTGAAAACGTATCTACGTGCATTATTAAGTCAAATATATGTATGTGCTCGTATATACCCATTCATAGATCAGATATGGTACCGTTTTTTAAGCGTTTATTCACACCAATTAACTATGGAAAGTGCACAGCTATCACATAACGAATTAATTCCAGTCACGATCTAGTGGTAGACAAAAACTATCTTTGTATCTCAACAATGTTGCGTACGTGTATATGTCCTCTAGGAAAGGAGAGATTCATAGGACAACAAGTTCTATATGTGGCATGGCAGGGTGAGCTCAGCCTTTAGAGTGCAATGACAAATGAAGTGAAATGTCAACTAGAAAATCTAATCTCTGCGCGTGTGTTGGACGTCATTGTCGCGTGTAGTGAGTGTGTCCTCGTTTTTTGTGCGAACGTTTGAGCTGATGAACTTTTCCTTAGATAATTTCCGTCATGACGAATAGATATGAAAATTGTATAAATACTTACATATGGTATGTTATAGCTCTTCAGTGGTGTTGTTGGTGTGGTGTGACATTTTTCGGGGCGGCTACGTGCCAAGCTAATTGTTTGAAGTGTCGACTCTTGGATAAAAGCAAGTTTTCAGATTGTGTACGAGTATAATGCTGTGTACCATCACAAATTGACAAACGTTTTATCAAGCCGTCGCCCCTTGATTATATCTTTACTTTGAGGGAATTGTTGATTGTTACTTTGGATTGCAATTAATTTATCGACGACATGCTATGTAGTTTGTAGCGCTTATGTTGATTACGATAAGTTTAAAGTGAAAGGACTCAAGAGATCAGCAGATAAATTCGTGTGCAAGAATTGAAAAGCTGAATTTGTGCCATGAAAAGACAATACCGGATTGGGTTGGAATATAACGAAAGCAGTACTTCGGGCGCAAATTTGAATATTTAAAGCTAAATAAATTGTTTAAAGAGTAGACCAAATGATGCTTTAAACCTTTCAAATTATTGTATTTGAGGTTTTAGTGACAAAAGATGTTCCTGCAGCCTGATTTATTAATTCATAATCTTTCTGGTTTAATAGAAGATGCATTTAAGAATTATTGAGTATCAAAGTAGATGAGACTCATCAATATATCTATACAGAAGAGCGGCTTTGAAAGTAGCAGAATATAGTACTTTTTTTATGTAACTGTATATAACAAACAACGTCTACAAAGGATTCGCATTTATCTGATCAGCAACCGTCCAAGTTGATTTCATTGCCATCAAAACTTTTGTTCATATAGCCGCTACACGAATGACACCGATGTATTTATATGCAAGAGAAGAGCCGAACCCGATTGTCCGCAATCACAA
This sequence comes from Volucella zonaria, assembly GCA_963966105.1. Classification (NCBI taxonomy): domain Eukaryota; kingdom Metazoa; phylum Arthropoda; class Insecta; order Diptera; family Syrphidae; genus Volucella; species Volucella zonaria. Next base: position 96,479,791 of record OZ014531.1, read on the forward strand.
GAGGCTGCTATAGTTGTTTATGATTGAGCCTTACCCTAACAGTATCAAGCGTAGGAGACTAATGAAACATTATCTATGCATCATTAGAGGCACCAAGAGCTTAAAGCGACTATCACTATGAAGATCTTATTTGAACAAAACGCGCGCATACAACCAAATTAATAGGCTAGAAGACAAACCCCGAACAGTAGGTGGCCGTGGTTCAAGTGGTAGTGGACTGGCTTCCAAATCGGAAGGTTCGGTGTTCAAATCTCAAGCGCGTCGGAAAGATATTAATTTTTTCAGTTAACAAAAATCAAATAAGATAAGTAGTTGACTGGAATTTAACAACAAGCCAACTTCCATTAAGAATTTAGTCTCCCCATTAAATTCTGGAGCGAAATAACCTCTGAATCCAAACATCTTTCTTTCTCTCTCTATCCCACTTTCCAAAAAACTTAATATATGTTGAGGCATTATAATTGTATTCATACCCACTAGTGTTAAGTGTTAAGTTCTCAAAAAAAAAGATACCTGGGTTGTAAACACAGAAGCAGAATAACGATCAACGCTAAAAATCAGGATGCTTATACTAGTCAGAGGGATTCTAACTCATCTAACTCATCACCTAAACGAACCGCAGATGTTAAGCGAATGTACATTAACACTCAGACCAAAAAGTCATAAAATTCATTCTGGACTAACGCTGTTAAGAGAGGCTATGCCTCAAATACCTTTTACCCTTTCAGTATATGCAACTGGAGGCACTAAGCACAAGATTGCGCTAAATTTGAGAGCTTGCCATTTTCAAGAAAATACTACTCACCAGTTACGTCTTAAGCTGCTTTCCGTTAAGAGAAAAGATTTTGTGGACTTGATTTAACAGAGAGTAGCCCAACATCTCCTCAACATCGCATATACAATTCTTTTGAGACCCTTCGCAAACAGTTTGACCAGCCCCTACCATTGCGATTTTAGACTAAGAAAGTCCTATAGATTAAGTTTCACATTACAACAGGTCTTAGAAAAAAACTCACGATACACACCACCTTTTCTTCAATTTCAATGCCGCAAAAGGTGATTTTTTTGCCGTTTGGTTTTTCAGTGTTCTATTTTTAACAGCTCATGCATGACTCGTGGAATGTCAAAGTCAAATATGCTCAGCTAGCATTGTCGTTTTATCATGGCAAGACTTACACCCGAATAAGGCTTACAAATTATTGAATTTTATTATCAAAATTCGTGCTCTGTGAACATTTTTTTTTTAGTTACTTCGACCATTTTACGGTCGTCATTATCGACCTATTGAGCAAGCAATTCATGACATAGTGATCAAATTTCGCACTATTGGATATCAAGCCACCTACTCGCATGCGTAGAATGCATACAGAGGAGAATATTGCTGCTGTATCCACCAGTATTAATGAGGACGTGGTTTATCTATTCGTCGCCGTTCGCAGCAATTGGGATTGTGTTACTCGACTACGTGGAAAATTTTAGCAAGGATCTTGGTCTAAAATCTTACAAAATATAGCTCGTGTAAGAACTGAAGCCAAATGACCTGCCACAGCGTCGAATTTTCGGTGAGTGGGCCTTAGTAAATTTGGAGGACGATCCGCTTTTTAATCGAAAAATTGTCTTCAGGGACGAAGGTCATTACTGGTCGAATGGGTATGTTAATAAACAAAACTACCATATTTAGTCCGATGAGTAACTTCAAGGCAATAGAAGAGCTGCTAATGCACCCGGCATAATGCACTGTTTGGTGCGGTTTATGGTCCGGAGGAATCATTGGCCTCTATTTTTTCAAAGCTGACCGTAAGACCGTAATGGTTTCGAATTTTTTTTCTATCCAAAATGCACGAGCTGAACCTGGCGACATGTGGTTCCAGCAAGACGGCGCTACATGCCACACAGCACGTGAATCGATGGACCAATTGAGAAATGAGGTCGGTGAACAATTTATCTCTCGTTTTGGACTGGCGAACTGGCCAGCTAGATCGAGCGATTTGTCATGTGATTTTTTCAACATCGTTCTTGAAAGAATTGTGCGAAACTCGGAAGTCAACTCCAAAGGCACCATCTTTCAAAACTCTATTCAGTTATTCGTACGAGTATATGCAGACGAAATTGACATAACACATCGAGCTACGAGTATCAGTGGAGCGTTTGCGACTAATGAAGCGCAAACGGCAAAAATGGATTTTGCTGTCAACGAAGGAAAACCTAAATACATGCTGTCAACAAAGCGGTACACACAACGTCGGCACTAAGCATGAAACACCACGTTAGCGTGGACACTGAGGGAAGCAGATGAAAATGCTCTCAGGCGCTTCAAAGTAAAAGTTTTTCGGAATTTCAGTTCCGTTTGCATCAATTGGGAATAGAGAAAACGTTTCAACAGCGAACTATACAGCTTACAACGATGCCACCTTCATCAGAAAAGCTCTGATAATCCTGCTTCGATGTCTATATTACCTTGAGCGCCCCGAAAGTTTTCGACTCTAACTCAGAGGAATAACGCAGTAGAGGACGACCTCATTTTAGATGGCGCAGACAAGTGGAAGGGCACCTCAGCCAACTTCATGTGCGCAACTGAAGCCCGCTGGCCATCCCCAGACTTTAGCGCCATTTAAGTAAGTAAGTAAATAAAGCAACATCATTTACCTATGCTTCAGCACATGCATTTGATCTGCTAAGATCACTAAGCAGATAGTTGACACAACATTGCCTTTGGAAGTAGAAGCATAGTACTGCTTCCAATATTAGCAGCGGGACCGATCCGAATGAGTTGATCATGGTGTCGAAGGACGTGTTTTAGGAGCCAGTCCGAGTATCGAGGAGAAAAGATTGCCCTTTCTTATCAGGGGCACTTGTAATCTTATAAACAAAACATTGAAATATCGAAGAAAATCCCAGCGCGTTGCATTTTAAAAAGAATCAGTTTCCTCGAGTAGTGTAATTAGATGTTCTTTTCAGAGTAAGACGCAAAGACTTTATGCACTTACCCAGAAAAGTAATATACACAGCAACAGTATAAGGCCAATCAAAGGGTATTATCATTAACCAAAGCGGACGAACACTTGACAGGTAGCTGTTTTTCTTTCGCGGCTGAGCTAATGCAGATGAGATCGGTATTCGATTGAGATATCGCTATCTACATCGCTTCCTAAGTTCATACAAAGAATCTGCCATGCTGATATCACCGTTTATATACTCGTAGGTCCATCGAAAACATCCACCGAACTTCCATTTCACTGCTTCCTCTCTTCGAACAATATCCAAACTACCCTTGAAAAAAAAAAATCACTTCGAACGCGAGTCACCTACTTCGCATTCCCATGTTAGATAGGTACATACGTACATATATACATCGTTCCCACGATTAAAGCCATTCAACCCAACCAAATAACTTGACACCTATTGTAGTTGCACAGGTGACCCTCAGATTAGCAAATGTGCAAACATTGCGTCTTGTGCATTTGCGCCACGAGTCGATTCTGAGAATCACCTCGGCAAATAATATTCTTTTATATTTTGTAATTCAAAAATCCGAAAAATAAAGTTCAGTGTCTGTTTGTGATCCAAAGGAGATAGCTAGTCGTATCTCTCTTTTTAAAAACCCCTTTCGCAAGGTACAACCTATAACTCGCGCTCATTTATTTGTCTTTATTCTACCATTATCCCAATTGGATTAATACTTTAAGTGCACGCCAAAACCTTTTTGGGGTTGTTTCGCTGGGGTTTAATTCTAGGATGGTATGCCGTACTGTACAAAATCCTTCTACAACTCTCGTTGAACATATTAAGCTTTTCACTTGTAGATGAAAGCAGGAGTTGCTAGATAAGAACGAACTAGTGCGTTCGATTTTTACTAAGCAGGGACGCAAATAATGCATATCTCATAGTGAGAGTATAAATCTTAGTGCTAACTAACAGAGCAGTGTCGTGCAGTGGTTCGCCCTTATGCAACCTGTTTCGAATATCCATAATTTTACCCTCAACATTGAAGGGCCATTTTTTATAAGCTGAATGTTTCATAGAATCTTTTGGCGTCTTTTTTTCATGAGTTACCCGTTGCAATGATTTACAGTATTTTCACGATGTAGCTTAACTTGGCTACCTACATAGTCTAAACGTAGGTAACTTATGATGAATACCGCGTTTAGCCTTCAGATCAGGTTGGTCTAAAACTCCATATACACTCGTACGTATGTACTATACAATGTACATGTATGACGAGAGATATTTAAAAAAAGAAAACTACTTCGACTGACCCTACGAATTTTCTCCATACAAGCACACATAGTAAAGGGTTTGAAATAATTATATTCACCAGAACCCATAGCAATTCATTACATCCAATTTCACGCGTCTACCGCTATTGCGGCTTGAACTCTTGCAAGAACTCCTTGTAGCAATGCATCACTTTCCGCCGCAATTGCCATTAACAATTCTTTAGTACCGGATAAATGTGTTTCTTTTTTCCAAAACTTTAAGATATTTTTTTTACTAAAGTGAAACTTCTCTTAGGGAATAGAAAAAAAAAAACACATCTCCTCCGATGCATGAATCCGATAAAAATTGAACTTGCATTCGATTGTACCTCTACTTCAGCGGACATAGCTCGCGAAGCAAAAATACTGCATACTGATTGTAGCGACATCAGCATCAACCTGTAAATGATGCAGAGTTCCACTTAAATGGCTTCACCGTGCATAAGTAGAGCGTATCGCATGGGAAACCTGGGCAGATGTACCGATGCATGGAAGTTTATTGCATGCCATTGCAAAAAGTGTTGCTCTTCCCACGCCAGCCCCTATAAGAAGAACACTTCTTCTGCTGCTGCCTAAGAGGAGCAAGGTAACCACATCCGAAGACTACTCAGGTGTGAATTGAATTCGATTGCATTAGAAAAGCGAAGAGTTCAGTCTGGTTGTGTGAGTTCGATTCAGAGCTGCGATTGTATCTGAAGTTGCAGTAGCGTTCGTCTTTTATCGCATCCAGACTTTATTGTTCCGATGTTCTTCAGCCATAAATATAGCTGCAACAGACGTTTTCTTGGCCTCAGTGTATGCTTCGTGACAAGTTGTGTTGTTGTTTTTCATAGTTGCTTTGGAGTTTTGCAGAAATTTTAATTCCATTCGAAGAAAGGGAACGCAATGTATAGGTATTCGAGGGGTCTTTGCCACTTCTCAGAAGAAAAGGCCTATAAAATATGTCATTTGAATTAATATGACAGGCTGGGCATGAATAAGTTCGCTTTAATGAAAGTCATATAAGAGATTAATGGCTTTAAGTGAACATTTTTCGCTGAATTTCAGGTATGAAGACTGCGAAATGTTAACAAACGCAGTTTACTGTATTTTGGCAAAGTCTTCGGATAATTTATTAATTTATTTTATTATTATTGTTATTATTTAATTTGATTTTTATTATCTCATTAATGTTAATTTTTCCTGAGATGTGCAACGCGTCTCTACTAGTTACAGCCCTACGCTGCGTTTCTTTACCCACATTTCTGTTACACTTAATGACAGGACTCCATTGCTACTCCCAACTTTGTATGGAGGTTTTTCTCTCGTGTTTGACCACGTCTTTCGTAGAGTTGTTTACTCCAAATTCGATTTGGACAAAAATCCTGTTACTGCTACGTACTCGTCACATTTAAGTGTCCATCCTGCTCCTGTTGTTCGGGACTTTTCAGGCAAGTAGAGGAGATGTTTTGTGCTAGATTAGTTTTCCAACCTAGTTATCAATGTATCACTGAAGACTGCTAAGCAAACAATAGAAGGAATGCGCCGTTTGAAGCCTTTTGACATCCTACTGTTGAGATGAGTGATGTTTTATTTTAGTTATATTACTCGTACATGGTTCAAAACCGGAAGCCTACTTCATGTTGATATAGGGAATACCTGTACTCGACACGTTCTCCTCCTATGATCCTCAAGCTGCTTATGTGATGTATCAGGGCCGAAAATCCGTCGAGCGTCGTTAATATTTTTCAAATAAATTTTGATCAATGTCTTGCCTTCGAAAGGAGGACAATTAACTTTTTCTTTGTCTGAATGGTTTTTCATTTCTCGGACAATGTATCTTTCCTTTTACTTTCCATTTTTTTTTTTTTTTCAGTTTGTAGCTTGAATACAATCTTTACAATGCTTTGATCGCAGCTACTACATATTTCTGTAATGCTGAGAGATTCGCAATTTATTTCAGAATTTGTTGCTTCGATACGCGCATTGGAATTTCAGGTTGTGTTGCATTCGTTTAGGTGATTTCGAAAGCTGAAATGCACTCCAAATTATGATCAAATTCTTCAATGAGCCTTGTTTTAAGTGTTGGCTAACTACGGGCTTTTTTACTGATTTTGTCGTTTTTGACGAACTTTTGAGTAATCTCGTAGGTTGCCAGGAATCGAAGAATGCCAAGCAAGCATATTTGACTTGGTAATGGGAGGTATCAGTTGTATACTAGGTAGTGACGATGACGAGATGCTGGAAGAGTTGCAAGCAGAACACGATCAACCTTGTCAAGACCAAGAAGGTAAATTCTCCGAGGGATACTATTTGGCGCGTGATAGGATAAAATGAAACTAACAACACCCTGCAACAGGTCATCTATCTTAGAGCATATAATGTTTTTAGAGAAGCCGGTGGCTACGTGAGACGAGGAATGCCCCGTAATCGTATTGGCATCTTCAAAACAACAATAACGGAAGATATGGTCGTTATCGGCATGCGAGAAACGAATAGAAGGACCCAACGAGAATTCGCGAAATACAACGAAAATATAAAACAAAAAAATTTTAAATCTGTTACTGAAGAAGGACTGTAAGCCTATTTTGGTCTTTATCTTGCCGCTGGTGTAAATCACGCAAACATGCAGCATACAGAAGAATTGTGGAAAACCAGCAGGGATCCCGTATTCAGAGTAATGGTGTCGCTAAACCGATTTTGGAGTATGGACCGGTTTATAAGATCTGACGATCAAAGGACTCGTGCAGAACGACAAAGGGGTGATAAAGCAGCTCCCATTCGAGGCAGGTGGAAAATGATGAATTATCATTTGGAAACTGCGTATTTACTGAGAGAAGTTATAACCGTTGACGAACAACTATTCCCATACAGAGGAAACACACGTTTTACATAAGATTTACCATCGAAAGCTGCGGAATGCGGTATAAAAGTATGATGGGTTTCTGATTCTAACAAGGGATATCTTTGCAAAGGAATTTTGTATACAAATAAAGAAGATGGAGATCAGAGATCTGTAAATTTGGGCGAGAAGGTGAGCTAACAACCAGATAAGGTTAGGTTAAATAGGGGTATGATGGATATGCCATCACACAGACACCAGGCACCAAAACGGGTCCATCGCGATCCCTGTGGAATCAAGGCAAATGGCAAAAACCTAAACAATCCCTGGTGGAATACCCAATTTCTTTGCAAGAGCTAAGACGGCCTTTCAAGTTCGTGCCGTCTATTTCCTCTAGGTTTCCCAAAAAGTATTTCCCTTAAAATTTTCTTCGACTACACGACATTACCTCACATTCCCACAATATGTGTGTTATGTATTCAACGGCTTGCAGATCACCGCAGAGTCTGCAGATATCCGTATCTGACAATTTGAGTATATTTGCGTGTTTCCGTAGGAGACAGTGTCCTGTAAGGATTCCTATTACTATTCTAAGCTAATCCCTGTTTAGCTTTATTAATACCCTAAATCTTTTTCTGTCAAAAAGCGGCCAGAAAGCCTTGGATACTCTGTGTATTTCAAGGCTTGAGCACCTTAGGTTGGCAGTCGTTGTGATTTTTTCCTCTATAGTGCCCCCACTATGCAAAGGGGTGGTTTGATGTTCGCAATCTCACTATTGTCGAGTAGCCCTTCCTTTCTTGCAATCTCATCCGCTTGTTCATTTCCTTTGATACCGCAGTGTACTCGCACCCAGCACAGTCTCATTCGGCTCTGACTGCATAGTGCCTTGAGCTCTGACTGTATCAGAGTTGATGGTGGATTCTATTGCCTTGAGTGCGGCTTAGATATCGGTGTAGATAGCGATATCTCTTTCGGATACCGATCTCATCTGCGTTAGCCCAGCCGCCCTGGGGACAGCTAGACCTTCTGATCGGAAGACACTGCTTGGGTCCGGTAGTTTTATAGACACCCTTAGTTCTGGGTCTTCCTGTTCCTTTCTCTGTTTTTGAACCATCTTTGAAAATTTTAATTTCATTTCACCTGATTATTGCATTTTTTTCCAGTCCTCCCTCTCCGGATATATTATATTATACGGGATGTCGAAATGGACCAAGAAAGGAATTTCAAAGGAATTGGATTGCCTGGCAGTAGCTACGTTAGGACCGTGCTAAATCCGAAACTACTGCTCTTGAAGTAAACCAGATTAGTGAGTCGTATCTCACGGTTGTCAGTAGGTTTTTTGATCTGTAAATGAAGCGGTGTTACTCGTAGGTGCAGAAAGGTGTCCAATGCTGAGTTAGGGATGGTAATGGCTATAGAAGCCGTTCTTTCCGCGGCTAATTTTCCGTAAACCGTTTTCTTGTTTGTTGTTTTCCACCATACTAGTGCGCCGTATGTAAGTATAGGTCTTACCACCACGGTATACAGCCAATACACCATAGCAGGTTTTAAGAACCAATTTTTTTCTATCGTTCTTTTGCAGATAAAAAGAGCATTATATGCCTTTCTGATTCTTTCCGCTACGTTAAGATTCTAATTCAGTTTTTTGTCCAGAATTACATCCAGATATTACACGTTGTACGAGAGGGACAATCCCACTCCGTTGAGTTTTGGGAGTTTGAATTGCGGTATCTTGTACTTTCTGGTAAAAAGAGCCAGTTCCATATTGTAAGGATTGGCATTGAGACTTGGCTAACAACCATGTACAGTGGCAGGAGCTATTCGACGGAACAAGAAATTCTTCCGGATCGTAGCATTGTTTTATGAGCCTAAAAAACGAAAGTAGTCATTTTAGTGTCAAAACTGCACTATGACACTGAATTCGTTGGAGAAGGAAGAAAGCCATAAGCTGCTCTATTTTACAACAATCGCAGAACGGTTAAAGGTTGGTTAACGAAACAATTTGGCTGTGAATTCATGTTGCAGCTCATAGTTTTCGTTCCGTTCCTTAACGTTGCAATCCTCAAATCATCCAAATGTATCAACACGTCGTTCTATTTTTGCCCCCAACCTAAGGCAGTTCTCTGAATTTGAATTGAAGATTTCTGTCTATCCACTATACCAGTCATAGTCAACTTATACTTACTAAACTACTCAATGAAATTTCGCAGATTGTTCATATGGTAAACCAATGCCTTGGTCTTTTTAAATTTATGTACCTTAAGTTCTTAACATTGCATATATCCTGACGATTGCCCACTTCCCTTTACTGCTTACCTACGATCGAAAGCATTGTCACTTCTCATTCAACCTCACACAGTCAAGACTTTCTACTGTTCTTTTGATCAGTTGTTTTGTACAATTCAACAATTTTCAGCATCATATGAACAGATTATTCTCTGTGGTGATTTTAATGCAGATCTATATAAATCAGACAGTAGATCAAGCCAGTTATTAGACAATATTGCTTCCACCAGTTTGGTGGTTATCAATTCCTACGCTACACGTTTTGGGCCTGACTTTCAGCCAAGTCTTCTGGATTTGACAATAGTTTCTGACCTTGCTAATGTTTTACTCTTTGATCAACTATCCCTTGAGGGTGTATCAGACCATGATTTTTTCTTTTGCACCTATAATATTGACTGTGCTCCCTTGCAGGGATCTTTTCAATTTAGAGGTGAGAGTCTGCTTCCATGGGATTCTTGTTACCTCGTGGAGATTGTCCAGACATTGATAAACCATCTTTTCGATATGCATGTTCCCATGAAAACAGTGGCAGTTCACAATAAAAAATGCCCATGGTTTGCTTCCGAGGTTCGCGGTGCTATTAAAACTCGTAGAAAAGTGTATGCCAAATGGAAACTGACGCCTTCTTGCCAAAATTGGGAGGAGTATTGTAGAGCCAGAAATCACTCTTTATACATTACCAGAAGAGCTAAGAAAAGGTACTTTTTGTCCAAAGTAGGTGCTGATCAACCGTCGAAAAAGCTGTGGACTAATTTACATTCTATAGGACAGAGTATGTTAACAAATATACCCCCGCTAATGAATTAAATAATTCTTCTTTCACGTCCCAGTCTGAACTCGTGTTTTGTGCCTGACAATAATAATTTTTTTAGTCCCACTTCGTGTTTGGTCTTTGAAGTCGTATCTGAAGCTGCTGTAATACTTAATTTAAGCCAAAAGCGACTGGGGAGGATGGATTAAATTTACGCTTCATAAAAATGATACTTCCTCACATTGTTAGTTGTGTCACACATCGGACATTCGTCAACGTCCGATTTTTGTCCTATTAGTAATTTACCATGTCTATCCAAGGTTTTTGAAAAGATCATTGCTAAGCAGATCACGGGTCACCGAAATAGCTTCAATTTATTGTTTCTTGTACAGTCCGGTATCCGAGCTAAACATAGCTGTTCAATGGCCTGGATTAAAGTTCTAGACGATATAAGGACTGAAACGAATAAAAGAAACTTCAAAGTAAAAAAAAAATATATTTTCATAATTCATGTACATTTTTTTATTTGCTTTAAAACTCTGTTTTTATTAAATTCATTCACAATTACAAAAAATATAAAAAATTCTTTGGGTTCCCATTCTTTCCTCAACTTTTTCGAATGTCCTTCATAACGTTGGTGACAGTTACATCCGCGATCTTTTTGGACGCTCTTTTCCATTTAGCACTAAAATCTTTTACGTCCTTTGCACACTGCTCACTTTTCCTCAATTAAGCTTTGACCAAAGCCCAATACCTTTCAATGGGACGGCACTGTGGAAAATTGGGTGGATTCATGTCTTTTGGGACAAAGTCGACATTTTTAGCAACAAGAAAGCTCAACATCGCATGAGCATAGTGAGCTGAAGCTAAATCTGCCCAAAATAATGTTGAACCCTCGTGTTTGTTTAAGAAAGGAATCAACTGTTTTTTTAGGCACTCGTTAATGTACACTTCTCCGTTAATTGTTCCCGTTGTAATAAACGATGAACTTCTGTGTCCACATTGGCAAATGGCCAATATATTTTGACCCGAATTTTTCCATCCCAATCGATGTTGTTGATTGCGGAAGAATCTCAGCTTCAAACGAGTTATAAAACTGCGCACCTGGAAGAGTAGTAAAGTCGGCTTTGACATAAGTTTCGTAATCCAAAACCAAGCACGCTTTCTTGTTGCCGATCAGCTTGTATAGCTTTCGGGCTCGTGTTTTTATGACTTTTTTTTGCTTTTCAGTAAATTTTGGAATTTCTTGTTTTTTTTGTGTTTTTAGACCGTTACGTTTTTTAGATCTTTGTACCATTGTTTGGTTGGTATTACATTTCCCACTATTTTCCTGTCTAAATTTGTAACATGTGCTCCACTTTTCTATTTTCGCTTAACTGTCAACGTCTCCTAATGAAATAACAGAATCCACTGTACTGCGTGCTATGTTTAAATTCTTTGCGATGAAATGGTTTGGACGGTTTTGAAATGGTTTCGAGCCATTTGTCGATGATCTTTTTACCGCGTTCCCCTTGACTCATATTTTGTAAATATTTGAAACCGCACCGAACTAAAATCAATAACAAACTGAAACTAGAGAATATACAGGCTAATTTGGGTATAAAATGAGATTGCAAATTTTTACGCTTTGGAAGTATAGCCCGTATTAAAATTTACAGATTTTATTCGTTTCAGTCCTTAAGATTAGAGTATGATAAGGACTATCTTATACTTCTCTGCTTACTAGACATTTCTTCCATTGTGAAATAAGAGCAAAATAATGGATCAATCTTAAATTCGATAAAACCCAATTCATTTTAATTAACTAATACCGCCTATTTATTTAGACTCCTGTAGACTCTCGTTTGCGTACACTGTCATTAATCTTGGCTACAAGTTAAATAGATCCCTTCTGCTATTGACCATGCAAATTACATTGTAGTGTGTATTTATTCAGGCCAACGCAAGCTTTTGTTATTTGCCAGCTTTACTCCTATGGACACTAAGCTCAGGCTGATTAAGACCTTACATGCACCAATAAAAGACTTTGTACAAAAAAGACTTTGATCTTACTTGTACAACTTGGCGTCGTTGAAATCTCATAGGCGTATCGTATCTGTATACGAGTATAATATGATAAGCACTACAGGCTCGTACTGTCAATGTAATATTGGAGATAATTTCAGACACTAACTAAATACTATGTACATACATATGTCTTGTATATCTTGATATGGGGATATCGTTCATAACTGATCTATTGACTGCCACTTCTAATTCAATATAATCCTTTACTGATCGTAGTACTCTCTGTATTTTAGATTTCTTCCCGAGCTTACATCCCTGCTCTTCGCGTGTAGAATGCGAATAGCAGCGTGTGTTAAACTCATTAAATTCCGATATCAACAGTCAGTAAGTAAGCACTTTCATCGTGGAAACTGAAAAGTTTTATATTTTCGGTATACGTGTCAGTAAAAGTGGTCAAAAGACGTATTTCCACTTGTTAGGTAGGATTCAAAACCATGCGACATAACTCATAGATGATGCCAATGTTGTACAGTCAATTGATAACGCCGAATACTGATGTTCCGTTTCTTGCTTTACTTTGCTCTATCGCTATTTTTGCCTTCAATCCTTCTACTGTAACACTCGTCTTGCTAAGAATGCTAATCAGTATACCCTCCAGCCCGCTTATGGAACGGACTACCGATGTCGTTATTTCTTAGTTCTTGTAACCTTTGAGCGAGCTGTAATTACAAAAAAAAAGACAAAATCAGTCAAATACTCGTAGTTACGAGTAAGGTTTGATGAATCCGTATATTCTTAAGGCATCTTGAAAAGATCGACATTATTAAATGTGCAGCAGCAGGTGATTCAAGATCCTCTTTCGCGGCTGGGTTAGATATGCTACTTTGCATTTAGATGTACCATATATGGTAACCGAATAGCACCAAATATAAAGTGCCTTTTAGCGGAGCAATCTTTATGATTGATATTAGTCCGCTTCCAAACACCAAGAGACCATTAGTCATAACACTGACTACAGTACTTTTGTTGAATTTGGACAAAAGCTTCAGTATCACAGTTCGACGGAGTGAGGAGTGGATTAGCGAAAGATAGGAAGGAAGAACATTAGGTTAGTTTTAGTTTTAGTTTAGTTATACTATTTATTTCACAAAAATTATACATAGTTAACCTACAATTTCTTGGTCTTTTCTTTGGTTTGGCTGAAGGCCAAATTTTCATAAATTTATAAGGTAATATACAATATACATACATATATACGTTTTGTAAAGGTTTGCTAATTTAAAAGCTTAATTTTAGAAATTGTCTCCAATTATACAGCTTCCATAACGCAGAGCATTCGGCCGTGTAAATGTATAATGAATTCCAGACTCTGTCGCCATTGAGTATGCTTATCGCTTCCTCCAACTCGAGTGTAGACGCTCCAAAGGTATTTATACGGAATGGGATATACTGCTAGAAATCACGTTACGTTTCTTTCCGGTTGCATATATTACACAGGATAGGAAGTTCTAGTCAGTGCGAGATCTATTTAGGGGTAAGAGTTCCCCTTTTATCTTAAAAATGGTATTCATGTTGTCGGTAGTATTGCCAATTAAAAAATGTGTTCTATCGCGCAAATACTAGGTGGAGTGAAAAGTGACCTCCTTGGGAGTTAAAATTTTTTTTTTTTAAATGTTTAAATGTCCGAAAAGTAATTTTCCGGAAGGTCTGCAAAATACTCCTCCCTGGCGTCGATGATTTCCTCGCGTGAGCTGAATTTTTTATTGATGAACCATCTTTTGAGGTTTAAGAAGAGATAATAGTCCGAGGGATCCAAGTCCAGTTACCAATCGACGCCAAAAGTCCGCCCGGTTCCGCATCAGCAAGTCCAAACACTCTTTCGAAATGCTCTCGCCTTCGTGTTTTTGGTCATTCGCGGCACCCAGCGGTAGGATAACTTTTTCATATGCAGAATATTGCCCAAAATATGGCGTGTGCGCTCAGTACTAATCTTTATGGTATCTGCTAGCTCGCGCACCTTCACTTTCCGTTCAGCCAACACCATTTCATGTTTTTTTTTAACATTGTCCTCTGTAATCGCATCGGAGGGCCTGCCGCTGCGGACTTGATCGATAGTGCAGTTGCGGCTACCACAAAACTCTCGAAACCAATATTTGACGGTGTAATCTGACTGAGCATTAGCCCCATAATATTTATCCAACTTTTCTTTTGTTTCCTTCGCCGTTTTGCTTCTCAAAAAATAATGTTTTATGAGAGAACGAAAATCGTTTTTGTCCATACTCAACATGATGCCAAACACGTCAACAGCAATCAGCTGTCAAAACAAAACTAAAAACAGTATCGCAATGAAATTTGGCATGTCTGCTAAATATGAACGGACATCAAGGCACCATAACCTTTTTTGCAGTAGCAGCGCATTCTGGTGGTCAAGGAGGTCATTTTTCACTCCATCTAGTACTAGTTCAGTCTACTGTAGTACAATCTGTCCTCCGATGCCTGAGCTTTACTTACGAATCTATCATATAATCTTTGACTGACTTTCTTCAGTACTAGCGTTTCCCACTCTCGTACGCAAACTCGCCTGTTCAATAGGATATGCAATAGAACTATTTTTGGTAGTCTGTCTTCGTTCATTGCCATGACAAGTGAAGCCTGAGAGTGCCCAAGAACAGACGAGCCACACCTGTTACTAAGTGGAGCAAGTAGTTAGGCGAACTACTCGGTAATTTAAATGCTCTTTATAAGCAGCAACGAAGCAACTTTTAACCTTTTCGAATGGACGGTATCCCCATACTTATGGAGTATGGAATATTTTGTGCTTCCCGCTGTGGGATACGCTTTGTTGATGCAACTTTCCCAATCGGAACAAACTGCTCGCTTTACTTCTGCTACGCAGTACTTATATTCTAGAACCACTTTAATTTGCTCAATCTGATACGTCCACTATTTCTTTGGGTATATCTACACCCACCATTACTGAAAGTCAACGTCAGTATCTTCGACGTTAAGTGACAAACTCCAGTTTTGCAGTAGTTTTCCAGTCGGTTTATCATTAGTTTTACACCTTGTAAATTGTCCGCGAAGGGAGCCATATCATTTGCATATCATAGCGGCGGGATTTTTGTTTTGCCTATCTCTGCTCCTCCTTTAATAGCATCTGTGAGGTTGTTGATATATAAACTAAACTGCAATGTACTTACGATGCATCCTTTACACTCATTGTCGTTTGAAACTCCTCAGATAAGTGCCTCCCATTCCAGATGTACGCCATATTATTTTCGTATATAGCCCTCAAAAAGTTAATAATTTTTGTTGAGAGTCCGATGTGGTAGAGTTTATAGAAAAGTCCTTCGTGCGGTATAGTATCAAAAGTTCCTCGGAAATCTACGAAAAATACTTATATCTACTATATTCACAAGTTTGGTCAATAGTTGAACACTTTCTTCAGAAACCTGCTTGGAATTCATGCGGAATCATCTTGTTTTTAACAAGTAAGCCAGTTGATAATCCCACCGGCAAATAATTTAGTCTACGAATTCAGGAATGCTATTCCCCTATAATTAGCTACGTCCTAGTAGTCTCCTGTCTTGTACAACGGGTCTATTATTGCTTTCTGCTATCTGGGAATTCCGCAGTTTCGTAGATCAGATGTAAGCGCTGTTAGGAATCAAGAAGTACCGCTCTTTTGAAGTTCGAAAGGCACACGGTCCTCCCTTGGAGCTTTATTCATTTTAGCTTTCTTAATTGCACTTTGGACTTCATCTAATGCGGTCGGAGTATCTAAGAATCGGTCTACAATTGAAGGGGCAACGTACTGCAATTATGGACAGATTTGCGTTGTGGTGAGAAGTTTCTTAAAATGGTCTTTGAACATATTTGCTTGTAAGCCGTTTCAACGCCGCGGTGAATTTACTGCGCTTTGTTTGAGCCTTTACTAGGATACGAGGTCTTAAAAACAACCTCAAAAGGCATATGGTCAGAGAATATTTCCAACTCGCTGAATATGAAAATCCAAAATCCAGACAAAAACAATAGTCAGTGACTGAGCACGCTTTTCCACGGATAAAAGTATTTTCGCCATGAGGATTACTCATACCTTCACAGCTCCTATTAAGGATTCGCCAATCAAAGGCTTCTGGTAGTTGGAGGATTCTGGCACCATAAAGGTCGCTGCTTTC
Source organism: Volucella zonaria (assembly GCA_963966105.1). Classification (NCBI taxonomy): domain Eukaryota; kingdom Metazoa; phylum Arthropoda; class Insecta; order Diptera; family Syrphidae; genus Volucella; species Volucella zonaria. The sequence continues at coordinate 96,496,090 of OZ014531.1, forward strand.
ACTCTTCAAGTTGTGGGTTTCTTGTAAATATGACGAGTCAAACCCTCTTGTAACGTACTCAACAAATCCCTTGTCGAGCTGCCAGTGACAAGAATTTAAATATACTGAGACTATATGGTAGATTTTGGTGTACATTTGTAGTTCCAGCACAATAGCTTCTTCTACTTTTATAAACTCAATGGCTACTCTTTCTGGCTGCTTTCTGTAACCAAATATTTCCCTTCCAACTGCTCTTCCGTGCAAATTAGTTTTTACTGCAGGCATACATTTTAATTCATACGAATATTGTGGAAAACACTCTTATAATTAAAATCTTTATAATCAGTTACATGTGTTTCCAAAAGTACAGGGATTCCAAATTCATTAATATAATTAAAAAAAGTCACCAGCTTATAACTTAAGACTTTTAGCGTTTTTTGTTTTTCTTTGATCTGGTAGATGGATGCTATTCAATTAGTTGTCGCGTGTAAACGTGTCCATGGATTCCGACCAGATTTATGTACAGCGTTTGGCCTTGTGACAGTTCCTTTTGGTGTTTGCTGACTGGCAGTTCCAAATGACATTGACATATCGTTGTTCTGTTTCTGTATTTCTTGTAATGAAGTTGTTAATGATGCGGATACCATGTTCGCCTTTCGGTGAATTACATCCACACCACATACTCAATGCCACATCTCAGTCCGTCGGATAGATCAGAGTAATAGATTTTCTTGTGCATGTAAAGTTTGTCGTCCTTCAAAGCAATTTTTATAAACGGCCGGAATTCGCGAAGAATTTTGATGACAGAAACCGGTTTGGTCCTCCTTTGGCGAACATTGTGCGGTAAATCTTTCCGGATGCTAACTTTTGTTCCTTTTAATTTGTTTGCATTACGAAGCACGTTTATAACCCTTTAGCAAGATTCCATTTTGACGATTATAGTAGCTTTACTCGAACCGAGACCAAGCACTTTGTAGGCGACTTCGATATCAGTGGTGGTTTCGTTCTTGCCTAACAGTCCATCGCTAAAGGACTTTGTACTTTCTATCGGGTCTTTGTTGTTTTCTATTGGCAAGTGAACCATTAAGTTGGTTTCTGTGCTTTTCTGCATTAGCCTGTTCATTTGGGCCACCAGCAATCTGTTACGATTCTCTAACTTAACAACTTTTGCGGAATCTTTTGCTGAAATCTCGTCAGTTCAGTACCGTGTCGACCACCGACGAGTGCACACATCACCCACTGCACACAAAAAAAAAAAAAAACCCACAGTGACCACCAGTGAAAACTAAAAACAAAAATATCAAACAGTACGGGTATCCCACCTCTCCCGCTCCTGGTCATGGTACTGTTGCTTGCACTCGGTAACTGCCTTTACTGTATTCATCATACGGTACGGGCAGTAACTGAGCGTATGTAACAACTGGTGGATAGCAGGTTGTGATTGAAAATTTTGTTGGTGCACTGTTTCATATTGTTGTAAGGGCAAAACACACTATAGCAATTTGATTCGGTAAACCATCGTCAGAATTTTCACTTCGCAGCCTTGGTTAGTTTCGTCGGTGTTTGTGTTTACTGTGTTTGTTTGTGATTATGTCTAGGGAATTCAGGGTGGACGTAGCCAATATACGCGGGCTAAAAAGTAATCACTTTTCTACGTACGTCCACGTCTGTATAGTAAGTACCGACCAGCTGTTTTGGCACTTAGTGAAACACAGGTAGATCCCCGCCCACATCTCTCAGATCACACTGATCTGTAGCTACCTGGCTACGAACTAGTGCCACTATTCTTTCCCCATCGCGGTCTCGCCATCTATGTGCGTAGTGATGTAGTTTACCAAATTCCACCAGAATGTAGTCCCTGTTCCAATCCGGAATTCAATTTCATTTGGTTAAAATTCTATCTCCGTAAGCAAATTATCCGCTACTGCTTTATTTACGGAAGCCCCAAACTGAACAGCAACTCGACCTTTCACGAGTTTGATGCGCTGTCTGACTCCATTCAAAGAATTGTATCCCTGTATCCTCATACTGAAATCGTGATTACGGGTGATTCAATATACACAATTCGTTGATAGTCATACCGCCAACACCCTGGACTTGTTTTTAACTTCTCACCCTGATAAGTACTGCGTTGATGTTCTCTCCCCTCTAGGCTCGTCGGACCATTGTGTCATATCAGCTAAATTCACACCCACCACACAGTTAGAGAAAAGATTCCTAAAAGAACCATATAGCAATACGAGAAAGTCAATTGGAGCGGACTTAACAACCTCTTTAGGAATTTTAACTGGTCCTACAAGATCAACCCGAGAGAGGAAAACCGAAAAAAGTTAAAACGACCCAGAAATGACTGCAACGTCTTTCTCAAGCGTGTGAAATTCCAATACGATCAAAAACTGAGGCAAAAAATACTACAATGTCCCAAAGGCAGTAAAAATTGTTAGTCATTCGTCAAAAACATTAAAAATTCTACCTCATCTTCCATCCCAACGCTCATTTACAATGGCATTCCAGCTGTCAGCTACCGCCTACACTTGAGTGCGTCGAATCTTCAATGGGACAAATTCACTTTCGCACTCGTGTAGTAGCAAGAGTACTAAAAGATGTCAACACGCATAAATCCGCTGGTCCAGATGATATATCTCCCCTTCGTCTGAAGAGGTGTTCTTCCACGCTGGCAAAACCACTGCGTAAGCTTTTTCATCAATCCTACTCTTTAGGACTCTTTCCGAGCAGATGGAAAACAGCATTTGTCCAGCCTGTCCCTAAAAAAGAGCGAATCTTCTTCTCTCTAATCCTACACACCCATTGCACTTACGTCCCTTCTCACCAAGGTCATGGAAACGCTGATAAGCCGTCAGCTCATGAAATTTCTCGAAACACGAAAACTTCTCAATGAGCGGCAATATGGTTTTCGTAGCAACAGGTCCACTGGTGATTTGATGGCATGTTTCACCGAAAAGTGGACCCAAAGCGTACATCAATCTAGCGAAAGCAAGATAGTTGCTCTTTATATTTCTAAGGCATTTGACAGAGTTTGGCATCATGCTCTTTTGTCGAATATGCGTGCGTTTTGGATTGATGAGTCTCTTCTGCAATGGATTAGAAACTACCTTTCAAGTTGTCGTGGATGGCTTCAAATGCTTGTGTGCCCCAGGGCTCCGTTCTGTCTCCGACCCTCTTTTTAATTTTCATCATTGATCTCTTGTCTGCTGCTTTTAATCTAATATATGGTATTCCTTTGCTGATGACAGTACTCTCTGCTTTTCATATTCTTTCCCGGACTCACGTCCTTGCTCTTCGGCTGTAGAACGGGAACGGCAGTGTATGTTAAGCTCATTAAATTGCGATATTAACAGCATAACCCCCCAACTATCAATCGAGTGGAATTTAATGCTTCCAAGACTCAATGCTGTCTGCTATCTTTAAAGCGAAATTCAAATAGCCAGCCATTATTCATGAATGGCACTTGCATCGTCGAAACCGATAAACTTTCCATTCTCGGTATGTATGGTATGTGACAACTTACGTTGGAATGACTACATATTCGATGTCGCCAAAAATGCTGTGAAATTACTAGGTTTCCTCAAGCGATGTAAGAAATATTTTACCCCCTTTGATCTGGCCTCAATATATATGGCGATTATCCGCCCGAAATTGGAGTACAATTCCCACATCTGGTCGGGTGCGCCCAAAACATCTCTGCACCTGCTAGATAGGATTCAAAACCATGCGATAAAACTCATTGATACTACATAATATCACTCAATCAATTGACACCCTCGAACACCGACGTAATGTCTCCTGTCTCACTTTTTTTTATCGCTATTTCCACCACCAGTGATCCATCGAAATCGCCAGTAGCATTCCGCCCATTCAAACTTTTAACCGTATCACCCGTCTCGCTATGAATGCTCATCAGTATACCCTCAAGCCCATTTTCGGACGTACTCTAAAATATCGTGATTCTGTCCTAAGCCGTACAACTCGCTTATGGAATGCCCTGCCGATCTCTTTGTTTCCTGGTCGTTATAATGTACAAACATTTAAAAACAATGTACATCAGTACCTGTCTTTTCTTCCTCCCTAAATTTCCTTCGCCCTCGCTGTGTACGAACATTTTAGGGTACACAAACCCCTTGAGCGCGCGCTGATGATTTGAGCCCTTTCGCATCGAAAATTTCTTTAAGCTTCTCAGTATGGATGCTTCTTATATACTCCATTTCCAAATTACATGTATTGTAGTTTCGCTGGGACGACGTTTTTCACAAATGGTCAGGTGAAATCGCGTGGGCACCTGGATACTTCAATTCAAATTAGTCGCGGAGATACGTATATAAAAGCTACACAACTTTTGACAGATTGCAGATATCAGGGGAACATCTTTGGTAGAATAGTTTTTAAGCATAGCCTACAAGACAGCACGTCTGGCAACGGAATAAGACTTATTAATTTCCGGCGTTACAGAGTGTCACTATATCAAGCAAATGGTCTCCTCAGCTCAATACCATATACACAATATAAGACGCAAAAACAGATTGATCATTTTGCGATCGACGTAAGACATGCCTCCAGTGTCCTGGGCGTCAGAGCCTTCTGGGCAACCAATATTGACTCGGATCCTTACCTTACTGCAACCAAGGTATGAGTGCAGATTGCCCAAGCTGCAAGACATAGAAGAACTACTGTGTGAAGAGTAAACGTGGAAAAGCTATATTCGGAAAGGACTACCAGAATCTTTGTCGAATGCATATACCGGAATCTCTCAATAACTTCTATGCAGCCAGGATCAAGTACCGAAGACCAGTGGCAACGTTCATTCAGAGATGCCGTAATAAAATCTCTGCTTTGATGTTGAATACTGGTAAGCACATGCAACTTAATAAGAAGAGTGGAGAACAGCTCTCCAGTGAAGGACGAGAGCTACTTGTGAACTCCATGAGCAAAGGGAACGGGAAGAACATTTGCCTCCCAAGAAGAAGGGGAACAACGTACGAAAGTTTTACCAAGAGATAAAAGGAACCTGTCAATGCAAGGAAACGCCTTCAGGAACATGTAGGAGGCCTTGTAGTAGAGTCACAGTGACTGCTGGGAATATTGAAAATCTTCTTCTAGAGACTGTCTAACGGCGAAGAAGACCATCAGTAAGAATTATGTATGAACGCCGCAAACAAAAATGATAAGAAGAACATCAGTTTCTCCAAAGGATAATGTTGTACTCTTCAGGAGGGAATCTAAACCAATTTGAAGTGTGCAACTGATTCAAATTAGCTAAAGACCGGTTAAACTGGAAAAACTGGCTTCGTAGTTTTACTGTCTTGCAGATTGATTTACATCACTTACATCCTTGCCCTTGCTGGAAGGCTTAAAGCGAACTTGCCACATAGCGTAAGCCACCATGGGACTAGTTTTACATATATTTTATTAAGCAGGACGTATATTACAGACTTCAAACTCTTCTTTTAAAAACTAGGGGATGTTTCAGGATAGGTGTGTGAACTTAGCTGGTTTCATCACTTTGGCACACCTGAGTTGGGCGACCACCCATACTTCAACGATATCATTTATGAACTTCCTGATGAATAACACTTACTTTCTCACACAAGCTAGCACCATTGAATCGAAATTTTTTCCTAGCCTCGGACGACATATTTTTGCATCTACGAGGGCGGGTCAATAATTCCGTGCATTTTTGAATTTCTGACCTCTTTACTGAAACAGCAACACTGCTCCTGTCAACAGGCATCTGTCAGTTGACTCCTGTCAAAATTTAAACTTGCTGCGTCAGTTAGTTTGTGTTTGACAGCTATTTTTATCAGACTACTCACTAATTTGAGGAGAAAATGGAAAAAAGTGAATTTCGTGTGCTTATTACGCATTATTTCTTGCGAAAAAAAACCATTACCGAGACCAAGGCTAAGCTTGATAAATACTATGGGGACTCTGCACCATCGATTTCAATGGTAAAAAAGTGGTTTACTGAATTTCGTTGTGGCCGTACAAGCACTGAAGATGCCGAACGTCCTGGACGCCCAGGACCCGAAACAATCGAAAAAATTCACGATATGGTGTTGGCCGACCGAAGATTGAAAGTGGGAGAGATTGTGGAAGCCGTAGGGATCTCGCATGGCTCAGTGGTTTCAATTTTGAATGATCACTTGGGCATGAGAAAGCTTTCCGCAAGATGGGTGCCGCGTTTGCTCACAGTCGACCACAAACGCAATCGTGTAACAACTTCACAGGAAGGTTTGGCGTTGTTTAATCGCAATATGGAGGAGCTTTTGCGCGGTTTTATAACCGTGGACGAAATACGGATCCATCACAACAAACAACAGTCAAAACAGTGGGTTTCTAAGGGTGAATCCGCGCCAAAGAAGGCCAAGGTGGGTTTGTCAGCCAATAGAGTTATGGCGACTGTTTTTTGGGATGCACGCGGGATAATCCACATTGACTACCTTCAAAAGGGAAGAACAATCAATGGGGAATATTATGCCAACTTATTGGACCGATTCAATGACGATTTGAAAAAAAAACGACCTCATTTGGCCAAGAAAAAAGTTCTTTTCCACCAAGACAATGCAAGGGTGCACACATGTGCAGTTGCCATGGCAAAAATCCATGAATTGGGCTATGAATTGCTCCCTCATCCACCCTATTCTCCAGATTTGGCTCCGAGCGACTACTTCTTGTTCCCAAACCTGAAGAAATGGCTTGGTGGAAAAAGATTTGACTCCAATGATGAAGTCATCTCGCAAACAAAGGCCTATTTTGAGGACCTCGACAAATCATTTTTTTTGGAAGGGATAAAAAAATTGGAGAAGCGTTGGACAAAGTGTATAGAGCTCAAGGGAGACTACGTTGAAAAATAAAATTATTTTTTTATCAAAAAATCTGTTTTAATCCAAAAGTCACGGACTTATCTATCTAACTTGCAGTGGGGCTACCGGCAGACTTTGTAGCAAATTAAAACTTATATATTGCATCGCAAGTTGAGTGACTTAACGATGTAGTGCTTGTCATCCCCATATGCCATTTAATCTTATTTTCTTGCTTAAAAGCTCTTCAGTTAGTCGTCCGAGACTAGCTTGTTCCCAGTCCTAGCGTTACTGTCGCTAAGTATTTTTCTTCATGCTCAGTATGGACTCTAATTTTTGCCTTAATTTTTTCTCTCCTCAAGGTGTTTAATAAGCGTTGCTGGAAATGTAAGCTGTGGCACGACCAATTTGCACTTTTTTGACGACGGTCCTTAGGCATCTTGCGTATTGCATTCTTCAAGAAAAGTATATAGCGGATTTATCCGCATCCTAAATAGATGTACCTTACTCTATTAAAATGCTCCTTGACTATACTGAAGTGAATACTTTATGCCACTTAGTATCCGAATATAAATTATCCATACCTCTGCAATAACAATTTACCCCCGTTTTGGATCACGAAGTTAGCAAATACAATGAAATTTATACGGATAGCACTGAAGAATATCAAGTCCACTTAAGATTGAAGTTACTGCATTAGTTTAAATCGAAAGTTTCTTCAGGCAAATATCTGTCCTCTACAAAACAATAACTTGGAATATAGAGCTCCATCTATATACATCGACAACCTTTTAGTAAAACTAATGAACGGATAATGAACCGCAAGCCCAAAGCAGACACTTAAAGAAAATAAATTCCCTCCTAACAAGCTCATAACCATCAAGTTACGTGTAGTAGTAGATACGACCATGTGGCAACATCTTAAAAAAATTAATGCAACAAAATGCGGAATTATTATGCAATACAAGTCTGATCTGTGGTTGCATGCATGACTCAATTATTCACCAACCCTGTGTTTTATGCTCGCAACATAACGAAAGTGCTGAGATTAATGACTATGTTTTCGCCAGTTATTCCATCAACCACGTTAACGACTATTTACTACTACTTACTGCTTCGTACAAAGACGGAAGATTGCATCTGCGGTTGAATGACTGACATACTGTGGTCAGCAGTTCGTCGAAATAATGGAAATAATGCCTTTGTTTACTCTTGGATGAAACACCTTTGGGTGATCTATGGATTAGATACAATTCAGAGAAAAAATAGTCCTTACGTAATAGATCAGCAGACGACTAGATGTGGACATAAACCCTTTATTTCTCCCTTCTTCGCTAATGTCACCAGCAATCAGATCCGAATGCAGTAAGCGTGGATGTACGAGGAAATTGAAACTCTTTGAAGTGCGAATTGAAGATGGGAGGGCTTCTTGTATTAAACTCATATGATGGTAGGTATTCCCACACTACAACTGTGGTCGGTTCCATTGTATTGGATTAATAACCTATGAATATGGTTTGGCTTATTACTTCCCAATGAAATTGTAGGGATTCAGTGTATTTCTTTGAGGCATGCTGAAATGAGTTGGAACTGAAGTTAAGCTTCAATTTTTAGTAGAATCATCACCTTTCTACTGTGGGCTGGTTGAATGTAAACCACGAAAAGCCCCCCCTCATAAGGAATAGGGGAGCTAGCAAAGCTACAACTTCATATTTTTAATTTATTAATACTTATGACGTACAAAATCGTATTATCACCTCTTCACAGTGGCTAAAGGATGATAATTATATTTCCGTGAAGGAAAGGCGAGTGCGTATTAAGGCTACCGCAACCCTTACAACTTCTTACTCATGTAGGTGAACAACGTTTGGGTGATAAACCGGATCATGTATTGGTGACACTCCATAAGAATGCTCAAGTGCCTTTCTGGTTGTAACCGTAAATGAAAATATATTTAATCGGTACATATCTTGTTTACCCTATCGGCTGTAATTAGCATTTCAGAAGTCATAATAACAAGCCCTTCAAGGAAGTAATAGTACAAACCACGCATTAATTCACAGGGAATATGGTATATCGGCTTATGTACTCGTACCACAATTCTGTTCTTCTTAAATCAAGTCGAATAATGGCTTCTGCCCAAAAACCGCACCAAAAAGTAACATGATGAGGTTAGAGAACTTTCTCAACTCTTGGACTTCCTTCTACCCAAATCCGATGATTCTATTTATTAACAGAGCCTTGACGATGGATATGTGCTTAAAATGATTTTTGAATTTTTGATGAATTTTATGCATTTCTAAACTCAATTGGTAATGTTACGACGCTAGTGATGGTCAGCAGGCTTAAGTTCTTCCGCGAATGGAATGTTTCCGGTTTTTTGACTCAGATCCTTGTGCAAAATTTGGTGGAATTTTGTTTGTTTTTTTGTGCTCAATCCCTGAGATCAACAAATCTGTGTTTTCCACCATACTTCGATCGACAAAAGCATTATTCCCAAATGTTTTAGTGTGATTGCAACGATCTCGGTTTCTCACATCATCAACCTGTACCAATTGCTCAAATTTCCTAACGAATGTGACAATTATTGTGCGAATAAGTGCTTCACCTGTTTCAGTGAAATTTTCATCATTTTTGTAGTAATCCTTTGCAAAAGCAAACATTCGTATACGACTTTTGTTGTTTTAAGAATGCGCTTTTATTTTTTTAGATACATTAGCTCTTTTTTTATACTTTTCTTTTTTATTTGTCGAATATACCTAAGCTGACCATATCTTAAAAACAAATATACCGAGCCTGTCCCAAAATAGGCTAAACTTGGAGTTTCCTCTCTTTCTGTAAACCACCAAAATCCTCGGTGCTGCCGAATAACATACTCGTACTTTAACATGTTTCGCAGCTCTCTACCACAGTTGTGAACCGGAGACACTTTACACTGCCATGTTCGACGTCTGTTATCATAAATAAAGTGAATTTTATGAACTGCGAGTCATACCTCTGGCGGCGGTGGGGGGGGGGGGGGGGGGGAGTCTCACATAAACAAACACCTTGTACTAAGGTTTAACAACGAATCGACCATTACACAAAATGAAGAGCATAAACTGGATACCTTCACTGTCTGGCCACACCGGTGTTGGATCACACCACTTAGACGGAGATACGACACCTTCGATGTCCAGTGTATACTGCTGATTGCATGGAAATTATGTTGTTCACAACAACGTCTCTACCGTCGGTGGGTTATCTCTCTGCAGTTGTTCGAGCGACATGGAAGATTAGCGATTTCGCCGTACTATCCTTGTTCAGACCTTTCATATCTAAATGGACGAATGCTTCTAGCGAAAGAAAGCCGTTGAAGCTAAAGCTCTAGTGATATAAACAAAAAGGGCAATAAGCCCAGGAAATCAGGTTGCTTTTGGAATTTGTCTTCGAGTCAGCTTAATGACGAAACTGTCCACTTTTATTGGGTTCGCCTATTTTATAAGGCTTCGTGAGGATAAAACATGCATGTCGACTAGAGTGAGCCCAACAACCAAAGACAAACCCTATCAGGCAATCGAATCCTTTCCAAGATCTTGCGTTGAATCATACAAGTAATACAAATACAGGCATAAGCGGAATATCGGCCTTGTATCGAGTACACTGCTATTAAACCGTTTTTGTAAGTCAAAAAGTACCTTTTTCTGTAACCACAGCAACGACTACATATGTACATGCATGTTAAGGAACAGATATTAACCTAGCCATATCCCAACATTTCGACAAGCAAGTGGTTGCCCATATTATCTGAACCTTGGACCGGATCTGTATGCGATCATATCGTCTGCGAACGCAATGCCATGGTCGCTAACAAGATCGCCTCTATAGATATTGAGTAGAATAGGCTAATTAACCTCATCTTGTTGCAAATCGTTACATATTAAACATATAAAATACAATGTATGTACAACCATGGCTTGTTTATACCCAGCCTGTTCAGGTTAAAATAAAAAAATTTGGTCAACTTTGGTAGCGGGTATGGACAGCCCTCTAAATAGCGCATTCGGAAGTGGACACATAATGATTGTCTTTTGTGAACGAAATATCGTAGTAGCAAAAGGGCTTAAAGCAGTATGCTGAGAAAAAGATAAGGGTTGAGTATTTTAGACGTCCTATGTAAATATAACTTCCTATAAGCTGATTATCCAATAACTTAGATTAGGTCAGGGGCGCAACAATCAAGTTCGCAGCGTAGTGCTAGTCTTACCTCCCAGTAACTCACGCAGTCTGAAATGGCTAAGGCATGCACTACTAGTAGCATAAAACTCGCCTACGCCGTCATAGGGCTCACGACCATAAATATGTGATAAGGGAGACTTACTAACGGATTCACTCTTGACGACCCTGACAAATGATTAAAGGACAACGATCTTCGGATTTGCACATGGAATGTTCAAAACCTTAACAGACCGCTTGCAGTCGAACAACTAGCGTAGATCCTCGACTGCTACAAAGCAGATATAACCGCTATCCAGGAAGGGCGATAGGATGGACCGGACAAAAAGAGAATGAAAAACTGTGATATCTACTATGGGGAATGCTGCAGACAAATGGGGAAAAGAATAGCAGTCGTAGCGTTTATTTGGGTGCGGATTCGTCGTAGAATGAAGGTTTAGGGAATAAGTCTTGAGCTTCCGGTATATAAACGGCTGCCTGATGACGATCCGCATAAAGAAAAAAATACGCCAACATAAGCTTCATAAATCCTCACGCCTCGACAAAGGAGAAGGACGAACTTACCGAAGACAAAACCTACGAGCAATACCATAAATATAAGCAATCGGCCTTGGCGATTTTAATGCCAAACTAGGCAAGGAGGGCATATTTGGTAATACAGTGTGGATGTCTGCTGTCATCTCTGGAAACGACACAGGTTTATTGGTTTGGCTGTGGGGGAGGGGGGTAATGTGACTGTAGTCAGCATAGAGTTTTCATACCTTCATATCCATAAAGAGACCTGCCTGTCACCCGCAATGTTCTTCTCCAGTGATTTGGATGTCCGAATTTTACGAGCAGCTAACATCGATTTAGACCATCACCTTATTGTAGCCGAGGTACGAATACGGATATCAGAAACAGCTCAAAGCCACAGCACTATTGTGAGGAAGTTCGACGTCGGACGACTAAAATCACAAGAGACCGCCAGTGCCTTTCCCGATCGAGTATCTCTTAACCTCTCGAGAAATCAAATGCATTCTGCATCGAACGTAGAAGACCAGCAATAAGAGAGGCTGCCGCTAATGAACTGGGTTTAAACCAGCTGCAATAGAGAAACCCCTGGTTCGATGACGAATGCATACAGGCAAACCTGGAGAAACGGATGAACAGAGCGGCCCAGCAGAAAAAATCGAGAGCGGTTCGCGAGCTCTACGAACAGAAGAGAAGGGAAGGCCTTAGAGAGGTGATACCGGGAGAATGAAGTGCAGAAGTCTTACTTCTGTAAAGTCCGAATGAAAATCTACGAATATGGAGAAGGAACCTTATAGTAGAAACATAGTCAGATTATCTGTAAAGGTTATTTCTGCAGACTATTAAACGATGGTAACGAATACCGTCAGGCAAAATGAACCATTCAGCAAGAGCATTCCCATTCACTCAACCATGACGAAGTCAGGATAGTCATTTCCCAGCTTAAGTCCAAAAAAACTGTTGGATTGGACACGTGATACAAGTACGTACTATAATACGTGATTGCAAACTCATCTCTAAAATCTGGGTCGACTACAGTATGTCAGACGAATGAATCCCCAGCAGGGAGATCTCCCGAATGCGCCAACTACAGTGGAATAAATCTCCTCAAGATCGCATACAAACTTCTGTCTCCCGTATTATGTGAATGGTTAAGACCCTTCGCAGCCAGTCTGATCGGACCCTGTCAGTGTAGTTTTAGACCAAGAAAGTTTACCATAGGTCCCATTTTCACATTACGGTAGGTCTTAAAAGAAAACCCAGGATACCCACCACCTCTTTCGATTTCAATGCATACGACAGCATCTATAGAGATAAACTATACAGAGCCATGCCGAGTTTTGGCATTCCTGCCAAGCTCATATAAATAAGCAGGATGGCGATGGAGAATGCACGCAGTTCTGTCAAGATCGGTAATAACAAAACCGAGACATTCAATGTCAGAAACTTCAACTTTTTCAACATCGTTTTTGAAAAAATTGTGTGAAACTTACAAGTTAACTCCTGGGGCGCCATCCTTCAAAAGTCTGTTCCGTTATCTGCATATGATACGAAATTAACATAGTGGGAAGAACAAAGCGAGTTGCCAGTGAAGCGCTTGCAACTTTTGAAGCAGATGCGGCAAAGATGGGTTCAGCGGTCAACAGAGAAAAATTAAAGTATATGCTGCCAAAATAAAGAGACACACAACATCGACACCTAGGACAAAACATCACGATAGGTATCTACAACTTTGAGGCAGTAAGGGAATTTACCAACCCCGGTTCCGCTTTCAACTCCGACAACGACACTTAAAGTAATACGGCTACCAAGAATGCAGTTAGAAATATCGAATTTGATGGAACACAAACTCCTAGGACAGAGGAAGAGAAACCTATTGGGCAACAAAACCTGAACAAAAGTTTCCTAAAGTTTTCACGAGAAGATCGTAGTGGACACAGTTTTCGTTCTCTTCTTCTTCTTCCGTTTTATTAACCGTTGAAATATAATTTCGTCTTATGTTGCATAAATTATGTATTAATAAATTTAACTAAAGAACTTCGTTACGTTTTATAGACTTACTACATATTTTTTTTATCACGCTGTTAGTGAGAATAAAAGTTTGCTGATAATTTTGCATTTGAGCGATCTTGTTACTTTTCTTTCGGCCTCTTCTACAAGTGGAACCTAATCTTTCGAATCTGGTTTACGCTAAACCTGCCAAAACTAGTAGATTTCCAGTCTTTGTTCGATCGATTCGTGTACCCCTGATCGAATAATTAATTGAATGTGAATTGAAAGTATGTCACGGTTTCACTGGACTCTTCGAAATGTTGCTTCGATAAAAAAAATTTGTACGGCATTTAAAAAACAAAACAAGTTTTTGAATTCTTCATTTTTGTCCGCTGTGCATTTAACTTTTGTTTAAACGTCTTCATAGATATTGTTATCATTCTCATTTTTCCATCATAATCCGTAGTCTTTATATGGCGTCATACGAGTATGTCGGGCTGTCTCTCACAAACCGCTATTGGTTGCCATAGAGTTTTATAATATAGCATTTGTAACTGATTAGACCTATCTTATATATATATTTTCATAGTATGCGACATTAGCTGTCCTGATTGGTCGATGTTCCAATTTCTCCTGTAGTATTTTCTTTTATACAGTGGGACCAGAAACCTATCATTGCATTGGTTAGACATCCGATCTCATAGTACAAATAAAGAAAGTTGCGAGTCATTTCCGATTGATGCCATGCCTCGGCAGGCATGTGATCCAGTCCGACTACACATCCCGGCATATCATTTTTACTGCATCGCTATCTCCGGCTCCTGTAAAATCTGCGATTTCCTCTTTAAGGGTGACAGGTGAGTTCATCGTAGTCTACCTCAAGACTTTATCTTTATCTCTATCAGTTCAGCTATTTTCGCTGTACTTAGTCCATGCTTGAAAAGCGTGCTTTTTTTCCTTGCCGCCATTCCGCCTTATGTATATAATAGCTTCACCACAAGGTTTCTTTATTTATGTCGAGCCGGCATTTTGAAAACCTGAGCTGAGTTTTTCCACCACTCTTACTCGTACAATTATCATCGAAATCATTCTAGATACATACTTGTACTATATATTACCTATCGCGCTCTTAGTCTTTGGAATTTTAAATCTACTCGCTTAAAATCAGCGTCCAGAGCTGAGTTTCCTTATTAAAGATGTGCCATTTATGTTTCCAATACATTCTTTTCACCGGTAGTGGTAAGACCCATACTTACATGCGTCGCACTAGTATGGTGGAAAGCAACAAACAGGCAAATAGTTTACGGAAAATTAGCGGCGGTACAAAGAACGGCTTCCATAGCAATTACAGGTGCGCTCCGTACCACCTCTACGGAAGCATTTGGCACCTTTTTGCACCGAGAGCAGTAGTTTCGGAAATAACACGGTCCTAGCGGAGCTACTGCCAGGCAATCCAATTCTAACGGATAAAATTCTTTCCTTGGTCGACGTCGACATCCCGTATGATATAATATATATAGTATATCGGGAGAGTGAGGACTGAGGCAAAATAATCAGTTCAAATGAAATCGCAATTTTCACAGATGGTTCAAAAACAGAGAAGGGAGCAGGTTCTTCTCGGAAGACCCAAAACTAAGAGTGTCTATAAGACTACCGGATGCTAGGAGTGCCTTCCAATCTGAGGTTCTAGCTGTCTTCAGGGCGGCTGAGCTAATGCTGATGAGATCAGTACCCGAAAGAGATATCGCTATCTACATCGATAGCCAGACCGCACTCAAGTCAATGGAATCAACCAACGTCAACTCTGATACAGACAGAGGCTGTCACACAGTGCCCAAGGCATAATGCAGTCAGAACCGGGTAAGACTGTGCTGGGTGCCAGGACGTTGCGTTATTAACACATTGGCTGCCATGGCTATCATATATGATGGCCAGTGATGTTTACCAGGGGACTATGGCTATCATATTTGATAGCCATCTATAATTTCATTATATGCTCCGGCTTGCAAAATTGATAGCAACTATGTACATAGAAATCCGGTATGGAGCAATGTTGCCTGTCACCCCACGATAGTATAAATGTTTTTGGTTTGAGCAAGTTAGGAAAACTTACCGAATAATGCTCAAAATTGTAAGACAATCTAATTTTGAAAGAAAAACTATATACCTATGTATAAGATTATATTATAATTCATTTCATAAACTTTATTGAAGAAAATATTGAAGAAAACTTTGAAAAAATTTCAATCTATATTTCTTCTTATAAAGTAAAAAAAAATAACAAAGAAAAGTAATACCGATTGTACCAAAAGTAATCACCCCATTTCTTCGCGTTATATTTTTCGAAATAATTAATTAAAACAATTATAGTCAATGGCAAGTTGTAATTTATTGGGTATATAACTATAACGGTTTTTTTTTTAAATTTGAACGTTTATTTAAGAGAAACATGTACAATAGTATTATTCAAAGTATTGCCCATCTGAAGCTATGACTTTTTCCCACCTTTCTGGCAATTTGTGGATCCCATCCCAAAAGAACTGCGCCGGCTTGGCAGCCAAGAATGAATCAAGCCAATTTTTGATATTCTGCTCTGATGTGAACCGTACTTCAGTGAGGGCGTTCTGCATCGACCGAAACAAATGGTAGTCACAAGGGGCAAGGTCTGGGCTATAAGACGGGTGGGGTAAGACTTCCCATCCACTGTTTTCCAAATAGTTCTTAACCGGAATAGCAACGTGGGGCCGTGCGTTGTCATGATGTAAAATTATTGCCTCGTGTCTGGTCGCATATTCCGAGCGTTTTTCGGCCACTGCTCTCTTCAAACGGATTAATTGTGTTCGGTAGCGTTGTTCGTTGATGGTTTCACCCGGTTTTAGCAGCTCATAATACAGCACACCCATCTGATCCCACCAAATACAGAGCATTACCTTCGCGCCATGGATATTCGGCTTTGCCGTTGATTTGACTGGTTGGCCGGGTTTCACATATGATTTTTTGCGCTTGGGGTTGTCGTAATGGATCCATTTTTCATCACCAGTAACAATCCGATGCAAAAATGACTTCCTTTTGTGGCGTTCCAGCAGCATTTCGGACATGCAAAACCGCCTTTCGACGTCTCTCGGCTTGAGTTCATGTGGAACCCAATTTCCTTGCTTTTGAATATATCCAGCTGCCTTTAAAAGTTTTGAAATGGCTGCTTGAGTGACACCCAAAGATTCTGCGAGCTCTTCTTGTGTTTGGCAACAATATTCATAGAGTAATGCTTCCAGTTCTTCATCTTCAAATTTTTTTGGCTGCCCAGGACGTCCATCGTCTTCCAAGCCAAAATCACCACTTTAAATCGTGCAAACCACTTTTGGCACGTTCGCTCAGCTAGCGCATGTTCACCATAAACTTCCACTAAAATACGATGACTTTCTTCAGCAGTTTTCTTCATATTAAAGTAATGAAGAAGAACTCGCCACAAAAACACTTTTTCAGTCACAAAGTTCGACATATTTGAGTGAAAAAAATTATTGTTGTTTACGCTTCAAATGAATGACATATACTGAAATGACGTACAATGATAGTAGATTGCCAGCACGAATTAAGTTATAGACCCAATATTTCAATAAATTATTTATTTTTAAGTTCGAAAAATTATATCTTATAATTGTCTACCATTAGAGTTCTGACAAATACGAGCCCTTTCTAGGGAATTTTGCATGACTCTAGCCAAGATTTCTTGTGTTATTGCGGCTGCAGTTAAATCTGGTGAATACGCTGGCCAATTGAAATCACCATATTTTGATATTAGACGGTTGGGAAAAATTTCTCTCAGTATGTCCATTGATCTGCAAGTGGCTCCGTCTTGTTGGAATCACATGTTCTGCAAGATTAATCTATTCAGTTCGGGTATCAATAATTCATGGATCATCTCCCTATAGCGTTCACCAGTTATTGTTGTTACATTTCCTTCACTAGCAGCCCTATGATAAATCGGGAAATCACCCCACACCAAATTGTTACCCTTTGGGGGTGTAAGGGGCTGGAATGAATTTCTCTTGGGTTCGTTTCTCCCCAAAACTTGCAGTTTTGTTTGTTGACTGTTCCATTCAGCTCAAAGTGGGCTTCGTCTGTCATCAATAACTTTAAACAAAAATCATCAATTTCATTGTTGAGATTTAAGATCGTTGCAGAGTATGTCAGACGTGTTTGGAAATCAGCTGGGCACATAGATTGAACTAACTGTAGCTTGTAAGGAAACAGGTGTAAGTCTCAAGGCATTATTTTGCGGAGAGATGTTATTGGAATCCCCAACTGTGCGGGTCGTCGTCTTAAATATGTTTTAGGAGCTTCTCGCGAATCTTTGCTAACAAGCTCAATATTTTCCAAGGAACGACTTGTTCGGTTTCTTCCTGTATGCATACGATCACTAGTGGTTCTATCCTCCTCAATTCGAGCTACTAAACGTCTTATTGCCTGAGCAGTAGGCGCGTGCTGCCGAGGTAATTTTCTTCGAAATTCTCGTTGCGTAGCAATAATTGAATTATTGTTTCGGGTGTAAATTAAAGCTATTGCACCACGTTGCTGAGGTGTATATCTATACATTTTAAAAATTTTTGAGTTTATTCACAATAATCCGAAAGAAATTTGTAAAAATAATGGAAATTAAAAAAAATATAACAAAAAGAAATGGGGTGATTAATTTTGGTACACCCTGTAGAATTATTCATACATCAAAAAATTGTTGTTTTAATGCTTTGAGTTGAAGCATACGCTACACATTTGAGGCTTATCCGGACATCTATCACAATACGTGTATATCTGCCTAGCTTCTTTGCGGGCTGCTGCACGTTCTTTGGATAGTGTTATTTTTTTATAGCAAACACTACTATTTCTTAGTTTTTTGTCCATCAGAAGATACATGATCTACGAGATGGTACGTTGCTGCAAGGGGTGAATCAACTCTATGAACGGTACGAACAGGGGCTATGGAAAGTTCAAGTAGTTGAGCAGAAAAATTTTTCCCAATTTCCGAATATGTATTTTCGATTTTGTCCGATGTTTGTATAACACTCATAGGTTGACAACTGCTATTCCTGATAAAAGTTCTATACCTAGTTTTCGATACCACTTAAAACCTTTCCTTAGCGTAGTGGCATACGAACCCATCTGATCAGACAAGTCAATCCCTGATTTTCCCTTATTTTACGCAAGTATCACACCGGGTTTGAGGGAAGCTCCACGTCTATTATTTGGCCTTGAAACTGTGGGTGGATTCGAACTTGTCGACGGTTGATTTTCTGCTACATTTGCAAAGGTTTTTCGACATGCTATGGGTTGCATTTCAGGGGCATGTTTAGTAGACAGCATTCTCACGTCATGAGTGTTTTTCCATTTTAGAATTACAATACCGTTTTCGTCTTTCCGAGATATAATATCCTCCAGGCAAATTTAGCCAGGACGACATCTGTTGGTATATTTTTTTTGTTTGCCCTTAGTGTTCCAACAATATGAGCCATATTTTGCAGCAATTCTATTGCCAACTCATAGCTCAATATAATATAAAAATAAAAAATAAAATATAAAATATAAAAAAAAAAATAAAAATAAGAAAAAAAACAGAAATCAAAAATTACTATTTTTCGTGTCGGCACCCCATGAAGTTTTCTCAAATTTGGTTTGACAGCTAATGTTTTAAAGGAAATAAACAAGCGGACAAGCTTGCAAGAAAAGGAGGGCTACTCGACAATATTGAGGTTGCCAACATCAAACCACCTCTTTGCATAGTGAGGGGCACTATCGGGGAAAAAATCACAAAGACTGGCAAACTAAGGTGGTCAAGTCTTGAAGGATACAGGGTATCCAACGCTCTCTGGCCGCTTTTTGACGGCAAAAGATCTAGCTAATAAAATTAAACAGAGATAAGCTTAGGACATTAATAGGAATCCTGAAAGGACACTGTCTCCTGCGGAAACACGCGAAGAGACTCAAATTGTTAGATACGGGTATTTGCAGATTCTGCGGTCATCTGCAAGCCGTTGAGGAATGCGAGCAAATATCGCGTAGTCGAAGAAAACTTTTAGAAAAATACTTTTTCGAAAACCTAGAGGAAATAGACTGCACAAACTTCAAAGGCCTTCTTGGCTTTTGCAGGAAAATTGGGTGTTTCACCAGAGCGATTGTTTATGTTTTTGCCATTTGAAGACAAATTCAACTGGTTCCACATGGATAGAGATGGGCGCGTTTTGGTGCCTGGTATCTGTGTGATGGCATATCCATCATGCCCCTATTTAGCCTAACCTAACCTAACCTATCAGCGGAAAGTCGTCTTCTATATGTCTATCACTATTTGCATCTTATAAATTGTACATATGTATATATCTTAAGATTTCATCGGCAAACATCTGTCCAGTGCAGAAGAAAGCTGTCAATTCATGCATTAATTAATTGTTTACACCTTGTTCGTGGTTATGCTTTTACTTAAAAGGAAAGTTCTTTTTCACCTTGCACTAGTCTATAACGTGTTTCGATGTTATATATGAATTTAATGACTTTCCATACAAAATATTCAAAATTACTTGTCAGTTGACTACCAGTGTTACAACTTTCTTTAGTGGCGCTTTGTTCCGCTTTTTTACGCACATCTGGACGCTTCTCTAGTTACAATTAATGAACGAGCCACTGCCGCATACATGTACAAGTACGCATATCAAATCCATCGATCGTGGCAATTTCAAGCTCCAATCTTGACGCATGATCAAAAGAAGATCATTACACTGATTGTCATAATAAACATGATGCATGGTCATATTAAGCCGCGAGCTCATAGTTTTTCATTGGTTTGAGTCGATCCGAGTGGTTCTGCATAGATTTTCTTGCCACTGATCGAATTCCGGTTTCATGGTTCTGCTCGTACGTCTATGCGGGATGTGCAGAACAAGTCCATCTCCTCCTGGCAGCAAGATATCTTATTCTCTTTGATAGCCGTTCTCGGTGCAACATAAAATGATTGATGATGACGGACCGGCTTGGCAGTCGGTGGTGGATCGTTTACATGTGCCAGATAGAAGAAGCCATATTTAGCTCATAGCACATTGTGCGAGTAACTACGAATCAGGAGGTCATATCCATGTTCCGTCAAAAGATTCGATTGCCGATAAATACAGTGTAATTTCATAGAAATACTTGGGATACTCTGAAGAAGGCATCACAACGCTCGCAGATATAATCATTTTACTATTGTAGGCCTTCGAGTGGTGCTTCGTTGTCTAGTAGAATCATGTAGGGCGTTAGATGATGATGGTTTAAATAATTTGATGCATTGCCGTTTCCATTATAACGGAAAATTTCTGCAAAATCGTGATAACATAAAATTGAATAACAATCTGAGATGTCGGTGCCACTCGCTACATAACAAGCGAATAAAGGATGAGGTCATCAAATTGTCGGAATTTGAATCTTCCCATGGTAGTAATGCTGATGACCTGCATTTTGTGTGAAGAACATCCTTTTTGACCCAAAATTGTAGAAAAATCAAGAAAAACCATGAGGCAGACACGAGTGGTGAGTAAATTGCGAGATGTTGGCGCGGTTCCACTCTGCAAGTGGAGTTCCATCAAAGACAGATGTTTATCAAGATCTTGTTAGTTCATGGCGTTGTACTGCAAATGCACATATTGCCAGCAATTTGTTACCCTTATCGAGGATGCTTATCGCAAAACATTTTAAATTCCTTTTGGAATTGTGATCAGTTCCAAGCGCTGCCAATTAGCAATGCGGCAGGTGGGATTATTTACATATAATTGTGTGTGCCGTTCAGTTCTGTCTATTCGAAGACATAACAATTATTCAGCTTGAATGGAGTTGGCATACTGTATGCCAAAGAAGGCATGTGTCTTCTTTTAAAAGATTCAGGTTAAATTGAACTGAGCTTGAATAAATAACATATTTATTAACAATATCAACGCATTAGCATCTTAGTTACGATTGTGGTTAGATGGGAGAATCAGGGGCAAATCATTGGGTGGGTGCCTAAACTTGTCAATTCCTGATTTTTTCTACAATACATGCAGTGGGTTTTGAATGCCTCAAACTAATTTTTCATAGTGGTAATGCCTTAACCTCCTACTTGTGAAAGGATTTCTCAGATGTAATCAATGATGACATGGATACGGTATTTGCCAAAATAATACTAAGACTTGTCAGTCTAAGTAAAAGTGTGATGATGACGCCGTCGTCGCCAGCATCCACTGTCATGAGAGACAATACATACAGACAAAGAGACATTCTTATGAATATTCACTTTTCTGACAGCACCGTGTCTAGTATAACATAGCTAGTTCGGATAGCATAGCTGGCATGGATATGGTAGTAGATAAAATCTTCAATGATAGATTGGACAGTAAGTTTGGGTACTTCATACCTGTAGACTTTCTAGTAAATCTTTTGAAATGGTTGTAAAAGATGGGACCGGTTTTCAATGTCGACCTTAATCACAACGCGACCCTCGAACAATTAGCAGAAGCCCTTGACTGCTATCACACAGATATCTAAACCATCTGTGCGGTGCGGTGGGATGGACCGGATATAAGGAGAATGAAAAACTGTAATATATACTATAGTCATTGTGTAGAGAAAATGAACAACAGTGCTTATTCAGATGCGAACTTGTCATATACGGCAGACTTTATGCAGGAAGTCTTAAGCTTCCGACAGGTGACTGAGCATTTTACGACGATCTGCTCCAAATTCGCTAACATTAGCCTAATATGCACCCATAACCCTAAGGAAGGCAAGGACAAGGCCACCAAAGAATGTTTCTACAGGACATACAATTTGAACAGGATTAGTTTATAAGATACTCGTATCTTGTCAAAAGCCTTACTGAAATCAGTTGTTATAACGTTAACTTCTTTACCACTTTCTAAGGCTGATAGAACAGATGACACGAATTCGACGAGGTTAGTGGTAGTTGATCTACGAGTACCTTTCAGAAAGCCGTGTTGATTAGGGGAAATAAGAGATTTGCACTGGAAGCTTAAGGCTTCGTACAAAATGCCTTCGAGAAGTTTGGGTATATGTGAGGGTTTAGCTATGGGGCGGTAATTAGTGGCTTTGCTCTTTAATTCCTTTTTGTGTATCGGTGTTATGAAAGAAGACTTCCATATCTGAGGAAATTCACCTTGAGAGAGCTATAATCGGAAGAGATTTGCAAGGGGGCGGGACAGTATTGAGGATCACTTTTTAAGAAATATGGATGGAAGACCATCTGGGCCGGGTAAGTAACATATTCATCATTAAGTTGTTGTAATTTGTTTTCTACTACTATATGGTCAAAACTTTGAGAGGGGCCAATGGGGAAGTTAAATAGGTATTTGAAATAAGAATGATCCGGTGCAAAGGAATTATGGGCAAAAGATTGCTTAAAAAATTTAACAAAAAAGTTGGCTTTAGTATGCGGATCGGTTGATGACACGTTTTCGTATGAGAGGGATGGGGGAAAACCGTCTGATTTTTTTTTATAGTTAACGAATTGGTAGAAAGACTTAGGATCGTTTATAAGCCTTGATTGCGCACTATCAAAGTATCACTGGTAGAGAATCTTATAAAGCTGGGCGAATTGAATGTATGACCCGAGGTAGTTTGAACAGTCAGCAAAAGAGTTGGATCGGAGGAAAACTCCCCATAATTTGTTTATCTTGTTACGTAAAGAGCGAAGTTTACTATTTTACCACGGGGGGCTCGTAGAAAGGGTCGTATTGCGCGAAAAGGGAATAGGTATAGAGAGAAATGGAATTGAATAATTCTCTGTAGAAAATAGAGAGAGCACTTTTAAGTGGCATATTGGCGAAATCAAAAGAACACTTACTAAGATAAGCGTTAATTTTGCGGAAATTCGCTTTATGAAAGTCGTAAGAAGAGGTAGTTGCAGATGGGGTGGGTTGGATAGGAGAGTAGTGGAAAAGAGAAAGAAAAAGTGGTGGGTGAAAGTTATCAATGGTCGATAGTGAAAGGGAACAGAGTGAGACAGAGGAGTTTATGGGGTCAGTTGTGAAAATGAGGTCTAATTGCCCTCCCATGTAGTTGGAGACCCCACTAACTTGGCATAAGCTAGAGTCTGTGAGCGTATCCAAGAAGAGACATTCTTTACTGGAGTTAGGGTCTGCTATAAAAAAAAGATTCACCTTCCAATTGAGTCCAGTGCAGTTGAGATAGATTGAAATCGCGAATACGATGATATTATCGAGAGGATCAGATAAGTTAATTATTTTATCAATTGCATCTATAGCGAGTTGGTAGCATTCGATTAGTTGGGCTGGTAGGATGTAAAAACACACCTGCAGGGGAGTGTTTTTTTTTTTGTTTAAAATGAGCGCGCGCTCAAGGGGTTTTTGTACCCTTAAAATGTACACAGCTCGG
The DNA here is from genome assembly GCA_963966105.1 of Volucella zonaria. Classification (NCBI taxonomy): domain Eukaryota; kingdom Metazoa; phylum Arthropoda; class Insecta; order Diptera; family Syrphidae; genus Volucella; species Volucella zonaria. Next base: position 96,520,011 of record OZ014531.1, read on the forward strand.
GCGAAGTAAATTTAGGAAGGAAGAAAAGACAGGTACCGATGTACTCGTACATTGTTTTTAAATGTTTGTAAGTTATAACGACCAGGAAACACAGAGGTCGGCAGGGCATTCCATAAGCGAGTTGTACGGCTTAGGACAGAATCACGATATTTTAGAGTAGGTCGAAAATGGGCTTGAGGGTATACTGATGAGCATTCATAGCGAGACGGGAGTTACGGTTGAAAGTTTGAATGGGTGGAATGCTACTGGCGATTTCTGTGGAGCACTGGTGATGGGAATAGCGATAAAACAGAGTGGGACACGTGACATTACGTCGGTGTTCGAGGGTGTCCATTGCTTGAGTGATATTAGTATCACCGATGAGTTTTATCGCACGGTTTTGGATCCTATCTAGCAGATGCAGAGATATTTTGGGCGCACCCGACCAGTTGTGGGCATTGTACTCCAATTTCAGGCGGAAGATTGCCTGATATTTTGTTGCCGGATCAGAGGGGGTAAAGTATTTCTTACATCGCTTGAGGAAACCTAGACATTTCGCAGCATTTTTGGCGACATCGAATATGTGGTTATTCCAACGTAAGTTGTTACTGATACACATACCGAGAATGGAAAGTTTATCGGTTTCGACGATGCAAGTGCCATTCATGGATAATGGCTGGCTATTTGAATTTTGCTTTAAAGACAGCAGACAGCATTGGGTTTTGGAAGCCTTAAATTCTACTCGGCTTATAGTTCCCCAATTAGTTATGCTGTTAATATCGCAATTTAATGAGGTTTACATACGCTGCCGTTCCCGTTCTACAGCCGAAGAGCAGGGACGTGAGCCCGGGAACGAATGTGAAAAGCAGAGAGTACTGTCATCAGCAAAAGAACATATTGGATTAGAAGTAGCAGACAATAGATCATTAATGAAAGTTAAAAAGAGTGTCGGAGACAGAACGGAGCCCTGGGGCACACCAGCATTTATTTTGTGAATATCAGACTTGAAACCGTACAAGACAATGTAGTGGTGTCCCAATTTAAGGGTGAGTTAAATTGGTCAGCGGTTAAACTCGTTTACCTAAAAGCAGCGGTTGGCATGCCTGCGGTTGCGCGGCCATCAGCTCGACTGTGGGGAGGTACTTGCTGCTTACTTTTTTTTACTACAAAAAACATAATTTCATGCCAAAAGGGGTATAGGTTTGAAACTAAGTAGAAATGTGAGAATATAAGGTGATTTTCCCCGATGTTTTAACACCAGGAGAACCAGGCACTTAGTCGATACCAGTGAACCATGGTTATCTTGTTCTCAAATTTTGCTAAGATAACCCCTAAAAAATTCCCTCGAACACTGATCAGTAACACATCTCAACAAAACTTAGTATTTAAAACATTGTATATGTACAATATATATGTATCAAACGTAAATGTATTTAGGTATAAGTGACTTCATATGATTTAAAAGGTATAACAGTTTCGATTTATAGACACTTCATTTAAGTAAATTACTTATATTCTATTGATATCCTAATTTAGGTTGTAAGTTAATTAGGTTATGTGTCAAATATAGTATTGTGTGAAAAATATATATTATATGTATGTATGTGAAAGCATATTGTATGAATATTTGTAATGTAAATTTATATTTTTAGTCTCAAAAGCCAAAGAGTGGATCAAAATGGTACTGTTTTTGGTGCACAAATCCCTCTGCCTTGTTAGAATATTGACTTAGGTACATATATAAAAAAAATTTAATTCAATCTTAGGCTTCACAATTTCTTTCTTTATGTTACTTTAATTAACTTTTTTTCTCTTATTTTAATATTTTTTCTATTTGTAAACTTTAGGATTAATATGGCACGTTTTTTTCTTGTTTTACTACTTAAATATTTCTAGTGTTTTAACTTGTTGTTCCTTGGCAAATTGTTGATGGCTTGTATGAGTAGGTAAATTCATTGAAGTTTGGTTTTTTCTTTCTTGCTTTTTACTTTTATTTTGTTTTTATTTAGGTAGCATAAAGCTCCCAGTAATTTGTTTAAATATAGAGGAGAAAATCTGCGGATGGCCTGGCAAAGATTAGTGGCCGTTGTCAAGAGCGCTATGTTACTGTATCTGGCCTCGCATGTTTTATAATGGCGATCAAGACGTAACTCATGCTTTCTTCCAAATCCCATCCGCAGTACTCTGTTTAGAAGACTCATGATTAAAATTTTGTTAGACCCAACAAAAATATTACGATTACCTTTCAATATAGATTCGTACTTTTTTACTTTTACATTTTTTTTGTTGTTTGTGGTTGAAACTAGCCACCCGCTCAAAGTTGGCAATGGAGAAGTGCAAGATGATACCAAAGAAAAAGAGAGCAGGAAACTTGCGCATGAGCTTAAGTACCCTATGTCATGTACTAAATTTTTGCCAATTGGTATAATTGGAGACTGTGTTCGCAGATCGACTATTCCATCTATTATAGGCAACATGTTGCTCGTAAATTGATACGTTTCCCTTGAATTGTTTTTGAGTGGTTTTGACGTGGAATAAAAGAAATTTTTTTTTCTTCGAAAAAGAATTGGAACACCATATTTCAATGAAGCACGCCACAACAACTTGAATTGAACGTTCCGAAAGGTAGTTTCTAATCCATTGAAGAAGAAAGTCATCGGTCCCAAAAGCAAGCCTTTTCGACAAAAGAGCATGATCTCAAACTCCAAATGCTTTAGAAATATCAAGTGGAACTATCTTGCTTTCGCCAGATTGACGTACGCTTTGGTTCCACTTTTCGGAGAGACATGCCATCAAATCACCAGTGGACCAGTTGCTACGAAAACCATATTGCCGGTCATTGAGAAGTTTTCGTGTTTCGAGATATTTCATGAGCTGACGGTTTATCAGCGTTTCCATGACATAGGAGAGAAGAGACGTAAGTGCAATGGGTCTGTAAAAGAAGAGAAAAGAACATTCGCCTTTTTTAGGGACGGCCTGAACAAATGCTGTTTTCCATCTGCTCGGAAAGTGTCCTAAAGAGTAGGATTGATGAAAAAGCTTACGCAGTGATTTGCCCACGTGGAAAAACACTTCTTCAGAAGAAGGGGAGATATACCATCTGGACCAGCGGATTTATGTATGTTGAGATCTTGCACTTTTGCACACGAGTGCGAAAGTGGATTCGTTCCAATGAAGATTCGATGCACTCAAGCGTAGGCGGGAACAAAGCACAATCTGGGAGTGTTAAGCTAGCCGTAAAGTGTGCAGCAAGCAGATTGGCCTTGTCCGAAGAGCTGAGCTGAAGTTGGGATGGAGGATGAGGCAGAATTTCTGATGTTTTTGACGAATGACCAAAAATTGTTACTGCCTTTGGGACATTGCAGTATTTTTTGCCTCAGTCTTTGGTTGTATTGGAATTTCACACCCTTGAGACAGACGTTGCAGTCACTTCTGGCCCGTTTGAACTTTTTTCGGTTTTCCTCTGTCGTGTTGGTCTATGTAGGACCGAAAAAACAATTCTCTAACCCTGACAGCCTCTTTACAGCTCGAGTCGTACCATGCCTTTTCTTTTGGTTTGATACTCTTCATCCGATGAGGGATAAAGCATCTCATTCCAAAGAGAATGGTTTCTGTGATCATGTCAGCAGCGGCATCCACGTCGTTATCGAGGAAACATAACCACCAGTTAAAATTCCTAAAGAAGTTGTTAAGTCCGCTCCAATTGGCTTTCTCATATTGCCATACGGTTTTTTTTAGTAATCTTTTCTCTAACTGTGTGGTGGGTGTACGAGAATTTAGCTGATATGACACAATGGTCCGACGAACCTAGAGGGGAGAGCACATCAACGAAGTACTTGTCAGGGTGAGAAGTTAAAAACAAGTCCAGGGTGTTGGCGGTATGACTATCAACGTCTGGTAATCGTGTGAGCTCGTTTACAAGCTGGGTTAAATTATTTTCCGCAGCGAAGATCTCAATACACCGTCCTTCGGGTGTTGTCTGTCCAGAATGTCGAAGCCAACCAGAATTGTGTATATTGAGGATACAGGGATACAATTCTTTGAATGGAGTCAGACAGCGCATCAAACTCGTTAAAATTCGAATTTCTGTCCAGTTTGTGGCTTCTGTAAATAAAGCCGTAGTGGATAATTTGCTTACGGAGATGGAATTTTAACCACATGAAATTGAATTCCGGATTGGAACAGGGACTACATTGTGGTGGAACTTGGTAAGCTACATCACTACGCACATAGATGGCGAGACAGCGATGGGGAAAGAATAGTGGCACTAGTTCGAAGCCAGGTAGCTTCAGATCAGTGTGATCTGAGAGGTGTGGGCAGGGATCTACTTGTGTTTCACTAAGTGCCAAAATAGCTGGTCTGTATTTACAGACGTGGACGTACGCAGAAAAGTGATTACTTTTTAGCCCGTGTATATTGACTACGTCCAGCCTGAATTCCCTAGTCGTAATTACAAACAAACACAGTAAACACAAACACCGACGATACTAAGCAAGGCTGCGAAGTGAAAATTTTGACGATGTTTTACCGAATCAAATTGCTATAGTGTGTTATTACAACAATATGAAAAAGTGCACCAACAAAATTTTCACTCAAAACCCGCTATCCATCAGTTGTTACATACACTCAGTTACTGCCCTTACCGTATGATGAATACAGTAACGGCAGTGACTGAGTGCAAGCAACAGTACTACGACCAGGATCGGGAGAGGTGGGATACTTGCACTGTTTGATATTTTTGTTTTTTTAAATCTATTAACGTGTAATTTATTTTATTTATTAATTTATTCATTTTTTTTTTGTCGGTGTGCAGCACAGGAGATATTGCGAGTGCACTAGATGACGTTATCTTGAAACGTAGTCAAGTTGAGAAGTTGAAACAGCGATTCCAGAAGAGTTTAGGTCATTGGGGACGGCCAATACGACACCTCTACAAGGAGAATTATCATTTGGAATGGTAAGATCGTCCAGCGTGAGATTGCAGCAAGCCAGACCGGTCCTCTTAAGTTTTGATAGTAGAAGGTTAAAGGAATGTTATTTTGAGAGGGTGTAAGAGTGGATGGTTGAAACTGTGGCAACAGTGGCACGTTAGGGACGAAAAAATTTGTTGTTGTCAGCTCTGCTCCATTGCATAGTAAGCATAGTCTACACTACACCACGCCGGATCATGAAACGCTAAATGAAATTGATTACATTATGATAGAGGCAAGGCATGCCTACAGATTTCAGGACGCTCGAACCTTCTGGACAACCAACATAGACTTGGATCATCACATTGTTGCAACCAAGGTGCGAATGCGGATTTTCCAAGCGCCGCAACAAAGAAGAACGTAGAAAAGCTTCAATCGCAGGAGACCACCAGGATCTTCGCCAAACGCGTTCTCTCAACAACTACTATGCCGGCAGCATCAAGTACGCCGCAACTAATGTGCTGGGTTTTCTAGTAAAAAGGGCATGAAAAGCCCGCGATCGAGTATATGGAGAGGCTGTACTCCAGGAACTTTCATACGGAAGTTTTATTTACAGATAAAAAGAACATGTCAAGCAAAAAGACCCGTGGAGAAACCTGTAGAGATGAAGAAGGAAACCTTGTAATAGAGTCTCAGTTGGTGCCGATAATAGGTATGCAAAAACATTTTCCGAATACTGTATAACGGCGATGAAGCACAACATCCCGCCATCAGGAAGAATAGCCCATTCAACTTGAACGCTGATTGTTAAAACTTCCGTCCCTGTAGTAAGGATATCAATATCTAACTTGAAATCCCACAAAGCAACTGGACCTGACGGTTTACCGGCTTTGTGGTGAACATACATCAACTTATTTCTCAGATCTGGTAAGAAGAGTCGGAAGAGTGTGACTGATGAATGATATCTCAGTGTCATTTGTGCGATCCACAAAAAAAGGAGACCCTTTCAACTGCGCCAACTATAGGGGTATAAGTCTCCTTATCATCGCATGCCAGATCTTATCTGCCATATTGTGTGAACGTTTGAAATTCTTCGTCAACAACCTGATCGGCCTCTATCAGTGCGATTTCAGACCAGGAATGGCCAGAATCGATATTAAGGCCGCATATGACAGCATTTATAGAAACGAGCTATATAGAGCCATGTCTAGTTTTGACGAGTTCTCACCCATGTTCCTAGCGATTCATAAGTCGAATGCAGATGCGAAAGAAATCGAAACGAAAGCAATTCCGCAGCTACGTAGCGTAGAAATAACATAACAATCCGAAATGTCTTACGTGAATATCGCGCGCTCACGCATGAAAACTACAATATTAAATACAGAGCACAGCACATAGCACGTTGTCAAACTCGAATTTAACTGCCACTTTTCTAATGAAGCCAGAACCGGAGGACGTCGATCTCACTGTGATAGTGATCAGAAGTCCCTGTTCTAGAAAGTGCAGAAAAGCCTTCATTACCCTAAGGCTGTTTCTGCCAACAAACTAATACGCCTTTCCAAACCAGGGCAAGAAACCAAGTTCACGCATTCAGAATCGAAGGTTTCCCTGGAAAACTCTTTCTCGGACTATAAATATCTCCTTTTCAGTGTAAATAACCATCCTCTATTTCAGTGTGTTTTCAAAAACCGCCAAAAGACGGGCTCGAACAAATTTAGAGGTGCCTTCCCGGGTTACATGTAGTAAAAAATTGATTCTTCCTACCAATTCCAGGTATCTAGGCTGCTTGATCGAATCACTGACATATTGTAGTTGCAAGCAGCTAGCTGAAAGTTCAAAGAGCTTTTATGGAGAGCTAAAACCACTTAAGAAGTTTCAGGCTCGTCAATAAATTTAAAATTGAGGGAAACCATTCAGACTCTTCGATGAGAACATATGTTAAGAGGAGTCTCTGAAGTCTCTAGATTTTATTCAATTTTCGATGCAACCGATTCTAGCTATCTGGTCAAACCAGATAGGATAACAATTGACGATTTCTTATTGAAATCTTACTTTCCGGATGGAGTCTTTATTCCTAAACTAGGTAGAAGTTTTCATATTTATGATCTTTCCTGGTATTTATTGTAATTGGACTTCTTTGAAGTGAAAGACAATATTAGTCGTCACTTTGCAATACGGTCTAACTCAGATACAGTTAACTGCGTATGGTATGGCGTTTTTTGGCGGTGCTTTAGTTGAACACATTCCTTCAATGGCTCTAAGTATAATAATTGTTCACTATTGGCCTAACAAAAAGACTCTTTTTTCGAAACTTTTCCGCGATCGTATATCTCGATTAGTTTCTTTGTGTGGTTTTAAATCTGTAATACGAGTATCTGGCATTCAAAAGTATTCCCCACATTTCAGGAACTTGTTCAATCCAACTAGCATCCTCCGAAAATTCCATTTTATTGTCTCCATAAAAAACGAATTAACCGAACCATTATTCGCACTGAAAACCCCTAACGAAGCGATAAAATTCAATTAAGCCCGAATTGTTAAAAAAATATCAGGAAAGAGAAATCTCCAAACCGTTCTGCACGGTCTGCTGTCTCTACTAAACACAGCAACTGAAAACCAAAAACTTTGTCTAAGGCGATTAAAACTTCGACTACTATCCCATTTCGAATGGAGTGGGATGAACTGATTTCGAGAACTCTTTTAACGCCAAAAACATCCCCCCTATCCCCCAATTAGCCATTACATTGATTATATTATCCCACGCAAATGCAGAACAACCCCACATGATCCTTTTAAACTTCTTAAATTCACGTTTCTCATTGTTTGGTCCCCGCGGGCTTCAAGGAAAACCCATCCACATTAACTCCAGAGCCGTTATGTGCTTTATAGTCGTGCATATCATGCGAATTGTTGAAATAAAAGCAGGGAAACCAAGACACGGGTAAGTCCTTGATAGCCAGCACAAAGATTTAGGTGCTCCGTCTGATCTCATTCAAGCGAACAGGTCCTTTTCTTCATTTTCTTAGTCCTCCATCTATTACTTCGGTCGATACGCTCTTTTGTAAAAGGACATTGAATGCTGCGGTATGTGTTTGTGTATATGTACGAGTATATCTAACAGAAAAAACGGCATCTGTATGATGAGTGATTGTCCCAGGGGAATGAGATGCAGGAGAGGCAAAAAAGACTTTCGCCTGTTTAGGTGAAGGCATTGAACTTGACTTCCCCAGGAATAATAATGGAGTGTAATGTCCTTCAGCAGGAATATGCGGTATGCACTGTCCTATGTGGGCGGCAGCAACAGGAATCGTATCGAGACAAAGGAAATGATGCTTCTGAAACCCGTACAAATTCGTTCCAACCCCGTATCACTACAGAGTGCGAAGCACGTCGCTCTGACGTACCCCAGTCGTGCTTCTATACTAAAGTTTGCCTCTTCCTTTTTCCTTGGTCTGGTTCAGCGACGTTCAGTCTGCTAAGTTTCGCAAAAGAACAAAAAATAACAAAACTTCGTAAGGGAGATAGCAATTGTATCTGGAATGAAAGCATTCTCATCGTGTCGTTTTAAGAGAGACGAGAAAACAAAGCCAAAGATGTCCTTGAAAAAAGCTTTCATTCTACGAGTAGGTAAAGTGCCTGTTTTTCTGATGACAGTAATTTTCTTTGATTGCCCTTATCCTTGAGTCTCATTTAAAATGAGGCTCTGGCTTTATTGTTTGAAAAGTAAGAACGTGAGTGTATAAAATATATATGTATATGTATCTAGGTTCGATGACTGTCTGATCTGTCCTTATTGTTAGAAATTATTTTGATTTGACATGAATACGGAAGCAGGTGCTTTTTTTGGTATGTCAATTGAAAATCTCATTGAATTCCTTCGGAAGGACTTGACATGATACAGATTGGGCAAGACCATAAGAAAGTAGCATGTACTCGTAAGAGGGCTGGTGTATGGTATGAGGGTTGTCTGGTGTGTCGAGGTTTTTGGTTGATGCTTTTTAAAGTAAAAGGTTTTCATATTACGAGTGTTACCGGATATGTAATAACACAGTGACTTAAAGTAACAGAAATTTTGGAGTAATAGAGAAATGGTTGTGGATAGTGGTCTAATTCTTCGAGGAAGTATTCTTCAAATGTAGAGACTCATGGTTGTAAAAAATGTTTAAACTATCATCCGTTTATTATTAACGTTTTCTCTATATGTGAGTGTTCTTATTTGTAAGAGTCATCTTTAAGACTAGCAATGATCTACCAATGCATCATGTCCTTATCCAAATAAAACTAGCATCGGCATATTTTAAAAAAAACATGAATTGTGTAGTCCTGCCGAGAATATACTCTTATGATCCTATATAACTTAAAAGCAAACCTTGTCGTTCATCAAACGTCGGTACCGTTTTCGCCTTAACAAAATGACAGGGCGGAGAGAGAAATACGTACACTCGTTGAAGCCGGGAGAAAAATCTTTCTTTAAAATTGTGGGCAGAAGCAGTCAGTTAAGCGGTGTACTTATTAAACAGGACTGCTCCAACGGGCTATCCAGGGAAGTATGCATGGGATCTATGGTCCGGAAGAAAACAAAGATTAATTTTGTCAGAACTGCGAATTTTTGGCGAAGAGTGTTATGCCAAATACCTCAACAAAAGCGACGGAAGTGGGATGAAAAGTCACAGCACGGTATTGGGACTTGCGGAAAATACCAAATTATATTGCATCTACATTCCAGGCACTCAGAAGATAGAGGTAAAGCACGATGTAATTTTTAAACCTCTTGTCTGTTCCAGTCAAGATGCAAGCTTAATTGTCAATAGTATTGACAACGCACTAGGTGTGCGTGATGGTGAGACAGACCGTCTTCCAGCCAAGGATGTCATCAAAATTGAAGACCCGGAAATGCCGGTATCTGATTCAATCCTTGATTCAAACGACCAGCAATCAAGCGATGAATTGCAAGAAAAAGACACCAACAAGGAATCGATTAAAAGTCGACTGAGAAGCGCTAAGAGTGTCAACCAGAAATCCATGATGGCACTTCTGGATCTACATGCATTTGTTAGTGAGAAACAGGAATCTGCTACTTCCAATGAAGCACTCCAGCTGAAAGATGGTAGCAAGTGGAAAAGAAGCTGTACATATCGAATGCATGCCTCGGATGCGGAGAAAACGGGCATAAATTGAAGGACTGCAAGGCAAAACCAAAATGCTTGCACTGTAGTGCAAACGGAGTTGACTTTGGGCATATAACCGGTAGTGTTAGATGCCCAGAGTATAAAAAAGCAATTGAGAGCCTACACGCGAAAACATGAAAATTTTGCAATTTAATTTAAATCATTGGAAGGTAGCTCAGGATCTACTGCATCAAACGGTCCATGAGCATAAAGTCGACATTGCAATACTCTCGGAGCAATATTGCAACATTAATTCGGGTAACTGGGCGCTATATGGGCATGTGGTAATACCACGTTTTAGATACCACCTTTCGCGAGAAAAACTACTTCGTACGAGCAAAGTTAAACGATATATACATATATAGCTGTTATGTCCCACCAAGCCTTACTATTGAGCAATACGAACGAGTCCACTGCATGGGCAGTGGAATAGGGTAGGGTGCTAACGAATAAAAGGGGAACCATTGTACTCGAAGCGCTCTCTAGTTTGGACGTCGTCGTAGCTAATATGGGAAATGCGAACACGTTTATTAGAGCGGGTGCAGGCTCGAATGTTGATATTACGTTCGTTGGTAGTAGCTTATCTAGGCATACAACATGGTGTGTCAGCAATCACTACACCCACAGTGACCATAATGCGATTATAATCGATATCCATAGTCTCACACGACCTCGAAACACCCAGTCTCAAACTAGCAAGGCGAAATGGAATCATAAACACGTACGGTTGTTTCCAGGAATATCTATTCAAGAGAAACCGTGATTCGGGTCCGTCCTGTCCTCGCTGCGTAAACGCGGTAGAGAACGTGGACCACGTTTAAAAATTCAATTTGAGTTGTTTCAGTCACGCAGATTTTGATCGGGATCCAAACACCCGGCGGTCCACCAGTGGATGCGTAGTTTTGCTTGCTCAAGCACCGATATCTTGGGCTTGGCAGCGACAATCGTGTTTCACGCTTTCTACTTTGGAAGCGGAGTGCATTGCAGGGGTGTTGGCGATGAAGGAATTGTTGTGGCTGAAACTCCTTCTGAAGGATTTGCTTACTGCTGACTGTGGTTATCCTCATATTTACATCGATAACCAGAGTGCCATAAAACTAATTCGAAACCCTAAACCCCGCAGAAAACATATTGAAATCAAATACTACATTTTAGGAGAAAAGTTTTTAGAAAACGCATTTGAATTAAAATATGTACCAACAGAAAGTCAGTTAGCAGATATTTTAACAAAACCTTTGCCTAGGACTAAATTAGAATTTTATCGTAAAAATATTGGCATTGTATCTTTAAACTAATAACCTTCAATGCATTTGAAAGTTCTATTTCTTTTCATTTTTGTTTCAAATAAGACTGGGAGTTAAATTTTTGGATTGATAATTAGTAAACTAATTTTGAAAGGAACTTCGAATCACTTAGAAGTTAGAGATCAGTGGGAACCGATGGGATACTGAACATTCTTCCTCCAGCCTCGACATCTTCCAGTAGAAGCGATAGACATTTCCACCACACTGTTTAATAATGCAATGAATAATGCACATTATCCAGCGCATTGGGAGACAGCTGTGGTGCATCCAATTCCCAAAAGGGATAAAGACACTTCCAATCCTGCGAATCTTCGGTCGATAAGCCTGCTTCCGAACATCAGCAAGGTATTCGAAAAGGTGATAAATAGAGTCTGCCTAAGTGGGTTGAGGACAAAAATATCGTTCCGGATAATCATTTCGGTTTTAAGGCTGGGCATGATATATTACATGCCGCGTCTAAACTGGTATCCGATATCCAGTGGAAAAAATGCAAGATACAGTGCGAGGGCGCCTGCTTGATTGATTTCTAGAAGGCTTTTGATACTGTATGGTTAGAGGGATTCTTCTTCAAGCTGAACAGGCTGGACATTAGTAAACCACTGCTGTAAAATCTTTTTAATATACTCATTAGTAGACGGATCTTGTGAAGAATGGCGATGTAACTTCTGCTGGAGTATTTGACATTAAAAATGGTCTGCAACAAGGTGCGGTTAGTTCGCCGATCCTATTCAATATCCACACAGCGATCTTGTGAGCTTACTTCACTATGCCATAGCCTAGGCAGATGACTTGATCGCGCACAGATCCAAAGATCGGGATCATTAATATGCTCTTTCAACGTGACTTCGACCAGGAAAAACGATATTGCGATGACTTTCAGAAATCGTAAACCATTCTTTTTAGCATGCCTTAGAGGCCTCTACGGATACCAGACAGAATTGGTAAGAGTTTTCGATCATGGGACAATACGGACAATCACTTACTTGTTGAAATGTAGCCTTGCAAGAGCAAAGGTACTTTTGCTCCTTTAACCGAGATAACGTGATCTTAAAATTTCGCATGCAATGAATTGATTGGTTGATGGCTTGTGTGGGGAGTAGCACCATTCGGTTGAAACCAGAGATCGTCCAGACCGAACTCATTCAATTTTGGAAAAAAAATAGCCGGTCAACATGTTGCGGTAACGTTTGCCATTCACTGTAACAGCCTCTCGAGCCTCAACTGTTTGGTAAGAACACTTTTGCTCACAATTTGGTGATTTTTTGGCGTGCATGTGCTGGTCGAGCATACTGATATGGAAATTGACCCGATACCGAACCAGTTTCTTCAAAACGCTCCACCATTACACGAATTCCGGACTCACTAGGGCAGTTGTGTTGGCCGAAAAATTCGCGAATTTTACGAAATGTTACTTTTACAAATGCAATGTTGCGTGGTAAACGACTCCATTACTAAAATTGGCATCTGTTAAAAAGATCAACCACATTGAACTCAGTAATTGACATCCACACCATCTGTTCACCCTTTGCTTCATTCTAAAAAGCCAGTGCTCGTCTTTAATTTTTTCGGATCGTAGAACTCACGATCAATTCCATTCCTCCTTTGTAGCTCCGCTATCTGATTATTAGCGCCATTTTTGGTCGCATTAGTAGTCGGATGAAAACTAGACATCAGAGGTGGCAATTCATCTGACTTTTGGATGCTTTGCTATTTTATTTTTTTGACAAGATGCTGGTGACCACGGCCACGGAGTGGTCCTTGATCTGCAAGGACACTCCAGTTTCTTGTGATTGCAGACTTTCAAATAACTGCATGAATGTCGAAACGCGGAAACTGAATATTTGCAACGATTATACGTCGTCATACTGTGAAAGTCTTCTAAAATGAGATGAAGAGGTGCTTTGAACTGATATTTCCAGCTAAGAAACAATCATGCAAGTCGCAGATCTTCAGCGACGAAACTAGAAAGCTTCTAGACAAACCGTTTAAGACTAATATGGAGGCCCTGCCAAAAGATTGAAGCAGTTGATGAAGTAAAAGTCCTCAAAAGAGGAGAATCAGCTAGGTTGGAATCACACAGGAACTCTGATGACACCCACACTGAGCCAAACGCTAAGGTTCACTATCGCATGCTTCTTGCTTACTTACTTACTTCCTTGCACACGCAAGTTATGCTAAAAAATGGTATAATCCAGCTACTGGCAAATCTAAAGGGAATCTGCACTGCTAGCCTGGCACTGGCATACTCGTACTTACTAAAACCCGGACAGGCATTGACAGTTGCCTTTATACCAAATATGAGAAATGATGACTATACGCTAGCCTAGAGTTTCAGATCTATCGGTCTGACTTCCTTTATTAGTCCAACTAAGGTGTCATCCTGGATAATAAACTTCTTTAGACTAAACATGTTATGTCGAGACCTCTAAGTGCTTTTAACCCTTCGGCAGTATAATGGACCCTTCGTCTATATGTGGGGTTTGTCACCGAGAAAGGTCCTTTGGATCTACACGGGCTTGGTATTATATGGGTCAGTGGTCAGGTAGAAAAAGCTCTTACGAGAATACGTCACTGCTACTTTTAACAAAGAACGGTCTGTCTTAGCTGCATGTGGCTTTTCCCTAGCACGCCTGACTCAGCTCAAGATGCACTAATTAATCTCCCTCGCTTTGATATTTATATCATGGGCTACACTCCCAAAGGCATCTTCCTTTTAAAGAAAAGTGGTCTTCGGTACAACAATCACTTGAGTTGTGCCGACTATTGATTCTGGTGTTATGAACGTGCCATCTGATGCAATGGCACAACAACTCCTCTTGCAGAAAAAAATCGGGATCGATTTTCCCAGTGCCTAAGGATGGTTTCGGCCAGAATTTGAGCCGGGAATGCAATGTAGTCGTGTCTTCACGGATGGCTCCAAAATGGATTCAATATGCCCGGCTGATGTCTTGTGGAGGACGAAAACTTTAGATCTCACTCCTCGTTAGAAACACTTGCTCCATCTTTGAAGCGGATTGAAGCAATCCTTATGGCAACGAATTATGTTGTGAAGAATCGGTTGAGCCAAAGCATTTTCTTTTGAAATAAAAGTCAACCTGCGTACGAGTATAAATCTTAGCTCACCACAACCAACCTAATTCGGGAATACAAAACTTTACTGAACGCAGTCGGTAGACTGAATTCACTGAGTCGTGTTTAGGTCTCAGGTCACAATGGGATCACGGAAAATAAAATCGCTGATAATTGCTAGGTAGGGCTTAGAAGAGAGTTTTTCAAGACTCGAACGTTCGGATTGCCTGCGTCATCGGTTAGGGCTTTCAATGGCAGCTGAGTCTCATATGAGCACTCCAGGTGACGTGATTCTCCAGGTTCCCAGCAGCCCAAAACAATGCTTACCAACCTCTTTAAGAGATCAGCGAATTTCCTACTCTCTCTCAATGGGAAGGACTGCGGGATGTTTACTGGCGTCAGTCTTGGCGGGGCACTAGGCTTTTCCTAAGTACTTCGTATAAGTGGCACAACATCTGTTAGTGCCCGGCGAACACTCATATTGGGCTGCGGTTACCTGGTACTTATTGCAGTGCATACTAATCTTTCTTTGAAAGACTGAGAGATTTCAATAAAAGGAACATATGGTATAAGGTTTACAATGGCATTTGCTGATTTTTATTATCAAAAGGCGATCTCTGTAGAACATTGATCATTCCCGTACTTCTCAATTAAGTAGATGTCTAGACTTTATCAAAGAATTATGAGTGAAGAATGAGGTTTTTTCAAGTTCTTTATGGACTGTGAAGTGACTAAGACTTAGGTAAAAGAGTAAGAATTCATATGCTTGAAGGGCATGTTTTAAGTGAACTCCTGACATAAATAAGCATTAATTCCACTAAATATCCAAACATTCAAGAAGCAAGAATATGCCTTGCCATCACTCTCCGTCAATTCCTTTGATACGGAACCCTTGGTATAAGTCGAGGCTGATCTAAAACCTCTCACTGATTTTAGGATCAAAGCATCCAATACTTTTTGCAACTCTACTTCGGGTCGAAACCAACTGGAAGACCCTTCTCGCCTTTAGGTTTAGACCACAGCCATCGTGACGCTCTCACAAGCCGGGGTACACGTTCAAATCAAACTCGGATCGAAGTCTGGTGTGCTTCTGACACCCACGGTACCGTGATTTAAGTCCTGGTGTGGACTACCAGTAGTCCTACCACCAACAGGACCTAGCAACTGGCCAAATCCGTAGCAACCTTCAGAGACGTTAAATTCAGAAAACCGTTGCGATAAGACCAGCAATTTTCTCTGCCCCCGCTTTGTATTAGGCAAGGTCATTGATGAAAGAAGTTTTGATCATTGTGCGGTGGCCCAGGGCTTGGATATCTGGAGCGGAACCCATCACAGAAGGAAAACGCTACAAAGGAAGACCCCACCTCAGGTGTTACGCTCAAGTAGAAAAGGAGCTCAGCCAACTTGACGTGCTGGAGGGAACAGAATATAACAGTTCTCAAGCCCAGGTTCACTCCAGGCTAAAGCTGCATCTAAGCTGAACGTAAGAGTGTGATTCGAATGAAGTCATGGATTTTAATTGACGCAGATTGCTCTCTCTGTTTTCATTTTCGCAACAATTTTCCAAAAATGATACTCATAGTTTCAATAAAGATATCAATTTTACAATAAAAAGGCTTAAGTATCTACGATTGAATTAGAAATAAGTGACCCAAATACAAAAAATTCGTTATATTAGCTAATCAACTGTTCGTCACATTCATACTCGTATTAAAGCTTCATTATTTGTTCCAAGTACGAAACACATTAAAGTTGTCAGTTAAAAAAAATTTATGTATGAGCGATGTATGATTTCCGTCTAACTCCCAGTAAAAAAACCTTTTTCATGTCCATATATAGTATCTATTGTCAACTGCGCGCCAATTAACCAATTTTGCGATTTCGAGTTAACTCGAGTACCCATAGCACTCAACCGTAAGAAATTATCTTAATTACCTTGGGAATTTAACAGAGTATAAAACTCATCACGACCTTTGCTGTAAATTTAGTTGTAACTCAAAATTCAAAGTATCTGTATCTACAATAGCATGAACCGATTTGGAGCACTGAATTTAATTGTTGCAATTGCCTTGGTAGGTTGTATGCTCTATAGTCTATACAGTCTTTTGCTAAATATCAAGTTTTTGTGTTGAAATAACTGAAGATCTTTTTTTTTTACTATTTGTACAAGATTGCCAATGTGAAAGCGGATGATTGCGTAGACTCACGTCCAGAGAGAACGGTAAAACTGTGAATTATATTATTAAGCGACTTCAAGAAAAAAAAAACATTTTTCAGAACCTACATGAGTGTTGTCCTCATAGCAGGTTCATCACTGCAGAAATTGCGGAGAAATGCAAGGATGAAAAATCTAAAGAAGGAGGTTCAGGTGGTCATGGTGGACCACGAGGACCACGTGGACCGGGTGGACCAGGTGGACCAGGTGGTCCTGGAGGACGCGGACATTTCAAACCTAACCCAGTAAGCCCTGTTTATGTATAGACATATTCCAAAACGAGTAACCTCTCTTGTAGTGCTTTATGGAATGTGGCCTCAATGAAACTCAAATAATGAATGGTAACGAAATTGATTCGGCCAAATTGGACAAGTACCTATCGACAACTTTTGGTGACAGTCCAGAGTTTATACCAATTTTCAAGGAAGCTTTTGATAAATGTGCCAAAACTGGTAAGACCTAAAATTTCGATTTCAAAACGACACTTCATTGCCAGTGTTTTTTGTTTTAAGAAAACGAGATGACCGATCCATCTCCACCACCTTCTAAGTGTGATTTCCGTTCCGCCATGTTAATATTCTGCGCAGAAAGGGAGACATTTATAAATTGCCCGGAAAAGGTTTGGAAAAATGATGATGCTTGCAATAAAAATCGGGAACACATGAAAAAGTGCCCACTACCACCACCACCCAAGTAATTGCATTGATGAAACTCTTTTGTCTCTCTGGTGTTGAAATAAAATGCTGAACTATTTGAGAAAAAAAAATTAATTAAATTATTATGACATGACAATAGTGAGATTGTATATCTTATTCCAAAACTCACGGTCGTTTGAAATGTATAGAAGCTAGATCAAACCGAAAAGATATAATCCAATTTCTATGGTCATTTCTACTAACATACTTTTTAACATTTCATTTTTTTTCTTATGACGAGTAATATTATTCATTTGGATTGCATTTGTACAACCATAGTAATCACTTACTCGTATGTATTCCAGTACTTTAAAACCAACACAGTAGTCCTTAGCCGCAAATATGAAGCAATTGGGTTAGGAAGATTCACAATTTTCTGATTACTTTCATAAAATCATACCGATATGCGTTGGTTTTAAATGTTTGCAAGTATAGTGACTAGGAAATAAAGAGCCCGGCAGGGCATTTCATATGCGAGTTCTGCGGCTTAGGGAAGAATCACGATATTTCAGAGTACGCCCAAAGGTGGGCTTGAGAGTGTGCTGATGAGCATTGATAGCGAGACGGGAGTTACGGTTAAAAGTTTGAATGAGCGGAATTCTACTGGAAATTTCGGTGGAGCACTGGTGAAAATAGCGATTCAACAAGGTAAGACAGGAGACATTACGATGGTGTTCGAGGGTATCGAATGACTGTGTAATATTGGCATCACATATGAGTTTTATCACACGATTTTGGATCCTATCTTGCAAGTGCAAAGAGGTCTTATGGGCACCTGACCAGATGGGGGCATTAAACTCCAGTTTTGGGCGGATAAACGCCTTGTAGATTGAGGCCAGGCCAGAGGGGGTGAAATATTTCCTACATCGGTTGACAATGTACTTGCAAGTTATCTTTGACACACATACCGAAAACGGGAAGAATTTCGGTTTCAACGATGCAAGTGCCATTCTAATGGCGGATAATGGCTGGGTCTTTAAATTTCGCTTTAACAGCAGAGAGCATTGTATTCTGGAAGCATTAAATTCCACTCTGTTAATAATTCCCTAATTAGTTATGTTGCTAATATTGGAATTTAATGTGCTTAATATACGCTTTCGTTCCCGTTCTACAGCCGAAGAACAGGAACGTGAACCCGATAACGAATATGGGAAGCAGAGAGTACTGTCGTCAGCAAAGGGATATATTGAATTAGAAGTGGCAAACAAGAGATCACTGATGAAAATTAAAAAGAGTGTCGGAGACAGAACGAAGTCCTGGGGCACACCAGCATTTATATTGTGAATATCAGATTGGAAACCACCAATGGCAACTTGAATTGAACGTTCCTAATGGTAGTTTCTAATCCATTGAAGAAGAAAGTCGTCCATACCAAAAGAGCTTAATGCCAAACTGTGTCAAATCCCTTTGAAATAGCTTGCTTTTCTCAGATTGGTATAGACTTTGGTTTCACTTTTCGGTGACATATGGCATCAAATAACCTGGGAACTTGTTGCTACGAAGACCGTACTGCCGGTCATTGAGGAGTTTTCGTGTTTCGAGATATTTCATGAGCTGACGGTTTATCAGCGTTTCCATGACCTTGGAAAGAAGGGACATAAGTGCAATGGGTCTGTAGGAGGAGAGAAAGGAAGATTTGCCTTTTTTAGCGACGGGTTGGACAAATGCTGTTTTCCATCTGCTCGGAAAGAGTCATAAGGAGTAGGATTGGTGAAAAAGCTTACGCAGTGGTTTTGCCAGTGTGGAAAAACACCTCTTCAGACAAAGGGGGGATATACCATCTAGACCAGATGATTTGTGTATATTAATATCTTTAAGTAATCTTGCTACTATACAAATGCGAAAGTGGATTCGACCCACCAAGCGTAGGGCACACAAAGCACAATCGGGAAGATATGAGCTGGCTGTGAAGTGTGTAACAAGCAGATTGCCTTGTCCAAAGAGCTGACAGCTGGAATGTCATTGCCAATGAGCGTTAAGATGGAGGATGAGGCAGAATTTCTAATGTTTTTGACGATCGACTAAAAATCGTTACTACCGTTTAGACATTGCAGTATTTTTTGCCTCCGTTTATGGACGTATTAAAATTTCACACGCTTGAGAAAGACGTTGCAATCATATCAGGCCCGTTTGAATTTGTTCTGTTTTCCCGTGTCGGGTTGGTCTTGTAGGACCAACACTTCTCTGACCCTGACAGGCTTTTTCCAGCTCAAGTCATACCATGCCGGTGTCTATGATCGCATCATCAGTGAATCCACGTCGTTATCGAGAAATATAACCACCAGTTAAAATTCTTAAAGAAGCTGTTAAGTCCGCTCCAATTGGCTTTCTCCGGTTGTTTTTTAGGAATTTTTACTCTAACTGTGTGATCAGTATACGAGAAATTAGCTGATACGACACAATAGTCCGATGAGCCTTGAGGGGAGAGCATATCAACGCGTACTTATCAGGGTGAGAAGTTAAAAACACGTCCAGGGTGTTGGTGATATGACTGGTATTCTGTCTGGACTTATTTACAAGCGGTGTCGAGTTCTAAATGCATCGTCCTTCGGGTGTTGTCTCTCAAGAATGTCGATGTCACCCAGATTTGTCTATATTGAAATTGACCGTAATAACGATTTCAGTATGAGGATACAGAGATACAATTCTTTGATTGGAGTCAAACAGCGCACCAAACTCGTTAAGGGTCGAATTGCTGTCCAGTTTGGGGCTTCTGTAAAAAAAGCAGTAGTGGATAATTTGCTTACAGAGATGGAATTTTAACCACAGGGAATCGAATTTTGGATTGGAACAGGGACTACATTGTGGTGGAGTTTGGCTAGTTACATCATTACGTGCGTAAATGGCAAGACCGCTATGGGAGAAGATTAATGCCACTAATTCGTAGCCAGGCAGCTTCAGATCAGAGTGATCTAAGGGGTATGGGCTGGGATCTACCTGTGTATCACTAAGTGCTAAAACAGCTGGTCTGTATTTACAGACTTGGACGTACGCTGAAAAGTAATTATTTTTTAGCCCTCGTATATTAGTAATGCCCACTCTATGTAAATTCGCTAGCCATTATAAAAACAAACACACAAAAACACAAACACCGACGATAATAAGCAAGGTTGGGAAGTGAAAATTCAGGCCATTACAATAAAATGAAACATTGCGCCAACCAAATTCGCACTCACAACCGAACAAAATCATATAGAGGATGTGTAGTTCCATCATCAGATCACAAGATGCGATTGTTTGCTCTTAAGTGCAGGCAGGCCTCGATTGGGGCACTAGAAACGGGCTTTAAGTCAATCTTCTCAAAATTCAGGATAATCGACTTTCCCTGTGCCCAGGGGTGGTTTTAACCAAAATCTATATTAGAGTGTAGTCCGCTTTTCAGAGCTGGCTCCAATACCGATTAAGGGTGCGGAACTGGTGTTGTCTAGAGGACGAATATTTTAGATCTCATTTCTCATTAGGAAAACTTGCGTCCTTCTTTCTAGCAGGGATATTCCGAAAGCTGATCTGAATAAACTGCATTGTGAAGAATAGATAAAGGCGACAATAAATCTGTATCTGTAGAGATAGATAAGTTGCGTTCAAAGCCTTGCTGACCCATGAAATCACTTTCAAACTCGCCCGAGAATCCAACGCTGATGAACTTGTAAGACAATGCGCAGAGAAGGGCTTTTCAAGACCTAACTGCGTTATCGGTAAGCCATTGACATTTGAATTTCTTGTGAGCATAACTGCAGATGCAAAATGTCATCGGCTTTCCTAGTTTCGCCAAATAAAATAAATCAATGTCGACAGTAACAGCAAGCAATATAGTCAATAAGAACACCAAAAAAATCTACGATTTGATATTAAATCGTGGGAAACATGTGCAGCAGTATTCTAGATTAAGTCAAGTGGCGCAACTACTGGAAACTGCTGCCAGAATTAATAGTTTATAAGTTAAACTGTTCAGAGCATTTGCAAATATCATGTTTAGAAGCATACATTAACTATTTTAAATAATTTTGTCTGAATACTTTCATATGCCCTCTCTACTAGATCCTAAAGAAGTAGTGCCCGCTAATAATCCCGAATTAGAATATGAGTGCTTTATAATATAAGAAATTGCTTGAATCTCGAATTGAAATTAAATATCTACGGACACAAGATGCAAGATACAAAATCAAGAGAGTACAGCCTTTGCAAATCTTCCATTTTTCCAGCAACTGATTCCTATTTTGAAATTGTCTTCAGATAGTTAACTGCATTTTAACTTGAATAGGCGTCAAAAAATGTCAAAAGAAAATTGATTCAAAATTACGTGCATTCTGCACGCTTTAATGCGACAACTCGTTGTCCCATAAATTTCCAAGTTTTACTAAGCAGCAAAAGGGATGAGTTGCACTCGAAAACGTGTCGGGAATAATTGGAAGGTAAACAAGGTTGATGTTGACCATGGTAAAAAACAACTCTGTGGTGTTGCGAATGGTCCGGGTTAACCACATTATAATTCAAATTACGTAGCGCGAATTGATTGCAAATACGGCAATTTGTTGAAATTGACGTGCGGCGTGTGGAAATTGCTTTACCATTAGCAGTATGTTATTTGTCGAAAAGTAATTTATAGTACAAGTATTCACATGCTGAGTTGAGTTTATTTTCAAAAGTATGGTGCTCAAATGTTGTTGTCCGATAATTGAGTTTAGACATAAAACACGAAGATGTGAAATGACTTTTAGCAATATGAAGTTGCAAGAAGGACAAGTTTGATCAATTTCCTGAGCAATGTCATCCCCGACAAAAACTTTTCTTAATGTTTTTAGAGAATGAAGACAACTTATTATACTTGGCGGTATTATTATTACTTAATTGATTAGGGGGTTAGATAAAATAAATATGATTGTTGACTTGCTTTGTTAATTTGCCTTTTGAAATCCTCAAGGCGATTCCTTGCTGTCGTCATAAACTATAAATGTGTATGGCAATCCTGAAAGCTCATTCGTCGTCATTTTCCATTGACCGCTATTATTATGGATAAAAGTTAGTATTCAAGATTACTCCTTCAGTTAGATATGGTTGCATTCCGTTGATATACAGGGTGCCTGACTCGAACTCCAACTTTTTAAAATGCTATAATTTTTTTTATTTTTTGATAAATTTTATTGTGCCAAAGCAAAAAATGTTGGAAAATACATCAATTTCCAAATTGTATCAGTAGTTTTCAATATGTCCACCTTTGGCGCGAATAATGGCCTTCAGACGGCTGAAGAAAACATCGCACGCTACACGCAAGTTGCTCTGCGGTATTTTGGCCCATTCCCGGCGAAGTACTTGTTTGAGGTGGTCCAAACTTTGGTATTTTTTAGTGCCAACCTTCGCCTTCAAAATATTCTAGATTGAGAAATCCAACGGATTTGCATCCAGAGAATTTTTTAGCCAATCTTGGTTGACGCGCGCTTTGTGCGACGGTGCCGAGTCTTGTTGAAATGTCCACGGTCTCCGACTGAAATGATTGTTTGCCCAAGGCTTCAATACTGCCTCTGAGACAGTTTCACGGTATACGATCGCATTAATTTTGACACCACGGTCCAAAAATACGAGCGGAGAGCGACCATCGGCGGTTATGGCGGCCCAAACCAAATTTTCGAAGGACCTCTCTGGCAAGTACTATAAACTTTGTCATTTTGTTGGTTGACATATTGCTCGATAACAAATGGCGATTCATCGGAAAAAAATCAAATTCGGCAACTCACCACCTTCATGCAAGCGTAGCAACTCCTTCGCTCTTTCGACTCTAACTTTTTTCCGTTGCGGTGTACTATAGGATCGTGTGCTTTTTGGCACTTCAATGGCTTGAGCCCAAGCTGATTTTTCAGTATGTGTTGCATACGTTCCAACGTTATGTTGAGCTATCGAGCCATTTTTCTTCCACTTCGACGCGGATTTCGCTCAATTTGAGCCTTCACTTTCCGAACATTTCTGCGGATGTTGCTGTTTTTTTATGACTGCTAGTATCAAGGTATGGTTCGAGACACAAATGATTTATTCACGTTGCTGGAGGGCTATAACGATAGCTACTTGTGGTTTTCCTGCCAAATATAAAGTAATCTATCACGTTTGAATACCATCGCGGATAAAAATTTTTCAACACAACTGAGACGCAAATCATTTAAAAGGCTTGTATATAATAAAATTATCTGTCATGTGTCAAAATTTGAGCTTACTCGGAAATTATAGCAGTCTGAAGTTTGTTGCAGTTTGAGTCAGGCAGAGTGTATTTAAAAAAAATTAGTTCTATTAAGTTGGGGATCCCCAACTATTGTACTTAGTATTCTCCTTCTTGCGACTAGACACAGTACATGGGGTAATTTTGTGCCTCAACAAAAATACCATACGAAAGCCCGACATTCATCTAACTACTCTCAGTTGTTCACTTTAAATTGCGAAAGATGTGTTTGTTTATTTATGGGAGTGAAAACGATAATATCATCGACGAATGAAAGCTATAGCCTTTTTTTACCATAGTCTCTATATGGTTTCAAAGTTGCTTTCAATACCTTTATTTTCTATCCAGAAAACTAATTATACGAGTATGCAGCTAAGTTACATATGCTATCGACGATATCAATTTCTATTGTAAGTCCCACAATCTAAAAACGTTTCACTCTGGGTACATATGTTTAACATACGTTAAAGGCTCAGATCAGTAGAATCAGCGTTCCTTTGCTCCGTCGTTTTTAACTGACAGTTACATATTTTAGAATACACACATTTTTAAAGAAAGTACCCCAAAACGAACGGATATTTGAACTTCGATGGATAAAGGACATAGGTTTACTTTCTACTTTTTCAGTCCAGTGATCCGTTGGCAGTTCGTACATTCACGAATTGAAATTCAGATCTTCGCATGTTGAAGCTCACGCATTCGCAAATTGAGAGAGCATTGGTAGAAGCATTGAGGAAATGTAGAGAAACTGTCATTGCTTGAAGAGAAAACATTCTCAGCAACAACAAAATGCTATCGGCTGTATTCTGTGAAACTGGGTATGCGACGGATTTTATGGGTCGGGTGCTTTAGAATGATTATATTTGATTTCGTGAAAAATTCAGGTTTTATCAAATAATGCAAAAAATACTTCAGACCATCAGATTTGGCTGCAATATACTCGTATAATGGAGGACAATGGCCACATTTTGAGCACGTGCTTCTTCAACCTTCCTGCATCTGATAAACAGGATTTAAAACCTATGCGTAAACCCAGCATAGCACAGTCAATAGATATCTTTTGACTGATTAGAAACTAAGCTTACTCCATGCGTTTCGATTATTTTATCTGTTCGTTTCAGATAGAAGTTTGTTTCGCATTGACCCTGCTTAATCCATTCATTGATCACTGGTATCAGACAAATTTCTTCTTCATGGTTGATCTCGTCGTTTTGGACTCGCCCCCTTTTGAGTCTGCCGTTCCTTCAGCAAGTATGTCGACAGGTAGAATAGCATTGAAGACAGAACGAGTTTGGCATCATGCGAAACAGTATGAAAAGCACTAACGACTCTTAGTGCACGTAAGGCGGTCGACGAATTTGACTTCAGCACTTGACCATATTTCCGCTGAAGAAGGATTCTTTTATTCAATTTTGGACTATTACGTATCAGTATTCTAATAGTCACATATCTGCTTAAGGTGATGTTTAAAACCAAGGCGACTGTCAGTAATAACTTAGAGATACTTAATAATCGGTTGAGAAATAATTTCATGCTATCCAACTCTAATCATTATTATTTCTCATACATACCGCTTCAAATTTATGATATGCGATATCACAAATCGGTGCTGGTTGGTTCCCAGCTCCCCAAATTAAACGCGTCCAAGATTATAATGGCGCAATATTTAGTGACTCTTTTCCAGCGCGTGCACTATAAAGCTTCGCTTTAATTGTATCCAGTGTTGACCGTCACTTAGGAAGACCGTATTTCTGAAAGGGGTTTATTGTAAGTGATCCGCTCAGGCATTTTTGCGGCCGCTTCATTTGGCTTCCCTCTTCTGTTTGGCAATAGCAATAGCCGTTGGCGTTTCCACGGCTCAATGAAAATGGCCTCTTCAAGACCGCCGTAAACATTTCGGCAAATAGGTCATGTCGTGTTTAATAAGCCATCTTTAAGGGTTTATATGGACCATTACCAAGTTTTGGTGATTTCTTGTCGCGCTCTTTTTTTGAATGATTTACCTTTGAGCTATTTTTGACAATGTATGTTATATACGAGTACAGAGTGATTCAAATATAAGTTTATTTTTAAAAATAAAATAAAATGAACAAACATCAATTATTGTTTTCGATATGTTAATGGTTAATTATAAAGAGCTAACAGTTATGAAATCCGATTTCATTCGTGTGGCTACCTCGGCTCGCTTCGCAGTAGCGTATCCTGTCAACTCAATTTTTTAAGAATTTGTTGACTATTTCTGGGTCTATCCAACGTATGGCTAGGACTTAAATCATTTCTGGATTGTATGCATATATCGATCTTTAAGGGCACCCCAAAAAAGTCGAATGGGTTCAAATCGCTGCTCTGACGCGGGCAATTGACATCGCCAAAGCGGCTGATAATACGATTACCGAACTTAACGCGCAAAAGATCGAGTGTTTGATGGGTAGTGTTGCATGGCGAGCCATCCTGTGGAAACCAGAGATCGTCCAAGTCCATATCTTCAATTTCATCTCACAAAAACTTGGTAACCATGGCTCTGTAGCAATCCCCGTTGAATGAGATGGCGTTACCAATACCATTTCCGGAATAAAATGGGCCAATGATGCCACCACTCCAAAATCCGCACCAAACTGTCACCCTCTATGGCTGCATTGGCTTTTCGACAATCACATGGCAGTTTTCCGATCTCCAGAAGTAGCAATTTTGTTTTTTAATATAGCCGCTGAGATGAAAATGGGACTCATCAGAAAAAATTATTTGTCGGCCAAATTCGAGTTGCTGTTAGGCCCACACTGAGAAGCGATAACGAAGCGAATGCGCGTTTGCTTTGCTTCAATTGCTAAGTCAGTTCGACTTTGTAAGGGAATAATCCGAGGTCTTTGTCCAAAATTCTCATCAGGCTGGTGCCTAAAATTTTGAGTTGTTAAGATCTGTGGCGAGTCGATGATCCTGGATTGAGAAGAACACTCTGGGCCAGATCAGCCACATTCTCGTCTGTAAGTACAGTTCAACGACGGGGACTGTACGTGTTGTTCACAAGGAAGCCGGTCTCATGAACCTTTTGCACAAACTTCTGTACAGTGGGCGCGGTGGGTTCTTCATTTTGGCCAAAATTTCTTTTCAATAAAGGCACTCTTTGGGCAACAGCTTTCAAATAAGTTTGTAATATTTCCCACCGTTGTTCAAGTGTAAAGCGATATAGACGCATGATACAGACTGACGAGATTTCGAGTGGGGAAGAGCTGTGAATGGTTAAAAAAAATTGTATTTTTACCACCCGTTATATGTATAAAAAATTCGCCCTTTGTATTGATTTTGACCAAGAAAAACTTTTGTAGAACCACGTTCAAAGTGCGGTTTTATCATGACATTTTAAGAGTAATATACCCATATATTGACAATTCTGTTATTTCTACATGTTTCTCAAATTTTAACTGGTTATCAAGGATAACTTTGGATGCTACATTTATAATCATCGATTTATTTTTACTCATATTGTATTAACCTTTAACTTACTTATTTCCAAATAATTTATTAGCTTATCTAAATTCATACTCAATTGATCGATTCGATAGATTCATCAACCGCACTACCAGTTATAAAAATAAATGATCTCAGAAAATTGAAGAACCTTCTCCATGTCATTAATGGTGCCGTGGCATAACGCCAAGCGACATAAGGCCAATTTGGCTTTATGTCACTTTCCACTGTATATCTGATTTTGCTTACCTGATTAGTATACTCTTCATTAAACATTCTGAGAAATTTAAAATGATTAAAAACAAAATAAAAACAAAATAACACAGGTGTTAAGTTGGCCTTCAGCTAAGAATTAACTAATTCTCGAAGTCTCAGAACGCCAAACCATTATTCTACTCGAATCACATTGTATAGTAATGGAAAAGGTCATATCAAACGTGCAATCGTCTTAAGCCCATTGCAAAAATAAATAATCCCAAATTCGAAAAAATATTTGCTCTGCGCAAATGCATCTCCCTCCATATCTCTGGACATTCACCCTTATTCAGCTTCAGTCTCCGTAAATTTGGCTTTTTAGAGAGTGAGAAAAGAACTAAGGGATAACTGTCAGTTTCTTGTCAGATATGATGTACCATTATTTTGCAAAAGATTCTTTTGTACTGCCATCAAAGCCATGCAAGCATTCATTGCTATTCTCTGCTTAAAATGCAAAAAATCAAGAGTGAGAAGGTGGCAATTTTCAAAGTGTAGCTTTAAGCCAAAAATTAAGATAAATAGAATTCATTCCCATACAACTGTCAGAGCAAGGGTGGCTCCCAAATATCCAGACAGAAATTCTATGATTGAATCTGATATAGCGTTATCCACTTTTCCGTTTATTAAATTTAAATAATCACTCCGCTTCCATGAATTTCATTTAATAATAGTAATAAAAAGAATCGTAAAAACACGACGCTGCTAGGGCGAAGGCGTGCAAAGCAATGAACGAAGGGCAGTACCAACCCTAAGGAATTTTCGCTACTTGACGCAGCAATTTTTAATTTATTAAGTTTTTCGTTTCCTCAGACATGATGATGGATATCCAGAAACGTTGAGTTTGATTAAAGAAAAACTGAAAATGAAATCAATGAAGCTGAAATTTTGCCATCCAAGCATGGTGCAAACAAAGCAATTGAAGGAAGGGTATAATATTCCTAAAATTTATAGAGTGATAAGATTACATATGTACGATAATACACGAACTATATAAACAAAAAAATTAGCTTGACCTATTCTTGTTTTTCAATTTGCTCTTAAGTTGGGCTTATGTTTGAGTTAATATTATTTGGTCTCCTCCCTAGAACTGTTTAATTAAGGCGATTAGGGAGTGCTTTTATGAAGAAATCGGAAGCTCCGTAGAATTTTCCAGCTGTGTTGGACTGGTGCCGTGAAAAGACGCCGATCGCAATAACGCCGAATTCAAAAATTCGGCTTTATTTCACTTTGTAGGTAAGGCCGAATATTAGCGATCGGCTTTATTTCACTTGCCATCATATCATGCCAAAAATTATTAAAATAAACGGTACCATGTCAAATCGACCAATTACAATCAGAACCAAAATACAATTGCTAAGAAGTTATAGGCGCCTGCCTGACAGTTTTTGACATTCTCTTGGCGGAGCGACGAAGTCGCGTGAGCATCTAAACCCTGCGGAGAAAAGGGAGAAATCCTGTTAGCGGGCGAAGAGAAATTCTTGAAACTTGAATTGAACACATACTGTATTTCTACATTCAACAATTCGGCTTTATTTCACAAGCAATTGTCGGCGTTATTTCACTTTATCATTGTGAAATAACGCCGAATTCCAAAATTCGAAATGAAAGCGAAATAACGCCGAATTTTTGAATTTCTTGTAAGCAGCTTAAGGCTTAAAAAAGATTCGAGAGAGTATTTAAAAGTAAAGGTGTACATGTATTATAAATTAAGAAAATGAGTTTATTATTCATATGCTACCAGAACTCTATTGATGCATATGTATCTAAAGCTAATGTTCAGAGATGATGAAAGGAATTTCAGGTGGGAGGTTCTAAAAGCGCGGTGATTTGCGATACTTCTTATTTCGGTTGGTAGAGAATTCCACTGACATGTGGTATGCTCGGATGCCGAGTAGTGATTACCTTGGATAATCTCATGCGATCGCTGCGAAACCGGAAAGTTCAATTTTCTATAGAGATAGTCTGGTTGGCCAGCCGAAGTGTTTTGAGGCCCATAAAACGCAAATGGCAGCATAAAATTTACCAATGGTAGTGCTTATATGGTCGGACCAGGTAAGCCTGTCATTAAAGATGATTCCAAGATTCCTTACTTTTTCAACGTAGGTGATCACAGAGTCACCTAGTTTGATGTGCGGAAGCAGAGACCTATCTAATTTGGTACGGTTTACTGCAATCGATTTACATTTAGCCGGATTCAGACTCAGATTAATACTCTGTGCCCACTGCTGTATACAATACAAATCGTTGTTCATTGCTTCTGATGCCTGGGCAAGTTCAGGTAGTGGGGTACTAATAAAGACCTGTACGCCATCGGCGAACATGAGGACGGTGGAGTGTCTGACCACCTAGGGGAGATCGTTAATGTAAAGTACGAATAAAAGAGGGCCTAAAATTGATCCCTGTGGTACACCACTGCAAACTGGGGGAAGACCTGACGTTTTATCTTCAACAACCACACATTGATGTCTCCCTGTAAGATATGATTGAAAAAGCTTGGTTGCGGTTGAAGAGAAGCGAAACAAACCTTTTAGTTTAGAACAGAGGATCGCATGAGAGACTGATCGACTGAGTCAAAAGCCTTGGAGAAATCGAGAAGTGTAAGCAAACTTACTTCTTTCCTATCCATTGCTAGCGTATCTCATCAACAATATTAAGAAGTACGGTCTTACAGCTCCGATTAGCTCTGAGCCCAGACTGAGCACCATTAAGGATATTATTGACATCGAGAAACCATTGACTGGAGATCGCTTTTTCAAAAACCTTTGACAAAAAGGGTAGGATAGAAATTGGCCTAAAATCTACTGAACCGCTGCCTCCCTTCGGAATTGGAATAATCTTGGCTCTTTTCCAATCAGCTGGGAACTCAGAGGTTGTTAAGGTAGAGTTGTATAGTTGTTTGAGGTAAGGAAAAATAAAGGGTAAAAGTAGTTTAACGAACCTGGGATCTACATATATTGTCCAAACCTATGGCATTTGATTTAACTGACAGGAATGCGGCAACAACATCAGTATCATTAAGCAAGGTAGGGCTGAAGGTTCTATCTGCTTCTGCGGGTGGGTCAGGAAACAAATCAGCCGGTGCATTTGAACTGGTTTTGTTTAGATACAGAAATTTTGCATTCAAAAGATTACAATCAATGTTGTCGGGGACCTTGTGGTTTTGTTTACCGATAAATAAATTTCTTAAGGTCTTCCAGACATTTTTCCCAGAACCCGTAGGGTTGAGGTGGTTTGCGTAGTAATTTTGTTTAGCCAATCCAATTTTATACACAACTTTATTCCGAAGGGTGGAGTACACCGCTTCCATCTAGAGTACGCTAAGTTTCTCTTGACAGTCAGCTCAGTGATATTCCAATTTATCCATAAGGGAACCTTCCGACGTAATGGAATGTGAGCTTCGAATAACTGCCCGATATTACTGTTCAAAAACGACAGTTGATCATTGCCTGAGGTGAGCTTATAGATTCTGCCCCAGTCGATTTCACGAACGTCACTTAGTAGACGATTTTGCTTAATCGTACTTCAAAATCGTAGATTAAGAAGATGAGGTCATGTTTGGAGAAGCCAGATGCAGGAAGTTGATTATAAAGTAGCGCCTGTTCAGGATCATTAACAAAAAAGACATCAATTAATGTGCTAGATCTACTGGTGAAATGAGTCGGTGCCGAATAGTTGACAGGGGATAAGCGTAGAGAGTTCATGGAGCCGATTATAGGTGCAGAGGTGCTATTGTGCAGAAGATTACAATTTAGATCGCCGCAGAGTACGATCTGAGAGGTTATACAAGAATTCTGTTCTAAGCTAATAAGCAGTGGTGCAATATCGACATTTTTATGGGGTCTATAGGCCGAGCAGATTAATATTTGTAATGAACTGCAAGTAATCTTCACGAAAAGATATTGCAGGTGGCATTCGAAGGGCGATTTATGAACGAGATCACATCTAATGCCATCTCTTACATATAGTACATTGCGGCTCTACCACCCAATCGCCCATTCCTGTCTACACGGAATATTTTGGACGATTTTGAAGAGAAATGGGGAACTCGTTTGAAAAAGTCTAGCACCAGGTGTTGAAAGTCCTTGATAATTTAGCCGTTGGTCTTATCGCGAATAAAACAAACACCATCCTTCAAAAAAAAATAATTTACGCTGTTTATTTGGTTGCTTATAGGCGTCTGTATTCTACAGTGTTTGACTTACGACTGATCTCCTAACTACCGGCAGACTCTTTTCCTTGTGTGGCCACTTTACAATCACTAGTTAGTGTTGCCACTTTATTATTCTTACATTCTTATCAGTTTCTCTATTATGGCTTGCTACAATAATTAGAAAGAAAATTAGGAATAAAATTATTCATGTGGGACTCTGAAATCGAAGTAAATGGATGAACAATTGGAAAATGGATCAAAATCATCGTCTTCTTGTGCACAGAGTGGACGTGCGTTAATAAATTCTTCGACGTGTGTCAGAAAAGTATAAAACCCTTCATATGTGAGTGAGTGAGTATTAATGACTCTTTTAAGATGAAGCTTGTTGCATCTTACTCATGCCTCCCGCAGTCCTTCGAAGTGCGATGATGATGGTGGGATCCATCGTCATGAAAATCCTTCAATTAATGAATGGTCTGCAACAATTTCGCCTTGATGTTTCGCAAGAAATAATGAATGCATTTCAGTAAGCTTTCTTGAAATTCATTTCGTTGTCTAAAAAGATTTCAACGGGTTTCCCTCGGGGTGGGAGAAAACGGTTTAAAGCAGCCAAAAACGCCTCAATCGATAAAGCTCCAACGACTTCCAAGTGGATTGCTTTGGTAAGCAAACAAAGAGTGAAATATATGACATCAAAAAGGTGGGACGCCGCTCACGTGTCAGTCACAGAGTGATTGGAACAGCAAAATGAACTCGTACATAAACAAAAGGATCGCCGAAATTCACGCGCTCAGTAGGCAGGGGTCTCATGAGTTAAGAGCAAATAGTTTTTCTGACTTTAGCCCAAAAGACGTAGTTGTAAAC
Source organism: Volucella zonaria (assembly GCA_963966105.1). NCBI lineage: Eukaryota > Metazoa > Arthropoda > Insecta > Diptera > Syrphidae > Volucella > Volucella zonaria. Next base: position 96,552,290 of record OZ014531.1, read on the forward strand.
TATTTTTCGAATCAAGCTGCAACACCCAATGATCCAGTAATCCTGCCTTAATAAACTGAACAATTTCGCTATTCCAACATGGGGATATTTCTTGTGATAGTGTTGGGTGAGTAATAAAATGACGGTATGTGCTCTAGGCAAAGCAAATAGATGTCTAGCAGATGATTTTAACGAAGATCTTTGAATTCTTCCTCCTACGCGTAGTAACCAGTAGTTATGTATAAACGGCATAAGACATAATATCCTTGAACTGGGTAAAAGTGACCAACTTTGTGAGACTAGGCTAATTTCCTAACAGTTTTAAAAATATATGTTTTTGCATGTTGTACTTAGCTGGTGGTTATTGAACCCAAATTTCGATCAAATGGCGAGAAGGGACAATTATTGACAAAGCGAAAACAGAATAAAAGCAAGCCAATGACCTTTACGAATGACGACAACCGAGAAGAAAAACTATCTAAAAATTATTCTTTCAAATGGCAAGCAGTATGCAAAATAGATATCGATGCACCACGTCGAAGTTTCTGCATCGGTTCTGGAAAATCCGTGTCGAATGTCGTATCTTCATGGTTAGGGCAATTATTCCATGACTCCGACAGCCAGGGAAGCCTGTAGTGATCAGCCACTCATCATCATCATCATCACTTTATTATTAAGTAAAATAAATTACAATTAATAATAACAAAAGTTATAGCGTTAGCTACCACGGCTTTCGGCTAAATACCTAAGATTAACGTAACTAATATCACTAGAGAATATCATACACATGCCATTATGAACGTTTAAAGTTGTTAATAGTGTGAATATTAGTTTAATATTGTTTTCTATAAGTGTTTTCAGTAGTTCTGTGAGTGAGTCTTTGCAAGCAGTGTTCCTGATCTTTTCGCACTCCATTAGGTGTTGTATGGAGGGGTTTACATTTTTGGAGCATAGATGGCAGCTAGGGGGTTCGGTTTTTGCTAGCAGGTATTCGTGAGTGATGCGTGTATGACCCATTCTGAGACGCAAAAAATATTTGAACATGTGTTTTTGGGCAGCGAGTTGGATATATTGCCATTTCTGCCGTCTGGTTGATAGTCGAGTAATGATGGATGTACTGATTCCATTCGATTTGTCTGTTGTTTTTCCAGAATGTATTAATATGGTTCTTGAGGTTTTTGTTATTGTTCATGTTATACATGAAAATCGGCTCAGTTGTTTCCGACCGTGCAGCTTTGTCAGCTTTCTCATTGCCTTTGATGCCCAAGTGACCAGATACCCGTGCGATTTTAGGTCTGTTTGTGTATTTGATGAGCTTATCTCTGATGACTTGAATGATAGGAGAGTTATAGTTAAGGGTTTTGATAGCATTAATTGTGAAAATGTGTAACGCTTCACGATTTTGCGTATCATCCTTGCGCAGGGGCCATGCTAATCTTCCCTGTATCGTTCCCATTTTAGTATATGTTCTGTCGAAGCAAAGAACAACAGCAACTAAATTGTATTCCTTTTTCACTCAATTACGTTATAGGAGTGCGAGTATAAACTCGTTCATTAAACTCTCGTATTTCCTTTTGACTAAAAATCTGAAACGAGCACCAGGTAGATTTATATATGAAGTGGTATATGGCCGATGGTAATCGGTTAATAGAGATTATAATTTGTACAGATTGTAGTAGAACATTTAGCAATAAAGCGATATTAATTAAAACCAATAATAGGTGTTTAATTACGCATCATTGGCGACCTCTAATAAAAGAAAAAAAGTTTACTGTTTAATATTTTCGTTCATCAGAAAGCACAGGAAGTATCACAGAAATTGGTGAAAGTGTATAGAAATTCGTATAAATATCACAAAGTCTGGCAAATTTTTGAAAAGACGGTTTCTTGCAACCACTTCATTTTACAAACACGTTCCTTTATCGGTTCATATGTATCACATTACATATCTAGATACATCGTTACATGCGATCCGCTGTTTTCATCGTTCCGTTAATTTCATCACTTCGAATCATCAATGAAAATGGATTTACCTGCATTAAAACAGAAAAGGATCCTGAATTAGGAAAATGATTCTTTTGACAATAATTATTCACTTTTGTACTAAATATAACATAAAACTACTGAAAACAAAATAGGGTCCACCACAGATGTATTTTGATTTTTGTCTAAAAATTATTCTATTGGTAAATATTATTGCCTCCAACTAAGCAGGCAGAGAAAGCGCATTGCTCTAAAAAACAATTAATGCAACATTTCCTGTGTTTGTTTTCTCAGTCTAATTCTAAGCGACGACACTATGTTGTCGTGTTACTTTCTGTAATTGTTTTCTTCGACAACGTTATTAATTGTGATTACCATGCCCGATTCTCGGCATCATTTGGATATCGAAAACGCAGTAAGAGGGGTAAATTTGCTTCAGGAGGGAGAGTCTCAGAGGTCTGTCGCAATTCGTATCGGTGTATTGCGGCGAGCTATCCGAAACGTTTGGGAACGCCTCAAAGAAACCGGGAATATAGCAAGGAGAACTGGATTAGGAAGAATCAGAATCACAACTGTGCAAGAAGACCGGTACGTAAGAATAATTTCACGTCGGGAGCGTACCGTAACCGCCCGGTCATTACGAATTAAACTGCGGCAATCTACTGGTACTCAAGTAGGTGAGTACCGTACGTAATCGACTCCACGAAGATGGTCACGGTCCAGAAACTGACAAGGGCACATCGGGCAGCGCGCTTAAGTGACGCCCGTGGCATTCGGGTTGGACTATGGACAACTGGAGGCTTGTCCGCAGACGAATGTAAGGTCAAAATTTTTAGTGACGATAGACGAGTACGCGTGTGAAGAAGACAAGGTGAACGTTTTACCGATCCATGCATTCACAGAACTGACCGTTTTGGGGGCCCAAGTGTTATGGTATGGGCTGGAATAAATTTGTTAGGCAAAACAGAGCTCATACTTCTGGATGAGGGTACCGTAACCACCACCAGTTACATTGACACGATAATACGACATGTTGCGATTTCATTTTCACATAGAGTGGGCGCTGAATTTGTTCTTATGCAAGACAATGCTCGTCCGCATACGGCCCGTATTATACAAAGAACTCTTTCTGATGCCAATATTACAGTTTTGCCATGGCCATGGGCCCAGACCTCAATCCTATCAAGCATTTATGGGACCAATCGAAAAGGAGCCTCAAAGAGAACCACAGCCATGTCAACAGTAAACAAGAATTCATAAACGCGTTAAAAGTCTGTTGGGAGCGCATACTCGAACAAAATGTTGCACATCTCAATGAGAACGTACTAGATAGGCTTAGACAGTGCTAACGGAGCAGAGGAGGCCCCACTCACTACTAAGTAAAACATCTAAACAAATCATAAAAGAAAAACAGTAATATGAGAAGTTTTATTTTTTTCATAAATTTTTCTTTAAATTGTTTTTATGAGTAATTTGAATAAAAAAAATGTTGACTATTGTTTATATGCACTCAGTTTCTTAATCCTTAACTGAAATATAATCACGAAAAAAAAAAAAAAATATAATCACTCATTTTTTCAAATGAGAGCCTACAAACTTAGCGGGCCCTATTTTGTTTTGAGTAGTTTATATCAATTTTTGAACTAGCATTTTTATAAACATACATTTACAGTGCATCTATGTAGGAGAAAACTGCATTTATTACAAAAATATTACAAGTTCACAATAGAATACGATTAAATTCAATTCCAGGCTGCCGACTGAGCTCATTCGATGTTAAAAATGAACTGTCCACAATCCTGGCGACCCACCACCATACAACTCCCATTCCACACGCCGACGCAACGAGTACGATAATCTTCCTTCAGTTTGCCAATTATTCCAGGACTCCGGTGACGTCTACAGTTACAGTTAGGCCGAACCACTAAGTGTAATCCCTATATGAGCTTCTTCGACAAATCCGGATACTAATACTAGGTCTATACCCAGGGAGTTGGAAAAGAGTTGGTGGCGGATGAACCGTTAATGGTTTAACGGCAGCGCTTATAACCCAAAGAGGGTTACTGGCACCGGAATATCCGGCCTGTTGTCCTAAGGCAAAACCAAGGGCCTGGGCGTCCAAGCCCTCCCGACCATACCAAAAAACTTAGTAATGAGAGAGCCTCGGATAATGAATCTACTCAAATGGCAAATAAATCCGGAACGTCAGCGGACAACATACTCTCATGTACCTAGAATGTACGAACACTGCACACACCAGATGCACTCAAAAGCTTGGATATTACCGCGATCCAGGAGATACCGTAAAAAATTGCATGTATTAGGACGCGGATTCGTAGTGGGAAATTGGCTTACGGAAAAAGTCATGGACTTCTGGCCGATAAGCGATCGCCTGGCTGTGATCCGCATTAAAGGCACCTTTTAAAACATAATAAGTGCATACGCACCTACCGACCAGGCTGAAGGCCCTATTAAGGAGGAGTTATATGATTTCCTGGATGGAACCTACGGAGCCTGTGCAGAGTATGATGTCTAAATTGTGCTTGAGGTCTTCAATGGTAAAGCCGGAAAGGAAAACATCTTTGGTGGGTTAGTTGGTAAGCACAGAATCCACGAAATGACAACAGATAACGGCTACCGACTATTTGATTTTAAGGCACCTCCTAATACGGTGATACGTAACACTTCTAAAGCTAAGGATCCACATAGCGACCTGGCGCTCCCCAAATGATCGACCCGCCAACCAAATCAACCATGTGCTACTCGATGCGAGACTCGCATCTAACATACTCGACGTGCACACATTCTGAGGGGCAAATGTCGACTCTGACCATTTTCTTGTTGCGGCTAAATTCAGAGCTTAACTGTCAAACGAGAAGAATCTGCGAATTGCCATGAAGAAGAAATTCGACGTTGGAGGACTAAGCACACCTGGAGTAACCAGAATCTACAGAGAGTGCCTGAGTGAGAAACTCCCCTCTGTGCAGTCACCCACCTCTAATGTCAGTATCGCGCAATCATTAATAAGGTAGCCGAAACCACTGTAGGGTACCAGCCAACCCAGAGAAAGAGCCCGTGCTGGAATGATAAGTGCGTATACCGGAAAAGGGGGACAGAGGATGTACATAAGAAAGCGCTGCAGCGCAAACCTGGGATAGCGAGGAAGATTATCGAGCCAGGAGAAGAGAGGAGAAGAAGATCCTGCGTAGAAAGAAGAGGGCCTACGAAGCCTCCCAACACAAAGAGATTGAAGAGTTCCGCGATCGAAACGACGTCCAGAGGTTTCACAAGAAGGCCAAGCAACGGGCGGCTGGCTTCAAGACCGGAACACGGGCTCTTTGAAACTGCGAAGGGAACCTAATCACCGAAGCACAGGGGATAGTAGATGTGTTTAAGTAGCAGTTTCAGCAGGTGCTAAATGCCCATCAATCATGTAGAGAGAGAGTGATATAGCAAGAAGAGACCCCACATCCAGACAATGAAGAACCAGTTCCACCACACAGTATGGAAAAAGTCGACTTAGCTATAAAAAAGTTTACGAACAACAAGGCCGCAGGCTCTGATAACCTACCATTTTCCGCCACGGTGGCGATGCTTTGGTAAGGTGCATGCACCAAATCATCGACCAAGTATGGGTGGAAGAAAGAATGCCCGATGACTGGACTGTCAGCTACATATGCTCCATCTACAAAAAAGGTGATCCTATGTCTTACAAGAACTTCCGAGGCATATCCCTGCTTAATTTCGCATATTGGATCTTATCCAACGTACTGTGTGAATATCTTAAACCGTTCTGGAACCGTTCAGGATGTACTAATGTAGCTGCCGGCCCGGCAAATCAACACACTGAAACACTTCATCGGCTTTAAAGCCGCATATGATAGTATTGATCGTAAGCAGCTTTATACGGCGTTGCCCGAATTCGGGATCCCGGCAAAACTGATCCAGATGAGGCGCGGGATGCGCACCGCAATGTGCAATTGGGTTTCAGCAAGGGGATGCGCTATCATGTGACTTCTTCAATCTCGTTCTGTAACAGGTAACGCGCTGGGTAGGTGTCAACACGAAGGCACTATGTTCAACAGGTCCTTTCAGCAATTCGGCTATGCGGACTATACTGACGTCATCGGTCGTTCCCAGCATGCTTTCACGGCGATTAAGAACAGGCGAAATTTGTTGGCCTTGAAGTAAACTAGGACATGACTATGTACATGCTGTCAAGATATAAACCAGCATCTGTCCACCACTTAGTTAAGGAGTTCGCCTACTTCGGAGTAAACGTACTTTGCCTTAGTGGAGATCTGACGGAGAATTTCCCTAGGAAACCGTTGCGTTTCCAAACTCCCAGCTCGAAGGATGAAAAGTATCCTTTGCAAAACCCTTATCCTGCCAGCTTTGCTATATGGCGACGAGTGCAGGAAGACAAGCAGGAAGGGATAACTGATATCGGACTCCTTCAAAAGAAATTCACTTCGATGGATATTTGGTCCTGTGTGCGAGGCGGGCGAATGGAGAAGAAGATACAACCACGAACTCTATGAGCCCTGTCAAGATGTGGATGTAGTCCAAAAAGCTAAAATACGTCGACTACATTGGCCCGGCCACATCGAATGGACGGACAATAATTCTCCAGCTCAGCGGAACTTCGATTCTCAGGCCCCAGGTTCGAGACGACAAGGAAGGCCAAGCCAGAATGCTTGGTCTGGATAACTGCAGGCAGCGTGCCCGGGATCGCAACGATGGAAGACTACAGTGTGTCAGGCAGAGACACTTCACGGGTCGGGAGCCGGTTAAGTAAGTAAGTTTAGTTCCAACAAAGACGGGGAATGAGTGCTATGATTTCCGTAACTGGATTGGCGATAAAAACGCTCCAACGGGCAGGAAGACCAGACAACCAGTGGAGGAATATTTTTTAATCCGTCCATACAAGTATATGTATATACGAGTATTTGTATCGATTCGTGTTGTAGTGATAGTGATCCGCAAAGCAACAGCGCACCACATAATTACAAGCGCGTAATATTTAGTTATCTAATGGGAGCGACTCTTCTTTTTGCAGCAACTAAAGATGTTACCAAAGATCCTTCAGAATTTTGACTCTTACAATAAATAACGGCTGAATAAGCTTTTAGTGAATAATCACAAAACCCATGAGACTCCATGCAGTTGCTGAACCAAATACAACGAGGAATCTCCAACTCCTGCAAGAATGGAATTTCAGAGCGAATGTAAAATCATTTTTTAGCAATTTCAACAGGAATAGTGTCAATAATCCAAGGGGTCAAATATTCGGGATGTTGATAAGATTTCGCGTTTGGTACATGCATGTCGCTAAGCTAAGGCAAGGAATGCACAGTAAGCCCAATAACTTAACTAATTCATAAAATTCGCTTTCGAAAGAAGAACTCTTCTTTCTTGTTCACGAAGATCATCTGGCAGCGATTCTAAAAACTCCCAGCGGTTGAAGCTTCATTTTGTTAAATTCAAAACTGCGGCTTCGAACAAGCTAGTTGCATTTTGGTGTACCTTGAAAAGTCTTTCAACGGCATTAGCACTTGTTAACAGATCATCGACGTAAAAATCGTTTTGAACGATTTTCGATGTCTCAGGAACTTCCTTGTAGGATTCTCTTGCAAGCTGATATAATGTCCGAACTGACAGATCTGGGGCAAAAGATACTCCTTGCGTAACCGTATGAACTCATTAATGTTTGACCGACAAAATTCTTTGAACATTTTCTCAACATCTCCTGATATTGTGTACGTATGACGTCGAAAAGATAGTAGAACTGTGAATAAATCCCTGTGTATATGGAGGTCAAGCACTCTCTTTTTTGTGGTGTCTTCCTTAAACACTGGGCGATACGGAAGGCAGTAAACGGAAGTATTCGATTTATGGATTTCTCCTGCAGTGATTTCTTCCATACGCCATAGCTTAATATACTTCGACAGTTTTAAGTATAAGGTCGTTTACAAACCTTCGTTCACTGCTAAGCAGGCGGCGAAGAGTACCTGAAAACTGATTGGTTTAATTGGAAAGGAAGTTCTATTACAAATTTTCCATTGAACAAGCGAATGTGAGTGGAAGAGAAATGTTCTTCTATCTGTGCGTAGGAATTCTCCTCATTTGGCATTTCTACGCCCATGTCGGGATGAAGGGCAACAGTTGACGAGAATGGAACTATTGGCTGCTAATGGCTACCAGATTTCCTCCAAAAACCCTACCAAAGATAGTCAAAACCGCGTTGTATTCTATTAGGAGCTGATTCTAAGACATCAAATATCTAGTCGACAGCTAAAATTACAGAATAGGAAGAACTTTGGTTGTTCCAAATTACCTGAGCCAGAATGTGACTATAGAATCCGCAAGGTGTCCTTTAATAAACTATAAATGAGATATTAGGGAGGTCCAAAGTTCTGGTGCAGTTTCTGCGAAAGAATTATCAGCACAAGTGGACCAATGAGACTATGGAAAACAACACGAATTTCAAACATACTTAAATATCCACACGGTACTTGAGTTGTATTCCTGGATCTTCTTATTGCAATTTCGAGACTACACTTCAGTTACCAACTATAAACATAAACTGTCAATAGGCCATAGACATCCAAGTTATTTCATATTATGGGATGATACTCGTATATTATACGAGTGCGAGTACCTATATCAACTCAAACATTGTTAACTTTCTGCGTACGTGAACTTTTTTTGTAAGCGTGTACCTACTCTGCTATGGATTCGAAGGGGATTCTGCAATTGCCTCCGCTGCCTTCTGCATGATTACTCAGTTTTCTCCAAGTGTGATTCTGCTGATTCTATATGAAAAGTTATTTTCTGATTGTGAAGAAAGCTTTATCATTACTAAGACCCTCCTATTAATAATTCAAATACCACTAGCAAGACGAACACATACCCATTATATTTTTTTTTAAGGTTAAATATATTCTCGTAGTTCCACTTGATACCTCCTGGATGTATTATAGCTAAAACCCTTCTAACTAAATATTAAGTTGTGCTGGATTTATCAATTTTCACGTATTCACTTGCCCGCTATATTACACTAAAATGTGACCCCCTTTACTATCTACCTAGGTCTTAAATCCGACATCCTCAATGTACTTGTATTTCTTTTCGGCTTAAAATTATGACGAGAAAGGCATGCTGCCATACAGTTTTTAATCATAAAAAGGGATTAACTGCAAAGAATAGGTTAATGCGGACGACTTAAGCTGAAAATATTCTCGGAATCACCATCATCATCTGTGGATTGAAAGTCCTTCATAGTTTTAATGGAGTATGCGGAAAGATCCTATGCTAGCATAAGTCTCAACAAGTGCCGTAAAATGCCCATTTTTACAGGCAATGTAAATCACCTTGGATATGGTCGTGACTGAATTGCTTTCAGTGAGCTTAAGATGAAAAATCCGACCATATGCCAGGTGCGTGTGCAGCTTCCTGATTTAAAGATTCTTCACCAACTGATAACTTTCTTTCTACAGAAACTACAACGGGATATAAGTAAATTTACTTCTAATACACAACCTAATGGAGTTGGATGATTTTGACTTTCCTGTGGCAGACGTCATTAAATCGCCCACCCAAGGCATGATAGCTCCATTCGAAGTGTAAATTGGAAAAGTTGAGTTTTTCTTTTCGCACCAAACTAAGAGGAAAAACTTTAAATTAATTCTTTTGCTAGTTCACCGGCAGGATGGGGATTGGTTTCGTTCTTTGTTCCCAAATCTGTAGTGGACTTATAGAAAGAAATGTCTTTTCTAAGTGAGTTCATCGATAAAGGGGAAAGATATCGTCTGCGAAGTTGGCAAGGATGCAACAAATGGAAGAAGATACGAGTACTTTACAATTTAAACAGATGCAATGAAGAAAGGACTTTTGCTGAGACTAGTAAGGAAAAAGGACATTCACATTTAAATGGAAAATGGGAAAAGTTGTTGTGATGAAAAAAAAGACAAATTATCAGACGGAATAATTATATTTGTCTCCGGAATTGTATTGCATAATATTATGTCTATACTGTCTGCATATGTATATACCACTTAAGTTTTCAAAAGTAGAAAAATGTTATGATAGAAAACAAAGAAAAACCCTCACTGGTCATAGGACATCCACTATGCAGCACAGTGTGCGGCTTCTTGTCTATACTCGACGACGAAGATATACGACAGAACGGGATATACGACAAAATGGTACTGGTAACTACTATACATATGGATTGTTTCTGATGAGTGCAGCAGTCGCAAAGCAGTGCACTACAGATTCCTCTTGTATTGCTTAGCCATCTTGTTTAAGGATGGGTGGAAGTGTTTTTTTTTTTAAACGGTATAATACCTTCCGAGCTTCGAATGCCCTCAGATATCATCCTGCCAATGCTAGAGAATATCACTCGGATCTGCATGTAAATGGTCCACATTCCCTTATCTTGGAGAAAAGTTAATGCATTTTTCATTCCCAAAACCGGAAAATGCACTCATGTTCTCTCAAAGGACCTCAGACCAATAAGTCTAACATCTTTCCTTCTGAAAACTCTAGAACGACTGGTGGATATCCATATCTAGAATTGATCCACAACATTTGTTGGCTAGCCACATAGTCGATCCACGACTTTTGTTAGCTATCCACATAGAGCAATCCCTACATTATAGAGAATACACAATGGTCGCGTTTCTGAATATAGAAGGTGCCATGAAACGTATCCGCATATGTGCTATCAATTTTGAAAGTAGATGACACTCTGATTTTTTTTTTTTTTTTTTTTTTTTATAATTTACGCGCGCCAAAGGGGTTATGAATACCCTTACTCTGTTGCCAGGGCGCGGGCGGAAAGGTAGAAGGAGGAGAAAGGAAAGTTTGTGATGTAGTGGTTTGAAACTCAGGTGTGTTTGGTTTCGATATTGACTCTCCAGGGGTGGGAGTCCGAATAGGACGGAGAGATTTTCTTCACTCGGAGTGGTGAGGTTGTGAATTTTAACGGTTGTTTTGTGCTTGAAAACCCTACAACAGCCAAATCTACATGTCAGTGTTATGCCTTCACACGCAGATTTTTCTGACTGAGTTCCAATTGCACAAATGAAAACTTGCTCTGCTCTGATGTATGTAGTTGATGAGTCTTAAGTTAAGTAAGAAGATTATGAACTCCAAACTGGGTGGGACTTCTGCTAAAAAATGTGTTATAAAATGCGGTGTCCTTTCACATCTTCGCTGGGACTGATTGGTCAATGAACTTCTGATATGCCTTTGAGAGGGCGGTAGCAAGGTGGTTGCCTTTGCGGATAACGTTATTATTGCCGTTTCAGCAAATCATTTCTGCATCACTAAAGAACTCTTACAACAAAATCTTAACAGAGTAAACCGTTGTGTATATCGTTTTGGATTTGGAGTAAGCCCCGAACAAAACTGATCTTGTCCTCTTTTCCAGGGAAAATAAAATTCCAAACATAGACCCTCCCTCAATAAGTAGTACCACCTTAGTCTTCCGTTATATCGAAGCATCTGGGTCTTAATTTTGCTAGGAAACTAAACTGGACACCTAATATTCAAGAAAGAGTAAGGAGCAATATTGTCTTGAAAAAAAAAAAACGGTTGGGAACAGATGAGGACTTCAGTCTCACATTACCCACTGGCTATACATTTCGATTATAAGACCGATACTCACCTACGGGGTGACTATCTGAAGGACGGCCTTAGACAATGTGCCGACTGCATTAAACTAAGTAAAGTCCAAAGGACAGCATATCTGTGCAGTTTTTCAGCTGTCTATCTTGATCCTGGGAAACTAGAGGCTGGCTCTAGGTTTCCTAGGGATTTATTTAGTAGGTGTGACCTTAAGTTTAATGCCTTCACAGACAACACTAATCTTAGCGATGCATGAGATAAGGAAATTCTTGGAAAACTGATCCACGCACTTGATTAACAGGTTGTCTCTGATGACGTCCTCAGAGTCATAGCCGGTATAGGTATAGTTCAGGATATGGTACGCACTTAACTCGTTGAGCTTATTCTCGATGCTGGCCCACTGAGCCAGTACTGCTTTGCTTTCAGATGAGAGCCCATCCACCAGTGCGACCTGAAGCTAGCCTCTCGCTACGTCTGCGAAGGACGAGCTTTTGGGCTTTGGGGCGGTGGAGTGACTAGTTTCTGAGGCTGTGGTAATCTTGTTTCTTTAAGAGGCATATGTGGTCTCGTCTTGGGAACGATTTCTCTTACCTCCCTCCCGCTTAGGTTGACAGCACCCGCCACTTCATTCTTAGCAATCCTGCTGACCTCCTCTTCAATATGGTACCAGAGGGCTTACGCTTTTTTGATGGCTTGTGGTCATTTTGGTTGTTGTCCTTGTCCACATTGTCGCTGTTAATAGAATTGTTGTTCGTTTCGTGATATGGGTACTGGGCTGGTACATTGAACCATCGACTATGGTCTGATAGCGTTCCTGGAATCGACACCCCTTGCTCTGCTCGATCCAGGTACCTCAGTACTATTTGTAGTATCTGTTTTTTCATTACTTTCTTTTGTTTGGTTAATTTCTTAGTATGTTGGTTTCACAAGTAGATCCGAAAAGCGTGGGTCAGTCCCAGTCAGATAAGGCACTGATACAACCGAACTTGCCCTGGCTTTGGCGGGATAGATAATAATACCCTTTATTCACTTATTGGTCATGCAGCCTTTGGCACAGGTGCCTCGGTGCCTTGGCTTTAAAATGGAGATTTTGGGTTACCTCCCACCTCTTTCGTAATGGATCAGCTCGCCCGATAGAAGTGTGCGCGTAAACCCTTAGCTGAAACTAATCGTCCTAGACGAGAAGAGATTACCAGCAGGCGACCAAACAAGAGGATTTCCGCCCGCCGGGATTAGCTCATACGAGCACATATATTCAAGTAAGTTCATACATCACCTGCATTGGCCGTCCTCCTACTTAGGAAAATTTGCTAATTTTTCTTCTTTTTTTTTTTATAATTTACTCGCGCCTAAGGGGTTATGATACCCTTTTACTGTTGCCAAGGCGCGGGCGGAAAGATAGAAGGAGAAGAAAGGAAAGCATTGTTGTGGTGTAGTGGTTTGAAATTCAGGTGTGTTTTTTGGTTTTGATGTTGGCTCTCCAGGGGTGGGAGTCCGAATAGGACGGAGAGATTTTAACGGTTGTTTTGTGCTTGAAAGCCCTACAACAGCCAAATCCTAAATGCAGTTTTATGCCTTTACACGCAGATTTTTCTGACTGAGTTCCAATTACACAAATGAAAACTTTGTCGTGGCTAGGATTCGAACCTTGACCCTCCGAGTGAGAAGCGATTGCTAGTACCACTACACCACGGCCACCCCACATTAGTTGTCACTACAATGTTAGATGGACAAGCCTCAACCAACTGCTTTATCTATTTAGCGCGATTCTGCGTTAATCGCTTCTAGCTGCGGAGTTCAAGTTGGCTGGGATCCCCGTCGGCTTGAGTACACCGTCTAACGCGTGGTCTCTTTTACCCCTGGAATAAATTTGAAAACATTCCGGTCGAATTCTTACCCTTCCGACAAGTTCAATGTCTCTGTATAGTCCATACAGTTTGTTATTTTCTTCATAAATGTCAGTTTATGCAAACGGGATTGAAAATCACTCAATGCATTTTCCTCTAGAAGTACCCAAGACCATATTCCTCCGCTTTAGATAAAAGTCATGCTTCCAGGTCATATAGTAGGACTGGGAAGATAGAAGTCAAATACATTGTTTTTTCGCTGCTGCTTCTTAAATTGAAAGAAACAGTGATTAGCAGGAGTGATCCTCGCCTGATCTGTCATTCTTTGAATTTATAGCGTAGCCCTAGTAGAAAATGCCTTTTATCACCTTAAAGTTAAGATTTGCAGTAGTAGCGTGCTTGACTTTGCAAAATTCTAAAACACCATATTATATTCCTTGTTTAAATATTTTTTTTAACATCAAATGCCTGTGTGGTATCTTTACCGACTTTTATGCAGCGATATCCATTGTTTGGCAGGGATGCCTTTTTAAAGATCTTCTTTATAAATACTGTCATATGGGCGTTAAAATCATACAAGAGGTGGTTTGTATCCATTTGAAGTTCCTCAATTTTTGACAAGAGCTGCATGAAAGGACCTTATCGTTGCTGGTATGAGGTTTCAAGTGCTTACATATTATAGTAGATAAAGGATTGGTCTAAGGTTTTAGTCACCAAGTATACTTTAATCCACCCATATTTTTCAGATGAGCTAATGTATGCTCCTTATGAATTAGTCAATGCTTACTGCTTGAAATTATTCGGTAGGTATACCACCTGCTCCTACAGCCCTATTGGTCTTCAGCTTACAGAAAGCTATCCAGATCTACTCTTGGTCTGGTAGATGGAGTTTTGTCGATCATCGTCCACATTGTTTTGTTTATTCTGCCTGACGGAGGAATATTGGTCGTCTTTGCCGTTAAGCGGAATGCGAAGACTGTTACTTTACTCTCTGGATGTGTCTTTTCGACTTTTGCTTCCTCAATAGTTTCACTCAGTGCAAAATTGAGTAAATGATGGTTCTTTCACATTTTCGTTTTCTACAGTTATCTCTGAAGGATATTTTTATTTTTTTTATTGGCTTAAAAATAAATCAAAATTTTAGGATTAAGAATAAATATAGTTTATGAAGCTAAAATGAAACAAAACATAAAAATTTTGCATTTTATTTCATTCACTTGCAACATGTATTCATTTTTGCTCGCCCAAGACTCTTTGTTGTTTCACAACATGTAGTGTTTTATCTCATTGAACAGATAACTCGACAGTACAACCCCCAACCAGGAAGCCTAAATGCTTCGGAGAATAGTGTCATTTGCTCACTGTGAGGATATAAGCGCAGCAGTTGGTTAGCTTTCAATTTCCCCGTTCGAGAATTTGGCTAGAAGCCGGAAGAATCCTCATAAAGGCTGAGCTACAAGTACGCCAAAGCAGCTCAAATGAGGTCAAAACCGGATCTGCCTATCACGTCGCCGTTCACTCCATTTTGAAAGTTCCACAACTGATGTAATGTGCTTTACCTGGTACATGCGTATGCACTGAATTTCACCCAACATGGGTTGCAAAGGACCGCGTTGTTACACTGGCCATACTGC
Organism: Volucella zonaria; assembly: GCA_963966105.1. Classification (NCBI taxonomy): domain Eukaryota; kingdom Metazoa; phylum Arthropoda; class Insecta; order Diptera; family Syrphidae; genus Volucella; species Volucella zonaria. The sequence continues at coordinate 96,567,366 of OZ014531.1, forward strand.
ACAATGTTGGTTATCCTTCGCGTCTCCCCTCCTTATTTCCCAACTTGGATTCGAGAGCGCCTTCGCCGGAGGATCAGGCCAACTTCACATGTGCTGGCTGCTTCCATATATTTGGAAAACAGTTCACTTAAATGCGCTTTCGTAAGATTCTGTGTTAAGTTTCATATTCATACACATACTACATAGTATATTGTTTGTTCACAATTAGATAATAAAATTCACAATTAGATAAAATAATACTACAATTTTTATACTATGTACTCCAAGAATTGATTTTAAGCCGACCAACACCCTTTTCCACTTACTCGTATTCTATCCCACCTCCAAGCTACGAGTACTATAATAATAACAAAACCCGCAAGTGTCATCAATTGACAAAAGCATCTCTAATCTGACATGGTAGCTCTCGAAACGACTTTAATACGTAGTGTCACACACCTGCCATCAGGAAGGATCTGAATACACTCCTGGATCTCTTGTTCCACCCTTCGCTATAATTATTTTCTTTTGTTAAAAGTGAGTGAAAAACTCACTGGCACATAAAAAAATATGTCATAACAGAAGTCTATGAACCGGATACGGACGTGTGACAAATGTGAACTAAATCGCCATTAGACAAACTGTTGAACGGCTTACTGTTCAGTCGTGCATGAGCGATTATGCGCTAGCTAATACGGGCCCACCTTTGAGAAGACCTACAACTATTGTCACTGGGCACTGCAGCATTCATATGATGAATGTAGGACCATCATCTGTATTCGAATGGATGTATGGCCATTTTTTGATGCGTGACAGAAAGCACTGCATCCGCTTAATTTGCTCGTTGCGCCCATTGAGTGTCAGTCAGGTGAGTGATTTCAGCGGGTTAACTCCAGCTGTTAACGAGGGCACACCTTTTATTCGTGTTTGTTGTAGTCAGCTAAGTACCCGCGCAATTGTTGTAGCTAAATAAACAATGCAAAAAACGCTGCACACTTCGTTAGCGCAGTTGGCAATTTGACAGATGCTTCAAGTTACAACTGCTGTTTGTTGTTTACGTTCTTTTTTTTGGAACAAACTGGAGTTACAGGTGCTTATGAGGGTGCCGCGTGCTGTTGTCTTGGCTGACGAATGAAATATAATACTTTCAAAAGTAATTATCGTTGAAGTGCATTTGAAAACGAACGACAATGGGAATTTGAGTGTGCTCGTTCTTAATTTCGAAGAGTTTATATGTGGGTTGGAGTGGTACGAGTTCTCTATATAGAGCAAAGTGGTACAATTTTTATCTATCCTTACTAAAGTAACGTATATCATCATACGACCAACAACAGCGGTAAGGAAAATTTGAAACTACCAATTGAACAAATCATTTTTACTATATCACGTGTAATTTTATAATTTCAAATAACAACAAATAACACAAAACAAGCTGCTTTAGTAAAAAAATATTGAGTAATGTAGTTTATTCGAATGAGGGATATTGATTAACCCACTCTTAAACTATGTATATATGTAGGTGTTATCAAGAAAAGACGATTAAATTGAGATTTTTATTTTATTTCCAAAAACACGTTTATTCCAAATGTTGGCAAAAGTAAGAATGCCGGAAAAAAAGCAGACATAAAAAAAAGAAAGAGACAACGAAGATGAAAGCAGTACTGCCAATTACCAAAGCCGGTGTCGAGCATTGCCACATAAGCATTTCGATGGATTATTATTATTATTATTATTATCAAGGGAACGATACAAATTAATTTGTAGGGTTCGGGATTTAACGCCGGGGTACTATGCCCATGTGGCGCGTTTTGTCAACAGCACGCGGAGTACTGAGTTCCCATGTGGTCATCCACCTACGTACTTACCGCACCCAACACTGCTTAATTTCGGTGATCTAGCGGGAACCGATGCATTTCGATGGATGAAAATCCATATATGTACATAATTCTATTAGTAAACATAGTGCCCGGTCGAACCGTCAGATTCGAATTCCTCTGATTCCAGGAGTTGATATAGTTTTTGATTTGCCCTAGTGCAAAGTCCCGTAGCTGTCTTCAGGGTGGCGTTACGTGCTAATCCATAGCTGTCCGGGTGAACTTCTGCGACTCGACCTAATCGTCAACAAGTTGGTAGTAAATTCTCATGTCGAACGAGGATTAGGTTGCCCAATTTGATCTTTTCCGAACAACGCTACCACTTATTCCGAGTTTGAAGCGTTGACAAATATTCCACCGTTGCTAGAAACTTTGATGTACATGTCGTAACCACTGCCATTGCTTAATGCGGTTTACAGGAATTTTGTTGACGTTGGGCTCAGGAACTGCAATAAGAGGAGCTCCGATCAGGAAATCACCTGCAGTTAGCGCAAACTTATCATCCGGATCATCGTGTAACGGAGTGAGTGGGCGAGAGTTGAGGCATGCTTCTATTCTTGTTGCCAAAGTGTGTAGTTCGTTGTACCAGAGAATTTGTCCGCCTACCAAACGAACCAGACGAGGTTTGGCGGACTTAACAGCAGCCTCCCATAAACCACCCTGATGCGGAACTGCAGGGGTGATGAAATGCCAACTGGTTCCCATATTGGCCACTGACTGGCCATTTGATTCGCACCAACAAAAGCAGTGCCATTATCGCTAAACATATCGCGGCAAGTTCCTCGACGACTAATAAACCGCGTGAATGCATCTAAGAATGCCTGCAAAGAAAGGTCGTCCACTACTTCGATATGCACCGCTTTCGTAGCCATGCAGACAAAAATGGCTGAATATGTTTTAATCGTTATTCTTGACTTCTTCGCTCCCATGCAGACTGTAAATGGACCACGGTAATCCACGCCTGATGCAAGAAATGGTCAAGCAGCATTAATCCTTTTTTTATGTAAAGAAGCCATTTGTTGAGTTAGAGTTGAACCCCGATGGCGTCTGCAGATTAGACATTTGTGCAAAAAACTCCTCACTGCTTGTCTTGCATTTAAAATCCAGTACCGATTTCGAAGAGTCATGAGTATCAGTTGGGTTCCCCCGTGAAGTGTTTTGAGATGAACTTGTTGAATTAGCAGCCAAACGAAAATGCAAGACTTTGGTAGAATCATGGGCCCTGCGAAACCGAAGCATGACCCATGCGACCCCCAACTCGCAGTATTCCACAATCATCCAAGTATGGGTTTAAGCACAGCAAGCGACTCATGTTTGACAAGTTAGATCCACCTCGGACTCGTTCAATGTCTGACGGAAATGCTTTCTCCTGTTCAAAGCGAATGAGTACCTTCAACGCGTCGTCCATCTCGATAGCATCAACAACAAGTCCTCGCAAATGTCATCGTTTAGGTGTCCATCGCAACATTATGGCCACTGTTCGTAGAATTAGTTGAAGTTGACTAAAGCGCTCGACAAGTGAAATCACGTGACCATCAAGCCGTCGTGTAGTAAGCCCCTGAATTTCTCGCGTAACTGTGATAAGTGAAGTTACCCTGTGCTCACTTTGCATACCACTTAGTTATTGCTGTTGAAATGACTCTCCCACCATAGTCGATGCTTCAAAAGATCAGATGGAGTCATACCGCTACTTCCGCAATCCACTGGATTCTCTGCTTAACGAATGTGGTTCCAGTGGTCCAAAGAAGTCAATTCTTGGATCTGCCGATACATATGGATTGAGTGTTGTCAACTGCTTTCTTAACCTACACAAAACGATGCTAGAGTCCGACCATATGTAAATAGAATGACGTATTTGTTAATCCCAATGCCACACGAACACTTCTCACCATGACAGCCAAGAGATGCGCAGCGCATATTTCGAGACGCGGAGTTGTAGCTCCCTTCAAAGGCGCCACTTTTGTCCGTGCTGTAAGAAGTGTAATTTGTGGCTAATTTTGTGAGGAAACAGTTTTCATATAAATCATAGCAGCATAAGCACGCGAGCTAGCGTCACAAAAGCCGTGGAGCTCAGTTGTCCGTTCGTCTGACATTCCCAACCACCGCGGTATAAGAATTCCATTAAGTGCGGTAAGTCCACTGCGAAAATTGAGCCATGATATACGTAATTCTTCCGTCAATGGAGCATCCCAAGTGATACCAGCTGGCCAAAGTGTCTGAATGAACATTTTATCTGTGACTACCACCGGGGCCAGTAACCTAGTGGGAGCAAAAAGTTGTGCGATTTCGCTAAGAACACGCCGCATTGTTTGGAAAAGGTTGCTTACTCCAAGTTCGACTGTGAAGAACAACTCATCCGCCACTGGATCGCACCGTAGAACACCCACTGTCGATGTTGGAGTGTCAATTCTGCAATAGGAGACGCATCTCCAGTGATGTAACATAGGGCCTGAGAGCTGTTAGAGTTCCACTTCCGCAATTTAAAATGCTCTGCTGATAAAATAATATCGACGTTGTTAGCTAATGTCACCGCTTCTCCAATACTATTGCAGCTGGTCAAAAAAATCATCAACATAGATTGACATCAGGATGCTATCTCGTGCCAAAATTGCCTGATTAGTGTTTTCATGCGCACATTAATGGAGAGTACGTACTGCGTTGTATGGACTGCAAGCCATGCTGTCAGTGGGTGATTCTCGCCAGAGAATTCGTTGGTAATTTAAAAACTACACGAAATTTTGCAGTAACCGCATGATGTGGAATGTAATAACAGTTGGAGTGATCGCCAGGTTGATCAACTAGCTCCATATGGCCCAATGACACATATTCACCCATAAACTGAATATATTTTTCGAGTAAATCACTATCAGCAGAAAGTTGACGCTTCAAAGAATAAAATTGTCGCAAGGCAGGTGAGTATGAATCTCCAAGTGTTGGTCTGTCACGACGAAACGGGATGTGGACAATATAATGACCGTCTTTAGTTCGAGTATGCGTTGCTTCGAAGATTTGACTACACTCATCGTCTAACTTGGTGGTTTCGGCTTGCTCTTCTAGCTTCCAGAATTGACCTTTTCAGTTAACTGAGTGCATACCGAACGAAGGGTGAGGGCAGAAGTTTGCATCATTGCGGCTGGCCCAAAAACAACCCATCCCAATTTTGTGCTCTGAGCGTGTGGCGATCCAGAATAACATCACTTTGAACGATGAAACGCCACACATAAGCTCCTAAAAGTATGTCAATGCCACCAGGTGTTCCAATATGTATATCTGCTAGTTGAAGTCCAACCAAATGCTTCCATTGCTTTGCATCGACATGCACTGCCGGAGTAGTCGAAGTAATTGAGGGAATAACCAGGGCACTAATTGGCAATTTGAAATCGGTGTGCACAGATGCGAGTGTGAGCGTAGCGCTGCCCTATGTTCTCGTATGAGAAAAGCCACCAATCCCTTCCACCAATATGTCATGTGGGTTTCTGCGAAGATGTAAACAATTAACAAAACGATCAGAAACAAAACTTACCTGCGATCCTGGATCGCAGAGAATACGAGCCAAACGCTGCTGATTACTTAAACCTTCACATGCATATGCATGAGCTGTTGCAAGCAAAACGGTATGATCCTTCTGGAGTTGACCTTTGATATATAAGTCGCCTAGTCATGCAGTTTGTTGAGTCACCAAGGATGAAACATGTGATGGATGGTCCCGGTTGGGAGCACTTGTTGACTGACCAGGCAATGTTGAAATTGGCGATTGTGGTTGACGACAAAACAATGTATTGTGCTTCCGACCACACTGCCAGCACTCTCCTGATGGGCACTGAATTGACGAATGCCCATGTTTTAGCCGGAATTCCTTAAGAGTTCGAACCGCTGCTCGGGTTTTAAGGCCAAGAGTGTCTGGCATCCAGTTATTCTATGTGGTCCCTAGCACTAGATGGATTTCCCGTTGTCTGTCATAACCATGTATGACTTAACTAAATGATGACTTCGTTGTTGATGCCGCCCCATCGAAGAGTCTGAGCGACTAGGAGCGTCTATAAGTCCGGTGGTTAAACTATGCGCTCGTTTTTCCAAAAATGTTAGCAAGTCAGCTAGGCGAGGGATTTCATTGGACGAACAACTCATACACCATTCATGTTGAGTGCACGGAGGAAGTTTTGACATAATGATAGGAGTTGCCAAAGCATCCCACTTGTCCACATGTAGCTTCATAACACGTAGAGCTCAAAGTGATTCATGAACTGTGTTGACAATTGAAAGCAAAGTATTGACGCTCTCATCAGTTGCAGGTTTAATATTTATGAAACGAGAAACGTGAACTTCGGCTAACAGTTTCGGATTGTCAAATCGTTCCTTTAATGACTCCCACACCTCATCGTATCCATGTGAGTACATACTACCAATTAGAGGCACTTTTGTGGCGTTAACTTCCTGACGAAGCTTGCCTAATTTGTAGGCTTCTGGGTACTCTGTCCTGTGCACCAAATTTTCAAAGTCATCTCTGAACGCCAACCAATTATGCAATGAGCCATCAAAGGTAGGGACTGCTACTGGATTCAGTCGAATGTCGAAGTTCCCTTTCCGCCTTCGGCTTGTGTCTTCATATCCATTAATTTGCGATCAAGCAAAACGCATGTTTGGTTGTACGTCGCTTCAACTTGCTACCAAAGCACCATGTTCACTGAGCTCATCGGCCTCAGCCTTGCCAACCAATATTTAATGATTGTGAACGAAACGATCATAGTGTCCCACAACTGCCTTTAATTCCTGTTTCAACTGGAGTAGTTAGCATTCTTTATCCGATCACTAATGCGCTTTATTACATTATTTGCAGCCATCCGCAGATTGAGTTCCGCCTTCGCGCACCACACGTGCAAAAAACAATCGATTGTCAAAATAAAAACACAAATGCCAACTAAAATGTGAGCAAATTATTGTCCTCACAGGAGGCACCAAAAATGTTATCACGAAAAGACGATTAAATCGAGATTTTTATTTTATTTTCAAAAACACGTTCATTCCAAATGTTGGTAAAAGTAAGAATGCCGGAAAAAAAGCAAAGAGACAACGAAGATGAAAGCAATATTGCCAAATACCAAAGCCGGGTTGAGCATTGCCACATAAGCATTTCCACATACATAATTCTATTATTAGTTATTACACAGTAGGTATATTGAATCTTATGAGTGTCGCAATATAACCGTTTTGTATGAAGGGCACTTCAAGTTCTTTTTGAACGTAAATGTGTTGTATTAGTAAAACACACAATCTGCAGAAAAGAAGCCAAGTAGCAATCAATCTGTTTTAATTGCAAATAATTCATAAGATATGTTTTTGTGCAATTAACAACGGCTCTATAACATTATCATACGTTCCATCCCAGCTCACTATGCCATATTGAGTATTGAAATATACAATGTATAGACACAATATACTGCTGTGTTAGTAGTTTCTACGAATAATATGGCGGGGTAGGCTACTCTAGGATGCTAAAAAAATCGATTTCGTTTTATTACTTCCAATGGTCCGTTAAGACCTCAAAAATGATATCCTAAAAGATTATAACCGGAAAATATCTCGAAGCTTGTGTTTTTCAAAGTATATTATAAGTCCGCCAGGTAAGCTTTCAATAACTTAAAATTTTAAACGCGTTTATCTCAAAACTGCATTTTTCAAGTTGGCCGCACCCATAACTTGAACAATTTTCAACCAGTTCACTTCAAATTTTAACTAGATGTTTAAAAATATATTGTAGGTAGGATTTTTCTTATATGGCATAGTTCATTTGTTATTAACAATTTTCTGGCGATTTTTCTGCGAATCTTGCAACTTTGACTTTGGATGTGCGCCGTTCGGCCAAAACTCAATGTATCAAAAATTCCTGCGTACTTCTCTAGCTGTTGTTATGTACGATAAAAAAAAATTTAGAAATTTAGTGACTCATATTAAAATGAAATTTAGAGGAGCTTTTGGTACGGCCGTAGACCCTTCCGAAAAAGAGAGGTTATCTGAAAAATGCTGAATACTCGCCATTTTTAAATAAATTGTTCTATAAAAATTATGTTTTACAGTCAATCATAATATGACTATGTACAATAAACTTCTACCTTTGTAGACTCGATTTATTTTATATTCCTGAAAAAAAAATCACGAAAAGGCAATTCTATACAGATGGATCTAAAACCGATAGCGGGGTTGGTTGCCGTGTTTTCTCAAATAACCTTAATCTACGCCTCTCCTTCCGTCTTCTAAACCAATGTAGCGTGTTCCAGGCGGAACTTTTGACGATTAAAGGAACTCCATCCTGGCTGAAGAAAAACGTGATATCTGCAAAGGATATCCGCATCTTTTCGGAAAGTCAGACCGCTTTCAAATCCCTTTACTCAGTCTCATTAAGTTCTAAAAGCGCACTTGAATGCCGATCATCTCTTATCGCGATGGCAGAGCTGTTTAACCTTCACCTATGTTGGGTGCCGGGGCACAGGGACATTCCTGGAAATTGTAGGGCCGATGAACTCGCCAAAATTGGAACCACTCTACCTATTATACGGGAAAAGGGAAACATAGGTATACCTATCGCTACATGCACATCAATATTAAAGCCGAATGCTAATAAAAGAACAGACCTTAGATGGACTGTTGGACCAATATATCTAGCGACCAATCAGATATTGCCAAAGCTGGATTTGAACCGCTCTAAGAGTCTGATCCTTCTTAATATGAAATATCTCAGCGCCATTATAGGTGTCATCACTGGACACCGCCTTATAGGCAAGCATGCAAGAAGGCTTGGTGTTTTTACAAACAATTTCTGTAGAAACTGCATGGACGAGCAGGAAGTGGAGACAATCTGTACAAGTCCAGCTCTCTCCCAGAGAAGAAAACTCCACTTAGAAGCTTTCTTCTGCAATGACATATAAGCGATCTAGCGAATATAAACGTTAACAATCTCCTACGCTTCATCATAATCTCAAATCGATTCCATGAGTAAGAGGATCACAGATCCACGTGGCATCATATCGGGCCAATAGACCTTAGTGGGTTGGTCTCTCCAACAGCCACTTTTACGTACCTACCTACCTATTACGGGTATACACCTAAAATCATTAACAAATTCAATGTTGATGCAATTAGCTGTACCAAAATAAATAAGCTTGTCTGCAGGTGGTTGTATTTTTATTTATTTTTTAAAACTTTAACTGTTTTTGACAACTTTGATAGCTTCGCTTCTTCTCGTGGTTGGACAATCTTTGTTATTGTTTTAAATAGTTATGGTAGCTATTGCTTCATTTGGTGTACGTATGTGCACAACATTGTTTTTTTTCAGAGTTTATAACCAAACTACCATATGATGACGATGCCATCGTGAAGCCTTATCAAATTCATCTTCATTATTGTTTTTGCGATATCCAGACATTTTTGCATTTCAACGATGACGATATCACCTGCGTAGGCAAATGCGGTACATTCATTGGTAAACAAAATAAACAGTTTTGGACCCAATTCGGAGCTTTGTGGTATACCATAGAGGGTCTATTTTTTATTGCTTATTGTATTGCATACTTGCCCTCTTAAAGTTCTCCTCGCTAGGTAGGTTGTTCTATTCAAATAATACGGTCGCTTCAAAAGACGTCTGTAAGATCGTGACAGGCTATGAATCATGAATCTATGCATACAGCAGTCGACTGTATGGGTCTTTCCAGACGAGGCAAATCCAACAAAATGTGTTCGTGCACGAAAAACTTCGAAGCGAATAGTCGTCTCTACCCCCGGTGAACCGGACATGTTGCCATCGTGCCATTAAAGCAATGCCGAACGGTCAATTTTTGGTACACTACCACATCGAATTGATGGGTCATCCGCCGTACAGCCCTGATTTGGCGTCCAATGACTTCTGGTTATTCCCGCACATCAAAAATAAATTGCGTGGTCAACGTTTTTCGATGGCTGAAGGAGCGATTGATGTGTTTAAAATGCATGTTTTACTTCGTTCAGAGTAGAACACAGATTCAAACACATGCAAAAATATTTGTCTTCACTTGTTTTCCCTATTTTAAAACTGAAGTAGCAACCAACATCCTTCCAGCGCTCTTTCCCTTTTCGAATGCATATTGATTTGGTTTTGGAATCCTGTGTTTTAAAATGATATTGGTTAAGCAGCTTAATACGGTCTCCTCAATAAACTTTTCGACAACAGATAAAATTTCTATTGACCTATAAGTAACGATTTCGTTTTTAATTCCACTTTTATATGTTGACCGATGTCTTTAGTAAACTGGGGACATATCACTGCTGAAAACTTCTGTTGCTGATTGCTTTAATAATAGACATCAAATGTTCCGCGTTGAGCTTTAAATCTATTAGTCTTATATTATCTGCCGCTGAACTTTGAATTGTTTATAGGCAGCTCGGCATCCTATAAACTTCCATCTAGCTGGCTTTTTCTAAGCAGATGAATTAGCCAATGTAGATATTTTCGTGATGAGATATTTTTTGACTGCATTTAGACGCCAGGCTTGAAAATTATTCTGTAAGTTCGTAGAAAGAAGTGTTACCCACGGCTTGCTTTCGCGTTGTCTACTGTCTACTTGTATCTCCGTCATTTTTGCAATGAAGTTATTATAAAGCCGGTCGACATCGGGTTCTCCGCTAAGGTTTTTCAGTCAATCTGTTGAATCAATTGGTTGAAGAATTCGACTGGACTTTTCACAGGTATCTTCACTCTTAAAAGTGTCTATTGTCGCATACATCGTGGAGTGGCGATATAACATATACACGGTGTCCCCTAATTCGTTGGCGATAATTTGGGACATGATTCCTGGGCATATTCTAAGAAAAAATCTCTCCACAGTAAAAATCTATCTCCAATGTTGGCATCATTTATCGTGGATTTAAGAAAAGGCTTACTTTGGTGAACCCTGACCCATGTTAACGCAAATTAATCTGTTAGTACTAATGCTAGAAACTTCATGTAGGACATTATTTTTAGAGGAAATACCAGACTTTATAACGGCGTTTAAATAAAGTTGATATCTTGTTTGAGTCCTTAGATATCCAATTTCTAAGCCTGTTCCATTTTCATTGCCCATGCTAATTTTCGAGTTTGAGGTCACTTTTCTCCAGAAAATGCGTAATTAACATGACGTTTTTTTATTTTTTTCTTATGGTAATAACAATAATAAAAAAATTGTCCTGATTTTTAATGCTAACAAATACTAGGTGGCGCAAAAGTCATCACCCAACCGGAAGATGCTATCATTTTTGGAAATAGAGACGAATGCCAATTCTACTATGACATTTGTGAAGTAAACAGCCGGAGCAGCCGTTCTGCTGAGAATGTCGCAGCTGTGGTTGAACATGTCGCAAAAAAACCCGAAGTTTCAACCAAACGACGAGCCACGCAATTGGGCATCAATCGATGAAAGACCGTAAGATATTCCCTTACAAAGTGTAGACAATGCATCAGCTGTTAGCTATTGACCGCTAAGCGGGTGCAACCTACGCTCAAGCCAATCTGAATCTCGACCACGAGGGAGACAATTTTTCATCGAAAATCATCATGAGCGACTAGGCCCATTTCTGTCTCTGTAGATATGTGAATAAGCAAAATTTTCACTTCTGGGGCATCGAAAATCTGCGTATAACCTACGAGGAGCATTACAACCGATCAAAGTTACTGCATGATGTGCTGTTTACGGGCGTCATCGGGCCTTGTTTTTTCGAAAATGCTGCGGGCCAAACGACTACTGTGGACGGCGAGCGCTACAGAACCATGCTCAACGATTTTCTCCTTCATCAATTGGATGAATTGGGACTGGAGAACATGTGGTGCCAACAGGATGAAGCAATGGCGCATACTGCATGAGCCACAACCGAAATTCTGGGGGCTGCATTTTCGGGTCGGCTAATATCTCGTTTTGACCATTTGTACTGGCAGGCAAGATTGCCTGATTTAACCGTTCCAGACTTCTTTTTGCGGGGTTTTTTGGAGTCACGAGTCTATGTCAACAAGCCTCAAACTCTTGAAGCCCTCAAATAGAATATCGGTCAAGAATACAAGGACCTATCGCCGGAAGTTCTGGCAAGAGTGCTGGAAAATGCCAAAAATCGGGCCCGAATGGTCATCGACTCTGGCGGCGGCCACTTAGCCGATATAATTTTCTCGACATATGGGAAAAAATTTAAAACATAAAATAAACATAATCCAAAAGCATTAAAAAAAAATTATAGCCAAAGAGCATGTATACATACATATATGATTTAACAAGGTAGCAGTATTTGTACTTAGACCTACATGTATACATTGTTTAATGACATTCGTCAGCCCTTTTGTTGCTATTATTTCGAAGTATGTACGTAATCTCTTGTGAATCACATGTATTTTTGTATTGATGTTCATGTCGCCCACAACAATTACATCTCTCTGTTTTTAATATGGTTATCTAAATCTAAATCGCAAAACACTTAGCTTGGGCGGTCTATTGTATATATTGCATGAATGTATTTTTGTATGCCCTTTTTTCTATTTCAATGTCAATAATTTCATAGAGAAACAGTACCAGCCTACGAGTATATTCTTTGATATGGAATAGTATATCTTAAAAATATGTATTACTATTTACCCACCTTTGGAATCTTTTCTATTAAAGAAAGACAGTTATTTCAGAAACGGCTGGACCGATCTTACTAAAGTTTTGAATACACATATTTTAGCCCATTTTACAAATTTCGTGTGAAGGATTTTAAGGAAATACTAACCACATGTTGAACAGGACGTTTTTGTTTTTCCAATATTTTTCACAATAAAGTACAAAGTGCGGTGAATTTTAAAATTCTCCCCAAAGTAGTTTTCCAGTGATACTGCCAATATAAAGAGACGAAAATCACATTTTTAGTTTTGATGTTATGGGGCAAATGCTCCAAAAAAGAATATTTTTTAGGAATTTTCATGTAAAGAATTAAAAGCGTATTTTTTTGTTACTGAAAAAAATTAAAAATTAATAGTCCCCTGCGTAGCTCGTATTACACTAAACTCCACATCCGATGCGATATATGTTTTATCCATTATGTCATATATGATTTGATTTAAAAGATCTTATATATGGTATGTAGTTATTTCATTGACATCGCTAACGCTAAATCCCGATTTATACCTATACTCCTACTACTCAGTTTTTGCTGGGCATTTTATCTGAGTTCTCTTTTAGTTCCGAATAATGCATTTACACTATTCATCTTTCACTCTCGCGCTTTGATGTTAGAGGTCTTTTTGTTTCCTTTATTTGCTGCCTTGTCGTAGTAGGCAGCTCTTGTCATTTGCGGGGTTTTTCCTATATTTTTAATAAAATGAGTGAGTAGAAAGATGGATTAGTCGCTTCAGTCTGTTTTCTGAACCGGGCATACGTCCTAGCATGTAGCTCTTATTATCAGCGGGGTTTGTCCTTTGTTTGTGATCATATGAGTGAGCATAAATTGCAGTTAGGTGAAGACGTATTAGATTTACCTAATACAATATTTGTATTAGACAAAAATGGGAGTGATAAATTTGTATGAATGTTGTGAAAAAGTTTTAATAATGCATAAAATTAGAACAGAGTAGGGAGGAAACATAGGGCTCATTTTCATTTTTTATGAGGAAATTGCTCGCTTTGCAATTATTTAAGTATAAACAAGACCAAATTCAACTTGCGTTTAGCCTTTGTGAAAAGCGATTTGAAGGGAAAAACAAAAACATGAGGCATACAATCGGACCTGAATAAAAATAGGCAGCAGGATAATGGTACAAAAGCTAAAAATTACCATACAACCACTAATTTCGAACAAAAAAAAAGGCATAACAAATTTTTTTCCATCCCCTGAAACATACAAGTACGGCTATATTTGTCCACCTTCCACAACAGCGACACAAGAATAAAGAAAACGTATAAAATAACGAAGTAACCACAAAAAAGAATGCAGGAAAAGGATAGAAAATCATGGATCATCGCCTCCACTTCTCACCATTTTGACTTAGAATTTCAGGAAATGCCCAGCAATAAATGAGTAGTATTTATAAATCGGGACTAACAAAGCTTATACAGGGTGTCCAAGTTTAGGTTTTCGTCCTTATAGCTGAAGATTCCTGAAGTTATAGCAAACAAAAAATTGTATATTAGGGGGGTCTATTTCGAGATAAAACTTCCTAAAATGCCGTAGCTTTCTAAAGGATTCAGCTTAAGAAACCGTTATGCATATTTTTGAAAGAGAATTTCAGCATGCATTTTTATAGTGGTTTGCAATAAATTTTTTAAATCAAAAATTGAATGGACGGTGGATTGGCCGATTTGGTCTTTTTCCTTCGACACCTTGATCTCCTGATCTAACGTCAATAGATTTTTTTTTCTGGGGAGCCATTAAAGGAAGGGTTTATTTGACTGAGATTTCAGGTCGAGAAGAGCCCCAAGAGAGAATAAATACAGTGGCAGAGGAGTTAAGAGGCATTTTACCAAACATTAATTTGCAGTCTGAAATCATGAAACGCGCTAGAACGTGCATCCAAAGGCACGGGCAACATTTCGAAAATTTACTATAAAAGCGTTTTGAAATCTTTAAGCGTAACGGTTCTTTTTAGGACCACGAAAACTATTTAAAGGGATATTAAATGAAAAATTTGCCTGAATAAAATAGTGGTTTGCAACAACTTCCATTGTTCGTAGGTGGAAAAGTCATACATAAAAATCGTAGATAATGAAGGGAAGACAAAAGTTTTGATAAAAAAGTTAACCTAAAAGTTGGAAATTTCGAATTAAACGCATTTTTCTGATGAAATTGGTCCTTTTCAAAATGTTAGGTTTAAAATGCCATAAATTTGGCTGACGTCCATCGAACTAGACGAAATTTTAACATTTTATGCATATTGAAGTTCTCTTTTTGAAAAATTTCTTAAGCTGAATCCGTTAGAAAGCTACGCCCTTTTAAGAAGTTTTACCTCGAAATCAGAGTTTCCTCACTTTAAAGGCCTATAACTTGGAGGGGGGTGAAAATACACTCCCCACAGCAATACAATTTGTTGCTTGCCATAACTTCAGGAATCATCAGCTTTCAGAACGAAAACCCAAAGTGGGACACCCTGTATGTATCGATTCACCGTTATTAAATTAAACACACATTTGTTATGAAATCAATATAAAATTTTATTGATTAATGAAGTACGCTCTATGGCAATTATAACTGGAGCACAACTTCGTTCATATGACCGCTACGGCTTCTATTGCAAGCGACTATCCGAAGGTCAAAATTATCGATGAATTTTTGAAGAATAAGTGGATCAGTGTCCGCAATTTCAGTTTGGATGTTATGCTTGAGATCCTGAATTGTCACTGGGTTATTGGCATTGACCTTACTCTTCAAATGACCCTACAGGAAAAGGTCTAAAGGGGTCAAATCGCATGACCTTGGAGGCCAATCAACTTTTAAGCTAAACTTGTAAACTAACCGAAATAATGCGATCTTCAAATTTCGTACGCAATAAATTGATTGATTGATGGCTTGTGTGGGCGGAAGCATCACCATGTTAAAGGCAGAGATTGTCCAGACCCAATCCATTCCATTCTGGACCCAGTAGGTGGACTATGTTGACCGAAAAATTCACGAATTTTACGAAATGTTGCTTTTACATATCGTCCATTTTCGTAATAAGATTGAATAACAAAAAGGCATAGATTCCATGACTAAAATTACCAAAGGTTGTATGGCATCTGCCAAAAAGATCAGCAACATTGAATTCAGCAAATGACAGTAATTGGCAGCCAACATCCACACCGTCTATTGGCTCGCCCTTTAAAATATGAGGTTAACCGTTTGTCTTCATTTTTTCCACAAAGCGCGGCCGTTTTTCTCTTTGTTCTTTCAACCCAAATTCCCACGATACTATTTAATAAAATAAAAACCCATTTAAAATAAGTTGGTAATGTAATTCAATAGTTTAAACGATAATAATTAGTTAATAATTAGTTCATATTTCTAATTCATTTAAGAAAAAACTTTCATCAGAAAAAATCCAGTGTTAGATCAATGCAGTCTAAACATTGGAAGATGAGTACATTTTTCTTGTCATTAGTTTGAAGTGATTATTTGTGGGCTTGCAACAAATATAATTTATGCTATGCTTTTTTGTGACAACGCATACAAAATTGATTAGCCATGCGATTTCCTTTTCTTTTACGTCAGTCACTAACGAAAATATCCGTTAAGCCACTGCGTTTCAATGAGGCAAACCAAGACAAAATTTATCAAGTTCGATTAGGTTCCGAAAGCAATTTTTTCCATAATTTTTTCCATAATTTTTTTTCGTTGTAGAAATAAGCTTCTAGAATTCGTCGACTGTAAGGTTTCGTAACTTCTTCTATTTTGTAGTAGATATGGGAGAATACGTTTCCATCCATTCATCATCTACTTCAAATGTTTAGGCCTATAAATGTACCCCCTAAGTTATTCAAGCTTCAGCAGCAATGTTTGGTATTTTCAATGCTAAAGTTCTTTGAGATTTTCCCTTATTGCTGCAATAGTAATTCTTGGCAATTTTCTATTATGTCTTTTTGGCCTCATAAGCTAGATTTTATGAAAACATTTTTGTCCTAAATATACCTCATGCAAAGGCAGTAAATATTTCTTATGACTTCACATGAAAAAGATCTAAAAGACGTAAATTCTCGGATTATATTACATTTTGCGCCATATTTCTTAAAATTTTTGTGGATTCTTTCGCCAATATTTTTATAAGAATCCCACGTCACTGAAATAATTTGTTAAACTGATAAAAGAACTTCAAAACATATTTCAAAAAATATAAATAACTTTTAGTTTTGCTATCAGTTAGCATTTCATGAATCTGCTTTGACTTCTGAGAGAAAAAAGTGCTGCAGTCCAAAACAATTCTCAAGAATCTTTTCAATGCAAGGTTACGTATTTAGCCACCTAGTTCCATATGGATTTAACTTCTTTTTTTTATAGATAAGAAAAAATTCTGACTGACATATTTTATAAGCTTTGTGACATGAAAGTTGACAAGCAATTCATTAAATTTTCGCAAGTTTCAGGGATTTCTCGACAAACTTTACCCGAAATTAGGGCAGATGAATAGCAAATGATAAATAGAATAAATTGAATGTTTTCGTTGTTGGCTTATAGCTTCGTGAAAACTGAATTCCTTTTTCCAATAACTAAAGAAGAATTATCACTAACCACTAATATTTCCAATTCGATTATTTTTCGTTAACAGTTTGCAGCATCGATTTCAACTAGCTCAAAATGCTTTGTTCTCGACTGACAGCCCTGATTGACATAAAAGTACGAATGTTTGACTGAAATGCACGAATTTTTGTTAATTAGAAACGTCAGCGATTTGATCTACAAACACAGAAAACTAATTTTTATTTAACTTTTCTGCCAAAATATCAGTTTCTACTTTGGCCATAACATTTGAAACTACTATTACTACAATGAAATTGTCACCAAGGTAAAAGACAATGTGAATAACATTTGCAATTTGCGCTGTTCGATTTGTTTTGTATGAGATTAATTGTTAAATCCAAAATCATTATTCCCCTACCTGAGCATCGAACTTGTCGAGCTCTAGAGGCTGAATAAAGTCAATGAATCTCGAGATGTTCAGCAGATGAGTCCCGAAATTAAGGGATGCCCACTTTCCCTTCTCCACCAATCCATACCTTCCTAGACTGGACCTGGGAGTCATACGACCAGTGATGAGGATCACTCCGGCTGAGGGTCCAGCATCTCCAAAAATAGCTTAGTCATGAACGGAGTATCCGGATACCTGGCCACTTCCTGTGTACAGCGGATCTTTGTACAGATGGACCAGGAGGATATTAATAGATACTTTCTCAAAAAAAAAAATACAAAATCCGAGACCGGTTCTCTTTAATACCGGGTGGTAGAACGGTGATTGAACCGACTACCGACAAGGCTCCTGGATTGTCCAGCAGAGGTAAGACTGTGGCAGACCATGGTGCACCATTCTCCAAAGGTAAACGCAACGATCCAAAAAAGAAACTTTGAAGGAGTGGTAAGACTGTTGCAAGCCATTATCCTACCAATCCCTCCTTTAGAGGAGGAACGAGAGGCTTAGGCGCATCGGCAATCCCCATCTAAGGCACCCAATATCAGACGCCGAAATGATTTACGCATTATCAAAACCTTCGAGTCCATTCCGGAGGTTGAGAGAAGTACGGACATAAAGAGCAGAGTTGAGTGCAAGTAATCTTCTTCTCTTTTAACCGAATTAGCCAATTCAGCTTCAGATATGTCGGTAACCTTTCCTAATATATATAGATAGCGACGACGACGACAACGAATAAACCAACGACGAACTAAAAAGGGATCCTTTACGATCAGAGGATGAAGATGAGCTCTTGTTCAGAATCAGAGGACTCGAACAGTACCGCAGTGAAAGTTCCTGTTGTAGACTGTAGCAATGATGCTATGGTTTCTTCAGATTAATCTCCATCACTCAAAAGGACTCGGCCGCACATATTCTGCGTCTTTCCAAAACCGCAGAAGACATCATCCTAATCCAGGAACCATGGATCGTAGAAGGCGTGTCTTATGGACTTGGGACTCCTGCATACGCTGCGCTCTATACAAGAGACAAAGGTAAGATTAGAACTTGTATATTCGTGAATCGTAGCTTAAATGTATTCTTAATTTCTACTTCTAGGGACCCCGACGTAATTGTTGCCAGACTGGAGACTGCCAAAGGCATCTACTGGCGGCCATCGACATATCTTGACCACGATCATGTGGGCCCACTCGCTGGAGCCACCCTGAAAAGGGTGGTATTGCACGCTGGAAGTCTAAGAAATCATCGTCGGGTGCGACGCCCTTAGAGGTGAGTCACTTTTTGATTACATTATAAGTATAAACCTCATTGTTTGCAAGATTTCCAATGAGCCCACTTTCATAACAATAAAACCGACGCGAAGTGCTAGACATTACTCTTGTCTCCGACAACATCACTCAAATGGTAACGAACTAGATGGTATCGTCTGAACACTCTTTTTCAGAGCACAAATTTAGCCTGAACGATGCTCCTCCCAGCTAAACAGCATTCCGGAATTATCGGAAAACTGATTGGCCAAAATACAGGGGAATATTGTTAAAAACACTACCCTCTGAACTCTTAAGCCACCGGCTGACACCAACTACTAGCATGACATGAAAGTCAAGGATTTCAACCTGCCTCTCAATCAGGCTATGGCTGCTTGTTGCCCTCTTATTGAACTTATAGGCAAGAAAAGGTCTCACTGGTGGATATCGGCACTGGGACCGCTTAGAAACGCTTGCATAAAACTTTTCAACCTAGCAACAAGCACAAGAAAAATTACTGAGTGGGACACATACAAGGAATCCCTTGAAATATATAATAAAAGAACTGAGGAAAGCAAAATGACAATATAACAGAAACCTCTGAGGCATCGCGGCTAAGAAAAATCCTTTCTACAAATCCTATGATGCCTAGCTGTTTGAAAAAAACCGATGGCTCTAGGACAACCTCAAGTGAAGAATCACTCAACCTGCTACTGTACACTGTACACTTACTTTCCAGGTAGCTCTCTATTCGCGGCCAGTGGCAACCACACAAGAGACAAGCTGCTTTGGGTGCTGCATAGCTTCAAACCATACAAGTCTGCTGGTCCGGACGTTATAATACCTGCCGAGCTACAAAGGTCCTCATATATTATCTCTTCTACGCTAGAGTATATCATGAGGAGCTGTGTAGAACTGATCCACATTCCACTGTCATGGAGAGAAGTCAATGTACTCGTAAGTTTTTAGTAAATTGATGTACCACTTTTATGGATGGCTCAACATGCCTACTGTAACAGAAAGCCGGTGGAAACGGCTCTGAACACACTGTAGAGAGTGCCCAATGGTCGCTTTCCTAGACATAGAGCTTTATTTGGTTTTTTTTTTGTGGTTGCGTCCAGTCCAAGGATGTGGCAATCTTTGAAAGATACTAATAGCCCGGGCTATCAGCATGCACGATTCGCAAACCCCAAGTTCTCTATTTCGGGGGTGCGTCTACGTACTTACCCATACCCTGCTGCTGGTTCGACATTGTGTACAGTATCTACTGTTCTTTGTTGTATTAGAGATGCCGTCTGAGTTTGATTTTCATTAGTGCTCTCTCCGACTCTCTCCAACCGCCGAAGTTCCTTCATTATTTTTGCTGCAGCCTGTTTCACCGCATTCCATATTATGCTTGATGTTAGCATATGGTTTACGATGTTTTCAGGAGTTGGTATCTCTTCAATTTTCTCCTCTAGTTCTCTGCACTTTGTTCTAAAGTGTGGGCACTGGAAAAATACGTACTGTGCATCTTCCCTGGCCGCTCCACAGTTTAAGCAGAAGGGAGATTCCTTCAGACTAAACCTGTATAGATATGATTGAAAGCAGCCATGCCCACTTAGGAGCTGACTTAAGTAAAAATCTACTTCTCCGTAATTACGTTCTATCCATTTACGAATATCGGGTATAAGTCGGTAGGTCCATATCCCCTTTGTAGACTGGTTCCATCTCTATTGCCACTCACTTGTGCTGTGCTGCTTTTCGCCCTGCTTGATATCTGTGTCAGTCAACTTTGACATCGTAGGCACTTTGTAGCTGAGTTGCCGGTATATCTGCTAGTAGCATTCCCGCAATGACATATTTAGCATCATCTGACACTGTCCGATATGCACAGCAAACTCTCACATTACATAGTGTGTTGACAGAGTTACTCTTTCTTGCGTATAACTTAATTTACTTACAGTACTTTCGCCCATATTGGTGCCGCGTACATTGTGATCGACTGCACCACCCTTGACAGAACTAGTCTCATTTGTTGTCTGGGTCCTCCTACGTTTGTCATTATTCTGGATAAGGCAGCGCTCACCTTTGCGCTTTGTTGCACGTTCTTTCAAGGTGTTCCTCGTACATGAGCCTAGCATCGATGATCATACCTAGGTATCTGATAGCCGGTTTTGATGTTATATCGTGATTGGCCACCATTCAATACATTCATTGCCAATGGAGCTCCGCCAGTTATGTGGTACTGGCTAACTCCATCGTCAGTATCGTAGAGTAGGAACCGATTGTCGAAGTAACTTAGCATAATTTTTATTAAAAACCGTGGCACCGTCATTGACCTAAGAGAGTGTACTATTAGCCCCTAGTTTGCAGAGTTGAACGCATTTTTGATGTCCAACGTTAATACGGCGCCGTATTTTCTGGTACCTCCTCTCCATCTTCTGCCCTGAATGGCTTCTTCTAGGGTCGTAGTTACCTTCCGAATATCATCTACTGTAGAGTGAGGCTTTCTAAATCCATACTGCTGGTTTGAGAGTCCCCCGGCTTCATCAATTGATACCTCCAGTCGGGTGCATATTATTTGCTCCAGTATTTCACCTATCATGTTTAGTAAGCATATGGGACGGTATGACTAGGGCTCATCTGGTGGTTTATTCACTTTGGGCAGCAGCACAAGACGTTGGTTTTTCCATTGGTCTGGAAAAACCCCTTCTGTTAAACACTTGTTATATATTTCCACGAATGCTTCTGTATTTATTTTGACGGCTAGCTTAAGGACCTTATTTGGTATGCCGTCCAATCCAGGTAATTTATTATTGCTAAATCGTTTGCATACATTCAGAAGTTCCGCTTGTGTAACTGGTGGGATCTCACCTACTTCCTTCGGTGGTTCTATATGCTCTGTTGCTGCTTGCGGTGGAAATAATCCCGACACTATTTTTTGCATCAGCAAAGGGCATGAGGGTGCCCTAGAGCCCTTTAGTTTTGCCATGACCGTCCTGCAGGCGGTACCCCAGGGATTAATATCTGCTTCCTAGCAGAGTTCTTTAAATCTGTTGTTTTTGCTTCTCCAAATGGTTAATTTAAGGTCGCTGCGCCTATTTTTGTATTACACCTGTAAATCCTGGTGGGAGGACTGACCTCTGGATCGCTGGCATAGTCTTCTAGCTCTATGGCATTTGTTGCGTAGCTCTGCTATCTCTTGGTTCCACCAACATACATACTGGTGGCCGGCGCTTAGTTGACGTTTTCGTTACAATAGATGGGTCGCAAGCCCTAGATACTGTTTTAGCATCCTCCGCAGCCATCATGTTTGCTGCTCTTGGGTTTATTGTGGATTCTCCAAAAATCAGGAAAAAGGTGTTTTCGTCCAGTGTGCTTGTTTTCGACCCCATTCGTTGTGCCTTCTTTAGAAGGCACTTCTGGGTTGCTCTCCGTCCTTGCACTGGTGGTCACTGTGAGTGTAGTCCTTGCTGACTTTCCATCTTGATCCTCGCACTAGGGAACTTGTTGCAAAAGTTACATCAACTCTGAAGCCTACGCCATTTCTGGTGAATGTGTGCTCTTTGCCCATATTAAGCAGTACTGAGTCAAATGACGATACTGTTTCTAGCAGAGCCCCTCCTCTCCTATTGATCCGTATGCTGCCCCAATTACTGGCTCATGCATTGAAATCGCTTGCTATAATTGATGGAGTACGACCTCTAGCATCATCCACGAGCTTATCTAGCATTCTCTGGAGCTCTTCCAGTGTTCCATTTGGAGATGCGTAACCACAGTTTATATATAACCCATTGACCTTCGCTCGGACGAACCCTATTCCAGGTGTCATCATTCTTTCTTCAAATGCGTAGTCTCCGCAGGTCCAAATTGCAGCTCTCTTTGAGGCGTCTGCTGCCCAAACTTTATTATCGAAGTTCCTATACTGCTCGCTTGCTACGGCCACATCAATCTTCAACTCTCGAACAGCTTGTTCCATAAGGTCCTATGCCATCTCGCAGTGATTTAGCTTAAGTTGCAGCACTTTCATATTCTTTGCAGTTTTTTGGTATGCATGCGTGTTTGGTATTGCTACTTCTTCTTTCTTCACAAAGGACGCATCTTGGGTCATTGTTGCAGTTCTTGGACACGTGGCCTTTCTGCCCACACTCGACGCATTTTTCGCTTCTGTTCACAGTAATTTTACACACCTTTGCAAGATGCCCAAAGTTAGGGCATCCGAAGTATCGTAGCGGTACTACCTTTTCCCGTATTCGGCATACCGTCCATCCGATTTTTACTCTTCCTACCTACAGAATATCAGAATATGTTTGGCAGCGTTAATCGGGAGGCTGATGACTGCTGTTTGCGTCCCTGCGTAGGCTGTCCTCAGGGATTTAATGGCTGAGACCTGAGTACCTCGCAGTTCCTCACACTACTCGGACAGGGTTTGGCATATCTCTTTCTTTGTAGTGACGCCATCTACCCTAGATCTTTGCATTCAATAAGCACCTCACTTCCGCAACTTTTCCAATTTTTATTCGGTGCTCTGAGGTTAACTCATCCGATGCTTTCTTGAGATCAGGCAGTAATCCTCCATTAACCGTCTTCCTTATGCGAGTTACATCAGAGCCAAGTCCATTTAACTCCGGGTTGGCCTTCACCTTTCTGAGTATATCACAATAGAATATTTCGCCAGTCTTCTTAATTACCAATGCATCCGGCTTTGGCCCTTATGGGTGGTTTGTTTCACCTTTGTTGCCCCATTTTTTGTGACGACGTCAGCGTATGATGGGTTCGATACTTCGGTGTTTGATCTAGTCCTTTTTCGTTTGGGTTATGGTAGTTGTTCCAACCACTGGGGAGCAGTGTTTGAGTGGCCTTAGATATTTTAATATCATCTATTTTATCCTTTTCGCCTTCTACTACACAGTTGTATTGTCTACGTATTGCACTTGCCAGCTTCCTTATTTCATGGTGAACATTATTTTTCCCTTTAATAAATTCCACCAGCGACGTGATGTTTGTCCCAAGGATTTTATGTCTTCATCGCTGGTTTCGGACGTCAAACCGCTAGTTGATGTTTCACCGAGCTGCTCGCTTCTGTGTTGCTGCTCACTTAATAGTGGTGTAGACGGCGTCTGTGTACTTATGCTCTCTTCTTGCGTTGCTCCGTCCGTTATTTTTAAAGGCGATGAACGCATCAGTACACTACTTCTTCTGAACGGTCTTTCTTCTGTTCTTTCGTTTCGTGTGTTTTGTTCTTTTTCTCCTGTTTTATTTATTTTATTTGTTTGTAAAAAGTTCATAGTTGGATCCCACGAGCATGAGGGACATTAGAGACTCCTGTAATATGGTAAGGATACGTTACAACCAGAGGGCGCCAGGTATCTGGAGGGCTCCGTTAGCGATGCTGTATGGATTTTATGTCCCAAACACCATTCAGGCCTCGGTAGGGGTCGCATAACGCCTTGCCTTAGGAGACAAAATGCCTATTTATGAGCGGCAGCTAGCCCTTTAATAACGTCAACACATCCGCAATAACGACTGCGTTATAAACTGAATGGGACTTCTGTTAGAAGATGACACATCTTTTGCAGAGGCATGCCGCAAAGCGGTGTCCTTTTATCCCTACTCTGCAACTTAGTGGTTAATTAACTGCTGATATGCCTGGAAGAGTGTAGTAGCAGGGTGATTGCCTATGCGGATGACGTTCCTATAGTCCTTGCAGGTACGCATTTCATTAAAGAACTCCAACAGCTAAGTCTTAACAGATTAACCCGTTGCGCGGATCGGATTGGGAGAATCCTATAAAACTGATGTTGTCCTCTTTTTCAGGAAATATAAAATTCCAAGCGTAGAACCTTCCTCAATAAACGGTACCAGTTTAGTCTTTTCAGATACAGCGAAATATCTGGGTGTTATTTTTGACAGGAAACACAACTGGATACCTAATATGTATTAAAGAAAGAGTAAAGAAAGTTTTATTTCTAAGAAAAGAGCCATTAGGAACAAGTGGGGCCTTCAACTTCGCATAACTCACTGGCAATACGTCTCGGTTATAGGACTGTCTGGTGGACTGCATTAGACTGCATTAGCAAACTACCCAAAGCCCAAAGAACAGAATGTCTCTGCATAAGCGGAGCCCAACGCACTAGTCCCTAGCTGCGACCGGAGCTATTCGACTTAAAGCGACAACACAGTGGACAAATAATTTATTTAGCCTCGCTAATATTCTTAATGCACTAGGAATTCTTGCAGAGAACATCCAGTTCCATACAGATGGATCTAAGACTGATAGTGGGATTGGTGGCCGTGTTTTCTCAGATATGCTTAATCTAAGCCTCACCTCCCGTCTTCTAAATTACTGTAGAGTGGTCCAGGTGGAAATTTGGCTCTTAAAGAAGTCCTGTCCTGGCTGAAAAAAATGGTGATATCTGCAAGGATATCAGCATCTTTTCGGATAGTGTAGCCGCTATCAAGTCCCTGGACTCAGTCTCACTAAATTCCAGAACCGCCGTTTACTGCTGATCATCTCTTAGGGAAATGACAGAACAATTCAACCTTCCCCTATGTTGGATGCCGGGCTGGGTGCTAACAAAAGAACAAACTTTTGGTGTCATCACTGGACACTGCCTTATAGGCAAGCCTGCAAGAAGATTTGCCGTCTTTAAAAATGATTTCTGCAGAATCTGCATGTACGGGGAGAAGGAGGAGACAATCCGCCACCTACTATGTACATGCCCAGATCTCTCCCAAAGAAAACTCCACTTAGGAGCTTTCTTCTACAATGACATAAGCGATCTAGCGAATATAAACGTTAACAGTCTCCTACGCTTCATCTTAAGCTCAAATTGGTTCCAAGAATAGGAGGATCGCAGATCCACGTGGCATCACAATGGGTCAATAGGCCTAAGTTGGATGGTCTTTCCAACAGCTACTCTTACCTAACCCACCCTAGCCTAATTTGCATGAGCTACTGGAATGTTATTTCGGTGAAATTGGACTAAAAATGATTTTAAAGGTTTTGGTTGTTACTATATTGCTCAAATTCCTGCGAATAGTTTCTAGGAAAAGGAATAAATGCCACGGGTTAAGCATACTGTGAGTGTTTCGTTTTTTGTTTCTCTGTTTATACTGTTGCTGTTAGTGGAGATCTCTCTTATCTTTTCTGATGTTGTTTCCTTTGAATTCTTTATCTGCTCGTATTTGTGTGCGAGAAATCCGGAGCTACAATAGGTTTAATGTCAGCGATTTCACTGCGCAGTGCTTTCATTTCATCTACCTCGTTATCGTTATTCTTCTTGGGAATCGGAGTTGTGTTTACATCGAGGAAAGTGGCGCATCTTGTTATCTTTGGCGATTGATGAGCTAGAGTTGTTGACTTTGGTAGTGGTCAATTTGGACCACCTACAACAACGTTTCGTTTTCAGTTGCAATTTCCCTTCTGGATGTTGCATATCATCATTTCTCTCTTTTAACCTTCTACTACATGAATTAAATCCTTAGCAGAAAAATGTAAAAGTCTTTTAAAATGGTTTTGTTTAAGGATTCTTGCTTAACCAACTTTTATTAAAATAAATTAATTTAAAAACTAAGCCATATACAATATACGTATAATTTTCTATGCATTAAGGATTACGATAACAGTGTATATTAATTTCTTATCCGCGTGGTGGTCTTGTAGGTTTTAAACAATTTGTGTGCATCGGGCTATCGTTTAGCGCAAATTCTTTCGGCTCTAGAATAGTGAGGACATCATAGTGTTGAACAACAACAGCGGCAACCAGTTACAGCTCCAGCTACAGGCCCGTTGCCCCAATTGACAGGATCTGTAAGCGCAAGTGCAAGTCCACATCCACAGTTAAATCTCACATAATCTCTGTTCTACAAGATTTCATTACATCACCCATCGGAAAAAGTTCCACTAATACAACTGGTGAGCCGCAGCTATCAGGAATGCAAGCGCCATTACCACCGCCTGGCCCACCGATGCTGCAGCAACAGGAAACACAAGATCAACAAAGGACCCGGGATCATAATCAGCAAATTATTTTAGAGAACGCCCAAACAATGATTAATATTCAACATTAGTTTTGCGCGGCAAGTTACGATGCATTTTCGGCGCTGATGTGCTGCTTTGTGTGCCAAGCACCAGTTGGTTTCCCACATGATCAAGAATCTTTCAGCAGAAACCCATTCCTCCCACTGAACCGAGATCACAAACTCCCTCTTCCCACTTTGGGCAAATGATGCCTCCGAAAGCAGAAATGTTTCGTGGGCCAACCACCACTGACATTCGCGGAACAATGTTTATGTTGGAATGGATCAAACTCGTAGACCACATCAAGAAATTCGCGGCCCAAGTTCAATACAAGGGTTCCTCGATAATGTTCGGGGTCCATTACCAAATCCAGGGCATCTTCTCGGAATGAAAATGCCGTTTTATCGTGGTTCGAAATCACCACTTAATTTTCCACTTTTCCCACTGAACGGACAACGCCGCTGGTCAGAAACGGCTGCGGGTGAAGTACGTGATGTTGAGTCTGTAATCGATGTCGAAAGTCAAATGCGTCGTTGGTCCACGCCGTGGGATGCTTCAAAGACTGATAAAAATAATAATTTATAAACAAAAGCAAATAGATTTTTCATTCTATGACAAAGTATATACAAACTTCGAATATAATATTGACATAAAATTAATTTTAGGATAAAACTTTATTTGTTCAGTGTTTGTGTAAAATTTCTTTCAATAGCGATAAGTTTGTACACCATTTTTGTATTGTGCATCGAATCATTTATCACTTTTATATATTTTTATGTATAAACCGTTTTGATTTTTTTTTATTTCATTTAATTAATTATTTTATAATGGAGAAAAGGTATTTTTTCAAAAATCCTAAAAAATATAAATTGTCTTAATATATGTATTACAGTCACGTCGGGCATTTAAAAAAAATTATATTCTCATTTGTTAAGTAACTTTTTTTTAGTATTTTATTGCTCAAACGTTCTGTATATATTTTCGGTGATAAATGTGTTCAATTTTGTATTAAATTTAAGAACATAACCTACATTTTACACGCTTTGTTGTAACATTTCGAGGTTTGGCTTTTTTGAGTGTATTTTTTTTTATGAAATTATCTACATATTTCTGCAGCTGTATATAAGTATTTATTTTCGAAATCAATTGAAGATTTTGTTTTAGTGTTTGCTAATGGTACATTTTATAACTGAACTCTTGAAAGTATAGTCACCAACATTTGGTAACGTTACCAAAGAAAGATATTAACTAAATACCAGAACACCTTTATGGTTAGTATAGTTTCTAAATAATAATCGTGCTATCAAAGTTTGCAGATTAGAAATAATTCTATGAATGGAGGACATTTACGCATGACAATATAAACCTTTTGTAAAAATCTATTTATAAGTTTTTCTCAGCTCTATTTGCTTAAACGGTTCACAAAAAAAAATGTAATGTGTATGCCATACATACGTTTATCGAATCCAACTAAAAGAAAGTAATACATAATTAAGAACTAATAGAAATATAAAAGGCAAATTAAATTAAACATAAGGTTCTGACCACAACTTTTTAATGTACTTATTTACCATGAAATTGAGTAAAACAATTCCTTTTTTCATTGTACCATAAACAAACTTTAGACTTTTGGCAAAAAGTAAACTGAGCGAAATTGACAATTCCATTGACATATCTGAGGATTTTTTTCCGTTTTGGAAAGGGACACAAGCCAACCTGACTGGAAAGGTTTTGATGTCTTTCAGAACGCTTTCGCTTAGAATTGCGGCAACTTCTTGTAGGAGTTAGTTGTAGCGGTAATGTATAAAAATATAACCTTGTACCACTTTTTTGACAGCAAGGGGATTCTGTATAATCCATGCATGGAATTGAGCAAATCAAGGCCACTATATATTTGAGATGAACCTTAATAGCTTGAGGAGCAGGAATATCTTTGCACTGTTTTTCTTTTCTGGAATAATGCCGTTTGGTGATGATTGGCTTGTTTCCGACATACGATGACAGCATATTTACGGGCTTGATGTCAAACCATTTTGCCAATCATGCTTCCACGACTGCTATACCAATTATTATAGAAATAACATTTTGTGGCTGACATGTTGAACCACTGTACTTAGATATAAGCTTTGTCACTATTTTTCCACGGACTCCTAAATTAGGTGCATTTTCGAAGAAGGTGTTATTCTGCTCTCCTGCAAACTTACAGCTCCACTAACAACTTGGTTCTTAAAACCCCACTTGTGTGGCTTGACTGGGTTATATTGCTCATCTACCGCAAGAAACTGTTTTGGAATATGTAGAAGCCGTGGCCTTTTTGCTTCTAAAAATGGCGTTATTTTAAAAACTTTGTCGTTTCCGTCAATTCCAAATGGGTTAAAATCTACTGAAGTGTTAGAAACTTTTTATTGTTTCTCACCTGTTGTATGTTATTACCGAAGATGGCAGTTGAGTACAAAGCATGTACGTAAATCACCATGCCGATGAAATGCTCCATTTTGGTTTTTAGTATGTTTGTTGACTTCGTTATGTTGTCTTGAAGAGCTGTTAAATTTGACTGGTCGACGGCGAACTGAATTAACTCCTCCGTAAAAAAGAGAGAGCATAAGAAATCTTAAAATGTTCAATGGCGAGGCTTAATGCGTTTGTAAACGTGCAAAATTACCGTTTCTGGAATGAGGCTAGGGTGAACTGTTTAGTGTGACCTTCACTCCATTGTGGCATCATTGGTCCTTTTTTTTTTTCTTCTACAAATAAGGCCGAAGTTCAGTTAGTTAATGACCAACATTAGATGGTGGTGGTCAGTGAATATTTCTTCATGTTTTATTTTTTAAATATAAAGACAACATTCTTCCGGACGACATGTATCATACAATAGTTCGAGCAGGGTAGTGTTACGTGCCATATTGCCTATATAACCATCGACTTACCGAGGACTCAATTTACGGTAGCGAAATGGACGACTGAATTAACCATCGAAATCGTGTGATTTGACCTCACTCCATTACTTCTTGTGATTATCTACGAAACATTCGCTGTATGCCGATGAATCTTAAACAATTTGGGCATTGGAAGGAATTATTAAGCGCACTATTTGTAAGAAAGGGCTTTAAGTACTTGAAGTAGTAGCCCAAGAGTGGACCAGAGGTTGTGCTTTATTAAAAACAGCCGAGCAAGCCGTATGCCTGAAGTCATATTCGAAACATAATGTCATGAACGAATTTACAATAAAATAAGATTTTTAATTCAAACTGAATTCATGTCATTGTTTAAAAAAAATATAGCTCTTTATTTATCGAAATTACTTAAACTTGTGCTTTGTAAATGATTTTGCAATCTAGAACTTACTTAAAACATTTAGTTGTATATTTTTTTGCAGCGGTCCGAAAATATGGTCAATGTGAGTTAGTTCACGATCAAGCGACCTAAACCCTGATGTGATGCTTAAAGTAAATATCTATCAGCATCACAATAATGGAATAGGATATCAAGAATGATATCTCCTATAATCTTAAAGTTGTTAGCTTTAAGACTCTTTTTGCATTTATTTTATAAAGCCACTTTGCAATTATTTCCATAAATGAAGAGACTTGAACAAGCCTTAATGATTTTGGATGAGAATTTGAATTCAATAATTTACACTTAAAGGAAAGATAAATTATCAGCGTCGATGAGTCCAGTGTTGAGGAAAATCCTAGTACTTCGATTCGTCATAGTGCAAAAGTTCATTCAAGATACCTTGACCTGTATCTATCGACTCTGTGGATGATTTTGCGAAAGGATCTTGACTTACGACCTTAAAAAATTTAGGTTGTTAACGCTGACGTCTTAATTTCGCTGATTGAGCATTTGAACAGAAGTCGGTTAATTTTTTTACCTTCAAATTTTATTCAGTGATAAAGCTCACTTCCATTTCAGGGGTTTTGTTAATAAGAAAATTGCCGAAAAATCCACTGATCTGGGTTATGGGCTATCGGCTTCACCTAGCCGTACTACTTTAAAAATTAAAGAAATCAAAATGTCACCGTCAATGGCACCCGATACAAAGCCATGATCAACGATTTTTTGTTTCCAAAAGTGGTGGGCATGGTCTGCAGGAATTCGTTTCAATAGGATAGCGTTCCATTCCATACATCGAATTATTGAAGGATGTGTTTGGTGACACCGTTATATTTAGAAATGGCCTGCAAGATCTTGTGATTTGACGCCGCTGGAATATTTTCTGTATGGGTATTTGAAGTCATTGGTCTGTGTGGGCAAGCCAATAACAAGTCCACTCTTGGAAGCCAACACCGAGATCACCATTCATGAGATACGGCATCAAATGATCGCAGTGTTCAAAATGTTAGCTCCTGAGATGCTCAGTTTTCATCATTAATGCCATAAAATTGTCTATTGACAGATTGTGTGAATTTTTCTTTAATCCTAGAGCACTTAA
This sequence comes from Volucella zonaria, assembly GCA_963966105.1. Taxonomy (NCBI): domain Eukaryota; kingdom Metazoa; phylum Arthropoda; class Insecta; order Diptera; family Syrphidae; genus Volucella; species Volucella zonaria. The sequence continues at coordinate 96,598,525 of OZ014531.1, forward strand.
AAAAATTATCCATTGTTTGCAAGGCACTCTCCAAAATAAATAATTATGCTCAGTATTTGTTTTGGCAGATAGTTTATTTCAAAAAAAAAACATATTCATTGCAAAAACCTAATTCACAATTTTGTTGCTCAGATCGATTCGCGATTTGGTCATTAAGTTCGTGGTTGGAAAGCCAGGGAAGGTGAGCTATGTGATTTACTTAAGTGAATGATAGACTGGTATATCAATCAATCAGCGGGCCACTGACAATCCCGAAAACGGACAGTAAATTCAAATTATCCGCACAAAGCCCAATCTTATATTTTTGATTTATGCATTAGGCAATACCATAGCGTTTGTACGTCAATACAAGAACAAGTTTTTGGCAGTTTATTTTTAAATACGAGAACTTTTCCAAATTTTATTTGCAAAAATAAAAATTATACAAAATTAATGTGAATTAATAGATGTGTAAATTAATACAACCCAGTCATGCTCAATTTATTTTAATCCAAATCTGTAATTGTTTCATGTTAATGGAAAACATTTTAAATAAAATTCAATGTGCCACACTCAAAAGAAGACCTCTGTGGTTTTTCATTCACGTGGAACATGGAATATAAATTAATTAAAATATTTTGCGTAGTTTCACGTGTCGTTTAAAATATTGCATATTATTTTAATATTTACTTTTTTATTTGTTTCTTTTTTTATTCTGTTGAAAAAATGAATTTACTTATTTACTGTACAACCTTACAACCCATTAAAATGTTAGAGAATAATTCAATAAGATTAAACCTGTTAGAAATATTTCAAAGCAAATTAAATAATAATAATTTATTAGAGTCAAAAACGAAGTTAAAATTGGAGAAATTACAAATTATTAACGCCAATGAATTTCCATGATAGTCGTGACCGCGTCTGGGCTTCCTATAGACTGATAATTCAATACCCACAGATCCGTTGAAAACACCAGGCACTCTCCTGTTTTCAGATTTACTTCGACATCCAAGCAGAATTTTTCACAAGGCAACTTTGGAATCAGGTGAATGAAAATTTCACCACCTAGCTGCTGGATGAATATAAGTCCATGGACATACAACTCCTTTTCAATTCCCTTAAAATTGTTTGACATCAAAATCCAGCTGGAGTAAAATGGCTCGAAATGAAGAGGGTAGTAATAAGGTCTTCGGATGAACTTCCTTGAAGCTTTCACAGCCTTTGACTGGCAATTTCGTAGCTGCAAAAACCACTCATCGTCAATGGTACTCTCTACAATTTTATCCAATGCCGCACCAATTGTGAAGAATTTCTTAAGCATAAGATTTGTTTCGACATCACACGGATCGCTATTTATAAATGCCGCTTGATTGTCCAACATCTTTTCCATAACTTCCCACATGGATACACTTGGGTGCGAGTCGTTAATGATTACAGGAAGGCCCTTTTCGAGATGCATTTGTTCAATTTTAGAGTAGGTAACATTGCTTACTCTTGAAATTTGTTCTAAAAAAAAAAACATTCTCTAACACTTTCAATTATTTTTCTTTTTATATGTCTCACCAAAGTTTTCGCACAAGACACAATTTGCTCGGTAAGTCTCATGTTTTCCTAGGGACGAGCTTGTGATGGTTTCCATTTCTGTTTTAAGTGAATTTTTATAAACTAAACATTTGGCATTATATAATGGAGTCCAACTCCAGAATGGCAACACTTCGAGTAGCAACAAACGGCCCACTGCACTAGATGACCAGGATATCACTTCCATATTGTTGCATAACCACCAAAGGAGAGTAACTAAGCATGTAACTATGGAAGCTCTCCTCCAAAATCGCCATCGACAAGTTGAAATAAGTGGCTTACATATATCCTTCAATTCAGTTGGTGTAAACTTTTCCTTTTCACAAAAATTTAGAAAATTCTCAAAATCTTTTTCAAGTTCGTTGCGTATGGAAAGCATTTTACTACAGGACAACTTGTTGCACGAAATTACCGTAGAAGACTTAAAAGTTCACTGAAATACCGAGACATTTTGCCTGACATGGGTACGGATGGATTCCAGAATGAGGACATGCGCCAGCATCCGGTTACTGTGTAACTGGTTTCCGTTGATAAGCGGGAAATCTAATTTTCTATCACATTAGCTGCGAAAGGAAAGTGTTCAATTGAAATTGTTGTGATACATCTGAGTCCTTTGCGGGAGTTAATAACAGAATTTGAATTGTATAGGGGTTGAAAGAAGTCTAGCGATAAATGGGTCCTTCTTTTAAATTTATTTATTTCAAGAGTTGTTTTTTTCTGTCTTGAAATAAAGGGAGTTTTATATTGCATGTTATTTTTAAAAGCTTTCTTAGAAGGACATCTTTTTTTTTGTGTTACTTTATTGCCTGCATGTTAGTGATATTCATTTATACATGTCGCCGGCACAACATAATGCTACTACAATATACGACAACTTTTATAGCATTTCATCGCATCTGGTCAAAGCCGAACGTCTTTAGTCTCTGTAAGAATAATATGTATAGTAATATATACTAGCGGAACAGATAGGCAAGCTTATAAGCAATAGTTCTCTTATATCTAACGGTCTCATGTACAAGTAAGTGTCACTTAACAAATTATTGATTGCCTGGCCCTACCGGTGCTGTAATTGAGGACCAAGCTTACAATTAAGCGGTTCATTGGCGAGCCATAGAAATTTTATTCGAAACCGTAATTTATTAATAATCCATGCACTGTAGACCAACTATCTCCAATGATTAGCATGAGTTTCTAAAAAACATTATCAATTTATCTCAGCGAAGATTTGGAAATATAAATTTATAAACCAAAAAAATATCTGAAAATTTTTTGAGTGTTATTAGGTTAGTACTGGTCGGTATCAACCTGGCGATTTCCAGTGCTGCAATTATGACTACACATCAATTTTGCTTATCTTAATTCTTCGTGGTAGCTGGTCTCGTTGAACTAGACTTTAACAAATACTATAATTGACTGGAAGACGTACGGCTGATCAGTTCAAAACACTGAATGAACTTAGCTTTAAAAGCCAACATGGCAAATATCTTATATACATCAGTAAGAATTTTTACGATTAGTCAGGATGCTGAAATGGAAGATGGAGGAACGGTGCCACTCATGTCCCCGAATATTTAATACTGACTTCGTGGTATTTCAATCTCCCTCATCCAATGGATCATAAAAAGGCTTGTTCTTCCAGGCCGAGGGGATAAAGATGGATCTATTGTTGAAGACCCTACAAAACAAAAATTGGACAACGGGGTTCAAATATACACATAGAATTGTCCAACTTTGAATAGGCTGCATGCAGCGGAATAATTAGCGGTGGGAGCGGCTGAGCGGCGGTTGCTACAAAGAAAACAAACAGCGTCTACTTCGGTGCGGACTTGTTGTAAGCGGCAGATTTGGACAAGAAGTCTTGAGTTTCGGACACGTAAGGGAATGCCTTATAACAATATGAATCAATGCTCTATTCGCCAACATCAAACTTATGTGAATGTCAAATCCATTTAAGATGATTTATCTTCAAAACAAGAAGGGAAGATATTATTGGCAGTGCTGATGGGAAGCCATCACGACACAAGGTCTCACGGACTAAGACTAAGTGGCTTTGCTGCCACTCGGAACATCATTAAGGGAAGCGAATCGTGTTCTTAATAACCACAAAGAGGCATACCGGTCACCTGATCTTCAAACCGTCGAATAAATTGATCATGTTATGATCAAGTACTACAGATGTCCGAGCGGGACCATTACCTAGTTGTTGCAACCAAAGTACGTCTACGAATACCTCAGACATCACTATCACGTATTCCTCTACCTCTCGACAAACCCTATGCAATCACGATCTCGTACTTTAGACCAGTGGCTTCGATGCCAAGAAGCTGTCACCACAACTGTTGTGCTGGGTTTTACCCGACTACCTACTCAATGGTTTGATGAAGGATGCGGGCAAATATACTCGCATCCATGGTAAAAACTCCCCTACAAAGCGGCACTGCATAGAAGAACAAGAGCACCCCTACAGCTCTACGAGCAAAAGAGACGGGAAGAATAGCGGTTTGCCTGATGAATACTTCAGAAACAGTGTTCGGAAGTTTTTTTTTTTTAAAGCGAAAAGACCGTATCAAAGCAATAGTACCCCAACAGAGGCATGTGCAGATGAACAAAGATACTTAGTAGTAGGTTTACAGCCGGTAATGAGAATATCGAAAAAAATACTTGAGCGAGGAAAACCCAAATTCTGCTATCAGGTGAAATGAACTCTTCAACCCCGACGGTGAATGTCGCAGGAATCCCTTCGCCTAACCGAAAGTGAGGAGTATCCAATCTTTAGTGCAACATGGTTGCTCGACCGGACAGACGTACTGGGAGATGACTTGCTAGAAAATTTACACCGACTCATTTTTCAGATTTGGTAGGGAAAAGAATGGAATCTAGGCACTATTTTTCCGATCCACGAGAAAGGAGACCCTCTTAACGGCACCAATTTTAAATCCACCAGTGTGAACGCCTGAAGCCATTTATCAACGATTTTCATTCCAAAGCCATTTTCGCGAAACTTTTTTTTCAAAGGCGTCAGCCTGCCTTAGTGTTAGAAGTCTTCATACGCAGGCAGTCTTAAAAAGACTTTTGCCAATATCTCACCTCCTCAGGTAACTCAATTGAATAATGGTCTTCGTTTATCCAGCTAGGATTCCGGTGCTCAAACCGACTGTCTGTGAACCAAGGCTGGTTAACAATCCGAAGACGGGCAAAACAATGGTGTCGCTAATTTCTTGGAGCACATGGCATTTAAGGGAACCTCCAAGCGTTCGCAGACCGATTTGGAATTTGAAGTCGAGAATATGGGTATCCACTTGAATGCTAACACATCCAGGGAACAGACTATTCAAAGTTGGGAGAATCCGAAATCGAACATGAATGGTCGGGAATTCTGCGCGAAATGAAAGAAGTCGAAAGCAATTTGCAGAAAGTCGTGTTCGATCATTTGCACGCAACTGCGTCCCAGGGAACTTCATTAGGCCAGACCATCTTGAGAACCACAGAGTACATTAAGTCCATTGGCAAAACTGACTTAGACTACACCAGCACCCACTACAAGGCTTCTCGCATTGTTTTGTCAGGTTGCCGGTGGTTTTAACCACAATAAACTCCTCGGCTTGGACAAGCAAAACCTTGGAAACTTGCAAAATACCTATGAGGGTAAGTCACCAGTAGTCATCCCATACCAATTCATTGACTCTGAGATCAGTGTTCGGGACGATTCATTGTCGCCATTGCTGTTGAGAGCTGCGGATGGATCGATCAGGATAATATTCCATTGATGGTTGCCAGTACCTTAATTGAACCAGGGTGGTGGCGTTAATAACGCCTCCGACTTGGCTCGCCACAGAAAAGCAAGGCTTACTGGGCCGAATTTTGCAATTTTTGGAAATTTATTTAGATATGATATATTCTTCAAGCTAACAAATAGATCATTTCTACTGACTATGAAGAAAACATTCGTAAAAGTTATTAAATAAAAATTTAAGCCGAGTCTAGTCTTCCTTGTGTATGATTTTATAATGTTGCTAAGTCCCTATGACGTTTTCATTGACAGGTAATTCCTTTCATATGTCTGCACCCATAAGACCGTAAAACACACTGGAGGCAGCGTCATTATTTGAGGTTATTTTTCTTGGTTCAATATTTATCGTGTAGATGGTATTATGAAGCAAACTAAGTATCATGCAAGGAGATCCATTACAATACAATGCTTCCGTATGCAAAGGAATTGCTGCTAAAATGCAAACTACAGCAAGATAATGATCCTAACCATATGACTAGGTCGGTGAACCAATGGTTAATGGGTTAAAAATTGACGCCTTAAATTGACCAGCGTAGTCCAGTGTGAACATGTGTACTAAGTTCCCGGAATGTATTCAGAAAATTGGAAATACAAGTTTATTCATCTAAATCTATATTTTCCCCTTCAGAGTAATCCCCATCGACTGCAACACACTTATGCCAGCGCTTGATTCAATCCTTGAAACATTTTTTATATTCGATTTCCGGTATGTCCTTCAGTGCTTCCTGCGATTTTTCCATTACTACCTCTCGGCTGCTGAAACACGTTCACCGTAGTGGTTGTTTAACTCGATTGAACAGAAAGAAGCCACATGGAGCCAAATCAGGTATTTGTTGCATTTTTCGTCCAAAAATTACGAATAAGGATGGCACTGTGCGACGGTGCGTTATCATGGTGCAAAATCCACGAGTTTTCTGCATACAATCCTGTTCTCTTTCGGCGAATTGCTTCACGCAAACGTCTCATAACGGCCAAATAATACTATTTGTTTTCTGTCTGGCTTTTTGGCAAAAATTTATGATGCACTACACCGTTGTAATCCATGAAAACCGTGAGCATTGCCTTCTTTTTTACTGAAAACGACGTGGTTTTTTTGGTTTCGGCTCATTTGGTGAACGCCATTCACTTGCCTGATGTCCGGATTGTATGTCATACTCATAAACCCACATCTCGTCTTCAGTAATGAGCCTTTTGATGAATGTGGGATCGGATTCAGCCTCGCAAATCATCTCTTTTGCGACGTCAACACGGTCTCTTTTTTTGCATGAAATTGAGGTCTTTTGGCACCAACTTTGCTACACGACAGAAACCCAAATCATTAACCAAAATTTCTTGAACGGATCCACAGGCAATGTTCAAGTCCTCCGCTATCTCTCTGATGGATAATTTGCGGTTATTGACCAACATTTCTTTTACTTCATCAATGTTTTCGTCGGTTTTCGATATCGATGGTCTGCCACTGCGTTCATCATCTTCGATTGACTCACGACCACTTTTGAACCGCTCGTGCCACTGGTAAACGACCCTTTTCTTTAGAGAATCGTTGCCGAGGCACTTCTCCAACATTTCCAACGTTTACAATCCGTTTTTTACGCAAAATTTAATACTCGTACAATTTCGTTGTTGCCAATTCAAATCCATTTCTAAAATTGTAAAAAATCGCCAACACACACACAGAGATAGATGTACTCTTGGCTACGTAACTTTTGCAAATGTCAAGCTATGACGCTAAGATTTAGAGGGAATGTTAACAACAGATTTACCAACTTAACAGAAAAAACAGAACTCAAATCGGAACAACGGTAGCGCCACACGGTGGTGTGGTGTCGGAACTTTTTGATCAAGGTGGTATATACATGTACACACAAATTACGCCACAAGTCCAATTCGCTTTTGGAAGGCGTATGTAAAGGCCGTAATAAACATTGCGTTTTGTTATTGTTTTATACGTGTGCTTATCCAATTCCCCACTTCAAATTCTGAAAGAATCGGTAGCATTTTTAATTTCACCTACTGGGGGATTATATTTCCACGAAGGACAAGTGGAAGATTTTCTCTTTCTCCGTAGGTGAAGGTTTCTTTTTAGCTTCTGGCACTCGAACTGTCTTTTGTGTTCGAATACAATAAAAGTAGCTCCATCTGCTACTGTCAAGTTACTTTAAAAAAGATAGAAGATGATGTAACGCTAGTAAGTAGATGTTGTCGGCATATATTATATTCTACTTGATTAGATTAAGCAACTGTAAGCTGGCTGTTCTATTTTTTATACACATAGTGGTTATTAACTTAATATATCGACTGCTCTAAACTCAGGCAAAGTAGTTCCTTGACCATCAATCCACGGACTCCCGATTTAAATTCAAACCATTAAGTAAAATAGAATCCAATTTGGAGAATACTCGTACATAACGCGTATCAGTAAAAATGTCGAAGGCCACACCACCACAATCAAAAGAGACCTCTTTCATATGACATCTTTCTAATTATACTAACTGAAAGTCTCACTTTGTCTACCTTTTTCATTTTCGGGACTTTGCACCTTATTGACAGCTTAACATTACCATTGATCTTCAATCCCGTCAAATGGGTGTTCATCGTTTTAACCGTCCACGCATACGTATTGTATCTATGAAACAATAAAGTTTCACTTGTTGTTCTAGAAAATGCTTACTCAAATTTACGTGCAGAATTTTGGTTTTTCCAAATTAGGAATCTTTGAAACCAATGTAAATTCAATGACAATTGAAAAATATGTATCTACTTCTTGCAATGACCAAACTATTTAAATTCTGAAACACTTTGCTTGTGATTAATTCGATCTGGCGATGCTATTGAGAATCACTTTAAATCCGATAATTCGCACCGCCATCAACCGCCGCCAACTGTGCTGCATAAAACCGCGAAATTGCGGCGTCACTGACCGACTGGCATTCGAGTTGAACAGTCAAATTAGATCATGTTCAGTGATTGTGTGTCGGCGGTCTGCAGGCCGGTATAATCAAATTGCAATTGCCCATAATTTGCATAATTGAAAGCTGGTGAGCAACTCTTTGAGGAAGCGGGCGAAAAACTTCCAACGTATCTTCTGACACGACCGACGATGGCAATAGCCACTTTAATTGTCTAATGCAGGTTGTGGGCAGTGCAATACCACCAAACCAGGATAAGGGCAATTTAACGTTGGCGCAAATTGTTTATAGCCATCTGGATTTGATGAATGCTTTGGGAACGCTGCTAGTTCACAGATGTGATGTAATTAGCACGTAATTTGGTTTTTGTTTAGAAGGGTATTGCAGTCATGATAGAAGCATCCAATGTGCTTGATGAGCAAAATTCATGATGTGGTTATTCATTTGATTTAAATATGAGAAATGATATTTAAATCCATAAGCAACGGCATCCGAATGGCAGCAGCCTGACTCCGATTGTAGTCAATAAAGTGCGGAAGCAGTTTCACAACAATTATATTGCAATCAGCGAAGCAAAATATGCCCCTATTAAATAAACCTTAAATAGGATTGAAGGATACAATAAATCTATGTAAGTAAGTTATATGTAACACAATAACTTCTACATTAAAAGTACCAGGGTGGATAGCCACGCAATCCACTGTAATACTACGCAACAATACCATGTTTAAGGTTAAAGATTTCCTGAAGGATTTGACGACGTCTCGAAATAATACTGCTGAGCGAAGTGACAACTTTAAGATCTTCTTAAGCTGCTTCTGGAGAAAATAACAGTTTCACTGCTATAGATATTCACCACACCTAAGCCAGAAGCAAGCAGTAAAATAATATTTTTTCCAGATTAAACTTACTCCAGGAAGTAATCTCGATTATTCTAAGAAAACGAGCGGCAATGTTTTGCAATGTGTTCATTACAGAAGGTATGCTAGCACACCACGTAAGGAAGGAACCACAACTCAAAAAGTAGGCTTTAAGTAAAAATGAAGCATATGGCATGGGACAGACTGGTTTTTTTCCTGTCAGAACCTAGCACTCAGACAAAGAACTATGTATTCTTTGCAAGTTCCTTTTAATGGAACTTCGAAGAAAGATGAGAAAGCGCTTCAGTGATAACGTGATAAAATAAAGTACCAGCACACACCACTTGATACGATCGTAAGCCGAACATTCACAGAGCTCCGCGGTGTCATCATCACTTTCACAGCAAGCGTCACATGATGTTGTATCACTTATGCGCATCACATTTAACTGCTTAGCAAAAGCATAGTGACCCGTCAATAACGAAAGTAAGGTAGGAACTTTATAATATGCTCCTCGTAAGTTCGCCTGTTCCAGACGAAAGGCAAATCGTCGTCAATTTTAATAGGGTGGTAATCAACCGAGGAGGAACCTCTGGCTTACTGAAGAATAACTTTTCTATAACTCTCCACGACCTGCAGTAAATAAGCACTAGAGAAGGTTCAAAAGAATCACTCTATTGCTAGGTTATTGAAGGCAGGTCACGCAGCGTAGTCTTACCGTACATACACAAACGAGGCCATCAAACTGCTCAAAGAAGATACCATATTTCTGACTAATTTCAATTGTCAGGCTATCTCAAGAAATCTAGCGCAACTACTTGTCGGAACCTTCATTATGCAATTGAAAATAATAAAACAGTATAATTGAAGAACAGAACGTGCAGAAATCTCAGCGCCACAAGTCTTCAAGCGCTACTACCCATTATGACGAATGCCACCAGTGGACTACATCGAGAAGACCTACAATTCGTCCACGGCCTCTGTCTTCCGAACACGTTGTAGAACGGCTTAGTAATCTGACAAGAAGAATGGGAATTTTTAATCCTTACGCTGTTAACCTCCTGTTCATACATCTTAAGGCGAAAAATCAGTAGTACATTGGGTCTCTCGACTATAAACTTTCCTCAACAACATCAAGCGCAATCTGAAACTAAGAAAACCTACCCTGTCGAACGCTGAGGGCATACGCCGGATGCAACATCGATTGTTTTTTTTTTTATAAGAGATTCGAGTACCGTTAAAGTGCTTGTATACAGCGCGGGCGAAGGATAATCAGGGAGGTACCGATGAACGTTGGTTCTTAATGTCTTAAATGTTTGAAGGTTATAATGACTAGGAAATAATGAGCTAGGCAAGGTATTCAATAAGCGAGTTGTACAGCTCAGTCTTATTGCACGGTTTTTAATCCTATCTAGCAGGTGCAGAAAGGTTTTAGGCGCACCCGAAAAGATGTGGACACTGTACTCCAATTTCGGGCGAATAAATGCCTTTCAAATTGAGGCCTGAACACAGGGGGTGAAGTATTCTTTACATCGCTTCAGGTAACCTTTGGGGTCCTGCATGGCGATTTATCGGGAAACTAATTACTGTTTAAAACAGTTATTTGACCAGTAGCGCAGCAATCAAGTTCGTAATGTAGTGCTTGCTTTACCTCCTCGAGGTGGTCCCCGGGCAATTACGTGTATAAGTCCTTATACAGATAGGCCAAAATTGCAAGTGTGAGATGCCTAGACTAGGTAACCTGAGCCAGTAATCCGCGTTTCCGAAACCAGCCCTCTACGGAAACCGACTTAATGCCTCGGATAAGGACGACTTTTGGCTATCGTACCCGGAATAAGATTGGTTTCTGGAATGTGAAGACGCTCCTTGACTCTCAGAGTGAAGGACCTCAGAACGCCAGATTCCTTCAATTAGAACATGAGTTTATGCGATATAAGCTGGGCATATTGGGAGTAAGCGAGATAAGTTAGTTAGATGCGAGTGAGTACCAATCCCCAACGCGTAACATTGTAACACTCCCTGCAGCCGCATGATGATAAGATTCTAACGGCCAGATTCCGGACGAGAGTACGTCGTGTCACTATACAATGTTACGCGACCACGGATGGTTTGTCTGAGGAAGAAAAGCAGGCCTTCTACAACCAGTTGCGAGCTGTTTATAATGCAACACCCAACGGCGACATTGTCATTGTGATGGAGGACCTTAATGCCAAAGTAGGCAGCGACAACGGAGGGATCAAACATGTTATGGGACGGAACGGATTAGACAACCGCAATGAAAACGCCGAAAGATTTGTTGACTTTTGCAACGCAAATCATCTTGTCATAGGTGGCACCACGTTTGAGCACAAGGCCTGCCATAAAATCAGTTGGGTGTCAACTGACAGGCAAGCAACCTCCAACCAAATCGACCATTTTGCCATGAGTCGCCGTTTTAGAAGTAGTGAAGTAGTCTTCTAGACGTCCGAAACAGACGAGGAGCGGACAAGGGGTTGGTACGAGATCACCATCTTATGATAACCACTGTCTAATTACACACTGCTGCCGTTCGAAGATCTAACGACACAAGAATACCTAGGTTCAACGTAGACCGACTGAGAGTTCCCACAGTGCGCCAAGAACTAAGGGACCATTTCTCACGAGGGGTGGAAACAATCAGCAGCTCACCGCCCGCCACCATCCAAGGTCATTGGTGTGCTGTGAAAACTGTTTTTACATTAGGTGCTGAAAGGATTGTAGGTCGATCGCAGGGAAGGCATAGGGCGTGGCTTTTCGAGGATACCTGGAGACGAATTTCAGCAGCTCCAGCATCAGGGATTCCCTATATCGCATGAAGATGAGAGAAGTGCAGCGTAGCGTGAGAAGTGACAAGCGCAGTTACATCAATGCGCTGGCCACGCAAGCAGAAGAAGCAGCAGCGAGGCGCGACAGCAGAGCCGTCTACAGAATCACCAAAGAGCGTATAGGTGGCCGAAGCTCTACTCAACACTCAGTGAATGGCTTAGACGGTTCATTGCTAATATCGGATGAGGATCAACTGAAGAAATGAAAGGATCATTTCGCTTCGGTACTAAACCGAATGTTCGCCAACAGTATGCATCCAAGTCAGACTGAAGTGTCCGTAGAAAGAAATTCCCGAATTCGCACCACAACCCCCTGTAAGGAAGAGATTATTTCCGCGATCAAAGCACTGAAAACCAATAAGGCGGTAGGACTTGACGGAATACCTGCGGAGCTGTTTCTAGCTGCGCCAACGGCATCAGCTAAGCTACTGTTCCCACTTATCGGGAGAACATGGGAAGCCGAGAGTTTTCCGGACGAGTGGAAGAAGGGAATGATCGTCAAGCTCCCTAAAAAAGGCAATCTAATGCAGTGCGAAAACTGGAGAGGTATCTGCGTTATGCCTGCTGTGGTCAAGATAATAGCTAAAATCATCCTGGAGCGAATCAAAGAACACCTCGAAGATACACTCGACGCCGCACACGCAGGTTTCCGCTCTGGATCCTCCTGTGTCGACCACATCAACATCTTGCGGATCATCATCGAACAGTGTATTGAGTACCAATCACCACTTCACCTGCTGTTTATCGATTTTGAAAAGGCGTTTGATATTGTCAATCGGGAATTTATCTGGCGTGCCTTGTGCAGAAGAAGCATTCCGGATAAATTAATAGTAATTATCAAGGCTACATATGATGGGTCCACATGTTACGTCTTACACAGAGGCAGACTGTCTGAGGAACTCGAAGTCTCAAGCAGTGTTAGGTAAGGCTGCATGCTTTCACCAATACTTTTTCTATTGGTGATTAGCGATGTGCTGAATGCGGCCTTGTTAACAGGAAATGGAGGAATTCGATGGACTCTTACATCTGAACTCAAACACCTTGACTACGCCGATGAAGTGTGCCTTCTGTCTCACAGAATAATGGAGCTTCACCAAATGACAACAAACGTGGAGAGGGAAGCAGACGTCGTTGGGCTGAAAATTAACTTGGCAAAAACAAAAATGATCAGCCTTAGACCAAATTCATCAGCTCATATATGTATTGCTGGACAGACGTTTGAGAGAGTAGAAGTAGTAGTAGTTTCCAATATCTTGGGGGTATTGTCTCAACCGATGGCGGAACTGAACTGGATATAGCCAATCGCATAGGCAAAGCAAAATCTGCGTTTGGGATGCTATCCACAGTTTGGCGAAGTAATGCAATTAGCTTAAACACCAAGCTACGACTGTTCCGTTCCAACGTTGAATCCGTACTCCTATATGGATGTGGTACCTGGAGGGCGACCATCACTATCACGAGGAAGCTGCAAACGTTTGTCAATAGGTGCCTACTCTACATCTTAAGGATATTCTGGCCAAGCCGTATCTCTAACGAACAGCTTTATCAGAGAACGGACCATGAACCTAGAGGCACAAGCCTACGACGACGAAAGTGGCAGTGGATTGGTCACACTCTCTGAAAGAGTGACAGGTACATAGCTAACCAAGCTATGCAATGGTACCCGCTTACTCAGGACGGCAGGATGAGCGGCGGTCCTAGGACTACGTGACGCAGAACAGATGAGAAGGAAGCACGGCAACTGGGAACAAGTTGGGGAGAGCTGAGGCACATTTCCAGAAACCGCACTCGATGGCGCGTAGGCACAGTAGAAGCCCTAGGATCCACAAGGGGATACAGGAACGAATGAATGAATTGAGGAAACTTAGAGTTTTCGCCGCATTTGTGGGGACATCGGATATATGGTCAATCCAACGTAAGTTATCACTGATACACATACCGAGAATGGAAAATTTTTCGGTTTCGACGATGCAAGCGCCATTCATGGACAATGGCTGGGTGTTCAAATTTCGCTTTAAGGACAGCAGACAGCATTGTGTTTTGGAAGCATTCAATTCTACTCTGTTAGTGGTTCTCCAGTTAATTATGCTGATAATATCAGAATTTAACGAGCTTAACATACGCTGGCGTTCCCGCTCCACAGCCGATGAGCAGCGACGAATATGAAGAACAGAGAGTGCTGTTGTCAGCAAAGGAATATATTGGATTAGAAGCAGCAGACAAGAGATCAATGATGAAAATTAAAAAGAATGTCGGAAACAGAACAGAGCCCTGGGGCACACAAGCATTTGAAACCATCCAAGACAACTTGAAAAGTAGTTTCTAATTCATTGAAGAAGAGACGCATCAATCCAAAACGCACACATTTTCGACAAAAGAGCCTGATGCTAAATTCTGTCAAATGCCTTAGAAATATCAAGTGCAACTATCTTGCTTTTACCAGATTGATGTACGCTATGGTTTCACTTTTCGGTGAGACTTGCCATCAGACCACCTGTGGACTTGTTGCCTTGAAAACCGTACTGCTGGCCATTGAGAAGTTTTTGTTGTTCGAGATGTTTCATAAGCTGACGGATTATCAGCGTTTCAATGACCTTAGAAATAAGGTACGTAAATGCAATTGGTCTGTAGGAGGAAAGAGAAGAAGATCCACATTTTTTAGGGACAGGCTGGACAAATGCTGTTTTTCATCTGCTTGGAAAGTGTCATAAAGAGTAGGATTGATGAAAAAGCTTACGCAGTGGTTTTTCCAGCGAGGAAGAACACCTCTTCAGAAGAATGGGAGATATACCGTCTGGACCAAGGGATTTGTCAATGGTTCGTTTAGACGCATGCGATGGCTTTACCAAGTGTATTGGAACGTATTATTATAACGAGAATAAAACGAATAAAGTACATGTTTTAATTACGTTCGATTTATTTATTGAAGCGTTATGTTTCCTAGTCTATGAACAAAATATTTCCATGAAATAGTGAAATCAATTGATTGAAAAAAAATAGTTACATTACTCCTTAGGATATACATACGAGTACTTATGTACATAGTTTAAAAACTAACTTACCCACTTGGCTCGGTAAGTTATAATAACATTGCTTAAGCCAGTTAAGCTTATTTAAAGGATTTTTTTGTTGAAAATTTGTTCTAAAACTTATTCTAAAAAAATATAATACATTGACAGTTAAGGGATGTGTGCAGCTCAGTAAGTGCCGACGGTAACTTCGAAATTGGTACTGTAATGACGGCATCTGTATACATGACTACTAATATTCAATATATGTAGATTCCAAGATACAGTAAGAAGTCCGTCTGGCGACAAAGGACGCTACACTAGCTCTCCTAAAAATTTAAAAGTAATCTGCTTTTGCCTTTCGACATCGAGCTTAATTAAAAATAAGCAAAAAAGCGGAAAAATACTCGTACTAACAACAACAAGTTTAACAAAAGCTGCCAAGCTGAGGCCCCCATTTATTGGGCTTAATACAAGTTAAAAACTAACAAAAAGACTTAAGCTATTGTAGGTGGAGGAGATCTTGTATGAGGCGAGGAGTGCTCAATTTGAAATCAAAAACGGAGAGGTTTAAGTTGACCTTTCGGAGTATACGAGAGATTGATTCGTTGGAGCCATAAGAGGTTCGGTGGATCGATACACAGAAGAGACGAGGACAACGTAATTTACATGGGTTGGTGTTGAAGGAAATAGAGCTGTAAAGGGATGCCCAGTCGATGGAACCTGTGAGCAGTCGATGACTGAAAAAATGCAGCTATATTTCTACGTTCTTCTAAGGAATTTAAATTGATAAGTTAATCTTATCTACCTATCAGGATAGGGTCGTACCAGGGCAGACCAAGGAAAGCAAATCAGGGGAAACGTTGAACATAATCGATTCGGGAAATATGAAAGCGGGACCAGGCTTCAATGGCATACTCAAGCAGCATTAACTTAGAGCGATCTGGTTACGTACGGGTTGGAAAATTCCTTGGATCACCGTTTAATAAAGCCAACTGGCGAGTAGTCTTTAAGTATCATCTCGAATGGAAATTAAGTTCTCTATGGAATAATATACCATAGTCTTGAAAAGATTGAATCGGGGGAATAGGTTGACCATAGAGAAAAAAAAGGTCGAGAACGAGATGTGAGAAGGTTATAGATTGCCATTGACGATATTAATTTATAAGCAGTTTTTGAGGCACTAGATTGAAAACCGATCGAGGTCTTCTTGAAGAAGGGCGGAATCATGGAGTTTTAAATAATTGTGTCGTCAGCGTTAAGGGAGAGAGTGGAGTATTTAATGGCACTATCAAGATTGTTAATAGTAAAAATTGAAGAGAAGGGCACCAAGGTGGCTGTCTTGAGGAACCCGATCTAAACCGAACACTATAACAACCAAGTAAGAAGATATCCATTTTAATAAAAGAACTTCATAGCCGAGAGCACACAATTTGAAGAGGATCAATTGAGATATTTTATCAAAGCCCTTGGCAAAATCTATAGCACACCATCGATTTCTTTGCCATTTTGTCTGCGATAGCAAGAGACCCGAATTCAACTAGATTTGTGGTAGTTAATCTGCCTTTTAAAAAGCCGTATTAACTGGAAAATAAAATACTTGCACTTAAAGCTTAAGGCTTAAAGCAAAGGTGGGAAGAGCATTTTTTAAGAAAAACAGCAGGGAGGTTGTCTGGGTCGGGTAGAAATTCATCATTAAGTTTTTGTAATTTTTCTTCAGATCATTTATAAGATTATTTACGAGTATGTAGGTAGCGCTGTTAGAGGAAGTTGTAAAGTTCCATGAAATGAATATATGTATCTACGTAGTTTAAATAGTCAGCAGAAGAGCTCGTAGAGAGCGGAGTCTACGATTATATCAAGGAGGAGATGTATAACATATTTTGTGGCGGGAAACCGATTTGAGTATCTCTCTGTGAAAAATGGAAAGGGTATTGCAAACAGATAGATAAGTAAACTCGCAAGGAGCCCTGCTTAAATAGGTATTGATTTTACGGTTATTAGCTTTGTGAAAATTGTAAAAGGAAAGAATTGCGCGGGGATGCGACTGAAGGAAGATTTGTGGAATAATTAAAAAAGAAGATGAGGACGAAAGTTATCAACGGGTTAAAGTGATAACGGACAACAGGATACTGTGGAGTTGATGGGATGAACTGTGAAAATTAGGTATAATTGCTACTCGTATATAAATAATTATATTCCATATAGTTGGAAACGCCACTAACTTGACGTAGACTAGGGTCTGTTAACCGATCTAAGAAGATACATTAGTAGAAATGGAATTAGAATCAATTTCAGCTGAGGCAGATTAAAATCGCCGAAGATAATGATACGAGTACCATCAAGAGAATCTGATAAGTTAATCAAATTGCCAGTTGCATGAATAGGAAGTTGGTAGGGTTCGATAGGTTGGGCCCGGAAGAATATAGCTACACATAACGTACAAAAATCTGTGCGTAAATGCTATTTTAACTGACACAAAGTCGAGCTTAGAAGAAGACGAAGTGGCAACGAGAGAGGAGTTGAAGCTGTTGTGAAGCCCAGTAGGACAACTGGGAGAGTCAATCAAAGAGGATATGCGGTCGTCATCCCGGAAAACATTGAAAGAAAGAGGGAATAACTTCTGCTGGAGATAAGGTAAGTTTCAGTCAGATCGTAGATATCAAATGTGAATGGCATGGGTTTAAGGGGTTAAAGAACTCAGCTTTCTTATGTTCTGGTAATACGAGTGGAAGGTGAGAGGAAGGTTTTTGGTTGATTTGTTAGGTTCGAAAATATTTATCGTGGTCAAGACGATTGCGTTGGAGATGTGCAATTCTTTTAGAGTGTACATTGTTGCGAAGAGCGGTAAGATGATCTGTGAAGTTTTGAGGAGGCGTTTTGAAAATCTCGTTATACTTTATATAAAGTTTTCTGAGACTGATAATATCGGTAGGGAAACTTTCTTGCTGGATGGAAACCATGACGCTTGTTTCTGTTGTACCCTCGTACCACACCGAGTCAGATTTATCGTGTAGATAGGCGAGATGTGGACGTATATTCTCGTGTATATTTGTATCTCTAAGCCTAGAAAGTGCATAGCGACAATCGGTGGGTTTTGTTTTAGTTTGCTGCATTAATTTAACAGTGGGTGGAGAAAGTTGGTTAATAGTAGATTGATAGATTGTAGAAGAATGGGGTTCAAAATGAGAGAACGGATGAAATTAGGACCAGTCCAGAGGTCGAAATTCGGGAAAGACGTGTGTGTTGAGGGTTGAGTATAGGTGGTGTGAGTGGTAGGCGTTAATAGTTTTGAAGCTCCAATTGGCATCGGACTTAGTATGGGAAGATAGGGTGGGTTTTTGTAATTTGGGTTTACTTCCTAACTAGTTTCCTGGTTTTGGCATGACAAGCTGCTTAACTTTATACTCCTTCTTGGTGGAATTTCTAACGATTTGCAGATTCCCAACTTTCCGATATTGTAATCGCTGCTGGCTGGGTTATGGAATAACCATTTATGTTTAGCCAGAAGATTGATTGTGAGATGTTGGAAGTAAATTGCTGTGCTGCTGGTGATGCCATATATCTTTTCGAAGAAATTCGAAATATAATCGACATCAGCGTTTGGGGGGCGCGTTTGATGAGAAGACTTTGATCTGGAGGCGAACTTCGAGCTCCATTAATTCGGTCATAAGTGATGTACGAGTATTTTAGTGGTCATACTGTGCCATCGATTTTTCTGATTATTATTGCATGTGGTGTTCAATATCATATGTACATGAGGGATGGAGTGGTAGTTAGTTCACCACCGACATAGTTCACTTTATCGAAGATAATTTCGAGTGTAGGATCCGTCTTTTTTTGAGAAAGTTGTTTACTCGATGCGCACTGCAAATGGATGTCAATGTCATCATCAAGCCAGCTTTTCAACTCGCACGTTTTTTGATTTGAAATAACCTGCACCATACAGATAGCTTTGATGTCACTCAACACTTTATTCAGATGACGTAAGAGGGTTTCATCATTCCTGTATCTCACGGAGTCTAACTCGATTAGACGTGCAATTTTCTTATCCATATACAAAATTTTAGATTTTATTAGGTCAGTTGAGTTCTAGACCGAGTTACGTAACTCTTCACCACTTTTGATATTGTTTTCAGTAGTCGAGACTTTGTCCGAGTGCGTCTTGGTAGAAGTCATTGGAATTACATAGGTGTTTTATTGTCAAAAGGCCATGTGGAAAATGAGATACTCTTACACTCATCGCAGAAGAAAATGAGGTTATCGTAGAATTCTTTGATAAACACCGTATTCTTTTGTTAGTAAAGTCCCGGGTGCACCTGGGCCTCAACTGATAAAGATCTCACTCTAGGGCGGCCTCCGGCCAAGTGCACCCAGTTGCACCACTGAAAACGAGGTTTCCTCTACCGTGTTGTCCCTCCGGGTTAGAATCGAAAACTCTTCAGGCTGGAGCATTGCTGTTCATCCGCTCTACATGTTCTAGCCATCTAAGGCGACTAATGCGCACATTTTTGACCAAGTTAAATGTACAGTGACAGATCATATAGAACGCCGCTAAACCTCCTCATCCAAACGCCATCAACGGAAACGTTGACTTGATTTTTACAGAAGACTAAGGATGTGTATCTACGAGTACATCCACCTTCACTACCGTTTAAGCTTTTGCGCCATTAAGAAGGACGGAGATCATGAGCCTGATCATAGGCTGAAGAAAGAGCGATTGACACCTGTAACTCCTAGTCTTATTTCTGATAAGATGTCATTATCAGATTTAATAGGGGAGCCGAGGTATACAAATTACCTAACCACTTAAAAGTTACGGTTGTCTACTGTGATGTTCTGCCTGATTTTTCGATTTTATGTGTTCCTTTGTGTTGACAGCATGTATTTACACAATTTTGTTCTCATTTACGACTGAACCCATTTTTGCCGCTTCTGTTCCAATACTTACGAATGCACCAGTGAGTTCTTTGAGTTCTGCCATTGATGTCAATATCATCAGCGTATCCATACAGTCTTTTTGAGAATTATGCATTTTGTGTTTACTTGCGAGTTTAGCACAATTTTCTCAAATTTGACGTTGAGAATGTTCAGGCTCGGAGAGAAGAAGTCCCGATATTTCTTGTTTGTTCTTTTATTTCGGGATATCTTCAGATACCAGCACCAGCACTTAAATAAGGATATTTTAAACTTTTGTATAGCGATTTGTGCTTTGTACTTCATATTTTAGGAAGTCCAATTATGGGTTTCCCCTTTTCATCACAATCAGCTTATGAAGTTGCTCTTCCATTACACCAAGTTTCCATTACACCAAATTCAGTATGCTTATGTACTCGTATTATCCTAAAATGGAGAATTATAACTTCCATATGTACGAGCATGTTGCTATTTTACTTACTTGCCACAAATAGACTTTAAGTGTCGAGCAGAAATCAAAAAATTTCTCTACGACAAACATAAAAGATTTACTAGGGAAACGAGATGAAACCAAAAAGTCATTATTAGATACATCCTTGTATTTATAACCAGTAGTGTTTGCTTCGCATACAAACCAAACTGAAAAAGAAAAACGAAGAAGAACGAAAACATAATCCTTATACAACATCCTTCAGCGAGTTTATGTTTCAATCAATTCTATCCCCCTACAAATTCAGTATTGGTTTTCCAAGGAGGACGAAAAACAGAAAAACTAAAAGCGAGCACAGTTATGTGTACGTACACATGTTTAAGTGCTTGCTCCAATTTTTGGTTCATTTCGCCCGCCTCCTGGCTGTCTGGCGCCATCCATGTTTTTCCATGAAAATCTGAAAATCCCCCAAATTTCCTCCCGACTATATACTGGGAGAGCATACAAAAATAACAGAAAAGATAAAAAAAGGATCTTCCAAAGCCATGGCAAGGCTCCACCAGAGTTGAACTGTCTATCTGCAAGTGCATGAACATTTTCAACTTTAATCGTCTCCGCCAAAAGTTGTTTGCTCCGTTTATTTATGACCATCAGGAAGTAACGGAAAAAAGTACAATAGTCTTCCGTGTTTTTGTTACTCGTACATGTACACGTGGAAAGTTTACTGGCAGCTTTCTGCCTGAAAATAAGGGTTTTTTTTTTTGTTTTCAAAATGTCCCTGGATCGATTGTGATGGGGTTGATGGGCGTTATGGTGTGGCTTTGGGAGATGCGGACAAAAATATGGAACAGTGGGTCAATGGTAGATTTACGTAATATTGCCGGGGCAGTGTTATCCGTTTACGCTCTTGGTCATTGTTTTCGTTGTTTGCATGTTATTTGTGGTATCAATCTTCTTTTGGATTGTTCGTAGAAGTAAGTACAAGTAAGTTGTAGTTTGGGAAAGGGGGCGAGATATAAAAACTTTTAACTTGTAGTTTTTGTTCGGTGTACTCGTATGTTTTGTAAACTGTCATTGTGATGGGAGCATTGTAATTAAGGTTAACAGAGAAGGATGAATAAAACTGCGGGATTTGAAAATCTACTTTCGAGCTTTTGTTTGGTTTTTGCGTTTATACATAGGTACGAGTATACCATATGTACTTCTCATCCGCATATCGCTACTGGATGCAAAACGTATTGTGTTCGAATAAGGCAACAAATGGATATGATGACAATGAGCATCTCAATAAAGTGGCATGTGCAAA
Source organism: Volucella zonaria (assembly GCA_963966105.1). Classification (NCBI taxonomy): domain Eukaryota; kingdom Metazoa; phylum Arthropoda; class Insecta; order Diptera; family Syrphidae; genus Volucella; species Volucella zonaria. Next base: position 96,620,148 of record OZ014531.1, read on the forward strand.
AATTGGATTTTGTATGAATACACTTATGACCTAACAAATCTGGATGCTGGTAGGAATTTTTAACAAAAGTAAATGGAAACCTAAGAAACACTTTGTCATGAAAAATGTATGTACTGAAAAAAAAAACTGTCGTAGAAGACAGTCCTCTTGAGAATGTTGGAATGAAAAAGCAAATAGGACCCTAGAATCAACTCGACTTCTGGTCGACGGCACTAAAGTTCAAAGAGGACATGGACCTTACCCAAGAAATTCATTGTGGTAGCTTATTGTTTTATGACTAGTTCCACTGGTGGATAGCTCCTTTGATTGGATTTAACCTAACGGCCCGCGAGGTCTATATTTACAGCTTTTTTTTTGTAAAAAAACTTAACAAATGCCTCAGCATGTGTTAAGTTTTTTGGAAAATGGGATAGAGAGAGAAAGAAAGATGTTTGGGCTTAGTGGTTATTTCGGTCCATGGGTGGCATCCAACATTTAATGGGGAGACTAAATTCTTAGTGGAAGTTGGCTTGATGTTGATTTCTAGTCAACTACTCGTCTTGCTTGCTTTTCGTTAACTGAAAAAATGGGTGGTATGTCTTTCGGGCGAGGCTGGGATTCGAACACAGAACCTTCCGATTTGGAAGCCAGTCCACTGCCAGATGAGCCACGGCCACCCACTGCGGACCGCTGTAATCAGTAATGCAACAATGAAGTGCTTGCAATATGTAAGTCGTCACCCTATCAAGCAATAGTTCAATACCATGTGATCTCTAACGTAACCTAGTTTAATTCGCTAACATGGAGTAGTATTCATTTTTAAATTTCAATTGCGGAAAATTTCGACATCCCAACTCAGGTAGGGATTGATTCAGATTTGACTGTTGGCTACTTTTAGCTAGATTAGTATCTGCAATATTCCTGGGTCTAAGTTTCTTGAAGAATGGACAAAATAATTAATTGTCACGCTCTAAAGGAAAACCAATTTTATGGAGTAGATAAGCTAGTGGAAAAGCTAAGTTCTGTATGCGGTCACAAAAATATTATAATACCATAACCCTCATCTTCAAATGTCGAGCAAGTAAGTCTCTGCAATGGATCCTTCTGTGATTCGTTTTTATTTTTAACGCACTTATTAATCTTCCTACGTTCTTAAAATTTGCTTATACTATATATCTAAACATACACAGATATGTTTTTTGTATGGGCGTATATTTTGAAGGTGCCTTAAAATAAGATACACATCGACATGGCCTTATTGGGCTACCTTAATCTAGCAGGGAGCTAAGTAGAATTCTCCTCTCCTTCAGCAAGTTATTAAAATTCTGAGTGGTGGGTTCCCAGCGAAGTCCCTCTTATCGCCACTCCTTTAAAAGCTTTTAGCTGCCGAGTGCGACGTAGTTCAGTCGTCAGTTCGCAGCTGGACGTGTAGGAACGAGTGGTACGTACGAATATAATTAACCTAGGAGATTAGTTTGTTCATCAAAGCTATTATTCTTACAATGTGTCTCCAAATCAATTTTATAACGAAATTGCCCACTCTTCTAAACGTTCTCGAATAGACATTTAGAAATTTGAGCTATTGGGACAAGTTAGGGAAGTGAGCAACCGAAATAGTGCCCGTCACGCAAGAACACTTGGGTATGTTGGATCTGTAGCTTAAGGAGTAGACGAAAACCCCGGTTTTTCTATTTTACGTGAATTGGACATAAAAAAAAACAACACTCCACTGAATTTTGCATAATTACTTGGGTCATAAACCTTATAAGAATCAATTGACGAAATAACTTAATTCTGTCGAACATTAGTACATTAGTAGCATCGTAACCTTTCCAAATAGGAGTTAGAAATTCATGAAATGAGTGAAGAATTAACCGAAAAATTACTTTGAGTGATGTCGCAGTTTTCCATATTCAAAACTTTGGTGATATTGTTTTTTTGTGGGAAAAGTTTGCTGAATAGGTCATGGGCTTATGCCAAACACTTAGAGCTAACATTTGGGCTATTATCGCTGAAATAGAATGAACAAATCTGATTAACAATTTTACTAAAATGTCTGGATGTACAACAGAATGCGTGGAGGTAATTTTCTGGTATTTTTATCATTATTAACCCTTTTCGGTCGTATGTCTACTCTTAGCCACCACAGCTAAGATTCATACTGATCTTATACATATTATATTGAGTAGACAAGCTTCAGAGATACGTAGAATTCGAATTAATATTTTAAAAGTTGTGTGTAATTAGGCGTTTCCGCTTCCTAAAATATTTTAAAAATAATATTCTAAAAAGGCAAAAAAAAACGTTACCGAAAGAAGTGTACCATGAACTGAAAAGCAATGAGTTTTCTTGTACAAGAACTGCGTTCAATAATGCAGTTTGTCAGCAGAAGTAACTTAGTCAAACTGTATTACCCTCGTGTTTATAAACGTCAACATATTTTTTTTTTTTTGCGTATAGCTAGGTGAAAATCGTTGAAAGACATCGCTTGTGAGCTTAGCGATAGTGTGTGACTTGAATCTCCCAGCAAAAGTACCCAGGGAAGGCATGAGGTTACCATCCTTCCAGCAAACGCACCTAGTCGTCAGACTAATCAGCAATTTTGTTCTAGTATGTACTTATGTGCTTATGTACTGTTTTAAGGAAGTAACATTGGTTTGTTACCTTTTGTTTTTTATTTCATTATCACTTTGTTAGTGTGATTATGTTGTCACATATATATTTCTTTTCATTTTACCTAGTTAACTAGTTCAAAAGGTTTTACTCTACGTAATCTCCTAAACAAATTGTTATTATTAAGTAGTTGGACTACTTCTAAATTAGCATGATTGCGAAGCCTAACTTCATGTCTTCTTGCAACCTTCCGAACCTCGTCCTCTACCATTTCAGTTTTTGAGTCACTATGTAGATCAGCGTTACATATGTACCGCGGCGCATTTATAATATTGCGTAATACTTTGTTTTGAAAGCATTGTATGCTTTGAAGATTTGCCTAACTTGTGCATCCCCATGTCTGGAGGCCATATGTCCAAATTGGTTTTAATATTTGCTTCTAGAGAAGCAGTTTATTGTAAATCGAGCCAGTATATTTTATTATATCGTATATTTAGTTCATCACGTTTTTTCTTGGCATGAGTTTTCCAGCGCATCTTTGCGTCTAACGTCAAGCCTAAGTATTTAGTTGAGTTCGAATGCAGAACTACTTTATTATTTATGTACACAGGTATGTGATGTATGTTTTTATTAGTAAAGTTAACATGAACCGACTTCAGTTCATTTAATTTTATTTGCCGCTTTTTGATCCAATTAGATATATCATTTACTGTCCTTTGCAGTTATTCTGTAACTTCTTGTACGGTTTTTCCTACTGCAAGTACAGCAGTATCGTCTGCAAAAGTGGCAACAGTAGTTTCGTCATTTTGTGGTAGGTCGTTCATGTATGGGAGGAACAGTATGGGTCCCAACACACTACCTTGCGATACTCCAGCTTTGACGTGTTTCAATAATCGTTTCATTATACATATACTATACGACTCTATGGCAGTATTTCATAGTACTGTTTTGGAAGATATTTTTGTAGCTTACGGACTAATCCTTTGTGCCAGACTTTATCAAAAGCCTGTGTTACTTCAAGGAAGATGGTAGAGCATATTTGTTTTTCTTCTAAAGCTTTTTCTACTATATCAGTTATTCTGTGGGTTGCGTATTTATTTCTGAATCCAAACTGATGATTTGAGATCAGTGTCTTTTCTTCTAGAATCGGATGGAGTCGTTTTAGAATAGCTTAGACAGGATTGGCAGCAATGATATCGGCCGATATGACGTTTCATCACTGGGCAATTTTCCCGGCTTAGGAACCATAATAACTTCCGCGACCCTCCACATACGTGGAACATACCTTAGTCTGAACGCTGCATTTGTTATCTGTGCTATTTTTCCATACCTTGATCTTGATCTTGTCTTTCATTTCTTTGACTATTTCCCTAGAGGTAACTGCTGGAATCGATCTCTCGTCTTCGGACATTTCTTCCGTTTGTTGGAAATTATCATTGTCGTCGTATGGCTTAAAGACGTTTTCAAGATGTTCGGCAAATAGATCCGCCTTTTGTTTGTTTGTTTTAGTCCAGTTACCACTGCTGTTTTTCTGTATTCTGTACTGTAAGGTATCTCTCCACCGATTTAAATTCTGCTATCCTTTTTCTGAGCTTATTGTTTAAGCTATTAAGTCAACTTTTATCACTTGGAGCTCTTGACAGTTGCCATCGTTTGCGAGCTCGTCCCAGTGCAGTGAAGGACTGTACTTCACTTTCTAATTACTCTATTGTATTAATTGTTGTGGATGGTTCGATGCGTTCATCTATTGTATTAAATATCTGAAATATATCCAGTCAGTTTGTTTGTTTACTATGTAGACGTGGGTTGTGTTCCTTCATTATAATTTTATTACCAAGTGTAAGCAGCACAGATGAGTGATCTGAGTCAAGATTTGGTCCTCCCTTAACTTGGGTAGTATTTGGATAGAAGTCGACAACATCCGGGATTTTGTTCCTAACTGTAGGCCAGTAAGTAGAATTTCCCGTTGAATGGTAGTTAACATTGTTTTTTTTTAAAAGATTCAAGGAGTTCTCTTCCTCTTGTATTTGTTAATCTTGATCCCCAAGATTTATTCTTAGCGTTGAAATATCCACCTATTATGAATTTATTTCCGAGTTTACGGCAGAGGCTTTCAAAATTGTTTTGTTTCAGTCTGTAGCTAGGACAACAATATGCCGCTGCTACCGTTATCTGTATGGTATGTCTTGTATCCGCGAAGTTTGTATTTTGTTCCCATTTTACTAGACTAGACATATGGTATATCAATTTTGTTTATATCGAGGGTCGCTTGCAATTCGTTTTTGCGATTCTCGAGGCCATTGGCATTCCATAATAAGATTTGTATGTTTTTAGCCATTATGGGTAGGTAGTTCTCTTAGTTCTTTAATTACTGTTTTGATTTTTATATTCCTTTCCATATCTTATATTCTGTTAAGAATTCTTTGCATGATATCCTCCATGTTTTCTTTGGAGCGGTTTAGTATGAGGCTTAAGTTTTCATTTTCGCTTAAGGGTAGATTTCCTTTAGCTCTATCCATTTTTTTATTCATTTGGAGCTTTTCACTCTCAAGTCTTTTTCGTTTCGTTTTTCTGCGTTTTTGGTCGCTCCTTTTTGAGTAGGCTTTTGCATTTTCTTTTGCTTGTTGTGTTTTACCTACTGTAGCTCTTTTGCTACTACACATCCTCTGTAGTTAGCTGGATGTTCTTCGCTAAAATTGGCGCATTTAGGGACTGCATTTTTTCCCTTATGCAGTCTTTTGCATGGTGGTCTCCTGCACATTTAACGCATTTCGGGTTTGAGCTGCAGTGTTTATGAGTGTGACCATGCTTTTGACAGTTCTTACATTGAGGAACTAGTTTTGATTTCCGCAAAGGATGAATTTGTACTTTCATTTCTAGGATAACTTTAATTTCATAAATTTTCTTGATGTCTTCATCTTGCTCAAAAGTAAGCATGAACAATTGGGAGCGGTGCTTTACTCTTGTGTTTAAGCATGTTGACAACTTCAAGTATTTCGAAGTTTTTCTTTTTCCGCAATGCGTACAGGTGCGTATTAATAGTGTAGTTTCTTTGCAACAACCTTTATTGGTCTTGTTTGTTTATTTTCAAACGAATATCATTGAACTTTTTTCTGGTTTCCACATTAATTTTAACATCATTACTATTTAGGAGAGCTGTATGAGCTTTTATTTTATTTTCCTCTAGAATATTCAATAAGCCTTCGTACTTCGTAATACAGAGCACTATAATTGGGGGAGGCTTTATTGGCTTGAGTGGTTTGGTTTCGTTATTTTTAATCTTTTCTGGGTCACTTTTGGCGGTGAAAGCTCCGGAGACATACTCATTTTTCTTGTTTTTGTTCCTTTTTGTCATACTAAAGGGTGGTTCTGTCTCTTTTTGCAATTCTTCTTCATCCGTAGAGTACACTAGAGTTTTAGGTATCTGCTCATTTTTATTGTTATAATTGACCTGTTCTTTAAGCAGCTGCAGTTCAAGCTTTAATTTATCAATCTCGCTTGCCAGCTTTTCACTGAGTTGCTTAAAATTGTCTCTTTCTTCACAGGCTTCACAGCTTATTACAAGCTTCCAACACCGAATTATCTTTGTTGTTTAGGATGGTGGTGTTCTTACCAATTTACGACTCTTTACGAAAGGATAAAAGATAGCAATAAATGGTTCCCCCCAGAATCCATGGAACCGGCCAGTTCACCTGGCGTACCACCTGGGGTAGTTATATTATTAGTTTTGTTCATTGCATATTTTCATTTTTGGTTAACTTTTCTTCAAAAAGTTTATTAAAAAAAACGTCAACAAATCGTTAGCTAGGCATTTCAATTGTAGCTAAAGAAAAAGTTTGAAGATTTTAGTGAGGAATAGTTTTTTTTTGTTCTTTGAAGAATAAGAAGCTTGTAAGAACTATTGAAATAATATTTAATAAAAATAAATAACCTTGTTTTTTTTGGAAAAAAAATTTGGTTGAATATTACTTTTTTCACACTGATAATCTTTTTGAACGCTAAACAAATGACGATCGTACTAAGATATCTCTGCGCAGTGAATGCGTTCAAAAATACGCGAGGAAAGATCGGCGATTTTACTAAGTTAGAAATGTTGACATGACTCGCCTGTAGCGATGACGAATTTTATTTTGATGCGAATACCGGTTATTTTGAAAATATCTCTGCTTGTGATTCTGATAGTTACACAGTTCCGGTGAAGCGACGAGTAATGCAATTGGCAATTTCCACCAACAGCAAGTAGAAGAAAATGATAAAAATGAGAATAATAGTGTAAAGAAATTTACTTTTTGGAGAGATTTTACGTACTGTTGGTTTCCCAACAAAAAAAATAAAAAATTACCACCGAATGCGATGCGACGCCGCGCCGTAAACAATCGACGGAGGATACAGAAGAACAAAAAATTGAGGAAAATTTCAAATGCGTCCGATGACAAATTGGCAATGCACCATCGGGCTCTTTTCCATCACACGAGGATGATTGCTTGACAATCACGGGCACTGCCTGGCAAATTGTGTAGGAAGGAGACCAAACCAAATCACAACATATGTGTGCTCCCTCTCGCACAGTGTGAGCCACTGAATGGTATAAATAAATATGTAGTAGTTGTAAGAAAATCAAGTTTATATAACCCCAACGCCAAAGTAAACATTTTCACGGTCAAGGCCAATGACCATATGATTTACAGCTGATGTGCTGTATATACAGGGTGACTGACTGTTGAAAAATACATCAATTTTGAAATTGTATCAGTATTTTTCAATATGTCCACCTTTGGCGCGGATAATGGCCTTGAGACCACCGAAGAAAGCATCGCACGCTCCGCGTAAGTGGCTCTGCGGAATTTTGGCCTATTCCCGGCGAAGTGCTTGTTTGAGGTGGTCCAAACTTTAGTATTTTTTAGTGCCAACCTTCGCCTTCAAAATACCCCAGACAGAGAATTTGTAATTCATTGTGTCAAAGAAATGAAGTGTGGAACCTTGTTTTTTGACCAATCTTGGTTGACGCGCGCTTTGTGAGACGGTGCCGAGTCTTGTTGAAATGTCCACGGTCTTCGACCGAATTGTTTGTTTGCCCAAGGCTTCAATACTGCCTCTAAGACAGTTTCACGGTATACGATCGCATTAATTTTGACGCCACGGTCTAAAAATACGAGCGGAGAGCGACCATCGGCGGTTATGGCGGCCCAAACCATCACCATCGGTGCTGCTTGCTTTCTGGTGGCCGTCCGAAGGTGTAAATTTTCGAAGGACCTCTCTGGCAGGTAAACTCGGTCATTTTGTTTGTTGACATATTGCTCGATAAAAAATGCCGACTCATCGGAAAAAACCAAATTCGGCAACTCACCACTTTCGTGCAAGCGTAGCAACTCCTTCGCTCTTTCGACTCTAACTCTTTGGAACTTCAATGGCTTGAGCCCAAGCTCATTTTTCAGTATGTGTTGCATCCGTTCCAACAATATGTTGAGCTCACGAGCAATTTTTCTTCCACTTCGACGCGGATTTCGCTCAATTCGAGCCTTCACTTTCTGAACCATTTCTGCCGATGTTGCTGTTTTTTTATGACCACCTGTATAGCGTTTTGCAACGCTGCCAGTATCACGGTAACGAGCTATGGTTCGAAACACAAATGATTTATCCACGTTGAGGTGCTGGAGGGCTCTAACGATAGCTACTTGTGGTTTTCCAGAAAAATATAAAGCAATCACACTATCACGTTTGAGTTCCATCGCGGATAAAAATTTTTTAACACAACTGAGACGCAAATCGTTTGAAAGGCTTGTAAATAATAAAATTATCTGTAATGTGTCAAAGTTTGAGCTCACTGCCGTGGACGGTTTGGAAATTATAGCAGTGTGAAGTTGGTTGCATTTCGAGTCAATCCGGGTGTACATAATACCATCAAGGTTTCTTGCAAGGAGTAAAACAAATTGACCTTTGAATTCAAATAAAGCTAATTTTATAACGTTCAAGAAATATTGCCGTATTTTATTTCTTTTATCATAGTAATCGGGCGTGAAGTGAATCATCTTTTCACTATTGCTGAGACGCCATCTCTAGCACTATTTCTCGACATTTCCTATATTGAGAACACACTGAGATCAGCCTCAATCAAAAAGTAATTTTTCGTCGTGATCTACGATTGTTGGACCTAATTGCACGGAACCTATCGATTTTTTCAGACTCTTTTCCACAGATATTCTAATTGAAGCAATTGTACTACAATAGAAACAAATAAATATGCCAAAAATAAAATAGAGCAGCAGAGCTTATCTAAACAATCACCTTGGAATAACTGAGTCAATGTGACGAAAGAAGATTTAACAGCTTTTACACAAAATTAAAACGAAAATTACAATAATTCCGACCAGCATGACACAGATGTGTACACTCATTACGACCGCAAGGGTTAATAGCAAACCTCTTCTACGAGTATCAACTGAAATAAAAATCAATACTTGTTTCGTACAAAAATATACATTTTCTTAATAAATGAAAATGAAACATCTTATTGGAAAACCATTTTGTCCTCCTGCAAGAAAAAATGGCCTTTATCTCTGACCAGAGAAGTTACTGACTACTATAAGTGGCCGGGCATGTTGCTGAACATTTTTGCCAATTCTTCCTCGTACCCTCAGAAGCCCTGAAAAACGCTTTGATGTCACGTTAAAAGAGTATCTTAATGATTTGATATTTGGATCACAACGATCAAGTTGTGATTGTATTGAATTAGTCGCAAAAAGCCCTTGATGAAAAAAAAAATTAAGGAATAAAGATATCAAGCGTATTCGAAAGATATAATGCATTAACACTATTGGGAGGAATGCGGATAATATTTTAAAGCCCTGGCAAACCCGTCAACAACAATCAACAAAAATTGTATCGACAATTGCAAAAGTTTACACATATGTATATATATAAATACGATAAGGGAAGATGGTCCTGAGGGTATTCAAGGTGTACTCGACTGCTGCTCAACATTTGCCTGGGCTATCCTGGTCTTCTACCTGGCTGTGTACGGATAAATCAATATGAAAAATGTGAGCTTTTTCTTTTTCAGAAAATATGCTGAGCTTTTGGTGGTTGATGTCTGAAAAGTTTGTCAGGTCTTCTTTGCTGTAAAGCGTTTCTTTAGAGCAGATTTAGTATAGATGTTAGTCGGTCAGCCTTGTTCATACTCTACCCATTTATGTTACTATAAAACATACGTAACATACGAGTATTAGGCTACGTTATAGACGGTATTCCGGATAATGCGTCGAAGACTTTAAGGGAAGATTTCGTGACGGATTTTGAGAAAAAATCCTATGGGCGGCGGAGGTCGGAAATGCATACCGTTCGAGATACAGGGGTCTTAAGCAAAGCCTTACGCTTTAGAACTTTCAAATTTATGAGTGTATGGTAACAGATGGGGTACCGCTTAACTCGTAATTATACTAGTAAGTACTTTAATTATTTCAAAGTAAGTGTTGCCCTAAAATTTATGCGTCGAAAATTATTGAAGATCGAAACTTTTTAAACTTGAAATATCTGGACATTTCATATCAAGTCAGTAATTTCCAAGATTCGAGCTAATTTATTGAAACAGGTAAAAGATTAAATTAAAAATTGATAAAAAAATTAGCAAAAAAATTTCTTTATCTCAATGTAACAAAGTGGACGTGCTGATCCCCGGTTCAACAAAAGATTTATGCTTTTATTGATCAGCAGTTGACCGGATGGGTTATCGGTTAGGTCTTCTATTGTAGTAAAAGCCAAGTTACTGTCTAGAAAACATTGTTCTACTTATCATCATATTTCGAGATACACAGACAATGTCATCGAAAAAACCCCATCGATACAAGTGTTACCCTTTATAACTGATGTTATAGGGGGACTTTCTGTTGTGATCTTTAAAACGTACACTATTTGTGTCTAGGCAATGATTGGCACTTTTTCGGAATTTTACATCATTTTAGGAAATTCCGACGATTTCGTTCTTTTGCTGGCATGAACCTTGCTTTTCAAATATACCCACAAGAAAAAGTCAGGTGAAGTTAAATTATGTGATCGCGGTTCCCAGTGGAAATCCCAATTTGTTTAAATCAATCAATTAGGGAACATAGTCATCAATAAATCGATTGATTGTCAGTAACAGCAGTAGATCTAAAAGTCGCATATTAATTAGGGCTTTGAATACCGTAATTCTGAACATTTGGTTTATTACCGCTTCCACGCAGCAGAAAACGCTGTTGAAATATCACCAACAAGGATATTTTGCATGTTTCAGGTGTATTGAACACGACGGGGCTTATCACGAATCAATAATTTTGGAGCCATTTGTATCTTGTATGAGAAATTGTTCAATGCAGCCCTCCATACAGTCGTTGGATGCGAGCCAAACCGCTGAGCACGGTCCTTTCTCAATTTGTAGTACATGGATGTTCCCACGACGTAATCCCTTAACTAGAGCGCTTATGCCAATTACCTTCATCGGAACTTGCTCTTGATTAATAAATGGCTCATCCGTCACCAATTTTACACGATGCCGTTGCTTTTACAAAATCTTAATTTATTTCTACAAATCCTTATACAACTCAACTCTAAATACGGCGCATTGTTTTTCAATTTTCAATTTTCGCCTGATGCGTATAGACGCATGAAATTGAATAATATGTAATCTCGTAAGTTCAAATGGCCAAATCCACACACACTTCAGTTAAAAGATCTGACTGCGCTGAACTTAGATGTATCTATCAATCTAAGGAATGAATTTACTGATACTGTGTACTGTGGGGTCAACTGAAGAAAAACTCACCCTTTACAGTTTTCTTTCTTTCGTAAAGCAATGCAGTCGGTTTTAGTATAGTATAAGAATACTCGTAATTAGAAAGTAACATAACCTGGACAAATTAGCAGTTCTACTTCAATCTGTAAATTGTAGTATGTATTTATAGATATAATATGACGATCTCAGAACCATTAATTTATCTGTTGAACCATGAGATAAGATGATTCCCACACTTTCCGCCGGCGTTGCAAAATTACTGGCTATTCTATAAAAAAGGCTCACTAAAGTACGTCAATCTTGAAATTGCTTACCCTTGAGCACTCAATTTAGACTGCGCTATCACCAAAATAAATAATCCTGTACCACGCTTACTTCTTTCTTATGCAGTACAGTTCCAATACAGTCCACTTATAGTGCTACCCAGTCAATATTTGTACACATGTCGACAATCCTAGTGTGGGGCCCAAAGTGGAAACATTGTCTACGAGGCGTTGCCGATATTCAACGTCTTTTATTTTTCTGTGTCTGTATCCCTGTTTTACCCTTGTAATCATATAAAATGCCGGCAGCCTTTGTATCGTCCCCCGCACAAATACAATTGCAGTCCAAAGCAAATTCGCCATTCTATCGCATGGATACATTACATAAAGCTCGTATCTGTGCACTGTAAGGTTATTACTTGCATTTCACATGCATTTGCATGAGCCCCTTTATCACTTGAAGAAATAAGATTATTACGAAAGTTCCTTCAGATGACTCGCATTCCGGGATAAAATTTACGAGTTCGAAGCTGTTAAGTGCGTCTGGATGAAATAAATTGAATAACACTGCTGTGTAGACTCGCAGACAGTTTATCTAATTTACTGCGGTTTAAGGGAGTGGATGCAGGTCTGTGAGGCTCGTGTGTGAGGGTATTTTGGCACGTGACGATATTTTTTTATCAAATTTTGTGCAACGAATAAAGTCATCCTGTTGAAATGAGTACAGATAAAGAAGTTAAGCACATTGAACTTGAACAAAGCACACAAAAGGAGATGAACTTGAAGATTACTGATCCGGAAGTAAAGGATGACTTTTACTGACGTTGTACGTGGTTTTTTATTACTTCGTTTTTTATACTCAGCTATAATTTTGATAACTTCAAAATATAAGGTTGTCGCCAGAAAAAATAAATCGTTACATTTAGAAATTATATATCGGTAAAAGTAACATTAAAAAGGTACCACCGCTTCTTTGCTGACCTATTAGAGACATAGAGAAAGATTGGTTTTCCTCCTTTTCCCCAACCATCTAGAGTTTAGATCATGATACGAGTATGTTCAACTGTAAATAGGAAGACTGACTCAGAACCTTTTCAGTCAGTTTTGTGGTTCAGGTTGTGTGTGGTCGTAGCTACAGATGCATGTACTTATCCCTTTCCACCTATTCTGCACAATGTACTTGAAGGCCATTTATGTAGGTTGCCAATGCCTCCATTTTGAAGGGAAGATGCATGTCATTCTAACGAGAATTCTAGTCTTAGATAATTTTCTTTATAAAGATGCCAATTCCTGATCTGTTTGGAAGTCATCCATGAAGATTCAACTGCATCTCTTGCCCGTCATAGACCTTAGAAACCAGTCTTGGGCACAGATAACTCCACTTACCATTGTCGACTTGACGTGTTAAATCGGAAAAACGGTACTCCTCAGAATAATTTTCTGATACTTAGATTTGTTGCAATGATTGATAGTGTCCCATTCTTTTTAGTATGGTCAAAATGCTAATGAATCGCCAATTACATTTTGTTGCATCTGACAGTAGTCAGGCGTTGCCCCGTGGCGATCTCAATCTATGAGTACTCCTACCATTACATGTTGCATGCCAATGTTATGTTTCAGCAAAACTGTTGAGAAATTCTTGTGTTCTGGTATCTAAGAGATAACACTCGCTCACTTTAACTACTCGAACATCTTAATTTTGGTTTAGACTATGACCATTATTAGTTTCGTCACTCGAAGTGAAAACAATGACCTGATATCACCTTCATATATATGTCGCTTCTAAGCCTCTTTGCATTCCATAGTATTCTTGACTGCGCAATTTTCGGCTTCAACATCATCTACTAGATTTAATCGTGTAACTTCTGCTTTCCATAACACGTATCTCATATGGGAATCTTTTGCAAGAAAGCTATTAGCAGGTTTAGTAGAGAGAGGACCCACTACAAAGGATGACCAAACCGGAATTCTCGGTTCTAAACGTCGCTTGGGAAGGCAAAAAAGAAGAAAATGTTGAGACCAGTTTCAATTGAAATGGCATATGCCGAGCCGCTTTGTTATTTAGACAAATTGCATTTGTTCAATTATTCTTCTGCTGTAAGAAATTCCCTACGTTTTATTTGGGCCTCCATCGGTCATTTGATGACGTCAATTGATGAAGATGATAAATGGGAGGCTGGGCCTAAACTTTCCCTATCCTTCCGGACAAACGTACTCGTACTTAACATAATTACCGATGAAATTTCTAATAACAACTACTATGTCAGCACAAAATGAGGCGGCGTTCTGATTAACGTCCTGCATAAGGAAGACTATGCTTTTGCGGCCTTGTTGTGATATACCCTCACTTGTTCTTCCTCGTCCACTTCCAAAACTCTGTATCATTTATGGCAGCCAACTAAAATCAAAGTATTAAATCGCTGCTTTTTATTCTCGTATTCAGATTTGAGACCCCCATTGCCTTTCCCAATCGAGTTTTCCTTAACCTCTCGAGGGCTCCGATGCCACCAGCATCAAACACAACCGACGAGTGGCATCACTACCGAAAAGCAATCAGAGAGGCTAGCTCTAGTGTACTGTACTCGAGGGTTGAAAGAACCAACAGTTAGTTCGATGACGAATCCAGACAGGCAAATCTGGAAAAATCAACAATAGCGAGAGGGGCTTGCAAGCTCTACGAGCAGAAAAGAAGGGACGAACATAAGCTTCTCAGAAGAAAAAAATAAAAAGCACAAGAAGCGCTCGATAGAGGCCATAGAAAGCTGCCACCAGAAGAATGAATTTCTAAAATTTTACAATACCAAAAAATAAAATCCGGAAGAATGGAGAAGGAAATCTTATAGTAAAACCACAAGAGTTAGATAATTTGCGTACCTTATTAAATAAAACACACAATAACAACTGACTTCAGCATTCTTTATTATAATATTTGCCATTTTCAATTTGTAGTATGAGTGTAAGGTCAATACATCAACTCATCTCCAAAATCTGTGTGATCGAATGTGTGTCCGACAAACGGAACCTCAGCATTGTTCCTCCAATCCTAAAGAAGTGAGATCCTTATCTACCATATTATGTGAGCACCAGGAACCCTTCGTAAACAGCCTGGAAAATCCACCGTAGATCAAATTTTCACATTACGGCAAATCTTGAAAAAAAAAAAAATACAGAGTTTCCAAATACATAGATACACACCACGACTTCATCGATTTCAAAATCGCATATAACAGCATCTACAGAGATGAACTATACAGATCCACGTCTTTGGTATCCCTGTCAAACTCATTCGACTATGCAGGATGACGATGGAGAATGCACGTTGCTGCATCAAGGTCGGTAATGACTAGACCGAAACCTTCAATGACACAATTAACTAGTAAACAAGGCAATGCATTGTAATGTGACTTTTTCAACACCATTCTTGAAAGAATTTTGCGAAACTCACAAGTTAAATCCAGGGGCCCATCTTCAAAAGTTTGTTCAGTTATACGCGCGTGAAGGCGACAGTGATATATTGTAATAGGAAGAAGACAGGGAGCTGTCAGTGGAGTGTTTGCGGCTACTGGAGCAGAATCGGCAAAGATGGGCTTAGCGGTTATACTGTTAACATAGAGGAATACACAAAACCGATGCCTAGGATAAATCGTGAGGTTAGGCAGCTAAACTTCGGGGTAGTAAGAGACTTTGTGAACCTTGGCTTTGCTATCAACCCCGACAACGACACCATCGAAGAATCACTCATGTTAATCGTTGCTTCTTTGATTTGGAAATCAATTGGGTAGTAAAGCCCTCTCTCGAGCAACCAAAAAGACATAATACAGAATATTGTTCACCCAAGTCTTGATTCACGGTTAAGAAGTTGGACGTTGACAAAAGCGGGTGAAAATCCTTTCGAGCGCTTCGAGGGAAAAGTTCTTCGGGTAATTTTCGTTCCCAATTGCATAAATGAAGAATGAAGCACAAGGTGCAAGAGCGACCTGTGTAGGCTATACATCAATGTCGATCTCGTTAGAAAAGTTTAGATAACTCGGCCTTGAGGACATGTACTCCATCGTCCCGGCCCGGAAATTTTCGACTTAGTTGGAGCACATAAATGAGAGGGGATCGCAGACAAAATCTTGTACGCAACTGAGACAGCTGTCAAAAGACCGCCGAGAGCTAGATTTGCTGAGGCTCAGATCCACCCCGGACTGTAACGCCATCTAAGTTAGTAAGTAAGTCCTGAGATTTATATTATTCATCTCAAATTAGAGTTGCTCGAGGCCAACTGCAGTAGTCTTCCAAATTCAAATATAAATCCTTTTTATGTCATTTCTGAAAACAATATAAATGCTGAAAACTGTTATTAATATACCTCACAGGTATATTGTGGTACTATAGTATAGACTGATTCTTTAAGCATAATCGAAATTTGGGAAAGATGATGAAATTTTATTCATCATACATATCCCCGTACGAGTACATATATGTATATTCCCCTTCGTTCCTTCAGAGCAGGCATGGTAAACTTGACATCATAAATATACCCCTTATAGGGCCCATACACTACACATGCCTGCATGCGCAATACAGTGATTGCGCTTGTAAACTGCCAGTGTATGGTGTTGACTGTGGCGTTTGGGCATGCGACATGAGCAATATCAAAAAGTTTTGATATTTTCTTATTTGGGCATGCAAGTATGTGTGGTGTGTGTGCTACATTTGCTCAGTCAAAGGATGATTTTGATGGAAGCGTAAGTGTGCGCTTGAAATTGTGTTGCTTGTTTAATTTTATTTTTGTTTTTGCGTCGAATTTTATTGTTGAAAAATGTCGCTGATGAATAAAAAGTTTTGGACTGAATTTATGGAGCTGTACCAACGCCTCCCGGTTTTGTGGCGGGTCAAAAGTGACGATTATAGCCACCGGGTCTTAAAAGCTAGTGCACATGAGAAAATGATAACCAAATTGAAAGAAATCGATCCGGCTGCCGACCGAGAAAAAGTGACACGCAAAAATACTATAAATTCTTTTCAATGCAACTATTGCCGTGATTTAAAAAAAATTAAGCAAAGCCAAAAATCTGGAACTGGAGCAGAGGATATTTTTCAGTCCTCGTTGTGGTATTTCGATCTTCTAGGATTTCTCGAAGATCAGGAAGATTGCCTGGAAGGAAGAACCACTCTAACAAATGATACCCAAACAACAGAATTGGTAAGTTAATTTATATATTTAATTCATTCATAGGAGACATAAGAATTTTTTTTAATTATTAGACAGTTTTTTGTGTTTCGCCACGGCACTGGTCCTGAAGAAGAGTTGAAATATTCGCAAAATTTATTTCTGATCCCTTTTGCTTCTTCTTCTGATTTTGGATTGCGTGCTTGAGTAAACGCAAGACCGTCCAAATGAACGTGTTCATTCCGCCAATTAGCATAATGCATTTGATCCAAATTTGTGTCCTCTATGTATAAATCGTTTTGTAAATAAATCATTTCTTTCTTTCGTCTCAAAAAATTGTGCAAGTGACAGCAGGCCAATACAATGGTTGACACTTGCTCCGGACTTAAATTTATTGTTTACAGTAAAATTCTAAAGCGTGATGCTAATATATCGAACACATTTTCTACAATTCGCCTCGCACACGATAGTCGGTAATTAAAAATGATCTCGTCTTTCTTTAAGTTGTTATGACTGAAAGGGCTTCATAATATTTCCCGTCAAATGGAAAGCGTCATCAGCAACGAATACAAACAATTTTAGGATCTGGGATTCCCACCGATTTTTCTTCAAGTTTTTCATTGAATTTTGTTTGCTTGAAAACGCCAGCATCTGATGCTCTGCCATTGACGAAAATATCAACCACCAGAAAATCGTAGTTTGCGTTTACTAATGCCATAAATACAATAGAAAAATTCTTTTTGTAATTGAAATAGTACGATCCCGACCCAGGAGGCTTTGTTATGTTAATATGCTTTCCGTCCAATGATCCGATGCAATGGGGAAGATTCCAAAGTTGTTCAAATTTTTTGGCCTCTGTTTTCCATTTCATTGTATTCGTGGCTAACTAGAAAAAAATAAAGTTAAAAAAGTTAATTATCATAACAACATTTTTCATTTAATTGTTTGTTTTTAAATTATTGTTTTCTTTTCAGAGTGGTGAAAGTCCAGTCAATCTTGAGCCACCGCCACCCAAGAAGAAGAAAACAATATCGAAGGAAGACGCTTGTGACCATTTGAAAGAAGCCAACGACGATGCTGCTGTACTGGCAAAAGGATGAAGCACGCAATATAACCAGCTTTCAATACAGCAAAAAGTGTTCGCAAGAAAAATAATTTCGGAGGTTTTTTTTTACGGATGTTTAGGACGAAAACACTATTCGTGGACGGTAGATCTTCTATTCCTTTCTGGAGTGATGTAAGTCCATCCTCTTTGCCGCAATCCGTGTGCTTTACTTAATTTACCCTCGACATCCGTCAGTCGAATACACTAGCATTCCTTGCCACTTGCCAGAAAACGAAGTGTCAATGACAATCGCTCATGTGGAGAAATAGGTTCTCGTATTATGGTTCTCTTTGTAACTATCATTGGAGTTACTTTATCCAATAATTCCGTATAATTCTGTTTGTTCATCCTCAAAAAATTTGTGTAATCGGACATTGAAAAATCCTCCAGCGCTTTTAACAATTTGACATGCCCCAGCTCATTTCTTAATTTCACCCAATCTTTTCACCATATTCTTTTTTTTTCCTATTTTTACTTTTTATTGCCAAAGCAATTAAAATTGCTGCAGCAGCGGTGTCGGAGCTTGACATTTCTTAAAGTTTTCTGTTCAGCGGTGAACACACGACTGAATATTGTAGAGTTGGCATGAATAGTGTATGGGGAAAACGTGATTGTGCATGTAGGCATGTGTAGTGTATGGGCTCTAAAACACTCTTTTAATTGGTTAGTTTTACTTCAACAATTTTCCCAATGACACAATTGTCCTTAAATTTCCAAATCTCTTAACTTCGAAGCAATTCAACGTCCGCAGCATGCATCGAATATAAATTCATGACCAGCAATATATGGACAAGAACTAACGAGATTTCTCATAAGGTTTTACCCTTTTTCTCTTTTAATCGTTTCTTTAAAATGTCCAGCATATCGTTTCTGGAGGAGGAATTTATTTTGCTACCAAATTCCTTCGAACTATATCCGCCCCATGCTTGTTTGCAATAAATTCCATTGAATAACTCGTTCTATACTCTAAACGACCACAACTACTACAAGCTGCAACAAGACTCTCCATTGAGCGGTCATTCACATTCGTTGCCAAATATTTTCAAGCCCCAAAATTCCGATAGCCTGAACGAAGGCCGAATAAGCAGAGATGGATGGATATCTAAAAAACGTGGCGAGACTAGTCCTGGGAATCTTAGTACAACGCTGTTGTCGTCTTCTATTCAGTGATTTATGTTTTGAAAATTTTCTCGTAAAATATCCGCATGCAAGTGGGGATAAAAGGCTATCGAACCAGTATCACCATGTTGCTGGGTATGGCCAAAAACATTCTTGGATCGATTCCAAATGTGTCGCATAATAACTTTGTTCACTCAATAGCTGGTTCTTTGGTCAAAAGGACACAATATGCTGCAACATTGGGGGGAGTAGCCATGTGTTGTAACATTGAGCGAGTTCACTATTGTCAACCAGCGACCTGAATGCCACTCCATGTAGAAATGGAAGCGCTTTAATGAATTCTATGGATTAGTTGCTTTCGTTTAAGTTAAGATGCAATAATATTCATGGAAAGCAATAGAATAATAAATTTCTCTGTTTTCTGACTTTATAAAATGATGCCATGCCAAAAAGCAATGTAGAAGATATTTAGGGCTTTTAAAATGCACAAGATACTCGTATAATAATGGGACAGACAATCAATGTAAGGAGGAGTCTAGTTTCTAATTATCGGCGTGAATTCTAATTGATTTCTTTGAAATTTCATAGAATTTTAATTTTCACCACCAGGGATCTAAACAATTTTCTGATTTTAAGGCATCTAGTATACATAAAGGGTGAGCCAACAGATAGTTTGGAAGTTTTCATTAAATTAAACACACATTTACTGGTATAGAATTTTATTAATTAATAAAGTTTGGTCTATGGTAATTATGAATTGAACACAACTACGTACCTTTGACCACCACGGTTTCAGTTGCTAGTGACCATCCGAAGGTCCAAATTATCGATGACTTTTTTGATGAATAAGTGGGTCAATGGCCGCAATTTCAGCTTGGATGTTATGTTTGAGATCCTGAATTGTCGCTGGGTTATTGGCATTGACCATACTCTTTAAAAGCCTAAAGGTGTCAAATAGCATGACTTTGGGGGGCAATCAAATTCTCCTCTAACCGAAATAATGTTATCTTCAAACTTCGTACGCAATAAATTGATTGATTGATGGCTTATGTGGGCGATAGCACCATCCTGTTGAAACCAGAGATCGTCCAGACCTAATTCATTCAATTTTGGAAAAAAATTCGCCGAGGCACAATTGTTGATTTCGGCGACGAATTGAGGTGCCTGGCTGGTTTTGAACACTTTCGTTCACAATGGTGATGTTTTGGCATCTACGTGCTGGTCGAGCGTGGGGATATAGAGTTTGGCACGATACCGAACCGGTTCAATGCTTCACTATTGCACGAATTTCTGACTCACTGGGACGATTATGCTGACCGAAAAATTCACGAATTTTACGAAATGTTACTTTTATAGATCGCCCATTTTCGTAATAAGATTGATTAACAAAAATGTCGCGTAGTAAACGACTCCATGACTAAAATTGAAAAATTGTATGACATCTGTCACAAAGATGTAGTTGACATTGAATTCAGTAAATCACAGTAATTGACAGCCAACATCCATTTGTTGGTTCTCCCTATACATTCTGCTGGTTGTGCTTAAGTATCAATGTTCGTCCGCACTGTATTTTAAGGCCGTTTGTTTTTTTTCTTTCAGAACAGAGCACCATCTTAAAAAGTCATATCATTTCAAGTGCCCATATGAAACCTAACTGTAGAAGGAAGCCCAAAACGAGGACGCGAGCAGTGGTAACGCTGCTTGGCTATCGCTACTCGTACATATGCGAATACTTCTCTCACTCTCCCAATCCTTGAAATATATATAGTATATTGCCATTAGAATTGCGTATACTTAGTTTATAAAAACAAATCACAAGCCTGGAAAGTGGTAAGGGCAGCGGTGAAGTAATTTCACCGGTGTAAAGCATTCTTCTCGGTGATTAGCCCGATATTTTGTCGCAAACCCACAGTGTCTTAAAAGTTTTGGACGTGACTTGTTTAGACCAAAGGAAACTGTAATCCAGCATGACGCTTCATTGAAGAAACTGATGATGTTGGCTTTAACCACTAGATGAGTCAGACTAGACTAGCCTCCTCCTTCTCGTAAAGAAAACAACCTCAGTTTTCAGAAGATTGATTGAAAGCTGCTGAACGTTATGGCCCACCAGCCGGGGTTTTCTAAGCTGAATTTCAGCATCATTTGCCCGATCCACAAAAAAGGAGACTGCCTCACCTATGCCAACTGTGCAGGTATAAGTCTCCTCTTTACTGATCTTATCTAACATATTGAGTGAACGTCTGAAACGCTTCTTCAACAACTTGATTGGTGTTTGGGTTCTAATCATGAAAGTCCACGGTCGATCAAATTTTTAAACTTTAATAGATCCTGGAAAAAACCCAAATCGGTATCTACCATTGTATCATCAATTCTAAGGTCGTGTATTTCAGCATTTATTGAACCATGTCTAGTTCTAGTATCCCAGCCAAACTCTTCCCTCTGTGCATATTGACGATGGAGAACGACGCTCGATCATACATCATACTTGGAAAAATTGTGTTGAACTCACAAGCGAACACTGGAGGCCCAATTTTTCAAAAGTCCTTGCAATTAGTAGCGTACGCCGATGATATCGCCATAATTGGGAAAACCCAGTAAGCTGTGACCAGTGCGTTCTGTAGTATAGAAACAGAAGCTGCCAAGATAGGTTAAGCGGTAAATGAGGACGAAACAAAGTTTATGCTATCAACAAGAAGGGACACACAACATCGGCGAATCAGACAGAACGTCGCGGTCGACGCTTATAATTTCTACGTAGTAAGAGACTCTCCTAAAGTAGAGAGGCTCTGCTATAAGTTCTGCCAACAACTCCTTAGCAGAAATAAATCAAAGAACCACTCTTGCCAATCGCTGTTTCTTTGGGCTAAAAAGCCAATTGAATAGGAAGACACTACCCCAAAAATCTGAGGAGATTCTATTCATGACCTTGATTATTCCAGTCCTATTTTTTATGCTGAGGCTTGGACTCTATCGAAAGCGGATGCAGATATCCTCGGTTGTTTCGAGAGAAAAATTCTTGGTAAGTTATTCGGTCTCGTTTTCGTTGAGGAAGATATTCAATGATGAAATATACGAGCTGTGCTGCGACATTGACCTCGTCAGAAAATAGCGCATCAGTCATCAGGGATGGCTAGGATCATGTCTGCTCCGGCCCTCAAAGTTTTCGAATCTAAGACCTCACCTTAAGTTCCGCGCACACGGAGAACCGGGCTTCAAGCAACTGGGAGTGCGCAACTGGAGGAAGCTATCTAAGGACTAAGCTGTTTAGAGAGTATTGGTAATTGAGGCCTAGGTTCACCCGGAACTGTAACGCCAATTACATCTGTGGCTGCCTTCATCTTTAGGCTGACAATCACTAAACATGATGCAACAGACAGTAAGGCTACTCGTAGATCATGTGCATGGGCTATCGTGTATACAATATTGGGTTCTCAATTGAGCGGTTTGGCGTTCGATTGCCGACAGCAAACACACTAATTTCTTGTAATCTCCCTGTTAAAAATTGCATGTTTCTTATGGAACGGGCGATCGTCTGGAGTTTTTTTTGGCTGAACAAGTCAGCTTAAAACATTTGGTAAGGGGACGTTTCAGGTTCGGAACAGCTTCCTTTTGTCTAAAGTCTAGAATGAATCTGCCGAGCTTTTCCTTATATTCAGTTGGTATTTCGCAGATTTCTTCTACTCAACAATAACGGAACCTCGATGCCGATTCTGAATTCGATGTACTTATGGTCTGACATGGAGGCATTCGATAATTTTGTTTTTATTATACACACAGTGCCTTGCACCCTATTAAAAGCTTTTAGCATAAAACTCTAAATGGATACATTTCCCTTTTATTTTTTTATTTTATGGCATCAATAAACAAGTAATTAGAGCAAAACTAAATCCTCTTTATTTTCTTTTGAGATTTTCAGCAATAAAAAACTAGTTTTGCCTATCTTGCAGAGGTATAATCGCACCGTATAAAGACTGCAGCTTCTCTTCAGTTTCATTCGTTTTTTTACATTCAATTTCGAAATTTTTTTAGGAGATCTGCAGTCTTATGGGACAACAATTAGACTTGGGCGTCCGCAGAAGCTTACAAGAAGTGATCAAAGGTTAGTAATAAACGCTTCGTCCAATTAGGTAAATTCTTTGTCGGAAATTCGAAATGTTTCTGTTTCAACGATTTCGCGTAATATATGGTAAAACGCAGCGGAATTATCACCCCGCTTTAACGGATATTGGCATGATTTAAGGAAGGAACCAAGGTTTTTTCGAAGAGGAACTTCAGTGGTGGAAGCTGTATGGTATGCGCGGCTTGATGCATTCGCGGTAAGGTTTCACTTGCCTTTACCTCCACGAAAATTAATGGTTCAGCTTACACCCAACTGCTTCAAGATATTTAAGGCGACATCGTCGATTTCCTCATTTCTTTCAGTAAGACAATGCACCGACGCAAGTCAGTGGTCAAAGTCTGGAATGGTTTCAGACCCAAAACATCAGATTAATGGGGTGACCGGCACGGTATCCAGATTGTAAGCCATTAGAAAATCTTTGGGGAATAATTACATGCCCATGATCGGCAATTGGCGTAAGCTTCGAGAATACCATAGTTATATCTTATTTTCACTCTATGTATTATATGGATAAATACATTAAGCTCTTTCAGGCAAAAAAAAAAAAATAATAATAATAATTAATTTACAAAGTGAAAAGAAATGATGACATTTGTATTTTAAATGGTAAAACAATATAAATGCCATATCAACAAAAAATTAAATCTTTTCTGCAAATATTCCTTACAACGTATTTGAATGAGCACCACCCCAGCAAGTTATGCTATATTGCATTTTAGAATGAACAAGACCATAATAGCTTAGTTGAACAAACTGTACTCAGGTAGTAGGAATGTCTGAGGAATGAGCGGAGATATATTTTGAGAGCATCTGTGTGGCTAGAGAAGCACTTCCTGGAGCCAATGACAGTCCAAGATATTTAAGCTCATCAAATTTCTCATTGATTACCACAACTTAGATGGCTATTAAAGCTGCCTGTGGAATTAAAAAATCCACAGAAGCAGTTAAGCAGGCACTCAGGTGCATGGGAGAAAACATCACTCCGTTACATGATTACCAAGTTAAAAACCACTATTATTGTTTTAGAACTAATGACCAAACTATGTATGTTCTGCAAACCATATCCTAAGAAGGTATAAGTCCAAACTTAGCAGATGCCAGATTAAGTAGACTATCAGCAACAGCAATTTGCATTCCTTTGAACTTAACTTGAAACAACGAATTAATATATTGGGTATATAACTTAATTCGTTATATTTTTTTCAAAATTTGAACGTTTATTTAAGAAAAACTTGTATAATAGTATTATTCAAAGTATTGCCCATCTGAAGCTATGACTTTTTTTTATCTTTCTGGCAATTTGTGGATCCTATCCCAAAAGAACTGCGCCGGCTTGGCAGCCAAGAATGAATCAAGCCAATTTTTGATATTCTGCTCTGATGTGAACCGTATTTCAGTGAGGGTGTTCTGCATCGACCGGAACAGAAGGGGCAAGATCTGGGCTATAAGGTGGTTGGGGTAAGACTTCCCATCCACTGTTTTCCAAATAGTTCTTAACCGGAATAGCAACCTGGGGCCGAGCGTTGTCATGATGGAAAATTATTGCCTCGTGTCTGGTCGCATATTCCGAGCGTTTTTCTGCCACTGCTCTCTTCAAACGGATTAATTGTGTTCGGTAGCGTTGTCCATTGATGGTTTCACCCGGTTTTAGCAGCTCATAATACAGCGCACCCATCTGATCCCACCAAAGACAGAGCATTACCTTCGCGCCATGGATATTCGGCTTTGCCGTTGATTTGGCTGGTTGGCCGGGTTTCACATATGATTTTTTGCGCTTGGGGTTGTCGTAATAGATCCATTTTTCATCACCAGTAACAATCCGATGTAAAAATGACTTCCTTTTGTGGCGTTCCAGCAGCATTTCGGACATGCAAAACCGCCTCTCGACGTCTCTCGGCTTGAGCTCATGTGGAACCCAATTTCTTTGCTTTTGAATATATCCAGCTGCCTTTAAACGTTTTGAAATGGCTGCTTGAGTGATACCCAAAGATTCTGCGAGCTCTTCTTGTGTTTGGCAACAATCTTCATAGAGTAATGCTAGTTGCTAGTAATGCCAGTTCTTCATCTTCAAACTATTTTGGCTGCCCAGAACGTTCATCGTCTTCCAAGCCAAAATCACCACTTCTAAATCGTATAAACCACTTTTCGCACGTTCGCTCACCTAGCTCATGTTCACCATAAACTTCCACCAAAATACTATGACTTTCGGTAGCAGTTTTCTTCATATTAAAGTAATGAAGAAGAACTCCCCGCAAAAACACTTTTTCAGCACAAAGTTCGACATATTTGAGTATTGTTTACGCTTCAAATGAATGACATATACTCAAATGACGTACAATGACAGTAGCTTTCCAATGCATGTTCCAATGGAATAATACAAGTCACGCCATCTCCTAGCAAACCGCATGAATTAAGTTAGATGAGAAATAGTATTGGACCCAAAATGGAGCCTTGAGGCACACCTAGATGTACAGTATCAACAGCACTTCTGCCTTTACAATCTTGTTAAGCATAATTGTATGGTTTACCATACCAAAAGCTTTGGTTACACCAATAAATAACCCAGCTGTAAACATTTGCTTATCTATGTTTGAAAAAATCTGAGTACACAATTTCAGGAGGGCACTTTCAGTGGGTTTACCTTTTCGAAATCCGAATTGAGCTGAATTAAAATAGTGAACAGAATCTAAATAACAGACAACTGTGATTTTAAAGTTTTTTTTCAAAAACTTTTCTTATTGATGGAAGAAGAGAAATAGGTCTGTAGGTGCAGATGTTATCGACGGGGCTTTTTTATGAAGAGGTATGACATCGACACATTTCAAGACTTCTGGAAATACCCCACTGAAGACACTTTGATTAAAAATATGTGCCAGAATGAGCAAAACATTTGAAATGTCATCAACTTCATAGGGGGATGAGTTATTCAAGGTGGTAATTGATTTTAAAAGCTCTAATGCAGTTATTGGCCCAAAGAAAAAGGTCCCTGTATGGGAAACTTCCTGTCGAATACAACTAAAAGTTAAATTCGCTGAAATTGAAACGTTTGGTTGCAAATTATTGGCAATTGACCTGAAATAGTCGTTGTAGGCATCACCAATAGTTTGTTTTTGTGTGACAACATAACCATTCAAACGAAAGGATGCGAGGTTTTTAGAGTTTGGGGATTTATTCAAAATATTTTTGATTACCTTTCTTAAAGTACCCGTAGCTACCCTAAGTCAAGCCCTCTAAAATTCATCATGGCGTACCTGTATTTCTTGTTTCAGGGAAGATGATACTTTCTTAGTATCGCTTGAGAAGATGCTGAATACGTAGCTCATTCTTTTTGTTTACTTTCCGAATTAGGGTATTGTAACCCAGGGCTTACGATTTTTATTTGACTTCGTTTTTGTTACCGAGTAACTGCAGTCATTTACATGCTTTTGGAGGTTAGTCAGGAATAAAAGAAGATTCCATATCAAAAAAAACTAGTTGGGAGTATCCCCAATAGAACTTTTAATTTTATTGAAAAATAAATACTTTATCAATTTCTGTAAAAACAATTAACCAAAATAAAGATATTGAGAAAAATGTAATGCGTTTATACTTCTGCAAGCTATTCAACCCCAGTTTTTTATTGCTTAAAATCCCCAAGGAAAATAAAGGGCAGTTTTTTTTGCTCTAATTGCTATAAAATAAAAGAAAAAATAAGGACGCTGTATCCGTGTGGAGTTTCCTGTTAAAGGCCTTTTATATCATGCGTTTGGCTACTACCTTTGTGGTGGCTGAAGTATCCAAGCATCGGGAAAATAAGGTGACGCAAAAAAGGTTTGTTGTCATGTTCCGCGCAAGTCTAGATGGTGGGAGTAGATTCGGGACAAAAAGCAAGTTCTCGGTCGTTCTGATCGCTATAGTGATAAATCCCTTAAATATACGAAACAACTGAGCATTGTTTGGTTACACTTTATAGTTAGCCGGGCGAGGGCCTAATACAGTTTTAAGCTAGATTCTGATGATATCCGGAAAAATTGGTGAATTTCTGGCGTAGCCCTAAAAATGATCGTTTTAAATTAGCTTTCACATTGGCAAATTGTGTTTATAAAGAAGGCTTCGAGATGAACTCAGTTAAACCCATATTTAAGGTTCTTGCGGGGATCGAAAATGTATAAAATCATGTACCTGGGTACATTAAGAACTAATAACAAATCGTTGACATTTGTCGTCATCCTCAAATCCTTTCTTCTATTCTCTGGCCGCCTTATCGTAGTTGAAAGGCTTTGGATCTAAAGATGTACTTTTAAAAAAAGTACCCAGATGTCGAAGATATTGAACTAAATGCCAAATTGCTAAGCTACTACCAAACATGGGCTCGTGCGGTTTCCATTAAAAGTTTGCCTAGAGGTGCGTTTGTGAACAGGTTACAGACAGAACTTTAAAAAAAAATTAAGCTGTTTTAATTTGATTGAGTAGTCGGGTAGTCGTTTCCGTGTTAGACATGGCAGTGTTCTATGCTGTAGAACATACGAGTAGATAGACGTAAAAGGGAAAAAGGTGGGCGGAAGCTACCTTCGTTTCTTCCACCTCGAATAGAGCCAAGAGCAGAAGGGTTCTAGCACTCATATTGTTATGTTATGCTCGAATGGAATGGAAATGGTCCTGAAATTAACAAAGACTGCTGTTAGAGTTCCAGCCGGGAAATGGGTCGTCGCGATCAAACTCATTGTGAAAATCAAAAAAGTGATGGCTTTGCCACACAGGATCTTCCGATGAAACCACAGCTGCCACCAACAAAGGTTGTAGTTCTCGCAGATGGAAGTAGGTTGAAATGGTTAAATTCACCCGGAGAAACCCCTTCCTGATGTCACAAGAAAATCCATTTCCATGAAAACCGCGAACCGCCAATGTAGTGAAATCTATTTCCTATAAAGCGCTTGCCATTTCACCCGTTACGCATTAAGTTCGTAAAGCTGTCAGTGACAAGAATTTAAACGAGGTAAACTTTAAACACCCATTCATACCCAGAATCCTTAATACTTTCTCTTCAGGACAGCAAATATTTGGAAAACAAAATAGGCTCCTTTTTCATTGTAGGTCTGGACAAAGCCTCTCTGACAACCATAAAAGTTGACTTACATCAGCACCCGCACTTTGAAAATATTGATTTCTTCAAATGATGCAACGCATATTTGCAGAAACTAGGAAATTAGACCGGCAAACTTCTAAACAAGTAACTTAATAACTAATTTGGAGGAAAGCTGGAATCATTATAGATCAAGGCAAACAGAATATATGAAGCTTATTCAAATTTGAAAGAGTGTATCATACAAAGATTTTTGAGAAAAATGTAAACACTCAGGGAATCAGATAGCACAGACAGAGTGGAAAGCATTTGTCGGTAGGCTTTCTTTTTTAGATACGATATGCATATCAACACAGAAAATCTTACCAACAATAAGGGTCTTTAAATCCATCTATTTTCCCTATGCGGAAGAACAACAATTTGCTACGGTTATTCTTCGCCGAAACTCAACAAAGTTATCATTAATTTTTGGTTAATATTGTGTTTACTTTATTTTGTTCTCAATAACTTTGGGATCAGCTGAATTATTTATTTAGCGGGACCTCGTACACCCACCTCCTCTTCCCGCAACAAACCAGCTCCAATTGGAGTTTTAAAACTAAAATTTTTCCTAATTTTAAGCCTCCCACCCATATTCCAACTCCCACTATTCCACCCCAAATCAAGCCCCAACGTCAACGTGTCTCTTTCGACTTAACCCCTACAACTCAAATTCCCACCACTCAAACTCCTACCACTCAAACTCCCACCACTCAACCCCTAACACACACGCCTTTCCCTAATTTCGACCTCAGAACTGGAGCTAAGTATCCTAATTTCATCAGTTCTCACATTTTAAACCCCACTTCAGAAATCCCCATTCATTGCCACACGAAACTCATTAATCACTCTCTCTTCTATTGACCCCCTTTCGCCACCCACTTTTAAAATAACGAAGCAAACTAGCGATACCACCGAATGTCGCTATGCTTTCTCTAGGCTTAGAGATAAAAAGATATATGAGAATATAATTCTATATCTCGCTTACGAGTATCTACATGATATATCCGACTCGGTGTGCAACGAGGGTAAAACAAAAACAAGCGTCATGGTTTCTATCCAGCAGGAAGGCCCTCCTACTTACGTTACCAGTCTCAGGAAGCTTTATATGAAGTATCACGAGATTTTCAGTACGTCCCCCAAAAAAATTGCAGACGATCTTGCCGCTCTTTGCCACTATGTACATTCTAAAAGAATCTCACACTTCCAACGCAGCCGACTTGACCACGATAAATTTTTTGGACCCCAAAAACCTCCCTCTCACCTTCTATTACCAGAATGTAAGAGGACTGCATTTTAAAACCCGCCGTTTTGTGTCAATCTCATGCTCTCCCATTTTATACCTACGCTCTGATCGAAACTAATCTTATCTCCAACATAAAAAAACAGGAGTTATTCCCTCTTTCTTTTAATGTTTTTCGGGATGATGATCGCACACCCCTCTTGATTGAATCCCCTTGTCGAGGTGTCCTACTGGCTATTCACAACAGCCTGAACTCTTCTCTCGTTGCAACTTCATCTTCTCCTAAGCTCGACTTTGTGTCGGTTAAAATAACACTTACTCGTAGATGCTTGTTTGTTATGGGTTGTTACATTCTTCCGGCGTAACCTATCGAATCCTACCAAGTTACTCGATTGATGTGGACTCTATCTGAAGACCTATCTTTTTTCATCGCTTCCAATCCCATTTCTATTAAGGAATACCTCTTCTTAGATCGGCTAACAGACTCTAGTCTATGCCAAGTCGGTGGCGTTTCCAACTATATGGAAAGGCAATTAGACTTTATCTTCACAACTGATCCCACCAACTCCTCAGTATCATGTTGTCCCCTATCTCTTTCAGCTATTGATAAATTTCATCCTCCACTTCTTCTCTCATTTTTCCACAACTCTCCCTTTCAGTCGCCTCCCCACGCAGTTCTATTTTCTTACAATTTTCACAAAGCTAATTTTCGTAAAATCAATACCTATCTAAGCAGGGCTTCTTTTGAGTTTACCAATCTATCTCTGGTTGCTGCCCTCTCCATTTTTTACAGAGAAATATTTAAATCCATCTCCCTTTATGTGCTTTATTTCTTCTACATCCCCTCCTTGGTATAATCGTAGGCTTCGCTCTCTACGAAACAAAAGAAACAAGTTATGGGCGGTATTTCTTCGCACCCACTCTTCTTCCGTCTATTCAAATTATCTAGGTACATATCTTCATTTCATTGAACTCTATAACTCTCTCTATCAGCGCTACCTAAATAGTGCGGAAACCAATCTCATATATGACCCCTAGTCCTTTCTTCAATTTGTCAATTGCAAAAGTAAGACTGATGGTTATCTTTCCTCCCTCGCTTTCAAAACCAAATCTTCATGTGATCCCCCTACCATCGCCAACTTCCATCCATCCTAAAGATGAATTTGTACCTGGCCGTGTTTCTTAAAAAATGCTCATCCAACCCGTCTCTACCCCTTTCCTACCTTTTTCGTCAATATCTTACACAGGGAGAATTTCAACAGATTTGAAAGACCTCTTTTAAAATACCGATACACAAAAAGGGATCTAAGCATGAAGTTACCAATTATCGTCCCATTGCTAAACTCTATCATATACTAAAACTCTTTGAAAGCATTTTATACGAAGCTTTAAGCTTCAAATGCAAGCCTTTTATTTTACCCTGACAACATGGTTTTCTAAAAGGTAGATCAACTACCACAAATCTAGTTGAATTCGTGTCTTTTGCTCTCTCAGTCTTGGAAAATGGGAAAGAAATCGATGTTATCCCAACTGATTTCACTAAAGCATTTGATAAGATATCTCATCAATTGATCCCCTTCAAATTGTCTGCTCTCGACTTTGAGCCTCTTTTATTAAAATGGATTTCTTCTTACCTGTTAAACCAATATTATAGTGTTCGGTTTAGGTCCACTCTTTCTATTCCATTCCTGGCCTCATCTGGAGTTCCACAAGGCAGTCATTTTGGCCCTCTTCTATTCATCCTTACTATTAACGATATTGAGAGAGTCATTAAACACTCCTCCCTCTCCCCTTACGCTGACGACACAAAATTTTTTAAAACTATTTCCTCTCCCTATGACTCTGCCATTTTTCAAGAAGACCTTGATCGGTTTTCAATCTGGTGCCTCAAAAACTGCCTACAACTTAATATAACCAAATGAAAATCTATAACCTTCTTAAGTAAATCCAACCCGTCTCCTCACCGACTTTATTTTCTCTATGGTCAACCAATTCCCCTGGTTCAGTCTTTTCAAGACCTTGGCATATTATTCGACTGTGAGCTTAATTTCCATACGCATATCGGTAAGATGATCCTCAAAGCCAATTCATCACTTGGCTATGGTCCAAGGAATTTTCCAACCCATATGTAACCAGATCTCTCTATATTACCTTTGTTCGCCGCCTGCTTGAGTATGCCAGTCAAGCTTGGTCCCGTTTTCACCGGGTTCATGTTTCCTGAATCGAGGGTATTCAACGTCGATTCCTCCGATTTGCTCTCCGTGGTCTGCCGTGGAACGACCCTTTAATCTTACCTCCCTACCAGGACCGGCTCAAACTTCTAAATATGAATTCGTTAGAAGAACGTAGGAATACTGCTGACTTCTCTCAGGTTCCATCGACTGTACATCCATTTTGAACTCAATTTCCTTCAATACCAACCCCCGCAATCTACGTTGACCTCGTCTCTTCTATCTAGCTCCAACGAACCAATCTCCCGAATGCTCAGAAAGGTCAACTAAAACCTCTCCCTTTTCGATTTCCACCTGAGCACTCCTCGTCTCAAACAAGATCTCCTCCATCACTTCCGTGTTCCCAAGCTCTTAAGTCTTTCAGTTAGTTTTTAGTCCCAGTTTTTAAGTTAGATTAAGCTTGTATTAAGCCAATAAGTGGGCGCCTCAGCCCCCACCAAAATTAAAAATTTATCTTCTTGTTTTAACTAGGTCTACGCACTACGAGTATATGCTTCAGCACCAGGGAGAAGAAGTCACAAAATAACACATCTTCTATTTATGTGCCATTTTACGCTGGCTTGATTTCAATGGACTGGATATATAGTCGTCTCTGTAATTTCTCTTTCTATGATGTTTTACTTGCCGATTGAAAAGTTCATATGGGCCATCTTGTAGTAGAAGTTGTATAGAACAATAGAAGATATTACTTATAAATTACTTACTTCTGCTAAAATTGCAAACTTCTAAACGCACTGTAGGAGATATACTCATAATTTCACACATTCTTATTCGAATATTACTCACATATTCACATCACAAAATTTCCTTAGTCAATAAAGTCGTCAATCAACCAATTTGGTTAAAGCTCTTGCTTTGCTAATGCTTCTTTAGTCTACAAAATCAAATCGCTCAACCACAATTTCCACTACCCTATAAACTTCAATTTGATGCCAATGGCCGCTTTGCCCTACTTTCACTTCCTATACAAACATCACTCTGACGTTATCCTACTCTTGGTCCCGTACTTCTTATAGAGTGAAATGGTGTAAAAGAACGATGCTCCATAAATTGACTAATCTCCACCATTACTTGAGCCAGAGAAGGCTTAAATTGTCTCCTTTCGCACACTAAAAACAGCTCATTGGGCTTTTTATGTAAGCCTCTGTCTCCTCACTGGCAACTTTCTAGGAAGCTTTATTTCTATGAAATGGAAATCGCATCCTATTTTCAACCTTTAGGCAATTCACCCAAAATATACATACTCAACCCACAGGGTGCCTCGTCCTGCATGGGACAATGTCAACGAGTTCATTCCACCCGTAGGGTTCATGGAGTACACCTAAAAGCTGACGACACGTATTTTTCTTTTGCCGCCTTATATTCTGTTTCCCGCTGTTATTATTTTTATTTTTTTTTTTTCAAATATAACCATCAAACCCGCATAGTTGGAGTGGGAGAGATAAATACTCAACGCGCGTATTTAGGAGCCACATAACAAACAAAAAATCAACGGGGTGTTCCTGTGTATTCCAGAAGTATCCCGGGGAACGGAGTGCTTAATGAACACACTGTTGTACTTGTAATGAACATACCGCGCTCTCATCATTATTGCTTTCGGGGATCTAAAAGCAGGGATTAGGGATTACTGTGCCATTGGGCTGTGTTTTATTCCAGAGGTACCATCCATACCTCCGCCTCCGTTTGCAGGATTCAGGCGGACAACCGTGCCCCAAAACGAACTCTTGGCGAGTGGTTTATGGGATATTTAAATTTCAACGTAAAAAGTTTCACAAGTCAGAAGTTCTTGAGAAGTCATTGTGGAATGTTTTATTAATACCGTTATTATGACTTACTTCTTGTTGGGAGGATAAAGTAAAGCTGAATAGAAGATTTCATTTTCAGCATCCTTCAAGGAGGTATCTGGATACTTGATGACGGGAAGCATTTCGATAAGTTTCCAGTTACTATAATCGTTAGGAGAAACTGGAGTACTTTTCGAGAGCATATTATTGCTCAATAGTACTGGAGCGGAACTACTATTCCTCGAATGTTGCAATTAAGTTAACTTTTTGTGGTAGCTGGAAGGGCTATACCTTTTATCTGCTTTTTAAAAAGATTTTTAGTAATGAGTGAAATAATGACGATGGGGAAGATGAAGGAATATTACAAATTCGGATACATTTCGGTGGATTTCTTTCTTGCGGAATTTAGGTCATTTATTTAGGGTTGAGATAAATAAGTAGCCGTCGGTGTTATAACTTATAAGAAATTATTGAACAAACAGCTTCGAGGTATGGAACAAATTAAGCAGTGGGGAAAAAGGTAAAAGTCGGAACGAATTTATTTACAAAGGGTTATTCGTTTTGAGCTTTAGAACTTCCCCGTGAGAGCTACAGAGCTAAAAATGTTTCTATATGCTTGCTACTTAACATTTGATGTGGACCACCTTTCAAATACACAGAGCATAAAAGTTATTAAATTGTAATACGAAATTTTTATTTCAATAACTGGCCACCGTATTTTACTTGCTCGAAATAACCCTCCGACTCAAAAAACCATTCGTAACAAAGGCTTCGTTCCGTCAATAACATTGTCACCGTTGGTGAAAGCGTTGCGAATTCGTTGTTAATTCGACGACGTACATATGTTACAATTAGACATTTCGTACGGCTATATGGAATACGGATTTAGCTTGTCTCCAAACTCGAGCCTAGAGACCGTAGACAGTGCAAAGCATTGGGTGCTGGACCAAGATACAGTTAATGCGTTTTTTTTATTATTTTATTTATCATTCGAAGAAAAATTCTGCGATGAGACTAAGCATACACCTATCTTGGTATGTTATCCTGTAGCATTCCGGGAGGATAATAAGTCAGTTTGGTGTCAGTTGCAATAAGGCGGAGTCATCGGTCCTTAATTTTTCCAAAACGATGAAGGTTAAACGGTTACCGTCAAGGGCCCGCTTTATAGACAATGTTAATGTCTAATGTCAATCATTTTCGAAATCGATTATTCTGATCTTTTTTTTTCTGTTGTATAATTTGCGCGCACTCAAGGAACTTAGATACCCATAAAATGGGTTTCAAAGAGATGTGTGTCCTACAAAATACAGCGCCATTTTTACAAAAACATAATAATTTACAATATATAATAAAAAAAAAGTAAAACAAGTTATTTTATTAATTTTCCAGAGAGCCGCTGTCTTCAGCTAGGCTGCATAACATCAAATATCACTTATACAAAACAACGAACCCGATTTTACAATGTCCAATCGTTTTTATAATAAAATACTCGTATTGAGTAGCATTATTTTTTTTTTTATTTTTCATCACCGAACAATGATACAAGACATTTTTTCCCAATTTTTTTTTTATTTTTCTACATAGTCTCCTAGTAACTCAACACACTTCTCCCAGCGATGCTCCCATCTCTCTAACCCGTCCCAATAGTACTTGGCGTTTTTCTCTGTAAAATAATTGTTCACGAAGGTGATTGCCTCCTCATTTGACGAAAATCTCTGTCCTCCGAGCGCAGTTTTTAGATGAGGGAACAAAAAGAAGCCGCTTGGGGCTAGATCTGGTGAATAAGGCGGATGATCAAGCAATTCAAATCGTAATTCATGGATTTTCGCCATGGCAACCGCTGAGGTGTGAGACGGCGCCTTATCTGGGTAAAAAAGGTTTTTTTTTTCTGCAAATGTTGGCCGTTTTTCCGCAATTTCTGCCTTCAGCTTGGCAAGTAATGACGCGTAGTATGCTCCTGTAATGGTTTTTCCTTTTTGAAGATAATCGATTAAGATAACTCCTTTACTATCCCAAAAAACAGGTGCCATCACTTTCCCAGCCGAAAAAAGTTTTTGCTTTTTTTGGAGCCGGCTCGCCCTTTGAATTTTTGCTTCGGGCGTATAATGGTGTATCCAAGTTTCATCTACAGTAATTAATTGGTGCCAAAACTCGAATTTATTGCGCCTAAACTGCGCCAACAGAGCGTTGGAAATGTTCATTCGAACACGTTTTTGGTCTAACGTAAGCAAACACGGCACACAAAGCGCGGACAGCTTTCTCATGCCTAAATCTTGATTTAATATGTAACAAACACTTTCTTTGGACATTTCATCACCTCTACTATCTCTCTCACTTTAATTTGGCGGTCGTCTAACACCATTTGGTGAACTTTAGCAATCTTATCGTCAGTGGTTGAAGTTTTTGGACGTCCCAAATGTTCATCATCTCCCAAACTCTTATGGCCACGTTTAAATTCAGCTGCCCAAAATTTCACTGTGGTAAATGATGGTACAGAGTCCCCATACACAGAGTCCAACTCATTTTTGATTTGGGTAGGCGTATTGCCTTTCAAAAATAAGAAATTAATAACTCAATTTTTTCCATTTTCACAAAAAACACTCACATCGACTCACTCAAACGACTGTCAAATAAAACCTGCGCGTCCAAAATGACTGAAACTTCGATAAGTAACTGGTCAAAAGATGCACAACTAGCATTCACTGTAACTCGAGTGACACGATAGACGTTTGGCAACTTGTTACAAAATCTCGAAGTTATTATAATTGAACAATTAATGAAGTCAGAATGACGGGCTATCGGCAAAACAAAAGACTTAGCAAACCAAAGGAAAAAATGGATCGCCACCACTTAGGTGGTGATGACAAAATTCCGAAAGCGAACGAAAGGCCACAGAAGAGAATCGCAACAACAACGTCGATTCCAACTCAGCAAGCGCGAGTTCGGCAAGGGGCTCAAAAAGATAAACCATAATGAGTGTTTCACCAAGAGGTGTAGGATTTGCTTTTTGAATAAAACGAACAATTGTTGAGATACGAGTATCTCTGAAACCTTCATTGTTTTACATTTAAAGTAAACATATGGCGACTATTTAAGGAGCGCTATATCTACCATATGACCGCCTCGGCTTAGCTTGCATTCCCTTATCCTTGGCGTAGACTCTGTTTTTCACATAGCCCCAAACAAAGAAGTCTAACTTGCATAGGTACGAGTATGGGCTATGAGTGTGATGCGGGGCCCCGCATGCACCGTATTAGTTTGCAAAGAATGCGGAAGTGTCCAAATACAATACGATACATGCGTTTATGCAGCTTGACTTGACAGCTCGATGTGAAATGGCGAATATTATTTTTGATGTGTTCTTTATTAAAATTTAATATTTATAAATTTAATTACAAAAAAATATATAATAAATAAATAAACATTGTAATAAAAATTTTAAATATAATAAATCATATAATATATAACTACCTTATAACAAACTTTATAAAAATGGATAATTCAAACCATATAATACTGTATATTCTAAAAATGTATTTTATAGCTTATCCCATAAAATATTAAGTTGTAGAAATTATATTTAAGATATTTAATTATAATTGATAATAACTTAGACAAATAAATTTTAAACCCCTAAATTATATGTATTTCTTAAAGAAAACTAGATACCTATAAAAACAAATAACATTTCATATTATTTATTAATTAATTAAAACTTTTAAGATCTAGAAAAATAATTTTATTTATTTTTTATTTAAATAGAACATCGATTATCCGGCAGTCGATTAACCGGCACCTCAATTATCCGGCGCACTTTCCGGGAATCAAAATTTTTTTACCAAACACAATTTTGCTATATGCAAAACTGAAGATGCACCGAACAATTTCATGCTTCTAGACAGAATTGTATAAACAATGTTGCTCAGTGAAATGTTGATTTCATTGTTTGCGATAAGTATATGAGTACTTTGTCATCGATTGACCCTGAAGTTATTTACATTACCTTAACCGTTATAAAAAATAATTTTCCATAGAATGTTGCGATGTGACTCGTGCACAATTGTGTGCATATCTTCGTCGTCAGTTTGATTTTTATTCTGTTTCGGGTGGTTTTTACTTCAAATTATATTGCGTTGTGTGTGTCCCGTTGCAATGGAGCAGGGACAATCTATGTACATCTGGTACACAGAAATGTAAAAGGAACGTGGTTTTGATTAAAACCAAAATAGAAATCATAAATAAATTAAAAAATGGGGCAACTACAACCGCTCTTAGTAGAGCCTGTGGTATTCTAAGGCAAACGATAGGCGATTTCAAGAGAAACTCCGAAGAAATTTTGAAATTCGCTTCTCAAATGGATTCAATTGATCGCTTGTCACGTAGACTCAAAACAATGAAGAATTCGCCGCATGAAACACTCGACACGGCATTATATTTGTGGTTCTTACAAAAACGAAGCGAAAGAATCCCGCTCTTAACCCTATTGCTTTGCGAGAAAGCGTTATTTTTTAACCAAAAATTGGGTGCGGAGGCCAATTTCAAAGTCAGTCAAGGATGGTTTCACAATTTTAAGAGTCGTCATGGAATTCGGGAGCTTAATATTGAAGGCGAAAAAATGAGTGCCGCTGTTACCGAAGTTGTAAGTGCATATAAAATCCAATTCCAGCAAATGATTGAGGATAATCGGTTAATACCGGACCAAGTCTATAACGCAGATGAAACTGCCCTGAATTATAAAGCACTGCCAACCAAAACACACGCATCTGTTTCTGAAGCATACGCTCCGGCTGCAAAAGCAGCGGATACCTACGATGGTTTGCGTTAACGCAAGTGAAAATCACCGATTGCCATTGCTTCTCTTTGGTACAACAAAACAGCCTAGTTGGTTCAAAAGTTTGCTTTTCTTTAAATTTTTTCCAATTTTTTTCCCTCATTAAAATTCTCCTTAATTTTAAAAGGCGTCAACGTGCAACAAAATTCGAAATCGGAAGCAGTTCTGGTGTTGGACAACGCACCAAGCCATCCAGAAGATCAATTAAAAAGCGCCGATGGAAATGTCACTTGTTACTTTTTACCAGCAAACACAACATGATTAATTCAGCCAATGGATCAGTCCGCAATTATAATGTACAAACGTCGATACAGAGAAAAGTTCATTCAACAGCTTATTTCCGAAGAAGAAATTTCCATTAAAGAACACTGGAAGAGCTACAATCTCAAGCATGTGGTAGATAATACATAAGATGCGTGGGCTGAGGTTTCAACCAAAACATTGAAGCGATCGTGGAATAAGCTATGGCCCGTATCAAATGAAATTGAAATTCAGACGAAGTATTATCGATCGGTACCAGTGCTTTTGGTGTTGAAAACAGTGTCATAATCGACTGGTTGTCCTGTGAAAACGATCCTGGGTATCAAATTTTGACGGATGAAGGAATTATCCACTATGTGTCTGAAGAAGATCCTACTGGAACTGAAACTGACATCGAGTACGATGGTTATCATCGGCAGCTGATTTGCGCAAACAAGCAGTACATGCATCTTGTACTTTGCAACAGTTCATTGAATGGTACGAACAACAAGAAGAAGCGATTAGGTTGACACTTTACTTCTAAGACGGCTCAGAAACTTTGCACATAAGAAAACCGAAACGATTGCAGTAAAAAAATGACAGGCAAATGAATTTTATTTTCAAACAAAACATATTGTTTTATTAAATAATTATTCAAATAAATTAATGTAGGTATGTTTTGAATATAAACGCATTATTAGTATGTAACTTCTTCCCAGATGTATGTTCAAAACCTGCCTCATCTGACTTTTGAACATAAAATAAATGAAAAAATGCAGGAATTTGTTCTAATTTGATTAACCGGCGTTTCGCTTATCCAGCGCAGCCGCGGTCCGCTGCCCGCCGGATAATCGAGGTTCTACTGTACTATATTTCAATTTCAATACATTAAAAGATTATATTATACAATCATTTTTAATAATTTAAATTAAAAAAACAAAATAATAAAATAAATAAATATTATTTAATTTATATTGATTTGCACAAAAATCTTTTCAATGTAACTGAAATACTTTAATAATAAGAGCAACTTGCGATATGTACATATTTTAAAATTAAAATCAAATTGTTTGTCTCTATAATTTTACAGTCCAATTAAAGTTTTATTAGATTTTTCATATTTACTCGTAAATCCAGGTAAATAAATTTTACTGTAACTCATTAATTCTTAAATATAAACTGCACCTTCACTTGATATGAATTTTAATAAAAATTATAGAAAATTATTATTCATATGAAATATTCTAATAACAACAACAGTAAATTGAATTTCAAATTTAGGTAATGTACATCGTAGCTTATGGATTACTTAACAAGTGCCTCTGAATAGACTAAAATAGCGTAATTTTTTTTAAGTTTCAAGATTATAAATACTATTGCTACTCAAATAATTAAATTTTTATTTTAAATATGTAATAGTTTTTAATTAAAATTTTGACGTTTCAATTAATTTTATTTTAAAAATTAATAAATTAAGATTTCACCTAATAATTTATTTTATTTATATAATAAACCAATTTAACTTTAGTTGATAAAATTTATTTATATTATTTGCATAACCGCAACTGCTGGCACAAATTAAGTCAATATTAAAAAGTTAATATTTTTTAAATAAAAAAAAATTCACACAAAAATTCACATCTAATATAAATTGTTTAAGATAAAATAAAAATTGAATAAAAATAATTTTGTAATAATTAAATAATAACTTATATATGTACATAAATATAAATTAATAATAAATGAATAAATTTAAGTAATCAAGCTATAAAAATTAAATATACTCTATTTTAAAAATTTAATTTTATAGTTATTTTAAATAAATATATATTATTATACATACATAAATAATAAAATTAAGTAGTATTTGTTTATATGTATACAATATATATATAAATACAAAATACGGTTATTATATCAGAAGACAATAAATCAAAATACGGTTTCAACATCATGCCATGGTCATCAAATCACGGTGTAATCAACACCTGAAGAAAACATTTCACCTCGCCTGGACCATTTTTAGTCAGTCTGCTGCGCACCACTCCAACCGTGGGTCTAGCGAACTATACTAGACAGCAAATAAACCGGGCCACACGCTACATTCAAACTCTGATTCGATTTTCTTTAAAAATATAAAACATACAACTAAAATGGTAGTACCTACAGAAAGTGCGTTTTATGTGGATTAAATGGAGTGGAAACTCATTGGGACTATTAAATTTATTAAGTGTTTATTTAAGATTATACAAAAAGAGTCGTTTTTCAGTTGTGTTAATTTAAGTAAACATAAAATGAAAAAAAAAATTAAATCCAATAACAAAAAAAAAAAATTAAAAAAATTTTTATTCGCTCCTAAAATGAACCAACGTCCTTTTAGAATTCTTAGAGTCCGCTTTACAATGCACCCCGCTTGGACGAGTTGAAAAGGGCCTGTTTAAAACTTTCTTCTTGGTTCCTACAAGGGGTAATCGGAAGCACCAGCAAGAATTAAAAATTAGCCCGCATAATACTTGCGTTAATATGACATTGCGTACATTGCGTACATTGCGTACCCGCACTGCTCGGGCGAAGGAAATATATGGAGGAAGAAAAGAGAGGTACCGTTATACATTGTTCTTATTATAAATGTTTATAAGGCTTAGGAACGAATCACAATATTTTAGAGTACGTCCGAAAGGGGGCTTGAGGGTGTACTACATATATACAGCATTCATAGCTAGACAGGTGCTACGATTTAAAGTTTGAAGGGGCGGAATGCTACTGGCGATTTCTATGGGGCACTGGTGGTGGAAATAGCTACAGAACAAAGTGAAACAGGAGACATTACATCGGCGTTCGAGGGTGTGCATTTTCTGAGTGATTAGTATATCCTATGAGTTCTATCGCACGGTTTTGAATCCTATCTACCTTGTATTGTTGGTATTGTGCTCCAATTTTTGGCGAATGAATGCCTTATATATTGAAGCCTGATCAGGGGGGGGGGGGAGTATTTCTACATCGTTTTAGGAAACCTAGACATTCCACAGCATTTTTGGCAATTTTAAATATGTGGTCATTCCAACGTAAGTTGTCATTGACACACATACGGAGAATGGAAAGTTTTTCGGTTTCAACGATGCAAGTGCCACTCATGGATAATGGGTGGGTGTTTGTGTTCGCTTTAATGACAGCAGACAGCATTATATTTTAGAAGCATTAAATTCTACTCTGTTGATAGTTCCCCAATTGGTTATACTGATTTTCGGAATTTGGAATTTAGTGATTTTAGTATACGCTGCCGTTCCCGTTCTACAGCTGAAGAGCAGGGACATTAGTTCGGGGACGAATATGAAAAGCACTGTCGTCAGCAAAGAAATATATTTAATTAGAAGTAGCAGACGAAAGATCATTGGTGGAAATTGGGGCACATCAGCATTAATCTTGTGATCATCAGACTTGAAACCACCCAAGATAACATGAATTGAACGTTCCGAAAAGTAGTTTCTAATCCATTGAAGAGGAGAGTTGTTGATCCAAAATGCACGCATTATCGACAAAAGATATTGATGTCAAACTCTATCAAATGTCTTAAAATAGAGGTAACGTAGTTTTAATGTAAAAATAGAGGTGGCAATCCAGTCTCGAGTTTAATTATTTTCTGGAAATCTAAAAATCTAGAGCAGCGTAGCACATAATAGTCCCCATCACTGGTTCGTAAATTTTATACTTTGTGTTTAGCGTAATGTTCCTTCTGGAAAGTATGCCCTGCCAATTGCAGCTTATTACCGTTTTAGCTTCTTTTACTTTATCCTCCAAATGCTTCTAAAATGTTAGGAGAGGTGTTAAGATGACTCCAAATTTGTTACAGTCCTACACTTCTTAAAGTCTTTCATTCTTCAAAACCCATTTTTCATCTCTAGAAATCACGACAAGGCACATTCGGAATATCATTATTTATGATTTATTGGTTTTGACTTTCAAGTTCCATATATTGCAGTACTGCTGTAATTTAGTGATTATCATCTGCAATGACGTTGGAGTTTACGATAAGATGACTATGTCATCTGCGTACATAAGAAACTCTATTTTGATTCCGGTGAACTCGATTCCTCTTGGCAAGAACGTTAGTAGATCGCCTGAGAACGAAGGGCAACCCTGCTTAATACCCGAAAGCGAATCAAACCAGTTTGATAAGCTTTCCTCATCCTGGACTGCTGGTCTATTTTCCTCG
This sequence comes from Volucella zonaria, assembly GCA_963966105.1. Lineage (NCBI taxonomy): Eukaryota > Metazoa > Arthropoda > Insecta > Diptera > Syrphidae > Volucella > Volucella zonaria. The sequence goes on from OZ014531.1 coordinate 96,662,915, forward strand.
TATTTATATTATTGTATTATTGGAGATAAATGCTACTTTAAAGTCCACAAAGAATGCATACCATTCTTTTCATTTGTACGTCCTGGCAATGCTCGTCAGTGTAAAAATATTGTTTAACGTCGAATAGTTTGTTATGCAGCCGGCTTGGACCTCATTTGCCTATAGTATATGTAGTATACCATAAGCTTCTACCCAGATTGTCAAATGTTCCAAAATGATTGCCGTAAGTAATTTCATTATCGCATTGAGGAACGTTATGGCTCTGTTTTCGTTTTTTAAATATTGGGAAAATTATGTTCTTTCTGAAGCTTGCCGAGACCTCATCAATGTTGAAGATGTAATTGTATACAGATATTAATTTTTCGAGGAAATTATTCGTCTCATATTTGTAGGATGCGTATGGTACTCGTATATGATTTTCTCCTGGTGCTTTATTTAAATAAGCTCAGTGTACGAAATTGCAGACGTCCTTAAGCATAATTTTGCGATCCAATGCTTCAGTTTTCACGAATGGCAAGACATAATGTGCTACAAGTTGGATTTAGTAGTTTTTTAAATTGCTCTGCCAGTACTTTGATTTGGATACTCCATTCAAAATTCAAACCGTTGAGGGGCTGGGCAAATCTACAAAATGCACTGCTGTCTCTAGTCGCACTTAATTTCCTACCGAGATGGTAAGAGTACGTCTTTTGTTTCTACTTTCACACCATTTTACTTGCAATGGTGCCTTGCTAGTACTTAGTTTTTGCGAAACTGGTGCATGTTGCTCTTACTAACCGCAAAAAGCCAAATGATTTTTTCCTGACTGCCACACATTCCCAGTTAAATCATATTTGGTTTCTTTCGTGCCTTCGAAAGTTTTGATAAAGTTTTGATAAAGACGTCCGAGATAAAGGAACTTCGTATGTCTGGTGCATGGATGAATTACAATTGGGTTTCATTTAAAGAGGTGAGTTTAGCATTGAGACTGAATTTGTATCTACTCGTAAATGAGTTTTTCATTGAATTTTTGGCAATATCCGCATTTGTGGGCCAGTTGGAAGGGCCGTGCTTTAAGATTAACCGAGACAGCTAAAGATAGGTGGCCTGAATATGTAAGCTCATTCACGCTTAATTGAGTTACATGTTCTATCCATTTTCCGCGCACAAGACAGTAATCGATCGCTGAACCGGCAGTGCATCTCACAAGAGTTAAGTGACCCAAGTTGTCGGATTTAAACCATTACGTCTACTTTTCCAAATTCAAACAGAAAATCATAAAGATTTGTGAAGTCGAGTATCTACTTTAATGTAAATTGGGACAATGTAGGTTCTGGATTTATCGGTGGCAATTTTTATCGTATTTCGATTAAGTTTTGTTTTTTTTTTAAGAATTCAACACTCAAGAGGATATTACTACTCTTAAAATGCCGGTGCATGTGCTAAGTTTTTCAGAAAATTGAATAGAGAGAGAGATTAAGTTCCCGATTTAAAACGGCATCCGCTATAATCGTTAATCTGTTTTTGTTATGCTAAATAGACAACCCCCGCTAACTCGTCTGCGTGTAGATGATCTAGTGACCGGGATCTACTGAAGAGTATAATTGCAGAAGAATGGTTCGAATTACTTAAATTTTTGTTTAACATTACTTTCAAATCAGAGAAAAATATGATATTTGCTTATTTTATTGAAAAAATAGTCAAAAATCTGTTTATTGCCTAAACCAGCAAAGATGTAAGAAATTGTATTAGATATAACTTTTATTATTGCTCAAACTGCAATACTAGATGGAGTGAAAAGTAATTTCCTTGGGAATGAAAATTTTTTTTTTAAATGTTTTTTTTTTTTTTATTTTATTTAATATAGTCCCCTTTTAGTTTGATACACTTATTCCAGCTATTTTCCAACGTCCTGATCCCTCCGTGGCGTCGATGATTTCCTCGCGTGAGCTAAATGAGGCGTGAGCCATCTTTTGAGGTTTGGGAAGAGATAATAGTCCGAGGGATCCAAATCCAGTTACCAATCGACGCCAAAAGACCGCCCGATTCCGCATCAGCTAAAATATGGCGTGTGCGCTCAGTACTAATCTTTGTGGTGTCTGCTAGCTCGCGCACCTTCACTTTCCGGTCAGCCAACACCATTTCATGTGTTTTTTTGACATTATCCTCTATAACCGCATCGGAGGACTTGATCGGTAGTGGAGTTGCGGCCACCACGAAACTCTCGAAACCAATATTTGACGGTGTAATCTGACGGAGCATTGGCCCCATAATATTTATCCAACTTTTCTTTTATTTCCTTCGCCGTTTTGCTTCTTAAAAAATACTGTTTTATGAGAGAACGAAAATCGTTTTTATCCATACTCAACATGCTGTCAAACATGTCAACGACAATCACCAAACATGTCAAAACAGTATCGCACTGAAATTTGGCATGTCTGCCTAAATATGAACGGACTTCAAGGCACCATAACTTTTTTGTAGTAGCAGCGCATTCTGGCGGTCAAGGAGGTTACTTTGTAGTGGTAGTACTAGTAGAATTTGATTTTTCATTTAAAAGGCTTACGGCATTAATATTAAAAAGCATTTCTCTTGTCGGTATTATTGTGTATACCATAGTTTGTGAGCCACTGCTGGTACTTTCGTGAATTCCGGTTTCTTGATCATGCTTCAAGTTGTTTGCGAATTCTAAATAAAAAGTGTTTTCTCCAACTTTGAATCCTTCTCCACGAATCTCTGTCAACTTCTTAACAGGCCGTCTCCACAGGGCAGGAACAGTGCCCGGATTATAATCATGCCATAAATATGTCCAGTGGAGTGGATAGAATTCAGGGAATGAATTCGACATTTCCTGTACATACGAGTATATGTGAGTTGTTTTCTGTTGATTGGGGTGGTAAATGTATCTTTTTCAGAATGTCGAGTAAAAGGAGGAAATACTTAATTCTATTGTTGCTATTGTTGCATATTGTCGCATGAATATCTACTCGCAAAGTGAAATCTTTTGACATAATAGATAGACGTCAGACGTTATGTCTAACACAATTCTGTCTCCTGGAGGCGGGCTATAACGTAATGAGATGCCTTCCCCGTAAACGCGCCCCTCAGTTTATTTGCGGATTTAAGAATGCGATGGACATCATCTTTGTTTTGCATTTCCACGATAATATTTTGGATTCGAACTATTCGTTTTCACAACCTAAGCACAGTGTTTATGGCTTATTAATCGCAGATACTCCAATCTGTGCTTGGAAGTGCATTATGTCGTTATTTTCGTCCGCTTTTTTTGAGATCCACTTAACTTGACGTTCCAGCTGGCCTTAGATTATGAATTTTGGTTGCAATCTCCTCCAGATAAGATTTTGTACGCATATTTCTTAGCTTTTGCCATAGAGTTGACAATTAGCGTTGGCAGTTCCGTAGTGGACATATTACCCACGGGCATGTTTCCTATATCTGCCGGTATTTTCTGTTGTGGAAAAATTGGGGAGATTTCCGCTAATCTTCTTTTAGTTACGATCGATTGTTTTTTTTTTTTAAACATGCATGTTTTAGTTTTCTTTGTTTGTTTTATCAAATGCAGAGCAAGTAACTGGTTCATCTTCGATTTTTCGCACTGAAGTTATTAACTACCACATTGTTAATAACCACTTAAAATTTGAATAGGGTCATCTATATTTGAATAGCAGAAGACTCAACCCCATTGGAGAATGGAGAAAGGAAACTTTTAGCGAATATTCTAGCAAAATGGAAAGATGTATGGAACGCTGAATAGTATAAAACGTTCTCGAAAGTTGTCAGGGGAGTATAAATATTAGCAGTCAGTTCAAAAGTGGAACTTGAAATGTGAATTACGAGTAGTGATAAAGTGGTTTAAGTAAAAATAGTTGAGAAAAGCGATTGAATTGTAATTGTATTGAATAAAGCGATTGTGTTGAAAGGAATGAGTTATATCATTTGTACCCACACAAACATTTTACAATAATATAAACATAACATAACAATCCGCGCCATCTTTCCAATTCCTTCAAAATCCTTGAAGATATCATTACCAACAACAAATGAAATTGTTTTAAAGTTAATAATAAACACAAAGCATGTGTTAAGTTTTTTGGAAAATGGGACAGAAAGAGAAAGTAAGATGTTTGGGCTTAGTGGCTATTTCGTTCCATGGGTGGCGTCCAATATTTAATATGAAGACTAAATTATTAGTGTAAATTGACTTGATGTTGTATTTAGGCAACCACTCACCTCACGAGATTTTAGTTGCCTGAAAAAAAGCCTTTCGGTCACGGCTGGTATTGAACTCCGAACCGTCCGATTGGGAACCCAATATACTACCACTTGAGCCACGTCCACTAACCTACGGAACGTTGGAAGCTTTCACTTCCCAATGACGACAAAGCAGCTGCAGTCTGGTAATAATTCCAGGGACTCAATAAATTCATCTTCAGTGTTCAATGAACTTAAATAAGTCAATTGGTGCAATCTTTTTGTCGTTTAGGAGTACGTTTTTAAAAAAAATTTACCAACGTACGAAATTTTAATTTCAAATAAAGTACAAGCTTCTGTCAGAAATCGGTTGCAAATATTAAAATATTACTATTACAATTTAAGGTTTTTTTTTGTCCATTTTTTTATTCATTGTCACTTATAAATAGAGTTATAAAATAATTCAATTATCAAAAATATACAGAGAGTAGAATAAATCATTGATCACTCGGGAACTTTGAAGTTAGCGGTGAATGATCGCCGAAAAGAATTATACTCAAAGAATAACTGACGTGGGGTACAATCAGCGGATTTTATGTTATAAAAAATAAGAGCAATTGTTTATATAAGTAAAATAAAAAGTAAATATAATTGATTGCAATAAAAAGTAAAAGAATCATTTTGCATTTTATTATTAAGTTGTTACTTTCAAAATTAACTGCAAGTTATACGGGTCCACTGTAAATAGCCAGTCTTTGACTTCTTTTAAGAATGAGTTGAATTTGTTATTTAAACATACGGATATGGGAAGTTTATTAAAGATTGTACGAGAGGAAACTAAATAAAAGTTCATAAAATGTGTTTTGTGCACGCGTGGAATGTCAAAGAGTGCCAAATTATTTACCCGTAAGTTATAAACTGAATAATTAATAGAAGACACATTACCGCTTTGTTTATAAAACTCTTTTAGTAAATGTTCCTGATTGGCAAGATGCGCAAGTTGATAAAGAGGGGCCAACTATCTGTGTAACGATTCTTACCGCACATGATTCGGTTTGTATGCCTTTGGGCAATTAGTAGAGACTTCAAGGTATTCGTGTAGGTATCTCCCCAGCTAACAATATCATATTGTAGTTTTGAGTGAACTAAACCATAATAAAATATTGAAAGAACTTTTCGCGAGCAATATGGCTTTAAGAGAAACATTTAAAGTGTAATTAACATCATATACGACTTTAGATACTGGCTGTGAACTTTCCATTTTAATTTATTGTCAATAAAAACACCAAGGTATTTAAAGTATTCAACTGTCTGGATATTGAAACAACCAGATGAACAACTACCATTTACGTTAATATTGAGTATCCCGCAGGTATGAAGATGTAAACAAAACTTTTGGCAGACACTTGCGTGAAAAGAGAACTTAAATTTATCCAAAACACATTGTGCTAGATTGAAGCTCATTATTTTTGTGTTTTCGCTGATAATAAGCTTGTGAATTGTAAACCACACCATAAGAAGTTCGAGGTCATGGTTGACTTTCGCAAGGCATTCGTGAATCGAAAAATCAGTGCACGTGAATGTGATGTCATCTGCAAAAGCCCTACGCTTACCACAAAAATTTTGAATGAAAAGAGAGTTAATGTAGATGAGAAGCAATATTGGACCTAGCACGGAACCTTGTGGGATACCATTTTTAAGCTTAAGTGAAGTACTATAAAAAACACTTTGTTCTCTTTCCAACAAATATGACTTAAGCCACTCATATACTATTCCTCTAGAACCTGCTTTGTATAGCTTCGATAATAATATTTAAAGATCCGCCATGTCGAAGGCTTTAGTCATATCGACAAAAAGAACCATAGTTGATTTACTTTCATTTATGCCACTAAACAGATCGCAACAGACTGTTAAATTGGCATCTTCAGTAGATCTGGCTGGTAGAAAGCCATACTGATCGTGTGGAAAAAAATTACTTTGTTTTAAGAAAGAGAGTATTCGTGATTTCATTAGTTTCTCAAAAACTTTTGAGAATGTAGGGAGTAGAGAAATAGAGAAATCGCTGATGTTAATGTAATTTCCTTTCTTAAACAGCGGAATGAAAAAAAAAGTAACGCGCAGTGTACAAAAAAAAAACAAAACCCCATAACAGTGCAGTGCAAAACAAAAATATCACACAGTGCGGGTATCCCACCTCTCCCGTTCCTGGTCGTTGTTCTGTTGCTTGCACTCGGCCACTGCCGTTACTGTATTTATCATACGGTACGGGCAGTGACTGAGTATATGTAACAACTGATGGATAGCGGGTTGTGAGTGAAAATTTTGTTGGTGCACTGTTTCATATTGTTGTAAGGGCATAACACACTACAGCAATTTGATTCGGTAAAACATCGTCAGAATTTTCACTTCGCAGCCTTGCTTAGTATCGTCGGTGTTTGTGTTTACTGTGTTTGTTTGTAATTACGACTAGGGAATTCAGGCTGGACGTAGCCAATATACACGGGCTAAAAAGTAATCACTTTTCTGCGTACGTCCACGTCTGTAAGTACAGACCAGCTGTTTTGGCACTTAGTGAAACACAAGTAGATCCCTGCCCACACCTCTCAGATCACACTGATCTGAAGCTACCTGGCTTGGAACTAGTGCCACTATTCTTTCCCCATCGCTGTCTCGCCATCTATGTGCGTAGTGATGTAGCTTATCAAGTTCCACCACAATGTAGTCCCTGTTCCAATCCGGAATTCAATTTCATGTGGTTAAAATTCCATCTCCGTAAGCAAATTATCCACTACTGCTTTATTTACAGAAGCCACAAACTGGACAGCAACTCGACCTTTCACGAGTTTGATGCGCTGTCTGACTCCATTCAAAGAATTGTATCCCTGTATCCTCAATATACACAATTCTGGTTGGCTTCGACATTCTGGACAACGACACCAGAAGGACGGTGTATTGAGATCTTTGCTGCGGAAAATAACTTGACCCAGCTTGTAAATGAGCCCACACGAATACCAGACGTTGAGAGTCATACCGCCAATACCCTGGACTTATTTTTAACTTCTCACCCTGACAAGTACTGCGTTGATGTTCTCTCCCCTCTAGGCTCGTCGGACCATTGTATCATGTCAGCTAAATTCTCGTATACCTACCATACAGTTAGAGAAAAGATCTCTAGAAGAACAGTATGGCAATACGAGAAAGCCAACTGGAGCGGCCTTAACAGCTTCTTTAGGAATTTTAACTGCTCGTTATGTTTCCTCGAAAACGACGTGGAGGCCGCTGCTGACATGATCACAGAAACTATTCTCTTTGGAATTAGGTGCTTTATCCCTCATCGGATGAAGTGTATCAAACCAAAAGAAAAGGCATGGTACGACTTGAGCTGTAAAGAGGCTGTCAGGGTTAGAGAATTGTTTTTTCGGTCCTACAAGACCAACCCGACGGAGGAAAACCGAAAAAAAGTTAAAACGAGCCACAAATGACTGCAACCTCTTTCTCAGGCGTGTGAAATTTCTATACGACCAAAAACTGAGGCAAAAAATACTGCAATGTCCCAAAGGCAGTAACAATTTTTGGTCATTCGTCAAAAACATTAGAAATTCTGCCTCATCCTCCATCCCAACGCTCATTTACAATGACATTCCAGCTGTCAGCTCTTTGGACAAGGCCAATCTGCTTGCTGCACACTTTGCGGCTAGCTCAACACTCCCAGATTGTGCTTTGTTCCCGCCTACACTTGAGTGCGTCGAATTCACTTTCGCACTCGTGTAGTAGCAAGAGTACTTAAAGATCTCAATATGCATAAATCCACTGGTCCAGATGGTATATCTCTTCTTCTGAAGAGGTGTTCTTCCACGCTGACAAAACCACTGTGTAAGCTCTTTCATCAATCCTACTCTTTAGGACTCTTTCCGAGCATCTTCTTCTCTCTCCTCCTACAGACCCATTGCACTTACGTCCCTTCTCTCCAATGCCATGGAAACGCTGATAAACTGTCAGCTCGTGAAATATCTCGAAACATGAAAACTTCTCAATGACGGGCAATATGGTTTTCGTAACAACAGGTCCACTGGTGATTTGATGGCATGTCTCACCGAAAAGTGGAACCAAAGCGTATATCAATCTGGCGAAAGCCAGATAGTTGCACTTGATATTTCTAAGGCATTTGACAGAGTTTGGCATCAGGCTTTTTTGTCGAAAATGCGTGCTTTTGGGATTGATGACTCTCTTCTTCAATGGATTAGAAATTACCTTTCGGAACGTTTAATTCAAGTTGTCTTGGACGGTTTCAAATCTGATATTCACAAAATAAATGCTGGTGTGCCCCAGGGCTCCGTTCTGTCTCCGACACTCTTTTCGATTTTCATTAATGATATCTTGTCTGCCACTTCTAATCCAATATATTCCTTTGCTGATGCCAACACTCTCTGCTTTTCATATTCGTTCCTGGACTCACGCCCCTGCTCTTCGGCTGTAGAACGGGAACCGCAGCGTATGTTAAGCTCATTAAATTCCGTTATTAACAGCATAATCAATTGGGGAACTATCAACCGAGTGGAATTTAATGCTTCCAAAACTCAATGCTGTCTGCTGTCATTAAAGCGAAATTCAAATACCCAGCCATTATCCATGAATGGCACTTGCATCGTCGAAACCGATAAACTTTCCATTCTCGGTATGTATGGTATGTCAGTGACAACTTATGTTGGAATGACCATATATTCGATGTCATCAAAAATGCTGCGAAATGTCTAGGTTTCCTCAAGCGATGTAAGAAATATTTACCCCCTCTGATCTGGCCACAATATATAAGGCTTCCATCCGTCAAGAATTGGAGTACAATGCTCACATCTGGTCAGGTGCTCCTAAAACATCTCTGCACCTGCTAGATAGGATTCAAAACCGACACCCTCGAACACCGGCGTAATGCCTCCTGTCTCACTTTGTTTTATCGCTATTTCTACGACCAAGGCTCCATTGAAATCGCCAGTAGCATTCCACCCATTCAAACTTTCAACCGTAACACCCGTCTCGCTATGAATGCTCATCAGTATACCCTCAAGCCCATTTTCGAACGTACTCTAAAATATCGTGATTCTCTCCTAAACCGTACAACTCGCTTATGGAATACCCTGCCGATCTCTGTGTTTCCTGGTCGTTATAATTTACAAACATTTAAAAACAATGTACATTGGTACCTGTCTTTACTTCCTCCTTAAATTTCCTTCGCCCACGCTGTGTACGAACATTTTAAGGGTACAAAACCCCTTTAGCGCGCGCCGATTATAAAAAAAAAAAAAAACTTCAAACGAAGAAAACTGGAGAAAGCAGAAACTGTTACTCTGCATTATTTCTTCAATTAAATCCGATGAAATATTGCAGTTGCAACTGGAAAGCAGCTCAGTGGGTTTTAAAGTCTCTGAGATATTGACAAAATACTCATTGAATTTATTATTTATTAAGCGCGGATCAGATACTATTGAATTATCGACTTCTATATTTTGAATACTATTAGATTTGTTTTTCCTACCCGAAATACTGTTTACTAATCCCCATTCTTTCCTAGGTTCTCCCCTAAATTGTCTTAAGCGATTCGCGTAGTAGTTGTCGCGTGCTTGAGCAGCCATACTTTTATGCTTTTTACACAATTTAGTGTAATACATTTTTCACTTAGTATTTCGAGGATGTTTTTTTTTACCTTTTTTCGAACTCTGTTTTACGTTTAATAAGGTTTAATAGACGTAATGTCATCCAGGGCTTTAAAAACAATCGATACGTTAGCTATCGTATGCCATCATGCCAAATTCATTCGGTCACGCATGAAATCAACTTACTCGACAACGTCTGTGGTAATTTGCCCCTCTGGTCCGAGAAGCTTCCATTATAACTTTTTTGTGTTTAAGGTTCGTTCTTCATGTTAATTAAAATTGATTTTCTGTAACATTTTCGAATATCTGACGAAATTTTGTTATAGCTCTTAGTCGTCGATACGAGGCTGTATACGTGTTTTTTTATATTGTTTCAAACCATTGCAACTTAATGGAAATTACAATAAAAACAAACAAGAATATGGCCGTTTTAAAACCAAGTAAATAATTCTTAAAATATTTAATATACACTCTGTTTTATTTTATTTTATAGCACCTGCTCTTCTCACACCACAAATGGTAAGTGGTTCGGATACTATCTTTTATGGGAAGTTTGTGTCAAAACCTAGTGTTAATGTAAGTTTAGTACCAAAAGGGTTTCGAAAATAGACAATTCATAACTATCTCGTACATAAACCGTTTTTAGGTAATACAGGCCTTTTGCTGCTGGTAACACTTTCTCATATCTTGCAGTTAGGCGTAGTTATTAAAACATTATTTAACCACCACCGCCATCTCCCTAAATAGTCATCACCTCAATACGTAATTGACAACAATCCAAGCATATTTATTGAAACAAAGTCATTTGATACAATTCAGTTAATTATCGTTGCATTATAACAGAATTTGAAATTTGTTAATTAAGTGTTGAGTTTGCCGCCAGGAAGAGACGTTTAGGACACAGTGAATGCTAATGAAAGGTAAAATTAGTTTGTCTAATGCATTCAACGGAAAGATAAGTGGTAATTGCTTAGAATTAATTATCCTTAAAATGCTTTGATTTGTTGTTTTCGAACAAAGCCGGATACTTCATTATGAGGGATACCCACATCCATGTGCCGTCAACTCCTTATGAAAGAGTCTTCTACCCGGCTGCTGCCTGTTTATGTGTGGTATTCCAAGTGAAAATAGTTTGTAACTGATATCTGACCTCAATTTTGGGACGAATAGATAGCCGGAAACGAAACGGATACCGTCCAGATCCAAATTGTCGTACCATTCGATTTGGCCACTTGAACGAGGTATGAGGTGACTCGATTGTATGGGCAATCGAGTCGAAACCCGTAGATGGTTTGTAACTCAATTAATGGAAATCGTAGAGCAAGTTGTCAGATGCATTTGTGGGACAGTGGGTGAGTAAACGAATTCTGTAATTGTAGCATCAGGAACGGATCGGTGAACTCCTCGAGTGGTATTTTGTTTTCACTTAATTGAAAATTTAATTAGATTGCGGGCGGGTATCGGCAGGTTTAGTTGCAATTTGTTAACAGGAACTGGAGATGAATTCGATTCACAGAGTCGATGTACATTGAAAGTAGAATTTCGTATATATTTATATGAGTATGGCTGTAATAAACACTACACATTTACAAGAATGAGAGAATTGAATTCAAAATCGAACTTTAGTGATGTAGCCTTCTGTTTTAGTAGAAAGTGTTTCTGTCAACGTTTGTACTAATGATTGAACTCAAGAGAGAATATAAGCGAAAAGTGCAAAGGGGACGGAAAGAAAATTACGTTCGTACTGACAAAAAGCAATTAGAAATACAAGTAAGTAATGTAAATAGTAAGTGAGTAAAAACATAAAAGATAAAAGAAATAAGAAAATTTGCGATATCCCGTATTGCATTCCAGACAATAGCTTTGAATGCCACTTCAAAGTGTTTTGCAATTCAAAAATGTATTTTTGGGTGGGTGACCCTGACAATGTACACAAATATAATATGTATGTTAAAAAAAAACAAAAAAAATTGGCAATTTAAAGCTTTAAATTGCTTACAAATATACTTTTGTAAGGCAGCAAGTTTCATCACAATAAAAGAAATGGTAAATACAGAACTACGATGGGTTACAAATATGAGATTCTAGAATAGAATAGAACAGATAACATGTTCGAGATTATAATTTATAATTAAACGAAAATTTCGATTATCGGACGCGCCATAAAATAAGTCTTCAAGACTTTAAAACAATATAAATGACGAATTGGAAGAATTTTCAAGTCATGGCACAAAGCAAAACTAGGATGTCTAGGGGGTTTCTGGCATATTTTTCTTAAAATACATTTTTCTCAAAACTGCTAGAAGCATGATTCTGTTGAAGTACATACGAGTACCTCCCCAACAAGTAATTCCATATCTCAGCTTTGACTGAATAATTCCATAAAAAAATGTTCTTAAAAAAATGCTTGGCAATGCATCGGAGATGTTTTATTAGAGTTTCCGCATGATTCGAGAAGCACAATTGAGAGTCCATGGTGAGACCCAGGTATTAGAATTCCATAACTATCTCAAATTGGAAGCATTTATCACTATAGCTTAATTTGCTTGAAAAATTGGGCAGGCGGAACCAGATGCACAGTTACACATTGACAGATGTAACACAAGGGCTGGAAAGTCCGTGCCGTTTTATAGTAAAACACAAAATTTTTGCAAAATTCAACTTTATTTATCATATAAAGGGTCCGCCAAAAATGTTTTTTTTTTGAAAATGCTATAAAAAAAAACTACTGAATATTTTCTCAAATTTCTTTTTTTATTTGAAAGTACAATCCTTCCGGTTAATAATGGAAAATAATTTCATTCAAATAGCTGCCTCGACTGGCCATGCAGTAGCCTACACGATCGGTCCAATTTTTAAGCACATTATCGATTGTGTGCAGCTGTATTGCACCAATGGCTTCACGAATATTGTCCTTTAAAGCGTCAATTGTCTCTGGCTTGTCGGCGTAACACTTATCTTTTACGACACCCCACAAATAATAGTCCAACGGTGTCAAATCGCAGCTCCGGGGTGGCCAAACGAGTGTAGCTTCGGCTGTGTGGCACGTAACGCCGTCCTGTTGAAACCAAATGTTGCCAATATCCTCCTCTTAAATTTCTGTGAACAAAAATTCGTTCAACATGGCCCGATAACGATCGCCATTGACTGTAACAGCCATTCCTTGCTCATTTTCGAAGAAAAATGGCCCAATTATGCCTCTGGACCAAAATCCGCACCAAACAGTGACTCGTTTTGGGTGTATCGGCTTTTCAATGTATGCGTGCGGGTTTTCTGTGCCCCAAATGCGACAATTTTGCTTGTTTACATACCCGCCAAGATCAAAATGAGCTTCATCTGAAAAGATGATTTTTTTGGCAAAATCGGCATCTTCTCGAAGTCGATCGCAGGCCCACTTAGCGAACGCATTGGATGGTCAGTTGGCTTCAACTCCTGAACCAATTGGACTTTGTATGGCGTCATACCAAGGTCTTTATGCAAAATTCGTCTCAATGATGTCTCCGAAATGTTCAATTGTTGAGAACGACGGTGAATTGATGTTGATGGCGCTTCACGCACACTTTCTGCCACAGCAGCAATATTCTCGGGTGTACGCACTGTTTTTGGCTTTTCACGCTTTGGTTTATCGATGAGGATGCCAGTTTCTTTCACTTTTTTCACAAAATAACGAACATACGGAGCTGACGGTGCTTCTCTTCTTCCAAAATCCGTACGCAATTTTCGCACACATTCTGCAACATTACCATGATTTTCAAAGTAATGTCGCAATATTTTCCAGCATTGTTCAAGCGTATACACAACCATATTCGTTCAGCGGAAGAATAAAACTAATTATCTGTCAAATCAGACATGAGCTAAGTGTTACCATTCACGAAATAAGCACTAGTTGAAAAAAAAAACGTTAGATGGCGGACCCTTTAGTTGCCTTCGAGGGCAATACACTGATTGAAACGATTTTCCAATCTTTCGATACCAATTTTGTAGTACGATTTCGGTTTAGCCTCAGAATAGGCCTCTGTTTCGGCGATCCGGTCTTAAATCTCTTTCCGGCGAGCATTCTTTTGCGGTCTGCGAACAGGAAATAGTCGCTGGGGGCCAAATCTGGAGAATACGGTGGGTGGGAAAGCAATTCGTAGCCGAAGTCATTCAATTTTGCCATCGTTTTCATCGACTTGTGATACGGTGCATTGTCTTGATGAAACAGCACTTTCTTTTTCTTGAAATGCGGCCGTTTTTCTACGATTTCGTCCTTCAAACGCTCCAACAACGCAATGTAATAGTCGCTGTTGATAGTCTGCCCCTTTTGGAGATAGTCGATGAAAATTATTACACGTGCCTCCCAAAATACGGGTGCCATAACCTTGCCAGCCGAGGACGAGGTTCGTTGCCTGCTCGCCACTCAGCTGATTGCCAACTTGACTCTGGTGTGAAGTGATGGAGCCAAGTTTCATCCATTGTCACATACCGATGCAAAAATTCAGTTTTATTGCGGTTGAACAGCTTTAAACACTCCTCTGAATCATCAACACGTTGTTGTTTTTGGTCGACTTTTGCTCACAGTCACCCAGTTTGAATAGAGCTTTCGCATGTCCAAATATTCGCGTATGATATATCCAACACGCTGTTTTGATATCTTCAGAGCTTCAGCTATCTCGATCAACTTCACTTTACTGTCATTCGTAATCATTTTGTGGACTTTTTTGATGTTTTCATCTGAAACAGCCTCTTTTGGACGTCCACTGCGTGCATCATCTTCGGTGCTTGTATGACCACTTTTAAATTTTTCAATCCACTAGCGAATGGTTCGTTCGAAAGGTGCAGTGTCCGGGTAACACTTATCAAGCCATTTCTTTGCATCGGCTGCATTTTTTCCCATCGAAAAGCAATGATAAATCAACACACGAAATTGCTTTGAATCCATTTTTTTCACAATAACAAAAGTTGCTTCACTCACAACGCTATATCTCGAGAACTAATCGTCCGACAGCTGTCAAATTTATACACGTATCTTTTAAAGGTTGGTAATGGTATGGATTTAATTCAAGTGGTTCCCTCTCTTAGAAACGGCACGGACTTTTCAGCCCATGTGTTATATCGTTCTCTTCAAAATTATGTAAAGGTGACAAACTGAAAAACATCAACTCAATTTTTGAACTTATAATTAAAAAATAGTCTGCAAACCAATATTGGAATTAAAATCCCAATTAACATCTGAAACTAGATCCAAGGGACTATCTAATGGACAATGAAGTCATATGAAAAACCAACATCAGCAACAAAAGCAGCAGGTGATCCTTTAAAATTAAATGCTTGTACGTTTTGTAATGTTGCCCAAGGTGCATGTACCTTGGCAACTACTGATAATACTGGTGCTTGAACCAGAATACCAGACTACAAATGTACGTTACTAAAAGAGAATGCTGGCCAACGATGAGATTAGCTTTATCGTGTCGCTAGAACAAAATAATGGCTTATGTGTTTGGTGAGTTTCCAACAAGAACTGAGTCGCTTTATTTTTGGGTTTTTCTTAAATACTAATTACAATAATTGATTTTGCCTGGTAAGCATACCGCACGAGCAATGGAAAATTGATACCTCGATTATTCGAGCGGATGTCTACCAGGCATATGCAGTGGTTACTCAACAAATAATCATCCGCTCGTGCGGATGTTTACAGTCAGCGTAAGTAAAAAACAACAAAACAAAGAAATATAAAAAAAAAATCTATTTTGCCAGTTTGGGCCAATGAATTGTTGCTGCCTAAACAATCGATGAACCGTGAAATTTTCTCCGGGATCAGATCGAGGAGCTGGCGTGGGGGTGCTGACTATCCCTTGGCGGCGACGGTGTTGTATGCTTCTCCAGAATTTGTAGCCAATGATGATGATGGAAGCGAAGACAGCGAGGTAGCCAATGGCAAATTGGTGGATGTCATTGGTCTGTGTTTGCTGTAGAGACCCATTCAGTTGTTGCTGTGTTATGAGCTCTTTGATTTTAGACATTTCGTCTGACTGCCTTGAATACTCTACTGAATGCCATTTGAGATGCTTAAGGGTGTCGATGTCAATGAAGTCCGACAAGTTTCCTACTGGTGTGAATGATCTTCTTAACGAGCTCGAAAACATGTTGTGGCCCTGTATGGTAAGCTGTGCTGTGCAGCCAGCAGGAACCGTCAGGGAGCTTGACCCTTGCAAACTTAACGGGGAGCTGTTCCTCTGGCAAACAATGTTCAATAATATTTTGTTTCGCAGCGCGAAGATCCACTGATTTGAAAGTCGTAGATGAACTCAGTATTGGTTGTCTGCGAAATTATTGAGCTGACACGAGGAAAGATCCGGGATTTGGTTCAAAAGATTAATCTCACACTTACTGACATTTGAACCCTTCTGATGAATCGGATGTTTTGATTGGCACAGAGTGTCGCCTTCCATAATTGTCATACACGACATCAATTCCAGTGCAGTTAGCGGATAGTAATGGTCTCGATGTAGACTTATAATGATGTAATCGGTGGAAGGTGTGATTGCTACTAATGAGCCGTTGATGAGTACACCGCTGAATTATTGACCGTGCTAGCCTTTTGCCCTTGATGGGCCAATATTTCTATGGTAGCTAGTAAAGCTTGCGGACCACAATGTAAGTTCTCATGATGGATGTCATCAGTAACTTCGTAAACGGATGAGAGTATGGGAGTAAGAGTGGATGTTTTGCTTCATATGGTAATGATGAGGCTGCTAGCCGACCTCCTACTCGCATAGTGCCTTTTTCATCGATGAACGGGGCTAGGCTTGCGGTTGGGCTATCTCTTGAAGTTTCTGAAGTTTGCTTTAGGCTGCTTAGGTCCTTTTCGAATTCTTCTTTCTGCATGACCTTGATGAGGTATGTTAAGGTCTTATGTAGGTCTGTCGGTTTTAAGCTGCCCGATTTTCTTATTAATTCCTTGTTTGCAGCACCTTTCAGATTGTGAGTAAAGCGAAGTGTGTAAGCGACGATACGTTGTAGTCTTCTGAAGTTGTTTTGATGATTAATGTCGTAGATAATGTTGGAAGATTCTTTCATAAATAATAGTACGTGTTTTGTAGTCCTTTTTTCGATGTCGCACTCACCTTTAGGCGATGGTGGAGGGGACCATGATGATTCCGTACCATGCAGAAATAGTGGTCCATAAAACCATAGATTGCATGCCGCTAACTTGTCTGCTGGGATTCTACGGGATAACATGTCTGCAGGATTATCCCTCGACCGTACGTGTCGCCACTGTTGAACTGAAGTAAGTTGCTGGATGTTGACACCCGGTTAGCGACGAATGTGTCAAACGATGATGACGCCGAGTTGATCCAGGCCAATACTATTTCAGAGTCTGTCCTTGAGAACGCGATCGGTGAGTTTAGCGGCGGGTGTTGCAGTGCATAATTCGAGTCGTGGTATTGATAACTTCTTTATAGGAGCAACCTTAGACTTAGCACTTAGCAATCGGACAGTGATGATTTTGTTCTTGTTAGTAGATCAATATAAATCGCCGCCCCGTATGCATTCTCAGATGCATCAGCGAAGGCGTGAATTTGTACAGAGTTGGGGCTTCGGTGCGAGAAGACGTGTCGATCAATTTTTATGTCCTTTAGATATCTCAGACCCTCACGGAATCGTATTCACTCTAAATGTAGCTCCTCGGGAAAGGTAGCATCCCAATCTGCTCCTTCCTTCCAGAGTTTTTGTAAAAATATTTTTGCTGTTATTATGATTGGGCTTAAGAAACCCAGTGGGTCGAATAAATGGGCGATGTCAGACAATACTGTTCGCTTGTTGATTCTGTCATTAGGACTAGGTTGGAAGCTCACAGTGAAGGTATCCGACTTGGTTGCCATGCTTGACCAAGCGTCTTTACGTGGTTTGTATCATCCATGTCCAGATCCAGTTGCAGTGCAGTGCCCTGTTGATTAGCACACCATTTTCGTAGCGTGAATCCAGAAGTGTGTAGTAGACGGCTTATTTGTTCCTGCATCTATAGTGCAGTGCTAAGACTATCGGATCCTGTCATCAGCTCATCCACATAGAAGTCTCTCTTAAGGATTTCTGCACCTTGGGGCTAAGTCCTTATTTCATCATGGGCTAATTGTTGTAAACAATGCTGAGGTTGTTCCGTAAGTCACCGTATTTAGTCGATCTGTCTGGGCGTCTCTCCACAGGATTAGTTGGAATTGTCTGTCCGACTCGTGGACCAAAACTTGCCGATACATTTTCTCGACATCAGCCGTGAAGATATATCTGGGTAGCCGAAAACGAAATAGGATGGATAGTAATTCATCCTGAATTGTAGGACCAGTCGACAGTATGTCATTAGGTGATACGTTGGTTGTCGTTTTCATTGACGCATCGAAAACAACCCGTAGCTTTGTAGTGGTACTGCTCGGTTTTAGTATACTGTGGTGAGGAAGGAAGAAGTGTGGCCCTTTGATCTCGCTTGGGTCGATGTGCCCAAGATCTTTGTATTCATTTATGAATGTCTTCATGTCTGCAAGGCAATACCCTTCGATTCTCCTAGTCCACATGGATTGCCCTTAAATGGAAGCCTAACTACGAATCTGCCATTTGAAGTCCTCTTAACGTTTTCAGAAAAATGTTTTCCAATCCTCCTTTCTTCGGCTGTGTGATTGTTGTCTTGCCTTGCTTGGACTTCTTCCAACTTACAAAATCTTTCCAAATCTTCCTTCAGTTGATCTTCACTGCAGATTCCACATAATGCCCAGAACTGAGGAAGGCTTCTGGATCTCCCAGCAACTATCCAACCATGACGTGTATTCTGAACTATTGGCAGGTCCTTTCCTAGGCTAATCTGTCCGACTTCGATTAGATGATAATACACCTCGGTTCCAATTAACATGTCTATGTGATCCGGGCAGTCAAAGTGCGGGTCCGCTAACTGAATGTTATTCGGAATAGTCCAATTTGATGTACTGATCTGTCGTCTTGATTGGGGGGGGGGGGGTTATTTTTGGCAGGACGAAGGCTTCGAGTCTCACCGAAAATTCTGTTGTTCGAGATTTCAAATGAATATTCATTCTTTTGTGTGAAAGCCTTGTGGCTTCTCCGATTCCCAGTATGCCCATGGACAGTTTGGAACGATATGGCCGAAGTTTAGACAATTTATGCAACGATTTGCTCTTTTTACGATGTCTAAGCGGTTGGCTGGGGTTAGGCATAAGAACATCTGGCATACAGGCCATACAGGCAGGCATACAGTTTGTGATCAGTACCGAGGCATAGTGGAAAATTTCCATTATCTGCTGAGACTGGCATCAAAGAACGTGCCATAGATTTTCTTGAGGGTTCTTCAGAGTTTCTGCCCTTATTTCCCAAAGCCTCTAAATATTGGAAACGAACTTCGAGGAAGCCCAGGAACCCCCATAATGACGGCAGAGCTTTGGGTTGCTTCAGCGACTGCTCGTACAAGGCGTGAGTGTTGCGGTCGAGGTTCTTGATTAGTAGATGAACCAGCAAAGGATCCCAGTTCTGCGTGTCTACTCCGAGATTGTTGAGTCCATGTAGGCATTCTTGCGTGGTGTCATGCATTGTCTTTAATCCTGTGACGGATTCCGTTGACAACGAGACTTGTTGCAGCAGCCGATTTACAAAAGCCATAGAAAGGAGCCTCAGATTATTGTATCGATCTTGTAGCATTTTCCTGGCTGAAGAATAATGCTCGTCGGAGATGCTTAGATGTCGAATTAGTCTTTGTGCTTCCCCCGACAAGTTAGTTTGTAGGTAACACATCTTTTGGCACCCTGACATTGATTGCTGATCCACCATTTGGGTGAATAGACTGTGTAATTGGTTCCATTTGAGGTAATCGCCGTCGAATTTTGGAAGTACGATCTGGCGAAGATCCAATTTTGTTTTATCAATTAGTGTGGATTGTTGCGGTACAGAATGGCTGTTGTATTCCACCGCACACCCTACTAAGGTTTCCTGAACTGCCGCTTCCATTTTGATATACCCGGCCATGTCGTGGCCAGCCGCTGATGGGTTATCTGTTGACTCCCATATGTTGTTCTGTATGTCTTCAATTTTGATGCTCTCTGCCTTAAATTCCCAAAAGTGTTTTGACGTTGTTTGAGGTTGCTGAATGCACTCAAATGTGCACCGTAGCGCATTCATCACGGCTACCTGCCGCCTTACCATCCTTGCAACTTCATTGGTTATTTCCTGATGTGAAGTGCAAGGATCATCGTATGAACGAGGTTTCACGGATGGTTTTGTTGATACACTCTCTGTAGCTCGTTGATGTTCTGCATGTTCCCCTGAAACTCATGCTTGTAGCTATCGTAGATTTTCTTTATGGCATCATAATAGCCTTTGTCGAAGTACGGATGACTGAGCTCGCTTGCATGAGTGGCCCTGATGGTGCTGTCCGTGGCGTCGAATTGTTCCCAGTGCTTCTCGAGATTTTGCAGGCGCACCTTGAAGTAGGTTGAACTCTTCCGATCTGCGGAGTCTTCTTGTAGTTCACGATGATCCCTTCGATTTCCTCGCCTGTTGCACGTTGGGCTTCTGCCTTTTGATCAATGATGACTTGTGGAAAAATGCTTCCTTGCCAAATTTCATAGATCAAGCTAGATACGTTGCCACCGATCACGTCGGGGTCACCAAAAAATGTACGTTCTGTACCTGTACCTTGGCAACTACTGATAATACTGGTGCTTGAACCAGAATACCAGACTACAAATGTACGTTACTAAAAGAGAATGCTGGCCAACGATGAGATTAGCTTTATCGTGTCGCGAGAACAAAATTACGGCTTATGTGTTTGGTGAGTTTCCAACAAGAACTGAGTCGCTTTATTTTTGGATTTTTCTTAAATACTAATTACAATAATTGATTTTGCCTGGTAAGCATACCGCACGGAAATATAAAAAAAAAATCTATTTTGCCCGTTTGCATTTTGTATGAAGCCAGCGGTGCAAAGGGCAATGAATTGTTGCTGCCTAAACAGTGCTAATAGCGAGTTTTTGTAGACAAGAAATAGTATTGGTCCCATTAGCGAACCTTGGGGTGCCCCACTTGTTGAGGAACTGAATTTTGCTTTCGAACTCATCCAACTTCACACTTTGGAATCTATTTTTAAGGTTAGGCAATTTAGTATGCAACCACCAAGTTCAGTTCTTTCCAATTTCTTTAATAGGACATTGTGGCTTACCATATTAAAAACTTTGGTAATACCTGTGAATAGACCAGCCGTGAACTCTAGTAGTGCATCTTCGGTTGATTTCCCGTTTTGATAGCCAAATTGAATCGGACTAAAAAAAACTACTATTCAGTTTTTCAATAGTTTCTCAAAGATTTTAAAGTGAGATGGACTTATAATTACCGATTTCAGTCGCCCTTCTTAAGCAAGGGCGCAACCTCTTCAGAATTTAGAGGTTCTGGAAAGGCTTCTTCACATACACAACAATTAAAAATATTTCCCAAAATATCCACTATAAGACACGTAAGTTTTTAAGAGTGGAACTCGAAATACCATCGGCGGGAAAGGAACTCGATGTTTTTTAAAGCATTAATAACTATTAACACCTCCAACAATTTTAACTTTGTCGGAAACATCACAGCCACCCTCCATCCTCTATTCACCCAGTAAATCTTCACAAAACTCAAGTTTCCACGAAATCTAGTCATCCCAAATGCATATACATAGTATCTTTCAATCTCATGCCCATCCTTCCATGCGACTATCACTTTATTATCAAAATATTCGGGGGTTGCGCACAAAAACCACTCCTCTCTATCTTAACTCCTAAGAGCTTCCAAATGAGATTTTTGCTTTGACCAAAATGAATCTACAATAATATCTGATATCAAAGAGTCGAAACTGTTTTCACCAGAATTCAGAGTGTTTCCTGAAGAAACCCGTGAGAAATATGATTCTTCTATAGATCGAGGGCTCCTCCTGGCAATTCAAGGTCGTTTTGACCCTCAACTCGTTAAAAATTCAGTAAGAGCTGAATTCGAATTTATTGGTGTTAAAGGTACTGTCTCCAACGTAGATTATAATTAAATACTCTGTTGTTACAGATTGCGGTTATTACTTTTTGACATTATTGATCTCTGGATGATATTATGGTTCTTGGCGATTTTAATTTCCCTTCTCTCCTAAGGGCTCAGTCGAAGGAAGGATATTAACTCGTTGCCTCAAATGATGTTTCAGATGAAGAAATCCTCTTTGCTGACTGCCATTCCAACTCAGTCCTTGTTGACATAAATAGTAATTCGAACAACATGGGTAGACGACTAGACCTGATCCTTACATCTGATGCCATAAATTGTGTTGCCCGTGAGTTTGAAATTCTTCTCTCCAAACTAAAGGACAATTTCCATATCTGGTCAGGTGAGCCCAAAACTTATCTGCACCTGATAGATAGGATTCAAAACCGTGCGATAAAAGTCATAGGTGCTACTAATATCACTCAGACAATGGACGCACTGGAACACGGTCGTAATGTCTCGTGTCTCACTCCGTTGTATCGCTATTTCCACTACCAGCGCTCCATAGAAATCGCCAGAATCCTCATCAGTACATTCCAACTTTCGGACGTATTCTAAAATATCGTGATTTGTTCCAAAGTCGTGTAACTCGCTTATGAAATGCCCTGCCGAGCTCTTTACTTCCAAGCCATTATAACCTTAAATCATTTAAAACCAACGTTCATCGGTACGAGTTGCTGTCTTTATTTGCTCCCTTATTTTTCTTCAACCGCGCTGTATATGTACAAGCATTTAAAGATATTCAAATCCCTCGTGCACTCAAGTTATGTTGGGGGATCTGCGGAATTGGATAAAAAACCAAACTTATCCTTTGTGTGAACGATGCACAATGCTTTATTAAACTTTACTTTACAATTATTCATAAATAGTGACTAGATAAGAACGATGGGAAAAAAATTTAAAAAAAGCAACAACGGTGTGAGATATAAAATTGATTCTGGGTATATTTTGAAGTTACGTTCATACCGTTATGTGTTGGATAGCATATCATTCAAATGGCCACCTCGGCTTCGCTGGCAGTGCTTCAAGCGGTCGGTCCAATTTTTGATAACTCGGTCCAATGCGAGTATGTGCGGCGTTATTGCGGCAATAGCGTGTCGAGTATTGGCCTCGAACTCGTCCAAAGTGGTTGGTTTGTTAGCGTAGACTAAAGACCTGACATTGCCCCAGAGAAAATAATCAAGTGGAGTCAAATCGCATGATCCCGGCGACCAATTGATGAACGGTCGCCGTGAGATGACCTAGTCGCTAAATTTCTCTTTCACAACTTCGAGCGTTGCGTTGCTTATATGCCATGTAGCGCCGTCTTGTTGGAACCACAGCTCGGATATAAGTATCGATGTTGTCGAGCTCTGGCCACAAAAAGCCAGTTAACTTCGCTCTGTACCTTAGACCATTGACTGTAACGGTGTCTCCTTTCTCATGTCGAAATAAATAAGGTCCGATGATGCCGCCATGCAGTACACGGTGTATCTCTGTGGATGCATTGATGCTTGGCCGAACACTTGTGTATTGTATTCGCTCCAATAACGGCAATTTTGTTCGTTACTATAGCCGCTGAGCCAAAAATGAGCCTCGTTTAAGAAGAAGATTTTTTGGCCCAAATCCCGATCTCCGGCCATCCTTTCCAGCGTCCAATTAACGAACTCATGGCGGTGTTCGGCTTTATTTCTTGTGTCAGCACACTCTTATACGGATGCAGGCCCAAATCCAAAAGCAAAATAAGCCCTGGCGATGTCCAATTCAGCTAATCGGCGTCGCATCGACATTTCTGGGTCTTCTTCGATACTGGCCGCTACGGCGGCGGCTATGTTTTCTTCATTTCGCATCAATCTCTGTCTAGTTGATGGCTTAAGATCCAAATGAGTGTACTCACGCTAAAACTTTTTCACGGTGCTGCCCCAGTGTGTAACTTGTTCGTGTTGTGGCGGTTATTGGCGGTCAAGGTAGTTGACCTCGGCGTGTTGCGATCGTAACTGCTCCCCATTTAGAGCAAAGCGATGACCAAAGTGGCTTTATCGAAGCAGGCTCGGGGTAATAAGGTGATGTCTCTTGGGCAGGAGCATATGTTGAGTGAAGAATTGTTACTTGATCTAGTGCGGATGTTTCGTAAACATGGTTTCTGGTGATAGACGTAGCCAGGGTGACTATGATGATAAAGACGATAAATATTGTTGTTCCCGTTAAGTATTTGGATATCTCGGTGCTGGATTTCAGTTCCAATATCTTGGTTTCTGTATTAAAGTCAAAGTCTTGTAGTTTTCATAAGCTTAACACATCCCTTGTGGTGTTAGTATGGATTGATACTTTGTCAGTGATTTTTATGTCATGTTTGATCTAATTCGTAAAGGAGAGTGGTTCACTCTCTCTATACAGTATTTCACTGTAGCTTCTATGTACATAGTTTTAACAGTGTTTTGCGTTCTCCAGCGTTCAGATGGTTTGTTCTGATTAAGTCGTTTACGTGCGTGTTGGTTTCGCTGTCGCAATTACAATATTTATGTCGACGAAATCAATTGGATCATAAGGTGGGTTGTTCAATGATGATCTTTACCAGCTCTCGGCGCTGTATGGAATCGTACACTCGAAGGTGCTTTAAACAGCAACCCGAACATACCATGGATCAATGCTCAATCTACCGTTTTACTTGGATTGAGAACCAGTTTTAAGGATGATCTGAAAGCCTCTCTAGCTGAGTTGTTTTATGGGACAACATTGCGTATACCAGAAGAGTTCTCCATTCATCAAGAAGCACCGGATAACTCACAAGTATTCGTTAAACAACACAGATTATGAATCGGTGGCAAGAAATAAAACCAGTTCAAATGTCACATCCCACCAAGGCTCGTATATTCCGCACTAAGGACTTAACCACTTGCACGCCCGTTTTCGTTCGATGTGACCACGTCAAAGTAAGTTTAGATCCTCCATACTGTGGGCCATACCAAATAGTCGAGAGAATAAATGACCAAGTGTTCTACATTAATGTAGGCGGCGTACTCCTAAACATCTCGATTGAAAGACTGAAGCCAACACATATCGCCACAACTGAGCCCACACCTGATTCTCAACAATTGATTCCACCAAATTACAAAACACAATATACATCATCACAACCTAAACCGAGGACTGAATTTGAGCCTTCGACTTCTCACAAAACAAATTTCAAAAAAGTTACTTTCGCTCTTGTCAAAAGCACTGGAGCTGATGAAAACTTTTTTCTTCGCCAAATGCGGCCGTTTTTCTTGATTTAATCTTTTAAATGCTGCAATGAGTTCGCATAATACACGCCGTTGATTTTTTTTTTCCTACCCTTGATTGTGATACAAAATTGTGTTTAGTTAGCAGTACTGCCGACCTCAGAATTTCTGACCATTCTATGCTATGTTTATCTATACAATCCAATACGGTACAAAATCCTTATAAACGAAATTCATACCATGTTGCATGAACGGTTAACTATGCTTATTTAAAAGTTCGCCTAATACAAGAAAGCTGGTCAGAAATATGGTCGACGAGTGATCCTAATGTTGCCTTTGAAATATTTTCTAAAACTCTTCAAAAACATGTGGAAATAAGTTCGGTGACTGCACTTAGGAAATGCAAAAAACCTAACAAATTCAAGCCGTGGATATCAAGCTACTTAGTAAACAAAATACCTGAAAAAAACATGTTAAAGGTAAAATGCAAAGCATCCAAATAATGTTCATCTTCGTAATGTCTCTGACAAAATTACCAAAGATATCGCTCGAAAATTCCAGTTTGCAAAGAGAATTTCTACATCAACAAATTCCACAATGTAAAAGGTAAAGCTAATCTGGAATATGGAATCGTCAATGAACTTTTTAATAGGAAAGTTTTGAAGGGCGTATCACCTTGCACAATATGTTATACAACGAGTCTTAATAATCGCACTATTCAAGGTAGTCTTATTAAGAGGGCAATTTTCCGTTGGTGCCATTAATGGGTGATGTCGGCGGAAATCTATCCGTTGGCAATGGCTCAAATGATAACCTGCGCGTTCTTCTTAAAATCTTTTGTGAACAGCAAGAAGGCCTTAGGGGATGCCACATCAATGCACAAAGTTTATCGGGGAAAATTGACGAATTCAGATATCTGTTTGTTGGTTCCTGCGTTGACGTTGTGTGTGTACCTGAAACGTGGTTTGATCCGAGGGTAAGTGATGAGCTATACTCCATGTGCGGCTATAAGATCTTCCGCGCTGACAGGAAAAATAGAATCGGTGGTGGCCTTGCTATTTATGTTCGTGATAGTTTAACTGTAAATCATCTGTTTGAATCACCCCCCGATAGTGATTTTCAGTATTATTTTCTAGAAATTGAAAAAAGGAAATGTCCAGTAATAATAAACAATCAGTTTATACATTCAAGGACTTTAAAAACCTAAATGTGGAGCAACTGGAACAAGACCTCCTTTGCCTTGATTGGCATAGCGTATTTTTTGAAACATCGGTGCCCAAGTTGAATTTCTCCATTACGTAGTTTTACAGCTCTTCAATAAACATGTTCCTCTAAAAAGGAAAGCTGTCAAATGTAATAACATAAAGTGGTTTACCTCTGAAATTTTTGAGCGTGATGCTGAATTCAAAAAATGGAAACGATTTCGGATTCCCGAATACTATGACAGTTATCGGTTTTTACGTAACATAGTTAACTCGAAGATTAAAGAAGCCAAACGCTGCTATTATGCCAAGCACTTCGATCATAAACCAACGATTCCAATCAAAACACTTTGGACAAACGAGAATTAGCTGTAGGTAGTGACTTGAAGTCCATGGTAGACCAGGTCGATCCTAACGAATTAAACAAAGAATTCGCAAAAGTTCAAGAGATGTTGCGCCCAAATGGAAACAATATCCAAACGCCACACGCTGGCTTATTTGAATTTCGCCGAGTGGAACAAATTGACGTTGCTAGAGCTGTGTTAAAAATTAAATCTAACGCTGTTGGTGTCGATAATATCCACCCAACTTTTATTAAATTAATATTACCCTACATACTTCTAGCTTTAACATATATTTTCAATAATATAATAACAAGATCCACTTTTCCGTGTGCTTGGAAGCAAGCTAAGATTATACCAATCCCAAAAAGGAAAGCAGTAGGCAACTCATCAACTGAATATAGACCTATCGCTATACTTCCATATTTGCCAAAAATGTTTGAAAAAGTTATACACCATGAAATATTAGGTTTTCTTCAACAAGAACAAGCTCTTTGCGCCTACCAGTCTGGATTTCGGAAACACCACAGCTGCACATCAGCTCTTATAAAAGTATCCGACGACATGAGAGTTGCAATGGACAAAAAACAAATCACCCTTATCGCTCTCCTAGATTTTTCTAAGGCTTTTGACACCGTTGATCATGAACTACTTGTATCAAAATTGATAAACTTCTATAATTTCTCTACATCAGCCGCTAATCTCATACGGTCCTATCTGGTTGAAAGAAAACATGCAGTTCATGTAAGCAATGCTGTGTCAGATTATATTGCAATTTCAGTTGGTGTTCCACAAGGATCCATTTTAGGTCCCCTACTTTTCGCAATTTTTATTAACGATCTTCCAAAATGGATTAAAAGTTCAAATTTTCATATGTTTGCTGACGATATCCAGCTCTATTTAAGTTTTGAGAATGATCTTATTGATCATGCCACTTTGAAATTTAATGATGACCTAAAACGTATTCATTGCTGGGCAGATGAAAACTTTCTGCAGCTTAACCCAAGAAAAACGAAGTGTCTTCTCATAAATAGAAATCCGTTATCTCTTATTAACGTTCCTCCTGTATACCTTGGTAATGAACCTATAGAATTTGTAAACAAAGCCAAAAATCTTGGTATTTGGTTCAATACAAAATTAACCTGGGACGACCACGTTTGCTCAGTTGTGGGAAAAATATACGGATGTCTTAGAAATCTCTCCCAATCTCAAAACTTCACACCAGTAAATACGAAGGTCATGTTGGTCAAAGCCGTGCTCATTCCTCTGATAATGTATGGCTGCGAAATTTTTTGCTGCACCGACGCCTTTGCCAGACGTAAGCTCAACATTGCTTTTAACAATGTTGTGCGATACGTATACGGCCTAAATCGTTTAGCTCATGTGTCGGCTTATACCAAAAATATTCTTGGTTGCACACTTAAGCGATATTTTGACTACTGCACAATCAAATATCTACACAGAATTATAATCAACCACCAGCCCCAATACTTATATGATAAACTAAGGTTTTCGCATTCAAGTAGATCTTTAAATTTAATTGTACCTCGTGTTGCTTATCAAATTACCGAACGACAGTTTTTCGTTCACGCCATTCACCTTTGGAACTCCCCCTTAATATAAGACGACTCTACAATACAAATAGCTTTAGTGAAACTCTCTTTCGACATATAGCAGAAAACTAAAAGGAATACCGGATATAAATTCCACACCATACAAATATTTTATTTTAATTGTTCAAGGAAGCTTATAAATTTTTAGTTTTTATTTTTTTTTCTCTTTCAAACACATGTTAATATTTTAAAGTTTACTTTATTGAGAAGAATTGTAATTTTAGTTTAATTTTAAATCACTTATTAATTGTATCAAATTTATAGCTTAAAGATTTGAATGGTCTATTATAAATGTCGTTGTTATACTGCAATAAAAATACTGAAATACTGAAAAAATACTGAAATTTTTAATTCGTATTATATTAGTGTTGCGAGTAAAACAATATTTGATGCAGGGCTCAATTTGCAGAGCTCCAATCGATGTTAAAATGAATGTTTTAACAAAGAAAGGGCAGTTGCTCATAGCATTTTCTACGAATTTCTTTCTCCAAATGAGGTTTTTAACACTATCATTTCATTGAATAACTCAAATTCAAGTACCCATAATTCCTACTCCAATCTATTTATCTAAGTTATGGCTTCCTATATAGCGCGGTAGTTCTGTCTCACTTATTTAATAAGAGTATCTTCAGTGGCGAGTACTTAAATTTGCGGAAGTCATACCTATCTTCGAGAAAGGTGAAAACAATTTGATGGTAATTATAGGCCCATCTTCCTTTTTCCTGTTTTTTTTTTTTCAAAAGTATTCGAAAAACTTATTAAAAAGAGAATTGGGTCCTATTTCGACCCAATTTTTTAGTCCAAGTCATAGCCAGTATGGATTTGGAGCTGGTAGATGAACCGAAGATACCCTCCTAAGGATATATGATAGCACAATATTAACAGCAAAAGGCTAACACCTGCTCTCTTTGTTGATATAACGAAAGGTTTTGATACTGTCGATCATAACAATTTACTAAGCAAACTAAACAAAGCAGGATTCAGTGGATTTATGCTTAAATGAATCGAATCTTATCTCACAAAAAAATAAAATAAAATCGTCGCTGGCAGCATAAAAACTTTTTATTTTTAAGCGTAGCTGGGTGAAAATCATTGAAAGCTATCACATGCGAGCTTTGCGATAGTGTAAGACTTGACCCATCCACTAAAAACACCCGGAGAAAGCATGGTATTACCATCCTTCAAATAATCGCACCATTCGTTTAACTAATCAGCGATTTGTTTCTAATATAATACTTGTAAATCTATGTTATAAGGAACTAACTTTGGTCGGTTACCTTTTATTTTTTGATTCCTTATCACTTTGTTCATGTGATTAATTTATAATATACATATATTTCTTTTCTATTCGAATTACTTTACTCTTCGTAATCTTCTAACTAAATTCTTGTTCTTAAGTAGTTCGACTACTTCTAAATTAGCGTGGTTGCGAAAGCCCACCTTTATGTCTTCTTACGGCCCTCCTGCCCTTGTCTTCTATCATTGCAATTATTAGATCCATATGTAGATCAGCGTTACGTCTCGTATATACCATAACGCATTAACAATATTTTAGAAGCATTGAATGCTTTGCAGGTTTGCCTTTATTGTGCACCCCTAAAGCTTGAGACCATAAGTCCCTTTTTTTCTTTAGAACTAGCTTTTAAAAAAGCGGTTTATTGTATTTGTATTGAGACACATGAATAGCTTCCCATATATTCTATTATATCGTATACTAGCTGACCCCGCAGGCGTTGCCCTGCGTCATTTTAATTTGCAGAAAATCTGTGGTCAATTGTCCATTGCAATTGATGTTTTGTGTTCAAATATTTGCTGGATGGGTTGCGGTCGGTTCGATTTTGAATTGTATTTCCCCTCATTGAAGCACTCTGTGATAAACGACATTTTTCGTTTTGTTGTCCCGTGTGTTTTCCGACACGGGAACATGCGACATACAGTTGACCGTGTGAAAAACATTCATTTTCCAGATTCAGGCCACAAACACTCAATGATTGGCCTTGTGATTTATTGATTGTCATGGCTAATGCGAAACGAATTGGAAATTGGATTCGCTTAAACTCGAATGGCAGTTGAGATCATTGGAATTCTCGGAATGAGAACTTCCTCACCTTTGATCTTTCTTTTTAGTACTCTCGCGTGAATGACATTGCTCATGAGTTTTGTGACCACTAAACGCGTTCCGTTGCATAATTTTGGTTGATTGAGATTGCGAAGCATGATGACGACTGAACCAACCTTCAATTGTAAATTTTGCTGTGGCAAGCCAGGCACATCCAGTGAATTCAAAAACTCAGCTGGATAGTTGGTTACTTTGTCTCCGTTTGTAGATTTGAAGGAATGCTGGGAATCAACGATTAGATTTTGAATTGTGCAGTTTAAGTGATCCACATCCTTGTTCTTTGCCACTAAAATTGGTCTTTCACTCAATTAATCGTAGTTTTTGTGGTTAAAAATGATGTTTGGAGACACTTTGTTGATGAGCTCCTCTTTCGTTAAGACGAAATTGCAAAAATTCGGCGAGACAGGAACACGACCATTGCCAATAGTGAGCAGTTGATTTGAGAACACTTCGGCAGATGGATCGTTTCGCAATACAACTCGCATGATTGTCGTCAGCCGATGTTTCTTCACATAGCGCCACAATGTCGATGATTTGAGGCAAGCATTGATTTCATCGCCAGCGGTCGATCGTGGTATTACTGGTAGTGTTTACCGGAAATCGCCTGAGAGTAAAATCAATGGCCCCCAAAACGTCTTGCGTCATTACGCAGATCTTTCATACTGCGATTCAGAGCTTTTAACGCACGTTTATGCGACATTGTGCATTCGTCCCAGATAATGATTTTGCTTGCTACCAAAACTTTGGCCATTACTGAATGTTTCGCTAGGTTACATGTTGGTTTTTCAACCGCTTGAAGGTTTAATAGCAATTTCAATGCCGAATGAACGGTTTGGCAACCTTCCAGCAGCGTAGTCGCTATTCCAGAAGAAGCAACTGCTACTGCAATTTCTGATGTTGCACGAACTATAGCCAAAATAAATGATATGAGGAATATCTAGCCAGAGCCACCAGGCGCATCAAGGGAAAACATGCCAACATTTCCATCATCAATTGCCTTCATCACCGTATCGTACACTTCTTTTTGTTGATACATTCATTCGAACCAATTGGCTTAATGCATTTGTGTCGTATTCACGTTCACGCTGCAATTCTCGTTCGAAAGCGTCGTTTATTCCACGATCTGGCGATGACATTGCTAACCTGCCACACATGAGGTAACACATGTCTTCTATCAAGACCAAAGCCTAGTTTTGCATCTCTTCACCCATCTCAAGATGGGGATTCTCTGAATGGACACGAACCCAATGCGAAATGTCTTCTGACATGTCATCCTTGTACTTGTCCCACAATTCACGTGGATTCGATACAAAACATGTGGAAATAATGATCGCAAATAATGTGCGTATCTGACTTAGAGATGCGGAAACAATTGCTTCAGCGATTGCAGTGTCCCAATGCGCATCGTTTTCAAGCAAATTCAGCTCCTGACATGTAGCACGAAATGTTGGCAACACTACACCATTGACAGTTCGAAGTGATTCAAATGATGCCGGCCCACGAACATTCACCAGCAATAGTCGCAAGTAAAAGCATTCATTATTCAGATAAACTGTATAAATACGGCCAAGAGCTTCAGTAGAAAACACATCCGGATGACCAGGAACTACATCGCCTTGCTTTCGATGTTGAAATTTCTTCGATGAAGCATTCCAAGTGTAATAACGTGGCATCTCCGAGTAAAGTAACGTACGTGCAAACGGATCACTTTGGCAAATCTAGAAGAAACTGGTCAATGTTGTCGCTGGTGGGTTTTGAGCACGTTGAGCGGCATTTGCTGCAGTGAAATAAACTCGTTGACCGTTCTCCAGGCGCACAGCCAAATGTGTAACAGTCGGATAGCGTTCATGAATGGGAAATGAGAATATACGCCAAATCGCTTCACTGCAACTTACGTATCGGCCAACTCGATACCGAGTGATTTCATCATTGGGATCAGGAGCTTGAAGACCAGAAGCCGCCATGTCACTGCCTTTCGTGACATATTTGCAGATGTACTTGATGGACTTCACTGAATTCCAATACTCCACGTTACAATGCGCCTTGAATGTTTTGGAAAGAAGTGGCGAATGCGGAACAACTCAAGAGTTGCCGACCACGAAGTCATTTCCTTTCACTTTGACTGTGATTGTTCAACCGCCATTATCAGATGATCGACGCCGATACAGTGGATAACCATCGTTGCCAGTGATGGTCTCATCAGTCAAATTTCGTGGATAACGCTTGGAACACTTGCCGTCGAACATGCACAGTGATTGTGGATTAATGGCGCCACACGGTTCATGAATCATGTTCGTAATTACAACATCATGTAGGTCTGGATCGGTTTCGGGATCAGGAATCTCGGCACCTATGATGTCATCAATTTGGTATGGTTGCATTCTTTCGACTAACCAAATGAGAATGTGTGCATGCGGTAAGCCTCTTTTTTGTCATTCCAACATCGACTATCTCCAAATACATAATGCTTAACAATATAGTCCATCAGCGACCGGATTTTTTGCCTGAATACCCGTGCAGTGATATCGTGCCGATCACTTGATGTTTGGGCAGGAAGCAGCAGTTGAACAATTTCTATCCACTTTGGATTGCACGTGAAGGTGATGAGCAGGTCTGGACGGTTGTAATGGCGTACATATGTTATTGCATTTTGCGCATATTCATGCATATGACGTGGGCTGCCAACGAACGTCGCCAGTAAAATGGTCAACCGACCAATATCAGCTACATTTCCTTCGATGCAAATAGCATCGTGTAAATGAATTTACTCCTATCTACGTTAGTTTGGTTTGATTTAAACTAATAAAAAGGAGGCACTCCGCTTCTATTTTGGCATATATATCGACGCAAAATTGCTGAAGCAATCGGCGAAATCGAAGCTAATAGTTATCCACATTTTGGCGAATCATCAAACGATATGCGTAAAAATTCATTGTGCTGACCTTCTTGGTGGTTTCCTCACCTAAAATAATGTCAGTGACATTAGTGTTATATTGAAATGAAAATTATTTTGATATCGATACTCACCGGTCAATGGATTTATCATCTTGAAGTCCATCGTTTCCTTGCCAAAACATCATTGGGTATTGCAATGCATCGTATGAACGATGTGTTTCGGATATTCGTTGCAATTGCCCAGAGTAGCGTGATTCCAGATTTTCGCCAACAATTATAACTGCAACCTCATCTATTGTTGGAGCGTTAAATTGGCGTTCGTGCGTTCCAGCAGGTCGCTTATCCGCTCTGATCACAACTTTAAAGTCATCACTTGGCATGCGATCCAACGCAGTTTTTAATAACCGAACCATTGCCGTATTGATTGTTTGGCGCTGATCAAGTTGATTTTCCACATTGCCCATGAAGTAGATTTGGACTAATTTATGTTGTGCGTCTTCAAGCGGTAGCAATGATCCAATTCTATGGTGAAGTTGGCCTTGGATCTGTAGAGTCGATGGCGAAATTAGAATCAATGATTTTCTTTAATTTATTTAGTCTTAATTTCTTTAATTCAATTTAATTTCTTTAATCTTTTATTACCTTGAATGTCGGATTGAATCTGCTTTCATCAATAATATCAGCTCCAAATGAAGTCATTTGAAGGTATCCGTTATATTTCTGAGTGTTCGATAGAAAATGACATAATTCTGGTGTTACGCCACAAAGCAAAGAATGCAATGTCTCTGGTGGCAAGGACAATGGTGGTAATTTAACCTTGCCACTGAGACAGCACAATCCAGGCTTTTCTCCAGCTAACTGCAATACACCGCAATGGTTGCACACAACCTCCGATACGAGTTGTAGTCAATTGCGCAATCGTAATGAAACGCTACTCGATTCAAATTAACACTTCCAGCACATCTTCTTACGCGTTGATTTCGATTTTCACGTTGTCGAGTTGTCTGATTTGCTCGACGATTTCTCATTGTTAACTGAGAGGTTTCATTTGCAACCTGTCTTTCTTCTTGCGTTTGTGATGCACGAAGTCGTGCTATACTAACACAGCGCTGTTCTCGTGCGATTTCTTCATCCGTATTCAACAGATTGGCGATATTCCGAACTCTACTTGCATCACGGGTTCGATGCGAAAGATTAGATTTTCTGGCTAGAGACCTTGTGAATAACACGGACAAATGAATGTCACAAAAGCAATTAAGGAATTATTGATACATGTATGTGCACAAATGTCATAACCTCACAAAATAACCATCGATGCAAACATGTGCTCAAATGACATACCCTCACAAAATAAACATCTTAATTGGCAACTTACCGTTTGGAAATAGAATTCCACACCAAAATGATCAATCAGAATGAATTCGAACAGCGAATTCGAATTAATTTTCAAAGTAATGCACCTAAAAATTAATTGTACAATCCGAAATTAACGTTTGGATGGATTGTCGATGCGCACGCAATCACAAAGAACATAACCATTCACAATGTGCACTTCATCAAACTGAACTCAGCTCTATGAAATCACTTTTCGCTGGTAATTTTCACAAAAAATCGTTTCAAAACAATGTATTAAATCAAATTGAATTACAATAACTGTCGAAAGCTAATAAAAATTTGACAAATCTTGAAAAAATTCTGATAAATCGCAACACACGTCTGCACAGCACAATAGTAGGCGATGGAAAGACCGTGCAAATAAATCAGCTGTCAAAAGTTGATGCACACAACCCCATCTACTATACTGACAATACCGGAACCAGCATTTGAAATTATGTTCGATTTTAATGTGTGACAAAAAAAAATTGCTACAAAAACAATTGTCACACAAATTTGGTGCAAAAACAATTGTCGCAAAAAATTGACAAAAAAAAATTGTCACAACGTAACGTAAACATAAAAGTCATCTATCATGAAGATGGTATTCTTCTTGTTTGGCCGGAGACCAGTACGAATTGGTGCGAATCATCGAAATCGGTCCAGGCGTTCTTGAGTTATAAGCGTAGTAACTAACGTCACTTCCTTTTATAAATATGTACATATACTTATTAAAGACTAAGAAGATTTACTCGTAGTTCATCATGTTTTTTCTTTACATGAGTTTTCCAGCAACCATGCGTCTAGAGTCATGCCTAAATACTTTGCTGAGTTCGAATGCATGTGTTGTAGGTTTTTATTGGTAAAGTTAACCTGAACTGACTTCAGCTCATTTAATTTTGTCTGCCAAAAATTGTTGGTCCAATCACATATATCATTTACTGTCCTCTGCGGTTTTTCTGTAACTTCCTGCACGGTTTTTCCGACAGCAAGTACGAGTACATCAGTATCGTCTGCAAATGTGGCAACAGTAGTTTCTTCATTTTGTGGTAGGTCATTCGTGCATAGGCGGAAAAGCACGGGTCTGAACGCACTACCTTCCGGTACTCCAGTTTTACATATTTCAATGTGGAGTAGTCATCTTCTTGCTTAATTCTAAATAATCGCTGGACTATACATAAGAGTATGTGTATGACTAGTATTTCTGAGTATTGTTTCGGGAAATATTTTTGTAGCTTATGGTCTAATCCATTATGCCCGACTTTATCAAAAGTCTGTATTACATCAAGGTAGATTTGTTTTTCTTCTAAAGCTTTTTCTATTTCATCAGTTATTCTGTGTACATGATCTATGAGTTGAGTACCTATTTCTAAATACAAATGAATGGTTAGGTATCAGTGCCTTTTCTTCTATAATCGGACGAAGTCGTTTCAGAAGAATTTTTTTCGAAGAGCTTTGACTGAATTGGCAGCAATGTGATCGGACGATATGAGGTAACTTCACTGAGCAATTTTCCCGGCTCTGATACCATAATAACTTCCGCGAACTTCCACATGCGTGCAACATACTTTAGTCTACACGCTGCATTTGTTATTTGTGTATTTTTTCCTCACTTTTTTTGGCCAGGTTTTTTAGAATTTCACCAGTGATTAGATCAAATCCCGGAGCTTTTTTCCGGTTGATCTTTTCTTAATCTGTTGTCTGGAGTTAATCTGTCGTCTTACCAGATTTCTTCTGTTTGTTGTAAATAATCATTATCTTCGTACGACTGGAAGACGTTTTCAAGATGTTTCGCAAATACTCGCCGATCCGCCTTTTTTTTTGTAGCCTTACACAATGAGTATTCTGTACTAGCATCCTTCGTCAGATTTGCAAGTTATTTTTCAACCGACGCATCTTTCAATTCTATTATGTTTTTCTGAGCTTATTTTTTAAACTATTAAGTCTTGTTTTATCACTTGGCGTTCTCGACAATTGCCAGCTTTTACGAGTTCCCTTTTCAGGTATACATATTTCGCATTTTTCTTTGGGAGATACTCGTATGTATGTTTCTTTTTTACTTTACTATGGTATTTGCAGTTGTAGCTCAAGCGGCCATTTGGGTAAATAACTGTACTGCATTTTCTAATTGCGCTATTAAATCGATTGTTGTTCAAGCCAATACTATAGCAAATATCTGAAATATATCCAGTAAGTTAGCTTGCTTACTAAGTTTTTTTGGAAAATGGGATAAAGAGAGAAAGAAAGATGTTTGGGCTCAGTGGTTATTTCGCTCCATGGCACAGTGGTTCAGGTTCGAAAGAAGGGCGGTCATATGGTTTTTTAGGCAGATTTACAATGAAATCATATCATTTTGGTTTAGAAAATGGTTGTTATGATTACTATAGGGTTAGAACAAGGCGAAAAAACTATTTTTTTTAACAGAGTATATTCATGCATAAAATACTCATCATATATAAAAAACATAATCTCACAAAAAAAATCGGGTTATAATGATAATAAAATTAGTTTTGTTTATCTTATCAAAACGTAGTATTTCACATGAAACAAGTGCTATTTACATAGTATTAAAAATGTCAAGTAATATAATATAATAAAGTAACAGTAAAGCTCAAAAACTTAATAAACCCAACACTTCTTTTACTAACGCAGACTTCTTTTTATACTGCAACTTTCTTAAACTAGAAATAAGTGGATCTGAATTAAGAAGAAACCTGTGCAAGAGATCCATGTTAGTAACATCTCGGGAATGTTTCCTAATATTATCGCGTCTGAATAGTTTGACTAATTTATTACAAGACTCAGCGGCCTATCTATCACTTCTGCTCCGTGAATCAATACTTTATGTATTGATGAAGGTAAGTTATACCAAGGGTATTCCTCCACAAGCATCTTAGCAGTATCAAAAACATAACTCTTAAATTTTTCTGAATTTGTCAATAAGATAAATTCTGTCAATAAGATCTTTTCTAATACTTGTTATTTCAGATGAAATATCAGAGTTATGGAAAAATGTACGTGCTGTGTTTCCATCATTGGATGTACTACTTCCTCCACTTCGAGGTTTGTCTACAATTAAACCTAATTTTTCCCTAAACTGCCGTTGAACTAGCTCTTTCCTCTGAGCAGGACTAGCTTTATCTTCTACAGAACGCGCTTGCCACTTTTTAATATTAATTCGATAAGAAACGTGAATAAAATACTCGAAAAATCTAATGTATGAATGCAAAGGAGATAAGCCAAGCTCAAATTTACTAATATCAGGGACCTCTTTTAAGCATATATTTAAATCGTTCATTTCTTTTGGTGTTGCACCACAAATGTAACACCTACTTGTAGATAAGTCGCTAAGCGCAGAACAAACTTTACCATCTACCATCGTCAATTGTAAGAAATGGGTGATTTTAATTTCGTGGCCAATAATAAGCACTGAAGTAGGGACTAACTGGTTAACTTGGCTTTTGAAATAAACTTCTTCTTGCAAGGTGACTTCCTTTGTTTCTTTTGTAAATAAAAAACGAATTGGTCTGCACCACCTAGTAGAGGAAGGATGTGGGTTTTTCCAAATGATTGATTCATCACAGGTATTTGGTTTATAAACAAGTTGAAGAGGTACATAAGATGTGAAAAATAAACTCGAATCTCCGATATGGCCTGTGCTGCCATCAAAACCGCATTTACCAATTAAAACTACGTCATCCTTAGGTTCGTGAAGACTTTCAAACAAAGCTTTTTGAGATTCAACAATGCGACTTAATGTATGGACTAATAATGATTGCAAATTGATTTCAGCAGAAGATTCAGTTGGATAGCAACGTTTTTTGGCTTCCAGCACTTAATGATAGGACGGAAAAACATTTGGTATTTTAGAATGAATCACTTCTCTTAATAATAAATATTGGTTTTTAGTAAGCTTAACTTCATTAATAAATGAAACAACTTTATCCGTGCTAAATTCCAAAGAACTTTCTGATTGATTTGAACTGCTAAGTAAAGTAGTTACAGAGGAATCGTCCATCTCTGACAAAACTGCTAATCTGCGACGTTTGGACCTCTTGCTACAGTCTCCAAACTCCTTCCTATCTCGCGTTCCACTTGTAGATTGAAGAGATTCCTTTTGCTCGTCGTTGTAGTTTCCACATACTTTTCCATCAGATACTTTAAGTATGCAAACTTTGGTCTCATTTAACCAGCTTTCGTATTTGTCCACTAGCTTAGCTTCTGATCTCCTAAATTGCTTCCAATATGCGCAAACCGTTTACAGAGATTCAAAAGGAGATTTCTCAAGCAACCAGTCTGGATATTTTCAGCATCCGGTAAAGAATTCGCAAGGTATCCAAACATTTCCCGAAACCTTTAAACTTCATTTTCTTTATTTTTTGAAGCTATCCACAAGCATTCGAGTAAAAGAACACGTAATGGTTGTACCTGCAAAAGAAAAACACAAAAAATTAAAAAAAAAATTTTTCTAGTACTGGACCTAGTCTCTTCAATGAACTGCAACAACCCTCAGAGCACCTAGGAGCACCTAGGAGCACCTAGACTTTACGGTTATTAAAACCAGGAAAATAAGAGATTATATAGATATATGACTCATTTATGGCGATTCGTTCCTTCATAAGTAAAAGCTTAGTTGAATATGGAAAATGGTTAAAAACAAAAAAAGTGGAAGGTGTGTTTTGACGGAGCTAGTTATGAATAGTCGCATTGTGAAGGAAAACATAATTACATTAAAAATATCGTACATACCTTCAATTTGAATATCTATTGCATAATTATACCATAAACAATAAATTTCTCGGAAAAACCACACTTTAAAAAGAACACCAATTTATGTGAACAAATAAACTAATGAGCACTAATCAGCTGTTACCACTTCCGGTGCACAAAATTAACTGTGCCGTGTTGTAATTGCAATGTTTTTTATACCTGTGAATGTTTCTTCTAACGGTAAAATAACATCATATTTGCAACATCACTATTACGGCCCTATGACCTACGGCTGAACCACTGTGGCATATGGGTGGCATCCAACATTTAATGGGGAGACTAAATTCTGAGTCTGGCCCTTCCTGCACTTGGGTATTGTAGTATTTGAGGAGATATTCTTAGTTATAAAGGAGTCGACAACGTTCGGGATTTTGTTCCTGTCTGTAGGCCAGTAAGCATGATTCCTCGTTGAATGGTAATTAGCATTGCCTTCTTTTATAGATTCAAGGAGTTTTTTTCCTCTTGTATTTGTTAATCTTGATCCCCAAAGAACAAATTCTTTGCGTTGAAGCCTTCACCGATTAGGAATTTATTTCCGAATTTACGGAAGAGGCTTTTAAATTCGTTTTGTTTCAGCCTGTAGCTAGGAGAACAATATGCCGAAGCTGCCGTTACCTGGCCGCTGCTTGTTTTTATGATTACGGATTTTTCTTGTATTTCACACGACTGGTACCTATTCTTCATCTTCATCGTGGCTAACAAATTCCTTAATTTTTGGGTCTATAACTTAATTCGTGCGGTTTCCTAAGAGATGGCGTAACTTGTACTATTACATTGCTATTATTCCATTTTAACATGCGTTGGAAAGCTACTGTCATTGTACGTCATTTCAGTATATGTCATTCATTTGAAGCGTAAACAACAATAATTTTTTTTTCACTCGAACTTTGTGCCTGAAAAAGTGTTTTTGCGGGGAGTTCTTCTTCATGAAGAAAACTGCTGCCGAAAGTCATCGTATTTTGGTGGAAGTTTATGATGAACATGCGCTAGCTGAGCGAACGTGTCAAAAGTGGTTTGCACGATTTAAAAGTGGTGATTTTGGCTTGGAAGACGATGAACGCCCTGGGCAGCCAAAAAAGTTTGAAGTTGAAGAACTGGAAGCATTACTCTATGAAGATTGTTGCCAAACACAAGAAGAGCTCGCAGAATCTTTGGGTGTCACTCAAGCAGCCATTTCAAAACGCTTAAAAGCAGCTGGATATATTCAAAAGCAAGGAAATTGGGTTCCACATGAACTCAAGCCGAGAGACGTCGAAAGGCGGTTTTGCATGTCCGAAATGCTGCTGGAACGCCACAAAAGGAAGTCATTTTTGCATCGGATTGTTATTGGTGATGAAAAATGGATCCATTACGACAACCCCAAGCGCAAAAAATCATATGTGAAACCGGCCAACCAGCCAAATCAACGGCAAAGCCGAATATCCATGGCGCGAAGGTAATGCTCTGTATTTGGTGGGATCAGATGGGTGTGCTGTATTATGAGCTTCTAAAACCGGGTGAAACCATCAATAGACAACGCTACCGAACACAATTAATCCGTTTGAAGAGAGCAGTTGCCAAAAAACGCCCGGAATATGCGACCAGACAAGAGGCGATAATTTTCCATCATGACAACGCTCGGCCCCACGTTGCTATTCCGGTTAAGAACTATTTGGAAAACAGTGGATGGGAAGTTTTACCCCACCCGCCTTATAGCCCAGACCT
Organism: Volucella zonaria; assembly: GCA_963966105.1. Classification (NCBI taxonomy): domain Eukaryota; kingdom Metazoa; phylum Arthropoda; class Insecta; order Diptera; family Syrphidae; genus Volucella; species Volucella zonaria. Next base: position 96,704,008 of record OZ014531.1, read on the forward strand.
TGCCCCTTCTGACTACCATTTGTTCCGGGCGATGCAGAACGCCCTCACTGAAATACGATTCACATCAGAGCAGAATATCAAAAATTGGCTTGATTCATTCTTGGCTGCTAAGCCGGCGCAGTTCTTTTGGGATGGGATCCACAAATTGCCAGAAAGATGGGAAAAAGTCATAGCTTCAGATGGGCAATACCTTGAATAATACTATGATACATGTTTTTCTTAAATAAACGTTCAAATTTTGAAAAAAAAAACTGCACGAAATAAATTATATACCCAATAAAACTTCAGTCTTCCCTCTTGCAATATTGTGATGATGTGTGGTGGTATATCTTGTATCAAAGCACCTTATATTTTGTTTTAATTTTGAAATGTGTCTCGGAGACCAGACATATGTCAATTTTGTTTCTTGTTTGGCAATAGATAACAAGAGCTGTATGTTTTTAGCCATTAGGATCTTTCAGGTATAGTTCTTCTTTTGTTACTGTTTTGTTTTTCAAGGAAAGATATTCTTTCAAGAATTTTTTTATTATTCTTTTCCATATCTGCCATTCTGTTACGAATTCCTTGCATGATGTCCTCTATGGCATTGCTGGAAGGCTTGGGGTTTCCGACTGGTTTGGCAACTTTGCTCGAAGTAACCTGTGCATATGTTTTCTTTAAACCGGTTATGAGACTTAAGTTCTTATTTTTGATTGAGGGTAAATTTTTTTTAGCTTTGTTTATTTTTTTTATTCTTTTGGGCCCTCGATTTCTTTTGTTTCGGGTTTCTCTGGCTTTAGGTGCGTCTTTTTGAGCAGGCTTTTGAATTTTCTTTTGATTTTTATCTTTTACTATGCAGCCTCTGTGGTTGGCTGGGTGTCTTTTGCTACAGTTAGCGCATTTTGGGGTTGTCGTTTTTCCCCTAATGCAGCTTTTGTGTGGTGGTCTCCCGGATATCTAACGTGAAGTATATGTGAGTGTGACCATTGAGGAACTAGCGTTAATTTATGCAAAGGATGAATTTGCACTTTCATTTCATCATTAATTTCATAAATTTTCTTGATGTCTTCATCTTGCTCAAAAGTAGCATGGACATCGCTCGCGGTACTTTATTTTTGTACTTAAGCATGTTGGCAACTTCTAGTATTATGAAGTTTTTCTACTTTAGGTCATTCGCTATGTAGTTTCTTTGCAACAACCTTTATCAGTCTTATTTGTTTATTTTCAAACCAATGCCATTGCGCTTTTTTCTGATTTAGTAATTTAGTCAAGCTTCTGCAGGATTAATCGTCCTCCACATTAATTTTAATATCATTACTATTTAGGAGAGCTCTATTAGCTTTTATTTTGTTTTCCTCTAGTATATTTAATAAGCCTTCGTACTTCGTGATACACAACAATTTAATTGGGGGAGGCTTTATTGATTTGAGTGGTTTGGTTTCTCTATTTTTAATCTTTCTTGGGATTTTCTGGTACTTTTGGTGGTGGAAGCTCCAGAGACATGGTCATTTTTCTTTTTTTTTCTTTTTGTCCTATTGAATGATGGTTCTGTCTCTCTGTGGAGTTCTTCATCCGTAGAATGCACGACAGTTTTTGTTATCTGTTCATTTTTATTTATCTTTAAGCAGCTGCAACTCAAGCTTTAATCTATGAATTTCGCTTGTCATCTTTTCACTGAATTGCTTAAAATTGTTTCTTTCTTCACAGGCTCTTTCGTAACAAGCTTCCAATATACATAGATACTTCTTTTTTTGAATCCAATGGTGGTATTCTAACCATGAAAGGTAAGTAATCTGGAATTATTACCACATTTAAGTATGCCCACAACATGAAGATTATAAGGTTCTCCGTGTCGCCTGTTGTGCGTATTGCCGTGGAATTTAAAAAATCCAGCTGATCTACCAAAACTTGTTAAAGGTCCGAAACGTTTAGCCAAATCCGATCTTATGATTCAGTGTATTATTGAAGAATCTGGCGAACTTGAAAATCTGCGTAAAGGATTTGGAAGGATATCATGCTTGCATTCCTCTTAAGAAATCTGATCCTGTTGTGTAATATAGTGAAACCATAATTGAAGATTCAAATCAATTGTGTTTATCTAAGTCGGACAACAAGCACAATCGTCTTGTAATGAAGGCTTACCAAACGCCAGATGGACTACCAGAAGAGATTGACAAAGGTGATGCTAGTACAAAGGGTGACCTTAAGGTCCGTGCTCATTATTTGGCAGAGAAACACGACTACGATGTGACTGCAGCCCGTAAGATCTGGTGGCACTGATCCAAACTTTATCATCGATTGTACAAAATCTGTGGAGCAGTTGAATGAAATTAAGGATTCCGTTGTTGCTGGCTTCCAATGGGCAACGAAAGAAGGTGTTTTAGCTGATAACAATGTGCCTGGTATCCGGTCTAATATTTATGATTTTACCATCGTGATGCTGATGCTGTCTATTGTGGTGGTGGCTAGATTATTCCAACTGCTCATCGTGTATTATATGCTGCTTATTGAACCTGTTTACTTATGTTAAATTCAGTGTCCAGAAGTAACAGTAGATGGAGTCTATGGTGTATTTAACAGAAGCCGTGGTCACGTTTACGAAGAAAGGCAGGTCGTTGGAACACCAATGTTTGCTCTTAAGTAAATGAATCTTCGGTTTTACCGCTGACTTGCGCTCAAATGCAGGTGGTCCAGCTTCTTACAGTGTGTGTTTGATCACTGGCAGGTACATAATGTTGATCCAATGGAACTTTCAAGCAAACCATATCAAATTGTGAAGGATTCTCGCAAACCTAAGGTTCTTAAAGAAGGTCTTTCACATCTGACTCAATATACAGATAAATTGTAAAGCGGCGGAAGTTTCAAATTTATATTTAAAAATCATATACCACCTTGATCAAACGTAACTGCCGTGTGGGGCTTCTATGGTTCCGATTTGAGTTCTGTTTTTGTTTTTGTTAAGGTAATAAATCTGTTGTTGACATTCCCTCTAAATTTTAGCGTCATAGCTTAACATTTGCAAAAGCTACGTAGCCAAGAGTACATCTATATCTGTGTGTATTGGCGATTTTTTACAATTTTAGAAATAAATTTAAATTTGCAACAACGAACTTGTACGAGTATTAAATTTTGCGTAAAAAACGGATTTAATGGTGCGCGAACGTTGGAAATATTGGAAAAGTGTTACGGTAACGATTCTCTAAAGAAAACGGTCGTTTACCAATTGCACGAGCGGTTCAAAAGTGGTCGTGCGTCAATCGAAGATGATAAACGCAGTGGCAGACCATCGACATCGAAAACCGACGAAAACATTGATGGAGTACGAGTAAAAGAAATGTTGGTCAATAACCGCAAATTAATCATCAGAGAGATAGCGGAGGACTTTAACATTGCCTATGGATCCGTCCAAGACATTTTGGTTAATGATTTGCGTTTCCGTCGTGTAGCAGCAAAGTTGGTGCCAAAAGACCTCAATTCCATGCAAAAAAGAGACCGTGTTGACGTCGCAGAAGATATGATTTGTGAGGCTGAATCCGATCCCACATTCATCAAAAGGGTCATTGTTCTAGACGAGACGTGGGTTTATGAGTACGACACGCAATCCAGACATCAGGCAAGTGAATGGCGTTCACCAAGTGAGGCGAGATCAAAAAAACTACGTCGTTTTCAGTCAAAAAAAAGGCAATGCTCACGGTTTTCATGGATTACAACGGTGTAGTGCATCATGATTATTTTCCAGAAGGCCAGATAGTAAACAACGAGTATTATTTGGGCTTTATGAGACGTTTGCGTGGAGCAATTCGCCGAAAGAGACCAGATTTGTGGGCAGAAAACTCGTGGATTTTGCACCATGATAACACACCGTCGCACTCGCACAGTGCATTATTCGTAATTTTTCGACGAAAAATGCAACAAATACCATCCAACAGCCACCGAATTCACCTGATTTGGCTCCCTGTGACTTTTTCTGTTCAATTGAGTTAAAAAAACCACTACGGGGAACGCGTTTCAGCAGCTGAGAGGAAGTATTGGAAAAATCGCAGGAAGCACTGATGGACACACCGAAAACCGAATACAAAAAATGTTTCGAGGATTAGACCAAGCGCTGGCATAAGCGTGTTGCAGTCGATGGGGATTACTTTGAAGGGGACAATATTGTATGTAGATTTAGATGAATAAACTTGTATTTTAAATTTTCTGAATAAATTCCGGTAACTTGTTGGTATTTTTAAATTAGTACCATCTTCAATTAATTTGTATTAAATGTTAAAGCCACCTCTGGTGTTCCACAAAGCAGTAACCTTGGTCCATTAATTTACATTTTGACTATTAATGATTTTGCAAATATTATAAAAAAGTTCACATATCTGTCTATACCGATGATATGAAATTTTTTCTGAATCTCAAACTCTACAAGACGATCTCAAAATGGTTTCACAAACTTTCTTGAGCTCAACAGAAAGAAATGCCAAGCTATCTCATACTTCCGAAAACGTTCAACACTTCCTGACCGAACTTGTTATTTATTGATTCATTTATTTATTAATCATTATAAACATCTATCACAGTAAGAATTTACTTATAATATTAAAAAGAGAGGGAAAAAATGTATATTGATAATTCAAAATTTAGAATTCAAAATTCAGGTAAATAAAAGAAAAGTGATTTAAATTGAGTTGAGATCGCTTGAGACAAAAAAAAGGAAGGAATGGGAAAGTTAAAAACTAAGTGCTTGGATTCGAGAAAAAGAAATGTAATTCGCTCCTAAATCTGCGTGTGTCATTCAGCTGTCTTAAGTTGCGCGGAAGTGAATTCCAAAGGCGAATGGCAGCAATGAAAAATTGTCTCTCAGATGTTAGGCAAGAGAATTGTGGAAGAGTTAAGCAAACTGATCTATTAGATGCCGAAAACTGGATTTAATAGTAGAGATAGGAAGGTTGTCTTGATTTTATTATGTTAACATAGTTCTGAAAAGACATATCCAACACGTTTTTTGCCAAATGTGATATGTGATCAAACCTTTTGAGACCGTAAATATAACACATAGTGCTGTTAAAAGCTAACTGAAGCTTTCTATTACTTTCAGCATCACAATTACAGAAGATTTCACACCCATAAATTAATACAGGAATAACCAAAGCTTTGGCAAGCATAAGCCTTGTTCTCAATGGTGTAAACTTTTGGGCTATCCACAATGTTTGAAGAACACCATACGCTTTACCCACTACAGCATTAATATGGTAATTCCATGTCAGTACTCTGTTACGATTCGACGAAATTTATTGGTAAATTGTTCAGCATTATGGATGGAAAATAAGATAAGTCCAAACGTTTTTTTTGAAATAACTAAACACTTACATACATTTATTTGCATTCAGTGTTAGGCTATTTTCCAAGGCCCCTTTCGAAATTCGTTGAAGATCTTCATTTAAATCATTAGCGCAGTTTTCTATTAATCGAAGGGCACAACTTCTGTAAATTTGAATATCGTCCGCATAAAGGGGCTCTGACGAATTCATAATAACGGATCCTATGTCATTAACATATATTGAGAACAGGAGATGTCCCAAAATCGACCCTTGGGGAACGCCTCGTTGCAAAGGAAGAAATTCTGATAGAACGCCTTCCAGAGACACGGCCTGCTTTCTTTCTCTAAGGTATGACGAGAGTAAATTTCTGGCAGAAGAAGACATACTAAGTAAGTAATGCAATTTATAAATAAGAGTGGAGTGGTCAACCATATCAAAAGCTTTCGAGAAATCAAGAAGGACCAAGAACGTGACATGGTCCTTATCCCGATTCTCTCTTATATGCTCTACCACGCTCATTAATGCAGTTGTACAGCTATGCTTGGCACGAAATCCAGACTGAACAGAAACAAGTAGATTATAGCGTTTAATATAGGTATTTATTTGATTATGCATAACTCTTTCACAAGCCTTAGGGAGGAAGGGTAAAATAGATATAGGTCTAAAATCCTCACATGACGAGCTTTTTGGGATTGGTACTACTTTGGCTATTTTCCACTGGTAGGGAAAAATGCCGGTTGTGAAAATGGTTTTGAGCACGTGCGTAATATATGGAAGGAGTAATGGTAGTATGGCCTTAATAAAAACTGGATGTACTTCATCCACCCCAACAGCATTTGACTTAATAGACAAAAAACTTTTCACAATATCCGTGCTTTCTATTCTTTGGAAAGAAAATGATGTACCGCTTGGGATAACACGAGCACTGTTCGCACGATCTTCAACCTCTATTGAGGTTACAGGATGTGGTATAAATAAGAATCTACGATTAAGTTCATTGCCATCGATATTACTGGCACACTTAAATTTTTGTTTACCAATCCCTAATTCACGGAGGTTACTCCACAGTTTTCGACCATCAGAATTAGTAGCTAGGCGATTTGAATAAAACCGCGTTGTAGCAATCCTTATTTTGCGAACCACGCTGTTTCTTAGTTGTTTGTAGACTTGGTGGAGCTCGTTTATTCTAAAGCGTTTCCATTGACGGTAAGCGTGATCACATTGTATCATTAACACCCTAATCTCGTTAGTAAACCAAGTCCTTGTCTTTTCTCTTACCGTTCCAGTAGTTACTGGGACATGTGTATCAAAAAAATGATGTACATTTTTATGAATGAACTCAACTTGGTTATCCGGTGAGGGCATACTAAGTATACACGAGGTGCCATGGAATGCAATATACTCGTATGTGGTGTTCTAAGGCAGACCTGTATCTATTTTTAAAATTTCTAAATGAATAGCTGGATGACCTTGTAGAACCAATTATGTCAAAATCAGAGGTGAGAAAACTGAGGTCATGTTTAGAAAATGCAGGTGCTGAAATTTGATCATACAGAACAACTTTGTCTGTACTATTGACAAAAAACAGATCTAACAAGGTACTGCAAGTACTTGTGAAATGAGTAGGGAGCTGGGTATTTACTGGATGTAGACCAAAGGCATTCATGTTTTCAATTATAGTAGGTGACTTTCCTCTAAAATGTTACTGTTAAAGTCACCACAGACAATTACATTAATGGCACTGGTTGAACTTTCCTCCATGAAATCATAAACAAGTGTTAAATTAACATTCCTATTTGGTCTATACACATTGCATAAACGAACAGCATTTTTACCACAGATTATATCTATGCAAAGATACTCAATGGCGCTCTCAAAAGATGACTGACATTTTAGTTTAGAAGTTAGTGCTTCTCGTACATAAATCGCTACACCGCCGCCAATACGATTACTCCTATCAGAACGAAAAAGTTTGTAATCACTCAAAGCATATACTACATCCTTCAGTTTCCGACACACAGTTCGCATCGACTTGGGAATTTACAAAAATTTCTCTATATTCATCTATTTTGGGTTGCAAACTTTGTGCATTTAGATAGCAAACTTTAATGGAATCCACCCCGCCATCATTTAAATTCATTTTTATAAAATAAATTTTGTATCAGAACCAAATGGCACACACAGATCACACCAAAAACCGCATCAATTTCCCCAAAGCAACGAAATTGACCTACTAGGACAGGGATATAAAAAGGAATCAAGCAAAAACAACACAAAAAGAGAAAAAAAATAATGTAAACAAAATAAAAAAAAAAAATTTCGATTAACACTTGCTGAATGGTGTCTTCGATCATCATTGTTATTTGTCTTCTCCTGCCTACCTGGCCTGACAACTCGCGGCTATGGCGTTGATCACTCGGTCATTCTCCACTAAAATCCCTTTAGCGTGTGCACTCTTCTGTACGAACAGAAAACAGCTGTTTACTATGATTTAGACGCATTGCCCTGTGATAAAGAGTACGATTTTTTCTGGTCACACTCCCGAACATATAAATATTTTTTCTGTTATCTGCTTCGATGCCCACGTCTTGGAGGCAAAGCTATCTTTCGTTTTTGCAAAAGAGAGCAATTGCATGCAGAACGGTGTTTCTTTCGTGGGGAGAGCTGAATTTGACAATGATTGGTGTGTCTATTTTATCGGTGATGTCTGGATGGTTACGTCGCTGACGCTGAGAACGAAAAATTGCTTTCAAAGTTGGCGGCATACACTCAATGCTGTGACAAAGGTGATGAAAGATAGTTTTTAGATTTTCGTTTGGCAACTGCGGGATTCCTAATATAATTGCGTCGGCAGCAATTTCGCGTCGCTCGAAAACATCACATCGTTTTTGAAGTTCAGCTATTTCCCCATCGAGAGTCTGCGATTCAGCTAAGTGTGACTTTATCCCCTCTCTCTGTTCTTGTAGAGTTGTAAGAGAATTTTCTAGCTCTTGAATCTTAAGCTCAACTTTTTCTTGGCGGCTTTGCAAGCTTTTGAGGGATACTTCGACATCTTTTGTGTGTGTAGTTAGTCTGTCTTCTATCAGCGATATACGACTAAGTATAGCATTGGGTATATAAATCAATTCGTGCGGTTTTTTTTTCAAAATTTGAACGTTTATTTAAGAAAAACATGTACAATAGTATTATTCAAAGTATTGCCCATCTGAAACTATGACTTTTTCCCATCTTTCTGGCAATTTGTGGATCCCATCCCAAAAGAACTGCGCCGGCTTGGCAGCCAAGAATGAATCAAGCCAATTTTTGATATTCTGCTCTGATGTGAACCGTATTTCAGTGAGATCGTTCTGCATCGACTGGAACAAATGGTAGTCAGAAGGGGCAAGGTCTGGGCTATAAGGCGGGTGGGGTAAGACTTCCCATCCACTGTTTTCCAAATAGTTCTTAACCGGAATAGCAACGTGGGGCCGAGCGTTGTCATGATGGAAAATTATTGCCTCGTGTCTGGTCGCATGTTCCTGGGCATTTTTCGGCCACTGCTCTCTTCAAACGGATTAATTGTGTTCGGTAGCGTCGTCCATGGATGGTTTCACCTGGTTTTAGCAGCTCATAATACAGCACACCCATCTGATCCCACCAAATACAGAGCATTACCTTCGCGCCACGGATATTCGGCTTTGCCGTTGATTTGGCTGGTTGGCCGGGTTTCATAATGGATCCATTTTTCATCACCAGTAACAATCCGATGCAAAAATGAGTTCCTTTTGTGGCGTTCCAGCAGCATTTCGGACATGCAAAACCGCCTTTCGACGTCTCTCGGCTTGAGTTCATGTGGAACCCAATTTCCTTGCTTTTGAATATATCCAGCTGCTTTTAAACGTTTTGAAATGGCTGATTGAGCGACACCCAAAGATTCTGCGAGCTCTTCTTGTGTTTGGCAACAATTTTCATAGAGTAATGCTTCCAGTTCTTCAACTTCAAACTGTTTTGGCTGCAGAGGACGTTCATCGTCTTCCAAGCCAAAATCACCACTTTTAAATCGTGGAAACCACTTTTGACACGTTCGCTCAGCTAACGCATGTTCACCATAAACTTCCACCAAAATATGATGACTTTCGGCAGCAGTTGTCTTTATATTAAAGTAATGAAGACGAACTCTCCGCAAAAACACTTTTTCAGGCACAAAGTTCGACATATTTGAGTGAAAAAAAATTATTGTTGTTTACGCTTCAAATGAATGACATATACTGAAATGACGTACAATGACAGTAGCTTTCCAACGCATGTTCCAATGGAATAATAACAATGGAATAATACAAGTTACGCCATCTCTTAGCAAACCGCACGAATTAAGTTATAGGCCCAATACATCATTTCGCAAAAGATTCATTTCCGTTGAGATTCGACTTAGTATGTCATCAGTGAGCTTGGCAAGTCTGTCCTCGATATGTGTAAGAGTTACAGATAGGGCAGGATTGTAGGCAGCTAGTGTAGAGTTATTTATAGCTCCTTTTCGTCCGACTGGGGTAAAGTTTTGCTCCGGTGTTGGTGCAGACTCTTTAGCCAGGCTTTGTGTTGGTCGTATAGTTGCGTTCAGTGTTGGTGTTGACTGCTTCTCTTTCTCCAAAGAACTCGTCGATCGTGGTTTCTCCGCCATTTTATTTATAGGAGTACGATTACAAAGAGGAAAAAAAGCAAACAAGAGCGCGTATGAAAATTCAAAAGGAAAAGTAAAAAAGTAAAATATTGTCTGGCTGACGTTTAAGTTATGACGTTATTTATGTATGTCAAGAAAGGCGAAATTTTATGCGGAAAAAATTTTAAATCTCACACTTAGCTTTGGATTTAGTGTTCTGTCAGAAAACCGAATATATAGGCGAACGAGATTATCAACACGTCTCTTCACTCTGAATCATAGAACCACATTATACATATATCACATATCCACCCAGGCTGTAGCTTCGTGTACTTCAATGCAGGACTTGATCATTATCTGCGATGTTGAACTCAATTTTCGCACCCACATTGATTCCATAACTGAGTTCTCTGATCACTACGTCACAAAATCCCTCTACATCACCTTTGTTAGGCCACTTCTCGAATAAGGACTGAAACGAATAAAATCTGTAAATTTTAATACTGGCTATACTTCCAATGCGTAAAAATTGCAATCCCATTTTGAACCCAAATTAGCCTGTATATTCTCTAGTTTCAGTTTGTTATTGATTTTAGTTCGGTGCGGTTTAAAATATTTATAAAATATGAGTCAAGAGGAACGCCGTAAAAAAATACTTCGCGTCCAAACCATTTCATCACAAAAAATTTAAACATAGCACGCAGTACAGTGGATTCTATTATTAAACGATATTTGGAGACGTTGACAGTTAAGCGAAAACAGAAAAGTGGAGCTAAAAGTGGAGCACATGATACAAATCTGGACAGGAAAATAGTGGGTACCATCGTAAAAAACCGGACTATGTCATCCAGAGATGTTGCTCGGAAATGTAATACCAACCAAACAATGGTACAAAGATCTAAAAAACGTAACGATCTAAAAACACGAAAAAAAAGGAAAAATACCAAAAGTTACTGAAAAGCAAAAAAAAGTCATAAAAACACGGGCTCGATAGCTATGCTAGTTGATCGGCAACAAGAAAGCGTGCTTGGTTTTGGATGACGAAACTTATGTCAAAGCCGACTTTACTACTCTTCCAGGTGCGCAGTTTTACAACTCGTTTAAAGCTGAGATTTTTCCGCAATCAACAACATCGATTGGGATAGAAAAATTCGGGTCAAAATATCTCGTTTGGCAGGCCATTTGCCAATGTGGACACAGAAGCTCATCGTTTATTACAACGGGAACAATTAACGGAGAAGTGTACATTAACGAGTGCCTAAAAAAACGGTTGATTCCTTTCGTAAACACACACGAGGGTTCAACATTATTTTGGCCAGATTTAGCTTCAGCTCACAATACTCATGTGACGTTGAGCTTTCTTGCTAAAAAGTCGACTTTGTCACAAAAGACATAAATCCACCCAATGTTCCACAGTGCCGTCCCATTGAAAGCTATTGGGCTTTGGTCAAAGCTAAATTGAGGAAAAGTGAGCAGTGTGCAATGGACGTAAAAGATTTTAGTGCTAAATGGAAAAGAGCGCCAAAAGGATCACGGATGTAACTGTCACCAACCTTATGAAGGACATTCGAAAGAAATTGAGGAAAGAATGGGAACCCAAATAATTTTTTATATTTTTTGTAATTGTGAATAAATTTAATAAAAACAGAGTTTTAAAGCATATAAAAAAAATTTACATGAATTATGAAAATATTTTTTTTTTATACTTTGAAGTTTCCAAATTTTATTCGTTTCAGTCCTTATGCTAGTCAGTTATGGTCGAAGCAGTCCAACACAGATTCGCTCTGCCCAGGCTTCCATGGGCTTATTACTACATCCTTTCGCCTTATGAAGATCGACTTAAATCGCTGGGTCTATAATCTCCGGAAAAAGTCCCAAATCTGTCGGTATTCTCTTTATACACCAGTTTCGGCGCCATCGACTGTCCCTCGCTCCTGGATCAGATTCTTTTTTTCAATACCAACCCACGCAATTTAAAGTCTGTTTCTCATTTTCGTCTAGATAACCACCAAACGGCATATGGTTCTAAAGAACCATTGTCTCGTGCGAGTATGCTACGTGAAGCTAATAGATCAAGTTAACATTTTTCGCAAATATTAAAATCAATATTACCAACACGACCATAAATATGATGAAAATATTTTCCTGATTGTAGTTCTACTTATTTAGTTCATTGATTAAAGAAGACAGACCAAGCGATACGAATAATGCGAAATAACTCGAAATAGTTTCACTTCTACCCAAATTGTTCAAATTGGAATCCTCGAAGAAAATTAACTTATCTTGATTTTTCCTTATCTATGAGACCCGAAAAATATTCTAGGAACATAAACTTCAAAATATTGCATTGAACATACATGTATAGCCTAAAGTCACATATAAATACATACAAATACAAATACTTCGCATTAGAACATTATTACATACAAAATTGAGGCATAAAACCCCGAGAACTGTCTGTAATAGATGTCTGTTTTGTAACAGATGAATATGAGCTTGTCTTACCAAACAAACTACATCGCCTGCAGCGTAATCGTCATTAGTATTCGCAGACAATACTATAAGTAATAATAAAGTAATTTTTTTCAGAGTTACGAGTATAAGTCCAAATTTCAGACACAAGGACAATATCTGGAATTCATACTAGGGACTCAATAACATATGTATGTGGAACAAGAGCTACGATATAAGGTTTTCTTTTAAACTCCTGACATTCTAGTGAACAATGAAACATATATGTATTATTATTGAGACTATAGAAATGGTAACTCATTTTAATTATTCATTTAAAAAATGAGTAAACAAAAGCACTAAATAAGTACAAGGTCATTAAACGATCTAATTGTAATGATTTGTCCATCCTCAACCTTTCTCACATAAGTTTTATTACAATATCTTTAAAACATATGTACGAGTATTTTGGGCGCTTTCTGGTTGTTTGTCTTTTTTGCCTTTATAAAGAGAGCCTGATTGTACTTTGTGAGAGAATCATTTATACATACAAACCTATATATGATTACATGATATCCCAGCAGATACCTTTGCAGTCACTGCTGCTGCTACAGACCTTGCTGTTGTTGCTACCACTGCTGCTGCTGTCAAAACCATCGATACGAGTACCAGTCACTTTAGTGTTAAGTTTTTTTTATTAATCCTCTTTGCGCACATTATTCGATGCTTTGTTGTTAAATTATAATTCGTTTTTGAAGTTTTGGATTGCATTTTACTAACATTAGCACTTCACGATTTTAGAATCAGGAACTTAAATAGATAACACAGCGAAACAAAACAAATTCTCTTTTTCTGTGGCCGTAGTTTTCGTAGTACAATATTTGGTAGGTATACTCGGATTCAATCAGGATATTGAGTATTCGTACTACAATATATATATATTTTATTTGAATTGACTCTAGTTCTCACGTTAAACTGAACTATAAAAAATATAGATGTTTTACTCATCTACCCTCGTTAATTTAATATAATATCGACTAAGCCACAAACGCTGCATAGTGAAGACTTGTCTCTTCCGACATTTTCCGCCGTATCAAACGTGGACAGTGTTAACACTGAAATTTTAGATACACAGGACAAAAGCGCCAGCGAAAACGAGTTTTAGGGATGGAGTACTACTCTTCAGGGTTTCTTTCAAGGTGAACTTAACTACTTAATTCGAGGTTTAAATTTATCGGAAAATTAACGCCAAGTTTTTTGCATCAAGACTGAAGGAAAAACACTGTCTTCAGACTAACGTGTCAATGACATTGTACTGGACATTCTAAATGCATTTATTTTACTGAGAACAATGACATCGTACATTATGCCTTTCATTATGTCGGCCGGATGATTGGCGATTCTTCGTAGATAGATCAAAAAGAAGTTTGAAATGTTTGTTGCTGTATAATAGAAATGAATTAGCTTCGATTTCAATAGGTCATTCAACAACACTTAAGAAAGAATGTGAAAATATCAAACTCGTTTTGGAGAAAATTTCGTTTGTTCAACATCGATGGTCAGTTTGTGTAGATTTAAAAATGGTAAATTTTTATTAGGTCAGCAAGGTGGTTACATTAGATACCCCTGTTTTCTTTGTCGGGCAAAATATGAACACTAAAGTAGGAAATATTGGCCGTCGATAATACGAGTAGATATGACTGTGGAAAAATCCTATAAACAACAATGATTTTACAAATCACATGACGCAAGTTGAACAAGGTTCGTATCAGTTGTCAAAGCTGCAAATTATTCCGAAATAGTCGCCAAATTACTTGTGAATTTTCAAACACTGCGAGCCAATAGGAGTATCAAATTACATTATTTGCATAGCCAGTAAGATAGATTTCCAGACAACCTGGGTGATTACAGTGAAGAACAGGGGGAATGGTTCCACCAGGATATAAAGGCCATGGAAGAAAGATATCAAGGCCATTTGGGATCGCCATATGTTGGACTTTATTAAGGGGCTGTCCTGATAAAAAATACAGTCCCATACAAAACGTTTTTCGTAACTTATTTACATGGAGTTAAGTTTATTCTAATCAGTATTATAAAATGTATCATACGAGTATAAAATATGTTTCCAATTAAAAATAAATGAATGAATATATTCGTCATTTTTATTTAATTTTTTACCCATTTTCAATAGATTGTCTGCGTCACAAAAAGTATATTTGAGTAGACTGAGATGGATTACATTAGCTCTGTGGTGCGTTCAATGACGTCAGACTCTAAGAAAACAAAATATATTTACAGGGTGCTCGACAGTACTCCCTCCCCAGTGGTTTGGATTAACCATGAATATTTGGAAACGTAAACTCATCTTCCTTACCTTGTTAAGATGATTGGAGTTTCATGCTAATTCTTAACTGTTCCTGGGGCTGATGTTTTAATTCTGGTATGTCGGGAACATACGCCGGCTTTAACCTGTTAATAGAGATGTTGATGTGATTCCCATTTATGTCTAACGTGGAATACTTTGCTGTTCGCTTGTTAATAGGATACGGGCCAGTATATGGAGGGTGTAAAGGTGGCCTAAGTGGTTCGTCGCGTATAAAAACAAGGGTTGCATCTGAGAGATTTTTATGTAGAAAAATAGTTTTTTTACGATGCGATGCCGTCTGAAGGAACTTTATTTGTGACATTGCATATCGTAAAGATTTAATGAAATCGGATGTGTCGTTGCTCAGTTTTGAAGCGTGGAAAAATTCGCCTGAAATTGCCAAATTAGTATCGTAAAGCATTTCCGCAACGTTCGCCTTTATGTCATCTTTATGCACGGTGCGGAGCCCTAAAAAAACAACGGTGGGGAGGAAATCGACCTAATTTGTAGAGGTATGACACTTTATCGCTCTTTTTAATGTGGGATACCAGCGTTCGATGAGTCTGTTTGATTACGGGTGGTAGGGTGTCGACATTTCCCTAAACAGTTCGCTCTCTGCCTTCCCTGGTCTGTTGTTATTTTTTCTGGAACACCGCAGCTGCATATCCAAGCCGTACACATTGCAGGGTAAATAGTCTTAGCTGTCATAGTCATCTATGGGCACTGCTTCCGGCCATCTGGAAAATCTATCCACCGTCATCAGACAGTAACGGAATCCTCTGAATAATTGTAGGAGACCCACGCGGTCGATGTTTATATGGTATGCTAGAATCTGTTGTCTATCTTCTTGTATTCGCCGATAGGAGCAATCGGCAATCTTTCCTCATACTCGGCCGCATACGCATGCAGATCGCCTGAATGGCTCTGTTACGAGTATATACGTTCGAATACGATAAGTGGAAATGACTCAGATGTTTAAGTTGGCTGCAACACTGTCAATCTGAGACAGTGTAGCAACAATATACCTGACACCTATGATAAATTGGCTTATGTAGTCGAGCTGCCTTCATTTCTTTATCCGATTTCTGCATAAAAGCGCAAGTAAGCGATTTGTGATCTGTAAAAATATCGAAACTTCGACACTTTAGCATATGTTTAAAATACCTTACCACAGAATAGGCGCTTAAAATTCCCTGTTATAGGTGCTGTACTTGCTTTGTGCTGGTGACATCCTCCTGGAAAAAAATCCGATGGATTTCCACGAGATTTCGCCAAGTTGTTGAAGAACAGTCCCGACAGAAACATCGGATGCGTCAACCATTATAAGTTTACAAGAACGACTAGCAAGTGCCAGTATAATAGCTTCAGATAAGGACTGATTCCATTTTTCAAATGCTTCCGAAGTCTTGATAGTCTGCTCAATGGGACATCGATCATTTCTTTTGTGGGCCTTAATATATGTTTGAAGAATAGTTTGAAATTCGACTGCATACGGGATGAGGTGTTGATAGAAATTTACCAAAGCAAGGAACTGGAGCAATTCGTTTACATGTTTAGATCGGATACATTTTTTAATAATTTCCAACTTATTGGGCAATGGTTTGATACCCTTTGCACTGATACTATAATAGAGAAAGCGTGTTCCCTTCTATCCGAATTGACATTTTTCGACATTAATCACCATTCCGAATTGCTGGAGACGTTCGAACAATTTTTGATGCACCTGATGCTCGTTTTCGTTATGAGAGGCTATTAAGATGTCCTCGATGTAGGCATGGGCGAAGGTGAAGTTGCGAAGAATGTCACCTTACATTACGAAGCCCAAACATCATCTGCAAAACTCGAACAAGCCAAATAGTGTTATGTTGGCAGTTTTTGGAATGCCGCTCATTGCCACCGGTATCTGGTGGTAAGCCCTTTGCAAATCTAAAGTCGTAGAAATTCTTTGTCCATCCAATAAAAAGGTGAAATCGTACATGTGAGGAACGGAGTAGATATACAGCACAGTGACAGCATTTAATCGCCTGTAGTCACCACAAGGCCGCCACCCTCCATTGGGCAGTGAAGTGGCCTATGGGCTTTTCGAAAGTCGACAAATTCCTTGCTCGAACATCGACTGTAATTCGGGTTTGGCGATAAGAAGCATCTGCTGTGACAGGCGTTTGGTGTTGGAGAACGTTGGAAGGCCTTTGTAAGGATGTGATGTATCACTTTGATTTCTGGTACTGTTGATGTTTGCATCTGTTGTGGTCTCGTTATGCTTCCGAACTCTAAAAGAATTGAATTATATGGATTTTCAGAGGAATGGTTTGTTATTTTGAGAGATTTTTCTCATTTTCACTCGCCGCGTCGAAAGACAAGCCGTTAGTTTTCAGGTGGCGTCAAAAGGGCATGGAGGCCGGAATTTCTCGCTACTCCCGTACGTATTCTGGACTCAGCAATAATTTGTATTATTGCTTTTCAATTATGTAAATTACCATACCTTTTGTTTCGTCTGAATCTGGAACTGGATTGCCGGCCTAACATAACGTCCGATAGATTGCCTATTAAATGTTCGACTTGCTGAGATGCTTGAAAAATTTGGCTTTCAAGCGATGTGGCTAGTTTTGTACTTACCATGGCTGTGTACGCATTTTCGGTTAAACAGGAAATTTTGTTCGCAAGCGCAGCTAGATCTAAAAGATCTTCATGGCTCATCATTATAATGCTTTGCATGTGTGTGGTAAATGCTACAACCAGAGAGATTTCAATAATTCATCAGTTTTTTCCGTCAACGTCTTTCAATTCCTTCGATGAAGTTGATGGTTTTTTTTTACCGAGTTCGATTTCTTGCAGTACGGAGCCGTTTTTGTTTGGAGTCAGCGTATTGCGCAACAAGTCTCTCCTTTAGCTTACCAAGGTCAAAACTTTACTTTCTATAGCTGCTACAATTGTATGGTATTTAGTGACGTCGTTCTTTATTCCTGAGGTGTAAGATTGGGATTCGACCTGCTTGAACTAAAAACCGGGTCCCGCTTTCCAGAATGCGGGAATTTTTATAGATATTTTAGAAATTTAGCTGTACTTCTCCGATCCTTGCGGACTGGAAGATGGATTGACGCATTTGTCAGTCTTCGGCGAGTTTGATAAATCTACTTGTTCGACATATAACAAAATGTTTAGTTCAAACTCTTTTTTATTCGGGGTCACCCATGTGGACCTGTCTTCGAGTATGCACGTGTGAATAGGCAGAAACAACCAAACACGAACTGATTCTGTTTTAGACTAACTACTAAAAAAACTACTAAAAAATGAGTGAACATACAATACTTATATATGGTGCGTTTAATGACGTCAGACTCTAAAAAAACTAATTGTATTTACAGGCTGCTCCACAGACACATGGTGACATGTGATCATCACTATCGGAGATCAACTCGCAGATTTCCAACGCTGCTCGATTTGTGAGAGCAGCTATCGAGAGTGAATATGGTGAAAATCATATACATAATAAAGGGATATAAAGGGAAGCTAAAAAATTCGATTAATACGAATGTACTGAAACCTAACGGTGAATAACTGACCCTGGATTTCGTCATAGAAACAAAAAAGTTCAGTTTTAAAGGAATTTACGAAAAGATTCTCATTCTCTGAAAATGAAATAAAAAGAAAAATTAATAATTTGAGAAACCAGGTGAAATAATAATTATAATTTTTATTAATGAAAGTTTTGTGTTTGCATTGGTAAAATAAGAATTAAAAAAGCGGAAGAGTGAAACCGGAATTGATAAAGTATTTTAATACTAGTCTACGTTTATATTTAGTGACACACTTTTTTTTCAAATAAGCAAAACTCCTAATAATTGTAGTGCTGTTGCCAAACGCTCGCGGCTCACCGGGCTACTTTCTCGTCTAGTTTCCGTAAAAACGAAATTGTTGTCACCAGAGGGCTCTGAAGGCTTGTAGAAGAGTTATTACATATCTGATGTTTGGTGTCAATTTAATATCGCCAGTGCTGTGACACTTCGTCCGTTATTTCTTATTATTCGATTGTGCAACCTTTTGCTGTGAATTATTTCAGATTTTTTTTTTCAAACAATTACTACAAAATGTCTGACTATGATCGATTCTGCAACCATTCACCAAGCGAGACTGAAAGTGATTCTGAAGATTATAACAGTGACAAGAGTGATGCTCATTTTATCGGAAAAGAAATGCTTTTGGAAATCGCTGCTGAACGAAAGACAAGAAAATTCAGTATGTGCGCGATCCAATACCACCATGCCCATCAGTCTCGACAATAGATTTCGCTTCTCGTCAAAGTTTTTTTTTGAGTCAACACCATTTGCGAAATCTCGCATCAGCAGTCCAGTGACTGCGTTTTTGCTTTTTATAGAGCCAGTCGACAATATTGTGGTACAAATGACGGTGTTTGCAAGAATGGCGTCACGTGGAAGCCGCTTGATGTGTCTGAAATGCGCGTCTTTTATGGACTTTCGTTGTTGGCTGGGGCATATCGGTCGAAAAGCGAAGCAGCTGATGAGCTTTGGACCGCTAAGCATGGGCCGCCAATTTTTGCAGCTACAATGTCACTTATTCGCTGTCGAGCTATTAGCCAATTGATACGACTTGATAACCGAGAAACTCAGCATAATGTTCAGCAGAGTGTACACGATAAACTGGCGCCTATTCGCGATTTGTTCGATCTGTGGGTCCAGCGCTTGAAAGTTATGTATGTTCCTGGCAAATTTCTGACCGTTGATGAGCAACTGCTGCCATTTCGTGGACGATGCAGTTTTCGACAGTACATTTCGTCTAAGCCTGGAAAGTATGGCATCGAACTTTGGATTCTGGCCGACGCAGGATCGTTGTATGCTTATAATATTCAAGTCTACGTTGGCTGTGACAGAAACTGTTCAGCAGAAATCAATCAAGGTCAGCGTGTTGTTCTGGATATGTTCCAATGTATTTCTTCTTCGTGTACATGCCTTTATTTTTCTCTGATCTGTGATTGTTTTCCATTTTTAGGAATAAACGGACCCAATGTCACTTGTGACAATGTTTTTACATCTTACAGTTTTGCACTCGAGCTGAAGAAGAAGCAAATTACGATTGTCGGCACCATAAGGAAAAATCGCAAGAAGATACCATCAACGCTGATTGACATGAAACGAAAACCAGTGCTGCATACCGAAACCGTCTACAACCATGCAGATCGTGTCACGATGATATCATACGTACCCAAGAAAAATCGCTTCGTAACTTTGCTTTCGACGTATCATGCGGCCGTCCACTTCGATCCAGCTGACCAGTCCAACATAATTCACTTTTACAATAAAACGAAGGCTGGTGTCGACACTCTCGACCAGATGGTTGGCACTTATCGGTGTAAACGCAGGACCAACCGATGGCCACTAACGTTGTTCTACAACATTCTTGACATTTCGGCTTTGAATGCCTTCTTGACCTTCGCTCAATCTCTCCCGGAATGGGAAATGTTTCCGCAGACGATTGTTTTTGTTGAACTTGGGCGAGGCCTTATGTGCAGACAAAATCAATGTTTAACGCAAATGTTTACAGTGTTCGTTGTGACATGTGCGTGAGACCATCTTGTACGGAACATCGTTTTATTCTTTGCGAGAAATGCGAAGTACTTCATCGCAAATGAAATTTTAGAATTCTCCATTTGATTCAACTTGCCCTTTTTTTTCCTTCTTATTGTATTTGTAGTTGAACTGTTATTTTATTTTTTTTTCATACTCGTAACAAAAATTGAAATTTTCCGCAACAAACCAGCATATTATAGCTTTTTTCTGACTCTACAATCGGCTCTATAAAACCTAGTGTCAAATTGACACCAAACATCAGATTAGCATCGCAAAACTAAATATAGACTAGTGTTAAGTGGATATGACTACACTTATTATACTAAAGAATGGAAAATGGGGCAACAAGAGAAAGAGAGTTTGTTTTTAATTAAGTTGTTAATTCCCTACGTCACTGCTACTCCAAAGTAAGTTATTGTAGTTGTTTAATTGCATTTACAAAATTATATGATATGTCTATACTGGCACGAAACTGGGGTCATAAAGTAAATAGTGTTTGTATTCATCTCTTACATTCTTGTGAGCAACATTGTACAATAGTTGTACCTTAATCCATTTTCAAGATTAAAAAATGTATTTCCCAAATTATTCTCTAAACCCCAGCTCCCTTTTAACAAATCGTGATCATCTGGATGTTCTGAATCAATTATTCCCATGTTAAAATAATTGGATTAATTTTTTGAAAGCAAAAAGTAGTGAAGGTTACAAACTCGTATAAAGGGTGTTTTTTTAGAGGTTTGGCTTTTAACCTGGCAACACTGTTTTTATAGATTGTCAGTTTGAGAGTTGAAAGTTGATTTGTGGTTTGTACGTTTGTCATTTTACGATGAATAGATTAACACCACAGTAATGCGTGCAAATTGTGCAAAACTTATTTTGAAGACTATGGTCCGGCTCGACAAACTTATCGTGCGCTATGTCCATTTAACTGTCGACATAATCGTCCATCTTAGCAAGTTATTCGGAAGACGATGAATCGTTTTCGCACTACATACACTCTAGTGGATAATACGCATCATCAGTGACCACAAGCAGTGCGAACAGAATAAGTTATTGCCGTTGTGGAGCGCAGTGTTGAGGAGAATCCGAATGAGTCGCTTCGCCATCCTGCAAAGCAATTGGATCTATGTCCATCCACACGGAAAGATCTTGGCTTAGAAGCTTGTAAGATTCAGCTTGTGGAAGAGTTGAAACCGCGTGACCATTAAACACGATTCCACTTGATCCTCATTTTCAACGCAAAATTTTGTTCTCCGATGAGGCCCATTTTGGCTTAAATGGATATGTAAATAATCAAAATTGCCGAATTTGGAGTAGAGAAACCCAGAAGCTTTTGTCCAGACGCCCTTACAACCATTAAAACTCATTGTTTGGTGGTGTGCTTTATGGGCTGGTGGAATCATCGGGCCATATTTCTTTAAGGAAGATGCCGGCCAGAATGTTATCGTCAATGGAGAGCACTATAGAAACATGATTCCTCACTTCTTCGTTTCTTAGTTGAATGGCATTGGCGTGACAGAGCTTTGGTTTCAACAAGATGGCGCAACATGCCACACGGCGCGTGACACCATCAATGTACCTGTGAATTGGCCCCCACGATCCTGTGATCTCACACCTTTAGATTACTGTCTTTGGGGGTATGTGAAGTCATTAGTCTATGCCGATAAATCAGACACATTGGACGATTTGGAAGTTAACATTCGCCATGTTATTGCTGATATACGGCCCTAGTTGCGCGTTAAAGCTGTCGAAAATTGGACTTCACGATTGCGCTTCATTCGAGCTAGCAGTGGCCGATAGCATATTTATACGCTAATGGGTCTTCTGAGATACCGCAAATGGTTGGCTATTATTCCAAAAGAGATTTAAGCTTTTCTACGTGCTCTACTTAAGCGGTAGTTAAAAATATGTCATGGTGGCCAAGTCAAAACCATCATCAGCTACAAAACTGTATGGAACTGTTATATTTCTACCAATCCGGTTTAACATAGGTGGCCAATCTCTTGCGATTAGTATATATCCATTCGACGTTGAACTTTCTCACAATCGTTCGCTGGCCTTGGCCTACTACGGATATCTAACTAGTACTATGTTAGCTGATCGGAACTTTCGGACACCCAAAAGACTCGTGGAGTGCCTTGCTTCGATTGGAATATGATCAAGTTGGTTGACGATTTGTTGATTATGAGGCAGCCAAGTCCCTTTGTGTAAATACATACATACACTTACAGATATAGCAAGGTGTGGAAACCGTTTACTGGCTATTATTATACTATGTTCCGCCGCCCTCCTTGCCTTGCATGTTATTAAAATCGCCAAGGACGATTTTCACGTCATATTTAGGGCATTGCTGTGAGGCTTACGTTGGTGAATTTAGTCTTTAAGCGTATCGTCGTCAGGCGTTCGCTTACATGCCTGAAGTTCAAGACTTCCTAAGCCTTCCTCTGTAGATATCATCATCATTTCTTAGATGAGACTATGATATTTGCGTCTTGAACCTGAAGGTTGGCAAAATAAATAATTATAGTACATTAAATGTATTCGATGTAGAGCTGAAGTCCAGTAGAATTTTTACTTCGTTCTAGGTAACCCCACAATACTACAAATAGAAACTATAAATTAAAGCAAAATCGATTTGTGGTTGACAACCTTGAACTCATTTGGTTTTCTTAACCGATAAAGAAATAAGTTTCTAGGCTGTGTTCATTAAACTCCACAACGAATTCAGTGTTGCTAGTGGCAACATTGATATTCTGTATTATGCGGACTATACAACATAAATACACTTCTTTACTTGTTAGAAAAGTTCTTTCATTTTGCAGTCGCTTACCACAACAAAAACAAGTTGAATATGTAGGAAACAATGGTCTTCAATGAAGAAAAATACGAAAACTACACGCATAGCAGCAGCAACTATAACATTAAACTTGTATCAAGTCCCAGATTCGCGGTTGCGGTTCAGATACGGCAAACTTTTCGTCGGCATATTTAAATTTACCCAACTAATAAAACCCGTAATGTTGCAATGTAAACACAGTTGTTTTCTTTGTTTAATTAAAATTATCCGACATAGCCTGATTTTCATATCAACGGGAAGGGGGAAAAATTATGTGGACTGTTGAACTGGTAAAGAGAGATATATGCTTCTATAAGGAAATAAGTCTCATAAGAATCGGGGCCTTCGCCAGAAAAATTTCCGGTCACGCTTTTATCATTTTTGTAACTCTTTCTGGGGTAGAAGTATAAAATTCGACCCACATTTTTCTAGCCTTCACGGCTAATTTATTATATGTTTTTTTTATGGTTAATTTTTTGAATTTGCAGCGATATCTGATAAATCATTTGTGTCCAGTTTGGTTTGCCATTTCTAGATGAAGAGACTTATGCTAGAACAATACTTACAGCGTGCTACGTTCTACATAATCGTTCATCTGAGCATTTTATTCGAATAACCATGGATCGTTTGTAGCGTGATCTATTTAAAAAAAATGTTAATTGAATCTGTTTCTTTTTTTCAACTCGCTTGCTTAAGTGTGCGCTGTTAATATCCTGCATTATATGCCCACACTGCATAGTGTACGTACTCGTATATTACAGTTTTTCATCCTTCTTTTGCCAGGCCCATCCCAACCCATTTTTTGAATGGCGGTGATATTGCTTTATAGCAGTCGAGGGCTTCCGTTTATCATCACTCCGTGACTGTATCCTTTCATGATTTTTTTTACAAAATTGTGTATTTAACTTGTTATTTTTAACTTTCGTTTAAACAACTAAACCTCATTTCCTCCTCTTGAGGTGGGGTCAGTATGTTTTCGTAGGTGATGTCACGCAGGCTATATTTTCCAACCGTCAAACTAACTTAGCGTTAGCATCACCTCGGAAGTGGTTAGGATATGTGCGGACAAGGAGCTCATTGGGAAAGATATTTTTCCATTTTTGATAGGGTTAGCACATATATTGGCGAATGCGAGAGCGATGATAAAGGCTTCGGTATAGATATCTGAAGCTCAAGACTTGTTGCCAAAGCCTTTCTGTGACTACTGTTTTGTTTTTATGTGCTTCTTAGCTATGTGTCTGTTTTTAAGGGTACGAATGGAATGTGAGGAGGACAGGAAGTCATTGCAGATTATTCGTTTGCTGTGATCGTCAACAATAACGCTACCTACATATATTCAAGGTTGTTTGCCAATTAATTCTGTTGTTTACCGGACATCATTACATACTCCCAAACCGTAGAATCAATTTTCCTAATAGATAAATGAAAGAAAATGGGTGACTCTTACATACCTATAATAGGAAAAATAGAATATTTAAAATATATGTTAATAAGGCAGTGCGACATTTTCGAAAATTTTGAAAAATATGCGCGTACATATCAACTGTTAATTTAAGGTAATATAAGCTAGATGCGTGCAGCTTATTATTGCTTTGTATATTTGTGTTGAAAGCTATTGGAGATAATATTTTTGTTACTTCAAAATGTTGCTGACATCCCATCGTCAATTACACTATCTTTCAGTGCGAATGCGCCCAACGGTAACGACTTCTTCAGATAATTTGAGAGAGTCATTGAATTGAGCCTTAACTGAAATATCGGAACTTTTTCAATTAGCCAAATCAGTCTGACCACATTTTATTTACTTTACGCAGTTCACTTCCTGAAATTTTGTAGCCGTAATTTATATCCCATTATTTTTGTTTTTGACACATATCGTTTGATGTTTGGAACTAACCAAAAATCGTTTTGGGAATTTTCGAACCACCTGCTATACCTATTATACTTCCTATAAAATCTTTAGAAAATTACTATTTCCATTTTGTATGAAGTAAGGCTTTGTGAAATCTTATAAAAACTAACTTTTGCGTTTGGAAATATGTTACATATAAGAGCATAAGAACAATGTTTCACTTTTCTAAATATACCATTTCGATCGAAAATTTATTCAGAAAATTTAAAATACAAGTTTATTCATCTAAATCTATATTGTCCCCATCAAAGTAGTCCCCATCGACTGTAACATACTTATGCCAGCGTTTGATCCAATCCTCGAAACATTTTTTTTATTCGGTTTTCGGTATGTCCATCAGTGCTTCCTGCGATTTTTCCATTACTTCCTCTCGGCCGCTAAAACGCGTTTCCCGTAGTGGTTTTTTTTAGCTCGATTGAACAGAAAAAGTCACAGGGAGAAAAATCAGGTGAATTCGGTGGCTGTTGGATGGTATTTGTTGCATTTTCGCCAAAAACTTACGAATAATGATGGCACTGTGCGATGGTGCGTTATCATGGTGCAAGATCCACGAGTTTTCTGCCCACAATTCTGGTCTCTTTCAGCGAATTGGTTCACGCAAACGTCTCATAACGCCCAAACACTCTTAATATTCTTTTTTTACTGTCTGGCCTTCTGGGAAAAATTCATGATGCACTACACCGTTGTAATCCATGAAAACCGTGAGCATTGCCTTCTTTTTTGACTGAAAACGACGTGTTTTTTTTGGTCTCGCCTCACTTGGTGAACGCCATTCACTTGCCTGATGTCTGAATTGCATGTTGTACTCATAAACCCACGTCTCGTCTCCAGTAATGATCCTGTTGACGTCTCTTATGCTACGTCAACACAGTCTCTTTTTTTTGGATGAAATTGAGGACTTTTGGCACCAGTTTTGCTGCTACACGACGGAAACCCAAATCATTAACCAAAATATCTTGGACGGATTCATAGGCAATGTTCAAGTCCTCCGCTATCTCTCTGATGGATAATTTGCGGTTATTGACCAACATTTCTTTTACTTCATCAATGTTTTCGTCGGTTTTCGATGTCGATGGTCTGCCACTGCGTTCATCATCTTCGATTGACTCACGACCACTTTTGAACCTCGCCCTCGTGCCACTGGTAAACGACCGTTTTCTTTAGAGAATCGTTGTCGAAACACTTTTTCAAAATTTCCAACGTTCGCGCAGCATTAAATCCGTTTTTTACGCAAAATTGAATACAAGTTCGTTGTTGCAAATTTACGAGTAAATCCATTTCTAAAATTGTAAAAAACCGCCAACACACACAGAGGTAGATGTACTCTTTGCTACGTAACTTTTGCAAATGTCGAGCTATGACGCTAAGATTTAGAGGTAATGTCAAGAACAGATTTACCAACTTAACAAAAAAAAAACAGAACTCAAATCGGAAAAATGGGAGCGCCACACGGTGGGGTGGTGCGGGAACTTTTTGATCAAGGTGGTATATTGCATGTATTCTTTCAAATTAATATCGGTATGTTCACACTTTTTCTTTAATTTCAATAAAATGCCTACCTCAGTTGAATTTTTTATGGTGCGTCTGAGAAAAATTTTCAAATGATTATGAAAGCACTCCTCGTTAATTATTATTATTATTATCAAGGGAACGATACAAATTAATTTGTAGGGTCCGGGATTTAACGCCGGGGTACTATGCCCATGTGGCGCGTTTTGTCAACAGCACGCGGAATGCTGAGTTCCCATGTGGTCATCCAACTACGTACGTACTTACCGCGCCCAACACTGCTTGATTTCGTTGATCTAGCGGGAACCGATTCTTTCAGTGTGGCGAGGCCATTGACTCCTCGTTAATGATATTGCTACCCGAAAAGAAATACGAAGAAGCGATAAGTTTGCTCCGATTCGGGAAGTTTTAAATCGTTTATAAGAGCTTTTCCCAATATTTCATAACTGCCATGAAAATGTGACCAATAGTGAACAGTCAGTATTTTTATAGGGGCTGTTTAAGACTAGGTGTTGCTATACTTAACTTATTCATTATTCACTTACTTTATCTATGTTTGTAATAATATTTTAATTTTGTATCATCATGCACAGTCAACAACAACAATGCACAGTCAACTCACATTGCTCTCAACGCTCTTGTACAAAGTAGAGGAAACCTATTGCGTTGTTAGTGTAACTAACGTTGGTCACGAAAACTTACGACGATTGACTATGCATTGTCGGTGTTGATGATGGTCCATAGTCTCTTTCACTTGAATTCATCTCACAGCTGGACCAACATCTTGGTAACATTATCTAAAACTCTAATAAATAAGTTTGGTTTGACTCACAGCGTTTTATTGGTTTGCTTTTTCTTCCTTGGCAATTCACATATGGTATATTCTAGCTGCTGCTGAAATCGTCGATTCTGATACAGGGGCAATGCTCCTTCAGGCAGTTTATTCCCTCAAGACCTGTTAAATATGACGTTAAATTAGTGATGTCTGTTGTGAAGGAGACCCTGAAAAAAGTCAAGGACAACACATCGAACGGACTTGCCTGAAGTTCATGACCGATAATTTCTTTTCGGCTTTTGAATTGGCAAACAACTTTTGGAAAGGAAAATGGAAACAGTCCGCAATAACAAAAACAAAACATTTGCTTCAACATATGCGCTTTAACGGAATCGCCGTACTCGTACTCGTCGTACCACATACAACATTGTTATTTCTGTTTTTCATTTTTCTTTTTAAATAAACAAAAATTAAATTGAAATCAAATAATAAAAAATCATATTTACGTGAACAAGAAATTTAAAAGGCACGTTGAAGGTTCTTCATTCTGGTGCATCTTTCCATTCGGTATCATTGGGCTCACCGTTGCCTGCTTTGGGATCAACAGATTTTGTAGCACTGCAGCCGAGTAAATTGTTGCGACTTAAGAATGGTGAGAATTGCAGCTCTTTGACTCTTGTTGGAATGGGGTTGGACTTAACTGGAGCTAGTGCTCCCTTTAGATGTTGGATGTTATTACAAGTTACTCCAACACCATTGACTGGCCCTAATGTAAATTGTTATTGGTGTTGATGCTGGGGTTCGTCTTCGTCTTCGTCATCTTCGCCGGTAACATGCTCAATGCTCTTTTGGTTGTTAAGTGTTAAGAAAGCGTTTTTTTGTTGCTATTAAATTTTTGATCACAGAAATTCTTTGGAGCAACAACAGTTGCAGTGTCATTAACGATGCCATTTGCATGAGGTGTAGTGGCTGTTTTTGTTGCTGTTGCTGTAGATGTTGGTGTTGGTATAGTTCTGTTAGCAGCACCTGTTGCAGTTGCTGTTTTTGCTATTGGTTTTGGGCAGTCTTCTTGTGGTGGAGGAAACTCGTCAGGCATCATCCGTAGCAATGAATCGAAGAGATCATTTGGAATTGGAAATACCAATGGTCCATATGGTGGAATAAGTTGAACTCCTACGTTGATCTTCTTTATCTTTTTTGGTTGATACAGATCTACTACTGCAGTATGATAGGCTCGTTATAAAAGAGGCTACGTGATTACTTAAAGCACTTGGATTCTCGCTGGATTCTGCAATGCTGTCGAGTGGATTTAATGGCGTTTATGGAGCAATTGGTGATGGAATTGACTCCCGATCTCCTCCAACACTTGCTTTATTCGGATCTGGAGATGCTCGGAGGGGTCGGAGGTATTTGCCCCACTTGATTCAACACGACTATCAATCCAACGATTGGCTCGTGATGTGGTACTCCAGGGGAAGGTTTGGAATTTTCTACGTTCTTCGGTTAACGCACGTTCATGACGCAAAATCATTGACGTATCCTCTTCTCCTTCATATTCTTCTTCAACCTCACCCATCATACCACCGCTGCGTGATGTTTCTTCTGCTATTTCCTCTTTAATATCACTTTTCATGACAGGATCTGCTGTATCGTTCAAGGTTTCCGTGCAATTGGATTTCAGTTGAGGATTTTCTTCAGTGCTTTTGGATTTCTTCTCTCCATCTGGGTTTGTGTATTATTATCGTCAATACCTTTGGTATCCTCGACATCACAGTCCACTATTCGCCACATTAGCGTTGGAATTTCTTTATAGGGGAGTAATTCAATTCTCATCGCTGCCGCCACGGTATGACAATGTTGTCTATGTTGTGGGAGGTGCGACTCTTACTTTCTTACTTGGGATGGTCCGCTGCTACCTGCACCCCCCATTAGCCCGATCCATGGGGCTGTCGCAATGAAGGAAATTCAATTCGTTGTTGTAGCTATGGTGCTCACTGTTGAAGTGATAATTGTTTGGATTTGAATTACTGTTATACTCGTAATGATGGCTTCCGCTCTGATTAAGTGTTGCTGCTGCTGATGAGAGTTTGCGTATCTTATTATTTGGGGACTGGATTGCTCGACATTTCGCTGATGTGGTTGGTGAAATAATGCTTGATGATAGTGGCCGTTGTTGTTGATGTTGTTGTTGGTGTTGTTTTTCCGATTGTAATTTAGTAATCGGTATCGGTGATACTTCTTTAAGCCTTTTCCCACTTTGTTGGCCACAAGTGGCGTTACTGCTTTGGTTATCCTGATGATTCCGCTTCGTTGGTGGGACAACTATAGCATTCGCATTTTGTGGCGTACTCGGTGTTATTCGTCCACTTGTGTTATTCGATGTTATTCTCGTTCGGCTGCACGTTGGATGTCCAGATGGCCCTTCATTACTGATTTACCTGTGCTACGTACAATACGATTTGCCAATCAGGATCACGACGAATATCGAATATCGAATATGAAATATCTTCGGGGACACTAAGAACGGGGTGGAAGCCAGAATTAACCAATGCAACTCTTTGAGGCATCATCATTGTGTATGGGAGGTCTTGGTAAGCTGTTGGATCTCAACGGCCTGCGCACTCCTATCGGATGGCAGGACACCACGATAACCATTTACAGAGGAGCAGTACTTTGAGAAGTGTCTGACTCCGACTTATTGATCATCCCTACTTTGCCCTAAATCTGACGAAGTTGCTGATGCAATTCGGCATATTGTCGAATTTTGAACCCCAAATCAGAGATTTGTGATAGCAACCATGACCAACGTGATGCAACAGCGGCTCGATCACGTGAATAACGCCATGCTGCACGTTTCGCAATTGCCAATTGTTCCTGAAATTGATTGTTGTATATGACCATTGGTATGATATATCGGTCACAAAAACAAAGGCCTTGCTGTACGACTACAATCTTTTTCTGGCTCATATTCTGACCGAAACCAGATTCCCGGGTATAGGGAAAGTCTGTTTCGTAATTTTTTTTTTGCAACAACGTACTGGTGTCATTCCATTAGACAGCATGTCTATAAGACCAGAGTCAAAAGACAGTCGGCGCAAAAATTCATCAAAACTCAGTACACACTGTACCAAAACCTCACTTTAAATGCAAGTTGGCTTTGAGAAGTTAGCCCATGATATGAATATCAAGGGAAGAGAGATTCATCAGTATATCTAGAGCCAAGCGTGCTAGGGAAAGCACCCATGAAGCCGAAACAGACTGTTTTTTAGAGTCTGGTAAAAGCAAAAGTGACGGATTTTCGTTAAAGCTTGGCCCTATCATAGCCGTGTGGATCTTAAGGACCCTTCTCAATAACAGGCCTCATAAATTTGCGACAGCTCTTTTGCACTACCAGAAGGCCGACTGCGCCTTAACAGCTTTCGACGTAAAATACGAGTATTTAGTCCAGAGAAGTTTACTATCCAGGTTGAGACCCGAATACTTAGCTTTCTTGAAGAACTGGATGAGGATGCCTTTAAGGATTAGATGAGTCAGACCAATCAGCTTCCTCCTTCTCGTAAAGAGAATGACTCCAGTTTCGAAAAGATTTCCTACAATTCGGTCTTGTGGGATTAAAAAATTCCCAACAACATTAGAAATATTAATTAAAAACTCAGGCTCTACACTTCCCGCACCTACGCATGCTGTAATCCCTGCCGTTGTTACTACGTCTTCAGCTGCCGCTGCTGTTGCTGTTAACTACAATTTTCGAAAGGAATTTCTAATCAGTGCCAAAAAGCAATGGCCAATGTTCTGGAGAACCAGGTAATCAATGCTGTCCATCATGTAGAACAGCAATTTGACCTAAATTTGGATCGTTTAGAAAATCTTGGAGGTGACAATCACCACATTATTCATGACCAACGGATCAAGGAGATGGTCCTAGGGTCTATTACGAATTAGCCAACGAAAAGGAGTTTTTTTAAATCCCAAGCATAATTTTCTGCCATTTTTACAGAGATTCAACTGAACGGTGTCGCATTGTAGACATGCACTTAAAAGCTGTAGTTGCGAAGCATATGAAAGTGAAATTCTGCAAAGTGAAAATAGAAAGATCACCATTCCTTACACAAAGGTTGAGCATCAAAGTTATTCCCACCATTGCGCTAGTTGAGGTCAGTGAGGCAAAAGACCTTATTGTGGGCTTCACAGATTTGAGCAATTGTGATGGCTTCTCCCCAGACATGATGGAATCAAAAAAAATTAAATTTCCAAACCAAGAGGACACTTACTGCTGGTGTTGCTGATGTAAATCAAAACCAAAACGAAACTTAGATTCTCAAAGCAAACGTGCATAGCATTTTTTCTTCCTGCGAAGACAAACAAAACAAACAAAAAGACATCAAGAGTATTCCATTAAAAAAAAACTAAAAACGTGTCTAATGGGTCACGCCAAGAACTTCCTGATAAAGAGAACTTGTAGTATTCTCCAATGGTTTTTGATATTGCATGTCCTATTAGAATTTAGGAAACGTATTACTCATAACAATTCGACCGGCCAGATGTAGGACTTCCCGTATTAATGAAATCGTAGTTAGTACTGCATTGACGCTCTAAAATTGTTGCTATTTCTTGAATAATTCAGATAACTCCGACCCGATTTTTTTCAAATTTTTGTCAAATGTGTACTAATGAGTTTTTTTTGCCTCAAGTTGCTGAGGCAACTGATTTCTTCCATTGAGGCTATTTGAAATTTCGCGTATACCACAGTAAACCACAAACCTTGCAAGTCTTGAAAGCCAACATTGAAGAAGAAATCACCAGTCAGATGTTTTAGAAGCAACAATTTAAAATGCCGTAAATTGAGCACAAATGTGCATCAACTCAGTAGGTAGTCATTTGACCGATATAATTTTTTTAACTTAATGCATTAATCTTAAACCTCCACACAAACTTTTCGTAAAAAAGGAGCCTAGTTTCTTTCATTTTTAACAAAATGGCAGCCAATTCACTTAATGACATTATTTATGCCCCACCTTGTAGATTCATCAATAGGAGATGATTGTGACCTGGTTCGGATTAGTTTACCTGGAAAGGGGGTCTCAAGCAGTGTGGCTGCTTGGTGGCTCCACCGAAAGTTTAGATCTTTTGGCAAAAGTCTTTATAAGAGGCAATCCTCGAAATCCGAATAAGCTTCTCATATTCTTTTGGCTTCGATTTGTAGAGTTTCCAGTCTCTTTCAATATTAGTAAATCTGTATTCCAACATATAACGTGCAATCTGCACTATTGTTTCCTAGCTACGAGTAGACATCTCATTTCAAAGCACTTCATATGGTCACCGCTCAAGTTCTGAACAGTTTCCTCTAGCTTTTATTTTACTCTGAGTTTTGGAGGAGAATTAATAGACTTGCTGATCTCCTCCTTAAAATGTGTCTAGACTGCTACAGCCTAGAACAAAGTATACATGGTGATGAATGGAAACAGGTTTCTTATTTAACCTCTGCTATAGTTAAAACCGAGTTGCTACATGTTAACATTGCACATATTTTTAATTTTCAATATCGTTCCACTCAGAAAAAATGCTGTCAAACATGGCCAACATCCTTGGTTTACCAGTGTAATTCGCCAGCTATTACAGTAACGCGACCAGGCTACAAACAATAGAAACGCTTCCGAATAGATTGTCACTATCGTTATTGTCACCAAAATAAGTACAACAAAAAAAAACCATGTATAGTAGAAAACTGAATTTTACAATTCTGGAGAAAACTGGGGATTAGTAAACAATGCCGAAATTGGAACGATAATATTGATTTTGACGCCTTAAACGAAACCTTCACCTCACTTGAACTTCCGACTCTTCCAAACCCATCTAACAATATTGTTAAAATAGATAGATGAATATTTACCATATAAGAACTGATGAACAAAAACTATTATACTATATCTGCGATATCACGACGAGTTCTAAGGGATTGTAAATTAAGCAGCTTTAAGCGATTTACATAGGGAGGTAGATTGTGTGGGTCATCAGAATCTAGCCCACATAAAGCGAATCGAATGAATCTAGGCTGGACAGCTTCGATTTTCAGGATATGAACTTGATGGTAAGGAGACCACACCTGGCTGGCAAATTCAAGAAGTGGTCTCACAAACGTTATATAAAGGGATTTAGTTATGAGTTAAAAAACTCCTTCGACCAACGTTTTACAAAGCCGAGTGCTAAGTTGGCTCTGCTAATAGTGTTGTCGATGTGAGCACGGAAGTTAAGTTGATTTAAAGAGATAGAGGAGACAAGCACGTTGTTAATGTAATAAGATCTTTGAGGCAGGGGATTACGTTTCCGAGAGAAAGTAATAGTTTGACATTTTTTCACCTTAAACTCTAAACCTAAACTAACTCACCTAAATTCCAAGTGTAGAAGTGATTTAGATCAGCTTGTAATGAGAGGGAGTCAGCAGTGGTGATTCTTAGCGAATCTCATGTCATCTGCGTAAGTTTCTAGGTCAGAGTGTAAAATGATGAGCACCACATCGTTTATAGTTAAATTGAATATCAAAGGTCCTAAGTGACTTCCCTTTGGTACACCAGAGAATGCTGTGACTGGTTTGGAAACAGAAAATTTAAAAACGTCACTTTATTTCCGGTCTTCTAAATGAGACTTAATCCATGAGGTAAATCGACGTGGAAAACCGATCGCTTTTAGTTTGAGGAATACGACTTTTTAAGAGGTTTTGTCAAACGCTTTGCTGAAATAAGTAGCCCGGGTATCCACTTCCTTACCATTTTCCAAGGCACATAATATCCCAGAGACTCCATAAGGGTTGTGGTTGTAGATCTACCCTTTAAGAAACCATGCTTAGAGGAGAGAATTGATTTACAATGGAAGAATATTGTTGTCTCAAAGAGCTTTGGTAGAGAAGTAGCATTTTTTTGATTTGTGGGAGGGACATATTTAAGGAAACATTCATATATGAATGTATTTTAGAATAGAAGTTGGAAGTAGCAGTCTTCAGGGTACGTGCCCATGATAATAAATCAACAGCATTGACAAGAAGTTGATATTGACATAAGGGTGGAATATAGTAGCACACTATGTAGAGGGAAGGTTCCGGGAAAATAAATTTAGCACAAATAAGCTCCAGATTCGAAATGTTTGGTATAAGGAGTTCAGATGCATCGTAACAGGTGCGAAGAGCCAAAAGTACACCGAGACAGAGGGTGTCATCATTTAAAGGGATATAGGGATTATGAAAAACATTGTAGTCGGATGTAAAAAGTTCATTATTCTAAATGTTGGGGTTAGATTTGTTTCATGCAGGGCGAAAACGCCGTAAGGGAGCTTTTGCGAATTGAGATAAACCTCGAAGTTGTACGGGTGGGTAGGTTAGGGCCCAACTCAGGGGTATTTATAACAGTGTTGGGAGGGTCACATGATAAGTTAGGGGCGAAAATACTTTTTAAAATCGTTGCGAGTTTTTTGTAGATATGAAATGCGTCAGGAGTCTATATGTGTTGCATGAGCGGCTAAGTCCTTAGGCACAGTTGTATGGGAAATATTGTAGCTTTCTTATTAACGGATATATATTTCATTCAAAGCTTGTGGGTTGGTGAAAAATTGGAACAAATTCCGCTGCAGGTGACCCATTCGGTTTCATCAGAAACACAATTAGCGTAACACCTAAACATTGTTATTAGTAGTCGTCAGTAAACAAATGCAAAGTAACCACGAGGGTAAATAAAATTCCGTAGGATTATGACACCAGCGAATTTTCGGATGGATTAAATAAAAAGGTAAAAAATGAACGCGGAGTAAATACAAAACACGACTTGACTAGGTGGAGGTAAAGTGTGAATAGCCCTGTTATCGGTTATGTTGAAACTACTAAGAACATAGGCATGATTTTCAATAGATACTTAACTTGTGATTCTCACATTGATGCCACGGTGGGTAAAGCATATGGTATTCTTCGCACATTACGGGTCTCGCAGCTCTGTATTCCTCCGAAAACGCGTGTGATGTTCGCCAAAATACTCATTTAACTCGTACTGATACTTACATACGGATGTGGGGTGTATTACCATTGCAATGCCCTTAGTCGAAGGAAGTTTAATGTTGCCTTCAACAACACTACGCGCTGTATATACTGATTTTGTAGGTGTCTTTAGCTTCTCAAATTTGTAATTTGAAATCCAAAGGCGGAAATCTAGTAGCCTTTTCGAATGATTACGGTTTGGATCATTAAACGGATCTCTGAAACTAGTACACCCGCATTGCTCCTGCTATACTACTGTGCGATAGTTCTTCGTCAACGCCATTCGCTTATAGAACTAAATACTACTATGTATAAGGATCCTTAGTGGGGAGCCACAGTTTCGGAAAGATTTACGGCTTCATTTTACCAAAAATTAATATTGAACGTCGTAAAAATCGGAGGTGTTCGAAAGAGATGTAACTTATTGTCAACTAATATTTTTGATTGATTGAGATAAAGGAAATGTATTACACTACCTGCTTGCTGTTTGTATTCCCGATATGTCTAGATAGCTTGTACTTTTTTGCTATATCTGTAACATATGTTAAATTCTTAAATTTTTAGCTTATAGTTTCCAATAATGAATTAATAAAAATAAAAATATAAAAAGAAAAAGAAAGTTGGATCCTTGAATCTGAAGTCGATGTACTTATGGTCTGGAATGGAGACCTCCGATAGTACTCTGCAGCCGGTAATTTCCTTGGCGTACTGTCTTTCTTTCGTGATAAATGGTGGCCAAGACAAAAAGGTCAGATGACAGTATGAAATCCAGGAGATAATTGCTTCTCACGTTGCAATTGCTATTGCCCCAAAAGGTATTTTGAGCATTAGCAACGCCGCATATACCAAATCTCATCCTCCTGGAATCACAGCATTCAATGAGTTCGACTACTACCTTCGGTGCTAGCGGTAATACCGAGTGATGAGGAAAATAATCATATCCAACAATGAAGGGAAGAACATTGGTTTCTCCAGGGAAAAAAAGAGCATGAGAAGCGCTCGATCCAGGAAATAGAGAGGTGCTACTCCAGAAGTAATGTTCTCAAGTTTTACCAAAAGGTAAAACGAAGGTGTCAGGTTCAAGGAAACCTTGTAGTAGAGTCACGGTCGGTGCTGAGGATATGGAAAACCATTTCTGCAGACTGCTAAACGACGAAGACGACACAATTTCCGCGGTCGGGCAGAGCGAACCATTCAATATTGACGATCTAAGTCAAGAATTCTTTCCACACGACCAAAATCAAGTGAGGATAGCAATATTCAAACTGAAGTTGAACAAGGCTGCCAGGCCGGACAGCCTATCCCGATGACTATTTAAGGTAGCAGGAGATGACCTGGTAGAGAGCATACTCCAACTTAAGGAATGTATGCCTCATGAATGGAACCTCATCATCGTTTGCCCGGTTCACAAGAAAGGAGACCCTCTAAACTGCTTCAATATAGAGGTATCAGTCTCCTAAGCATCGCACATAAGATCTTGTCTGCCATATTGTGTGTGCGCCTGAAACCATTTTTCAACGATAAACAACAACACTACGGCAGATCCTGAAGAAAACCCAAGCAGTTCATATCGGTACTCACTACCTTTTAAAGCCGCATATGACAGCATCTACAGAGACGAACTATACAGAGTCATGTCTAGTTTTGGCATGCCTGCCAAACTCGTCCGCTTGTGCAGGATGACGATGAGCAAAGCTGGCTGCTGCATCAAATTCGGTAGCGACCTAACCGAGATCTTTGATGTCAAAAAAAGGATTTCGGCAAAGCGACGCGCTGTCATGTGACTTCTTCAACATCATACTTGAAAAAATCGTGCAAAACTTACAAGCCAACACACGAAGTACGATCTTTCAAAAGTCTGTTCAATTGCTTGCATACCCATCTATGTTTCCTGTATAAATACTATGTGAGGTTTTGTATTCAACACGGAAAGACATCTATGTAGGAATGCAGGAGCAGATTTAGAGTGTTGAAGATTGATCAGAGTAAACATAGTAGATAAGTACTGTGGTGGTCGTCTCATGTCAGCACTTATTAACACTTCTAAGGTTCAGATATGGACATAAGTCATACCTACATGAAATGGTATCGATTGAAGTTTTGTCTAAACCCACAACAAAAGAAGAACCGTTCTTGTATTTTTATTCCGGCTCTTTTTCTTCATGTGATAATAGAAGAATGAAGAAGAATGAAGTAAAATCCTTTTGGGTCACCTCCATAATTTTAACCATTTTACTTGTGTATCTAATTTGCCACGAAAAAGCAGATAAGAAAGGAAAGCATATAAATATTTTTTTTGTAGTAATTTCCCGTATGGTACATTCTATAAGATTGTCTTTTCCCATACTATTATGGAAACTTCTGCAAAGGAAATGTTTTCTGAAACTCTAAAATCCTCACTTAAATGCACAGAACCAACTATGCCAAACTACGAGTACTACTGTACGAAATCAAACCAATTAAGCGAAACAATAAAGGCACTTTCCGTTAAGAAAATATTAGCTTAATGTCGCGTAGTGGTCCTTGAGTTATTATGGTATATGCGGAAATCTGTGAGAAATTCGTTGCATATTTCTCAGTCTTTATCTTTAAATAATTGTTGATTTTCCAAAATCATTAAATACCACCAATGATAATCAAATACCTACTCGTATGTGTAACTGTCTATTTATCTGAATAATGAAGAAAATTTACTTCGCAGATGCGGAGGGCATACAAATTTTAACCATGCAAGATTCTACATCGTCATGCTCCAAATATTGCATATTCAAAATGTGTATTCACCTCTTCACCAAAAATATTCGAAAGCCTCTAAACGTCATATGATGTCATTACCAATTCCGTAGATTGTTAACTTAAATTTAATGAAAGCGGTACTAAGTACTCGCATTGGTGCACATGTGGCCCTACAGCATTACATTCACTTACAACTTGTTCCATGTTTTAGTCACATATTCGTACTCATATGTTTACACACTTGTGAAACTCAATTCGAAGGTACAACATCAGAAAGATCGCACTCCATCCGGTAGTGCAATGAAAAACTTTTTAATTGACAAAAAGGAAATGATGTTTGCATCCAATTTGATACGTTGGTGGAGTTTACATGGCACAGGGTGGTACCGAAGAAATGCCCTGAACTGAAATCAAGTATAGCATATTTTTGTTAACCTATATTTGAATCTTCATCGCAAGTTATATGGTATACATAGATCATTTAACTTATTTCAGCACGACTCCTAACACAATACCTATGAGTAGTAGGCGGAGTTGAGATGTGGTACTGAAACAGACGAATATGCCATGCATTTCTCATCTGCAGTGGTTAAGTAGTTCTCTGGGAACACTTGCAGCAGGAAGAAGTTTCCTTGTTTAGTTGATTGGTTTCATCATCAACGCAGCATGAAATTCGCTGCTAATGTCGTATACTACGCTTTTGCTTTGGACTTTTTAATCGATTTTAGGTTTTCCAATGAAGGAGCAGTTATAATTGCATGACGATGCAATGAACATACGGAAAACTTTATCCACTTTGTCAGGTTTCATACATACTCGTACTGGGGGTATAAAAGAACAACGCTTATTCAATTAGCTTAATTAGTACAGATTTATACTCGTACACGCAACAATCGTTTGTCTCACCGTTAGAGAATGTCCTCAAAACAAACGAGTAAAACATTTCAACTTTAAGAGGTTCCACGTATCTCAAAACTTTGGATTTGTGCATGCAAGCTAGTGTAGAATGCTAATATGTACATATCTTCGACAGGCTCTAAAGGAGCTTAAAAATCGAATGATTGAATATTTATGAATTTTTGAAGTTGTTATTGTGGTTCAATAGTAGCGCTTTTACCGAGTTCAACCAATGATTGGCTGCTCTGCATAAGCACATCTTCTGTGTGTGAGACAATAAGAACGTAGATGGAAATATGACCTTTGGCGCACAAGTCTAGGATAAATTTCCTCCTCTGACAATTCTGCCAACAGGTAAATAGAAAATGCCGAAAAGACCCGTATAGAAAAGCCTGTAGAGATGAAGAAGAAAACCTTATAAAGGGTATCTCAAAATCAATTTTGATAGAAAACATGGCGTGGGTGGGCGTGGGTGGGCGGAAGTCTTCAAAAAAACCCAAAACGAAAGAGTCCAACGGCGTTAAATCGCCAATTTTGATCCCCAATTTTTCTAAATAGCTCGCGTACAAGGGGTTATTATGCTCTTAAAATATTTACACATTGAACCACGATGCTTTAGAGAACGTCCGAAAGTCGGCTTGAAGGTGTACTGATGAGCATTCATAGCGAAACGGGTGTTACGGTTAAAAGTTTAAAGGGGCGGAATGCTATTGGTGATTTCTATGGAGCACTGATGGTGGAAATAGTTATAAAATAAAGTGAGATAGGAAATATTACGCCGATGTTCGAGGGTGTCCATTGTCTGAGTGATATTAGCGTCACCAATGAGTTTTATCACACGGTTTTGAATCCTGTCTAGCAGATGCAGAGATGTTTTATGCGTATCTGGTCAGATGTGGACATTGACTATAAGGCTGCTAAATTCCTTACATATTGAGGCTTCATCAGAGGGGGTGAAGTGCCATTCATAGTATTGGCTGGGTATTTAAATTTCGCTTCCCCAACTGGTTTTGCTGCTAATATCGGAATTTAATGTGCTTAACATACGATGCCGTTCCCGTTCTACAGCCGAAGTGCAGGCACATGAGTTCCGGACTGAATATGAAAATCTGAGAATACTGTCACAGCAAACGAATATATAGGATTAGAAGTGGCAGACAAGAGATCTTTGATGAAAATTAAAGAGTGTCGGAGGCAGAACGAAGCGCTGTGGCACACTAGTACTTATTTTGTGAAAATCCGACTTGAAACCACCAAGCCAACTTGAATTAAATGTTCCGAAATGTAATTTCTAATCCATCGAAGAAGAAGAAGAAGAAGAAGAAGTCCTCTATCCCAAATACACGCATTTTCGACAAAAGAACCTGATGTCAAACTCTTAGGAAAGAAGGGACGTAAGTGCAATGGGTCTGTAGTCTTTCACAAACGTGTCAGTGCTAATAAAAACAGATCTAGACGTTAGTTGTGGAAGTTACTTATTGTCCTTGTTTACGGTAAGATGTAAGCAGTCAAAAGTCTAATAGGATGTATGTACTTGTATCGAAATTCTATGATTCCGATTTCCCCAGGAAATTCTCTTCAAGGCCACTGGAGACTATGGAGTGCTTGTGGTAATTGACGTATTTAGAACAAGTTGTGCCCAGTGTTATATTTCAAGTTGTTTGTGAAAAATTATTACAAGATATCATAAATTACAAAAGTTGGAGTAGATTCATAAAACTATTGTACCTAAATTATGGAGATAAGACTCTTTTCATTTCTCCTAGGTACATAGAAATAGTTCTGGCTTGTAAGCTGGGAACAATAATCTTCCGGCAACACCGTTCATTTTAACAGCACTATATGTAAAAAAGCATATTAGAAAAGCTGAAAATAAAAGCCGCCCTAGGCAGTACACAACTCAGAGTTTTTGCTGAAAAGGGATGCTCACGAGGAGGTGTTGTTTTGCTAACTAACGTCGATTTCTATATTGTCATTTTTAACAAATGTAAATAGCAAACTGATGAAGAAAGCTTAACTTCAACGTTTAGTGCTCTTATTTTGAAATGAAGTAAATTTAGTACGGTTATCCCTCGAACAAAACTTACCTGAAAGTCTCATATCAAGAAAACCATTGATAAGAACAGGATTTCGATAGTAAAAGAACTGGAGGACAATTCCAAACAAATTCATCCAGACTTTGTACAGGAGCTCGAAAGTAATGAATGAGCTACTAGGAATCACCTTTATAAACAACTATCTGAAAAGACACAACTTTAAGGTAAAATTTCCAGAACGACTTTAGTGGGAATACGAGTATATCAAACCTACTATTACTAATGCTATATGGATCAATATAGTGATGGACAGTGAGACACGACACGAATATATGCCTCTTTATTGCCTTGAATCTTAGCACTATCTGTTATTTCCATGTTCTTTCAAACAGTACAGTCCAGCCCTGCTTTCTTTCAACGTATTTGTCAAAATCAAAACTAGTCCACGACTGCATCACACTCAATACAAAACTTACCAGCATCAATATAGTCCATTTCTATGCCAGTGCGGCATTGAAGGACCAGACGAACTAGCCAAGGAAGAATCTGTATCAGCATTTATTATGCCAAAAGCATTCTGTGCGAGGCGCAGCAGCTCCAGGCAAAGCAGAATCAATATCTGACTGAAAGCTAAAGCACTCTATTTTTGAATGAAAACTAAAGATAGCAGTTGGGCCAACACCTTCTTACTTATCCCTACCCACGACGTAGAAGTTCTACGACGGATTATAAAAATATCTCATGACTATAAAAAAAATTCCCGACGTTATGGAAATATGCAACAGGTCAAGAAACACCAGAACACATATTTTGATGCTGTAGCGGCCTTTACTAAATCGGCTTCTACGACTCATACCTTGACACATGAGACATTACTGCCATAAACCATGAGTGAACTCTAACTCGATCACATTGCATCTACAATAATTGGGCCACAGTTATAGGAGTACTAAGCCCCGTCTCTCAAACAATCCGAACTACATAGTATAGGGATTCTTGTAAAATTGTTGGCGAAATCATTCCGAAATAAATTTCGGAAGTTACCTGAAACTAAGTTAGTCCGATGTGGGCCTACAGCCAGAATTAGTTTTGAAAGTGAACCAAACACATATCTTATAATATATTGTATTTATGGAGAGATGCTTCCATTATAAAGGGTGTTGTTCAAAGTTACATACAAATTAATTTTGTTTACACAATAATGGCGATTAAATTTGAATCAAAAAATGACTAGTCGTTGTGAAGAATGGTTGTGACATTATGTTTTGAATACGATTTCGACTTACTCTCATTACGTCGATCCAATTTCGGGCCAAAGTGGTCTATCTCATCAATAATGCACTGAATATTGTCTTCTAGGGCCTGAATAGTTTGCGCTTTATCAGCATGCATGAACGACTTTACGTAGTTTGATGTCCATAAAATAAATGCTGGCATGCCACAAGGCTCCGTTTGGTCTCCGAAACTCTTTTTAATTTTTATAAACACTCTTTTGTCTGCTACACCTAATCGAATATATTCCTTTGCTGACTTGTTTGCCTTTCGCCGATGGTAGTGTTGTCATAAGCAACGACATGAGAGCCCTTCAAGCAACTCTTGGCAATTGTAGGAAGGCGGTAGAAGATAACGGGTTACAATCCATTCGTACTCACTCCTAAGACCGAATATCTACGTTGCCGTTTTTCTGAAGCAGCAAACCCTATTCCTGACATATACGAGTATTCAAAAGTGTTTATCATGGCAACGTGCAAACAATTAGAATACCTGAGCTCTGTCGTTCACCACCAGGGAAATTGCGATGACGATGCCATATAGTCTATGTGGTGTGGCTGAAATGGCGGGAAAATTACCCTTTATTTTGTGACAAAAAATGCCACTTAAACGTAAGGGATACAACGGTCGATCGGTCAGCTTTAAAATATATGCATCGCAATGTTGAACAATGTATGAGAAATAAATTTAAAGAGAAAATTACATCGATGGAAGTAAAAATACACCCTTTCGCGGAAGTCTCCATTTAAGGAAACTAATAGTGCTGAAACTTCGGGCGGATCAAATCAGTAGATTTTGCATGTTAAAGAAGGCCGCCGGAAAATCTGGTTCAAAAAGCAATAGAGTTTCAAGTTCCAGCCGACGACATTTAAAAAGATCCCGAAAGAAAAGCAACTGGATCTGTCAAATTTGAAAGCACTAGCAGACTCTTGGCCTTACTAACGAGGTGATCCAAAATAGAATGACCTGTAAGGTCTCAAGCTCCGCAAATTTAGCCAACCCACAAAATATATGTACTCTTAACATTAGATGTAATATAACTATACGCGTTAAATATGTCAGCGATTGATAAAAAGAAAAAGAAGAAGAGAAAGATAAGGGTCGAATTCGAGTTGCTGAATCGCTCATTCCTCGAACTCACATCGATGTAGTTCCTGCATCAGCCGGATCTTATACAGGTGTAAGCTGAGATTTTTTCACAAAATTGTTGCGATCGACGCTGAAGTGAGAATTCCGGGTCTGGCGCCACACGTTCACTCACAGTTGTGTCTGCTAACTCGTTCTTGGTTTTGCGTTACGAAGTATGTATGTGGTAGCAAATTTATACACGCACAATGAACAGCGAGCACAGTAGTCATTGAAATCATGTAATCTTTTATACGTTTCTTGAATTGAGGACCAATTGAGGACGGTATTCTGGTGTATCTACTCGTAAGGCGGTTCAACATGGTTTGCCAAACAACACTGAGGATAAAACCTACA
The DNA here is from genome assembly GCA_963966105.1 of Volucella zonaria. Taxonomy (NCBI): domain Eukaryota; kingdom Metazoa; phylum Arthropoda; class Insecta; order Diptera; family Syrphidae; genus Volucella; species Volucella zonaria. The sequence continues at coordinate 96,747,805 of OZ014531.1, forward strand.
ACTGTTTTGATTGGAAGATCTATCAGTCAAAAACACCATTTAAAATTGTCAAAAAGTGATTGATTTTTACAGGAATCTGTATTAATAACTGCAAAGTAACATTGAGTAGTTGCGCTCAGACTAAACTCTTCTCAAATAGGCGACATATTTTATGGCTTATCCAGATGTTCAAATTTTTTTAATTCTTGACTTTGTAGATATGTTACTCGTACTTATCGGCAATTGGTAGTCATCGAAAAATTCAACAAAATTATTACGTACGAGTATAAATAAAGGGTGTTTCAACAAGACCTGTAGGATTTGAAGGCCTATTATTTTACGGCAGATGCACACAGGGTTGGTGATAGGTGTCATCTATAAATTTGAAACTGCACAGTGAAAGAAAAAATCCAATCCGCTGAATTTCATTTCATTCGATGCGAAAAATTCGTGCCAATTTTGCACGTAATCATGTGCCTTCCGAGACATGTGTTATTTATTTAGCGTATGGAAGTAACTTTGAAATAGTAGTAATAATATTAACTTATAATGAAATAAAATTGCACAAACATTAAGGAGTATGTTAACATTATAAACACAAATTTGCATAAATGCACATTTATTAATCTATAGGATCATGTGAAGATTTTCCAACCAATGAAGAGCATCAGGAATCAGGTTATGTAAATCTTCTGCATTACCATTGATCATATGTAGGGGACAAACAGATATAATAAGGTTTATAGTTTGCCGAGATTTGCCACAGTCACCTGCACTTGATGGTGTTGTGCCCCATTTGTTTAAGAAGTCAGCGCAGCGTCCATGTTTGGTTCTTATCCTGTTGAGTTAAGTCCATACAGCTCTTCATAAGTGGAACTCAGGTACGCGGTTGGTGGGATCTGCGATAATGTTGTTTGATTTTGGAAATTCTCTCCAAGCTTTTGTCCATTCCATTGACGTCGAAGTTTGAGTCGGGCAGTCTTTTAGCTAAGCTTACTGATGGCTTCCGTGATTTTAAGCGGAAGCGGGCGTTGTCAATGATAACCTCGTGAATTGGAAGATTTCGGTTGTTTTGAATTTTAATATATTCTCCAACAAGCATGTTCTGTGGTCTTAATATGGGTGGGGGAGTGTTACTCAGCACTGGGAGCCACTGGATAGGCGTTGATCTTATCTTTTCGATAATTAAGCGCATTGCCATGTGAAGCTGGCTATCAATTAACTATAAATTAGGCAGATGAGTGTACCAGGCTAAGAGTGGCTGTGCGCAGTGTGTTCGAGGAGGGGCTCCGGGAGCTATTGTATGTAGATGCAAATTTTCGGAGCAAGCTGTTTCTGCTTTTGATTTCATTTTCAGTTTTTTGGCAATGCAGTTTAAATGTCAAGATTCTGTCCAATGTTATTCCTAGATATTTTAGTTGCTAGTTTTAGTTGTTGGCTATATGCAAGTATAACACCGTTGAGTTGGACCTCCAGTGGTCGCTAAGCTAATTGACTAGATGGAAACAGGACGATTCAGTTTTTGCTAGGCTGGGTGTTAGTCTGCATTTTCTGAAGTATTTTTTCAAGAATTCAAGATCCTTAATGAGCGTATCGATAAAGGGTATATTATGTGTATATATTTTTGGCAATATCTAGGTTATTAACACAGTGATGACATGACAGACTCTTGATGCAGACCGTTATTGAGTTTTCTGGCCTCGCTAGCACTATCGTTGATGAATGCTTAAAATGACCGATTACTTGCCATGTTGTATATAAGTTTAGCAATCTTGACACATAGAACCACTCTCAGAAGTTTGAAAATCATAGCTAGGTGCAAGATTGTGTAAGCTCCACAAACACAACACCCGTTTACAGCTTATTTTCGAAGCCGTATTCAATGTGAGTTGCTAAGGCCACGACCTGGTCAGTTCAGCTGCGACCTGGAGGGTAACTAGCCTGCAATCTTATGGTGGATGAGACGCTTAAGGATTCTATAGCAAATATAGGTCTATAGCCTATATTTTACCATAAAGCATTTGTATTTTACCACAATTTTTTATAAATTCAGGGTAAATATCGTCAGTTTCTGCTGCTGTTCCAGATCATGTGCGGCCGTGGCTCAAGTGGTAGTGGACTGATGGTAAGATATTGGTAAGATGAGTACTTGACTAGAAATTAACAACAAGCCAACTTCCACGAAGAATTTAGTCTCCAAATTAAACGTTGGATGCCACCCATGAAGCGAAATAACCACTGAGCCCAAACATCTTTCTATCTATCTCTATCCCATTTTCCAAAAAACTTAACACATGTTGAGGCATTGTAAGTGTATTCATACCCCTTGAGTGATAAGTTCGTTTTATAAAAAAAAAGTACTCCTGTGAAGGCGCTGAAACGTGTTCGCCCCGGATGTTCATAGCAAATATCGCCTCAGCAAAGCAAAATGTTGAAAATGGTACAAACACCTCCGTTCATCATCGTTCTCAAGAACTTCACCTCTCCACAGCCACACTGCATCGAATTTTGACGAAAAATTTGACTCTCCATACATACAAGGTCCAACTAAGGCAAGAACTAAAGCAGCCCCGTACGTTCTAGGATTGTGTCTTGGAAAACATGCATGCTGACATTGATTTTTGCAAAGAAATTGTGTTTCTAGATGGAACTATTTCCAAATTGGCGGCTACGTTAATAAGCAAAACTTTCGCATCTGGGACACCGAAAATTCACGAGTGATTCAGGAGATCCCTATGCACTTAGAACGAGTAAGTTTTTGGTGCAGTTTATGGAGGTGTCATAGCGCCGTATTTTTTCGAAAATGAGGCCGGACGTGATAATTTTTTTTTTGTGGCCGGAGCACGAGGATAAAGGTACGAGCGACCTCTACTTTTAACACTATGATGCTACGTACCATTCAAGTCGCCAAACAATAGAGTTATTGCTCACAAACTCTTCTTGCCGCGTGATTTCGCGTTCCGGATACACCCATTGGCCGCCAAGGTCGCGACACATCGATAGACTCCTTAGGCAATGTTAAAAGCAAGGTGAACGCCATTCTTCTACAAACAATTCCAACTCTGAAAGCCAACATTGAATCCACTGTCGCCGAGATAGAGCGTTATTTATGTGAAATAGTGATTGAAAAATTCGAGGAAAAGATGATGATTTGCAAGCAGAGACGAGGCTGCCATTTGGAAAATATGATGTTCCATAAATAATCTCCAAGTGTCTACTTTATAAAGCAGTTTTTCAGAGATATCGTAACAATGGTTTTGTTTTATTCAAAATAGAATCCAACACCTCTTGCGAAAACATCCTTTACATTCTATTTGTTTTGTACAAATTTCTATTTGTTAAAATTTTTTGCCGGGCTGACAAATAGGTTTCGAGCGAATTTATTTAAAACAAACTTAAACTTTTTATACCCTTATGCTCATATAAAATCAAGAATTGGGTTCTAATTAGAAATGCCTGTATTACGGGCAGTATCTTCAAGTTACGATATAAACTCGGCTTTCAAAAATATTTTAAAAAGACTTGGAAGATTCATACAATATGCATTTTTTAGGAAAGGAAGAAGTTGAAATAATTTTTAAAAAGCAGATTTAACAGCTTTATGATTCGAAACAAAAAAAAACGATTCTGTTTGTTACAAATGCTAGTACATATGGAGTGGGATACCACTCTGCATCACATCCTTGAAAGTGAAGAAAAACCAATGTGTTTTGCTTTATGTTTAACATTAACGTATGTACATATCTCTGTTGAAAGGCCTCAAGAACGAGCGTACATGAATAGAAAATCGTCTTAGAATTAAAAACTCTAAATGAAAACCATCTTGAGTATGATATTGATCGGCGTAGATACAGCAAGTCGTTAAAGCTTAATTAATGTCATAACCATTCCAAAGTAAACTGAATTACTCACTTCAACATATATATTTATTTTTTATTTTATATGATGGGTTGAAAGGAACTTTTCTGAAGAATATTTTGAAGTCATAGTTAGCATATTCAAACACAAAACGATTTGATCATATGCAGTCTTATTGATTTCGAATAGCATGAATTGAAGTGGTAATCTGCAACTAAGCTCACGTACACCAGAGAACTTTTTTTTTCTGTCGGAACAGAGCACTCAGACAAAGAACTAGTCCATTATACTCCTTCTAAGTTTCTTTTATTTGAATTACTGAGCCTTTAGAAGAAAGATGAGTAAGCTCTTCAGTGATAAGGTGTCTGAAGTACCAGCACCCACCAGATCAAAGCTGAGTACCCACTGCCTAATGCGAGCGGCAGCCCGATATTCACAGTGGTAGGGCTCTGCGGTGTCGTTATCACTTTCCCAGCAAGCATCGCAGGATGTTGTGTCACTTATGCCAGCACATTCAAGTGCTTAGCAAAAGTCTAGTGCGTCGTCACGACGCCAGTAAGCAGACTGTAGTCTTTCTTACCGATGGACAGCAGGAACACCGCTGACCACTTACATAGAGACGTCGGAAAGCATTCGATTACTTTACCCGCAACCCGGAGAGTCACGTCATCTGTAGTTGTGCTAATATGAAACCCAACTGTTAATGGAAGCCCTATCCGAGGACGCAGGTAGACATACTGTAGGTTCGGGTTTGAAAAACTCTCCTTTGAACCTTACCTACAAGTTCATCGGCGATTTTATTTTCTGTGATCCCATTGTGACCTGATATCCAGACGAGGATCACTGAATTTAGCCCTCCGATTGCGTTTAGTGATCTCTTGCATTCTTGAACTAGCGCGGAAGTCGTAAGAGGGTTCATCAAGTCTCTAAGCACAGCTTGGCTGTAGCTACCGATGCAAATGCTTCACCCCCTCAACCGGTACACCGCAATATAATTCGCTGCCATCAAGATTGCGTAAATCTCCGCTTGGACGACAGAAGCAAGCTTTCCTAACATGAAGTGAAATCCAGTGCCGCATCCCATATTGGTTTTGGAGCCGTATGTAAAGACCCGACTGCATTCCTGTCCTGGCTCAGAATCTGGTCGAAACGTCGATTTCTAATTTTTTCCGCTGCAGGAGTTCTGGTGTAATCTCATCAGACGGTATGTGCATAAGACCGGAGTCATAAGACAGTCGGGGAGGAAGGTCATCAAAGCCCCAGTGTGTGTTGTATCAAAGACCACTTATTTTTAAACGGATGATAGCTTTGAGAGCGCAACTCATGATATGAATATCAAGGGGAGGGAGATTCAACAATGACTCTATAGCGGAGCCAGGCGGTCTAGGAAAAGCCCCACGCAGCCAAGGCAGACCGTTCTTTGTAGTCTGGTAAAAGCAACAAAATTATTTTCGTGAGAGCTTGTTCCACCAGTCAACCGACGCATTGGATATAACTTTCCTCATAGCCGTGCAGATCCAAAGGTCCAATCTCGGTGACAGCCCCCATGTCTTGCCGACAGTTCTTTGCACTGCCAGAAGGCGACTTAGAGGCTTTCGTCGTAACATGTTAATTCCATAGAAATTTGCTATCCAGGATGATATCCAAATACTAAGCTTCTTTGGACCAGACAGCTTCCTCCCCCTTGTAAAGAGAACAATCTCAGTTTTGAAAGGATTTACTGGTCCACCAATCGTCGATCACGTCTAGGGCTGTCTGCGCTTTAAACCAGACTGCCGCTAGACACAATCCTACAGACAGTACATCTATATAATCTACGTATGCTTGTGCATACACATCAGAACTATTGAGCGTTTACCCTCGCCGTGGCATATTTTCGATAGTCAGCATCCGCGATCGGTGTCCTGCACTGTTTTGATCCACAAAACTTGTGACTCGTTTACGCCGTGTTACACGTGCCGTCAAAACTTGCGTTGTCGAAAGCACTCTCAATGTCGATTAAAATTACCAGAGCGTAATCCTTCTTTTCGAGTGCGCTTCCAATTTCGCTTACCAGATTTTGAAGCGCACTTTCACAAGGTCTTCCGCGTTGGTTGGCGTGTTGCAACGCCGACAGAGGATGTATTCGCAAGGCAGTTTTGGGCACATGGATCTCGATGATTCTCTCCATGTAATTCAACATGAAGCAAGTCAGACTTACATGTCTGAAGTTCTTGGCGAACGTGTAGTCCTCTTTTCCGATTTTCTGTATAAAGGCTACTTCCAATGTTCGCCAGGCTTCTCTTCAGAGTTACAAGCAGCTGGTCTATACCTTTTTATAAGACAACTGGGTATATGCCATCGGTGCGAGGTGGCTTGAAACCATCATAACTAGCAACAGCATGTTTAATGGCCTCATCCGTCACTACAACCGATGAGATATACCAGCTAGGGCGTGTTGCGTTAATCAACTCACTAGCAGCTTCGTTGATAGTGGTGGTTCTGATTGGGTTACCTGAGAAGTGAGCCTCAAGCATGCAGAGTCACTACATTCGACTCAGTGTAGGTGCCATCAGATTTTCTGAGTGATTAAAGCCTTATTGATGTTCCCATTTGGAGGCCTAATGGTTTCACCGACAGTATCGACCTTTTCGCAAAAGTCTTTATAAGAGGCATTCTTCCAAATATGAATAACCTTCTTATATTATTTTTGCTTCGATCTGTAAGGACTCCAGAAGTTTTCTGGTTTTTTTTACGAAGACGCTTCAGCTCTGCGTTCCACCAAGGAACGGGCGATTTGCAGGGTTGCTTACTGGCTGGACATGGCATTTCGAAACACTTGTGAGGGTGCCGTCCATGTTCTGAATAGCTTCGTGGATTCCTCCTCTTCAACATGGTTGACACCTCGCATCCGATTCTGGATTCGATGTACATACGTATGGTCTGACATGGAGATCTCGGATAGTACTTTGAAACCAATAATCTCCTTAGCATATTTGGTGGATAACATTAAGTCGAATACTTCCTGTCTTACTCTTGTAACAAAAGTTGGCTAAGGGCCAACATTCTTGACAACCAGGTCAGACGGTAGTATGAAATCCTGGAGATGATTCCCTATTACTTTACATTTGTTACTACCCCAAAAAGTATTCTGAGCATTAGCAACGCAGCATATGATAAATCTATCAGGAATGACAGTATTTAAGGAGGCTAACTTAAATCTTGGTTGTGAAATTGCCCAAGTTTAGATGATGAGAGTGACTTTGGCAAAAGTTCTCTGTCTTTTCGATCGCTCGTCATATAGCGGTGTGAAGCCCCTTAAACATGCGAAATCACAGATGCGGTTATTCCACATCCATGGTACTTCTATTGACATTACGTGACCTTTTATATTCAACACGGGAAGCCTTCTATATAGATATGAAGAATCAGACCTGGAATGGTGAATGCTGATCTGAATACACAAAATAGATGATTACTGGGGTGGACGTCTCTTATCTGAACTCATTTGAAAACAAAGTGGAACTTAACCCTTCCAAGGTGCAGATAAGGACGTGAACCATACCTAGACGGTATGTTTCGACGGAAGCCTGATCTAACCCCGCAACAAGAGAAGAGCCGCACTTGTTTTCCCGATTCTTTATCTACTTGTGAGAGTAGATTTTCCACTTTGCAGTATCGAATCCAGCGTTCTGGATACGGAGATGCATTAGCACTTCCACGCATATCCCTGGGTTGCCACACAACTCAAAATATGGCGAGCGTTAGTTTTGGTTATATAATAACCTCGATAATTTCCTGACTTTTTAACCATTCAAAAATTTGCTGGGTGGAGAATTTCACTCTAAGTGTTCAGTTTTTCATATCGCAGCCCTCTGCTTGAATGCAAACATTCTCTGTTTTGAATAGCTCCCACAGTTGATCGACAAAGAACTTGTACTCAGCGTCGTTCAGACTATTGCCATTGCCAACCTTCCGAATTTGGAGCGCCAAAGAGGAGATTGCGGCATCCTCACAGGTGTGCCGGTTTCGTCCCGTTTGGTGATTCCTAGTTTTCTTAGAGGAGGGTTTTCCGCTGACATCCAAGTTCCGTTTCCCCGAACTGCAAATTTTGCTGGTTCCAAACCAGTTTCAGCTGGATCTTGTGCACTAGGAAAGTCACAACCAGAGTTGTTTCTCAGCACGGATTTCACCGCATTAGCTGACTTCCATCGACTAGAACTACGACCTTTGCTGGTTGTAGTACTGTCCTTATTCGGACATCGTGTGCTGCTAAAACCACTGCTGGTTTTATTTTTGGCTATGGGTTTAATCGATTTCCGTCCGCTGGAACTCCAGCCTCTATTGGTTGCAGCACCATATTCAGCCGGGCATCGTGCACCCCGTTCGGGACATATCGTGTAGACTTATGTTTACGGGATGCCCATACATCCATTGGAGCAAGGATCGCTCTCCGCCAATACTTTGATACCAACTCGGAACTGTGTTGGAGGCACAAGTTCCACCCTTGGTATGAGTCGCGGCCGATCTAAAACCTCTTACTGCTCTTAGGGTCACAGCACCCAGTACTTATTTGCAACTCTACAATGGGTCAAACCAACAGGAAGAACCTTTCCCGCGATTTGGGTTTAAACTACAGCCACCATGACGCTCCCACAATGGGGCCTACCTCAACAAGTCAGGCCCGGACCTAAATCCGGAGGGCTCCTGACTCCCATGGTAAGGACTACCGGTGGTCCTTTCGCCAACAAGACCTATAACCGGCAACTTGTAACTGGTCAAATCGTTGCACCCTTCAGAGGCGTCATCTGAAGATGTTTACGATAAGACCTGTAATATGCTCTGCCCCCGTTTTTTATTAGACAACGTCATTGATGTTCGAAGCCTTGGTAATTGGGCGGGGTTCCCCCCGTTCGGGACAGAACGTACCTGGATTTTTAACGTAAACCTCCTGTCATGTAGACTTAATGTTTACGAGGTGCCCATACACCCATAGGGAGCAAGGATACGCCTTGCCATCGCTAATCACTCGCTTGTATTATTTAATAGTTCGCTTTTGAATTATACCAATTCGGAACTGTGTTGGAGGCACAAGTTCCACCCTTGGTATGAGTCGAGGCCTACCCAAAACCTCTTGCTGCTCTTAGGGTCGCAGCACCCAGTACTTCATTTGCAACTCTACAATGGGCTAAACCAAAAAGGACACCCGTACCCGCGATTTGGGTTTAAACCACAGCCACCATGACGCTCCCACAAGGGGGCCTACCTCTAACAAGTCAGGCCCGGACCGAAATCCGGGGGGCTCCTGACTCCCATGGTACCGTGATTTAAGTCCTGGTATGGACTACCGGTGGTCAAGCCTACCAACAAGACCTATGACCGGCAGCTTGTAACTGGTCAAATCGTAGCAACCATTCAGAGGCTGTAATCTGAAGATGTTTACGATAAGACCAGTTATAGAATAATCTACCCCCGCTTTTTATTAGACAACGCCATTGATGGGCGAAGCCTTGATAATTGGGCGGGGGCCCCCCCGTTCGGAACAGAAGAAAATGCTTCGGTTTCAGTTCCGAGAGGTTGGTGGGTTTCAGTTGCTGTCACTTCACCCGACCTGTTTTTCTTCTCTGTCGCCGCTTAGGGAGTGAGACTTTTAGCACTCGTTCCTTCGATAACACTTGCCAATGCATTTGTCCCACATCTTCGTTTCCTCTTTATCTGCCCCTTAGATAGTAGTCCTTTAACGTGCACTCTGACCAGCCAGTGGTCTATTCTGATGGAGTTGAAGCGCAACACGCAGGATCTCTTTGATTCAAGCCCAATCTACCGAACGTGTCGTAGAAATAGTCGCATGAGTCATCAGAATCAAGTGATCCAGCAGTTCCTATATCAGCGCCTAAATTGGTGCGGATTTTTGGGTAAGTTGGTTGTGGCCTCCAGAGTCAGTGTCCCGGCCACAGTCGAAAAGACCAAGTGCGGATTGTCGCTATTGCGAGTACCTGCTAGTCTTTAGCGCTTAGCTCGACGTCTCACCTGAGTTCTGTTCAGAACCTTAGGATCGTTGACTCTTAAGCCTTCCTTCCACGACAAGGCAACCAACGAAATGCAGGTAATATTTTATTAGTTTTAGTATTATTAAATTAATTCAAATTAAAGATGGTAAATCATCGTCGAAGCTTAAGTGATTAAGGGTGCCCGCATAGGGCCAGTAAGTAAGAATACGATATTTATATAAATTAGCAGGGTTTTATGTGTTTTCTTGTTGAGTATATGTAGTAGTATCAATGAATTTTGTAAATAAAACTGTATTGGAAACGAAAAGAAACTATATGGTATAATCCAAATGTCCTCCAATCTAATAAGCAAGACTGAAGGTTAAGAAGGTCTGATTAAAATTAAGATTAATTATGGAAATCTGGCAAATTTTGTTTTTGACTTTGGAACCCAACCAATAGAATCATAAACCCGGGTAGTAAACTGCCAATTTTACGACGAATAAGTTCGTCTATTGGACTATCGTATACCAGTGGAGAAAAGGGTTTCGAAAGAATAAGATTCCTACAAAACGTTCAGAAGCTGGTTTTTATGTTTCAGGAGGTCAATCTACATATAATAAAACTGATTATGCATGATTCTTATAAAAAAAAATGCTTTGTCTCTATACCATGGATGGAAAGCTACTACCACTTAAATAGAAACAGGCGCCGACTACATTGATAAGGGAAGAGAGTCACATTTTTTGCGCGAAAACTCACTCAGCTATTGAGTTATCTTTACACCTACCAAAAATTGAATAAATCTCTTACCATTTAGTGATCCTTATTTAATAAATTATAAGATAATTAATCCCTTACTAACAAAGGAGTCTATTTCACAGCGTTGAACTTGTCATTTACTAGAAAAAATGCTTTCTATTTACATACCTGACTACCTACACATGGGAATTTTTGTGTTCTACATTAGAAGTATAATTTTTCAAACGTTCAAGGGCCACCCACATAATTTATCTTTAATTTTACTTTATCACTGTAAAAAGGAAGGAAAACTTTCAATCAATCGTTTATATTAACGACTAAACATTCTATTTTTCATTTTAAAATACATTTAGGTCACAATTGCAGGTACCCAACTAGTGTATTTATACACAAAATGCATTAAGTATGCAATATGCAAATTACGTAGGTCCTTTAACTCAACTATCAATCGACTAGATGAAGACTTGAATAAAGTTTCAGGATCCCACTTGAAAACTATTGAAAATTTGATGAGATGGTCAGGTTAACTGCATAATGTCGCAGAATTTTCGATGAATAAATAAATCCTAAATGAATTCATAAGGAGACAACCTTTTAGATTGCGTTCGCAATGTTATATTGTGTGCGACATCGGCGGTATCTGTTTGATGCAACATGCAAATTTATACATATAAAGAGCATGCCAAGCACTTTGCAAGACAAAATAATAGAGTATGTACTTTGGCTTATGCTTCAAGTGAACACAAGTCCCTCAATTGAAAGGAACCTTGGTCTCACTTCATCCCCTACCATCGGAGGGTGAAATATTAACTTTTTACATTATAATGAGCTACAAGTCTACCCTCTAGTTATAGCAGGTCGGTCGTCATAGTTGCTTTTCCTAACGTCAAATCCACTTCAGTAGCTATGGAATGTGAAGCAAGAATTTTGGCCAGATTCCAGACGACTTTTCGTTGATGATAGTTTGCACGTTCCTTGTTTGTTTGTTTGGTTTTTGGTTGACGTTTTGCGGTTTTTTAAGTGAAAGTTTTGCAAAAAATAGCTCAAACACCCCAATATGGTAACCTGTTACACCATGAGCCAGTTTTTGGTATTTTTTCTTTCCTGTTTTGTGCATGCGGAAATGTGTGACAGAAAATTATCTGCTTACCTTAATGGAAAAGGGTTCTCACAAAGGTAAATACCTACATGAAACGAGCAACGGAGCATTCAAATCGGGAATAAAGTTATCTAAAGTTTACAAAACTTTCTATTGTAGTTTGTAGGATGAGAAGATTGATTGAAGTGTGCTCCATAGAGGGTAAATAGAATTAAAGTCTCGATGGTATACTTGGTCTGATGGAAATAGATAGAGAGACGCGAAAAAAACAATTTGCCTTTTGAATCAAGTCCTTAAAAAAACAATTAAGATGGTTGCTGGTCTGTTGCCATGGGAGTTCCTTTAAGGGCATTTTGGGATTTATGAGATTGATACTATGCTTGCTGTTTTAAAAAAAAATTCGATATCGTTGACTTTGTTTGACAGTTTTTTTTTTATTGATGTTGCGCTTTGTGTTGTAGTATAAATGAACCTGTTGCATGGCACTTCCAATTAATCTTTTTATATAGGAGGAGATATACTTATCTCTATAAAACCTACTGCTTTGTTCATGCCAAATTTTCGTTTAAACCGTCTGGTTAGAGTATCGTTAGATGTATTATATTAATTATACATATCATCTCATCCCTTCCGAAAGAAAACTTTAAATATCGTAACGATAAAATGATTAGTGTAGCATTTGGTTGAATGACGTCCGTTTTACTCCTGGCTAGTGTACGTCGTAGTGTAGTATGCAAGAAGAACTTGTGATTGTACCTATAAAATCAATGTTAATTACGCCAAATACGCAATCTTCCAAAGTTACTTGCCAAAATGGCATAGCACATGTTTTTGTCAGTACAGTCAGTTCAAGTTGGGTGATTAATGATTTTCAGATACATGGATGGACAAAAATGCAATATCTTAGTTAAAACCGTTACGTGGCAGAAAAAAAAATTTAAGAAAAGCAAAGATTTGAGGTCACAGTACTTGAAAGATCGTCACATTTGACCTATCACCCATTTCCGGCTTGACGTTGATTTTTGGGACTCCCTGCATATACAAAAACTATGATTGCTTTGATGGCAAATCTAAGTTTTCATTTCATAAGCATGGTAATCATGAAAAGGTACAACGTATCAAATATGATATACCATATGTGAATATTTGATACATTAAACATAGAGCGTGTGCCTTACTATATAGCCGGAGAGCTGGTGAAAGTTTTTGAAACGTCGTTTGAGTAAAGCAAATTTATATATTTTTTTGTTAGGCTTGAAGAAATAGTCACGAAAACCAAATTCTGGCAGTTGTCTGGCGGTGCTTCTGGGAGGGGCGAAGGGCTGAAACTGTCAAAAAATTGGATGCGGTCACGTCAGTTGACCGAAGCTGATTTTTGACATATGAGTAGTTTGTGTTATTATATATCGTAATATACCACAGTCAGACACTTTAGTCGGTTCCGAAAGGGTCCCAGACGGGCTCAAGTCTGCATAAATATGAGGGTCGGTAACGTGATAGGAGTAAGGCTAATTTATTTTTTTTGTTTAATTGAGGTCTCCTTCAGTAATTATTCACAACTTCCAGACAAAAATCTGGGGTCTAACACCTTGCCAGACGCAACCGAAAATATAATATCGATACAAAAATTATGTAGGAAAAAGGGCATTTTATAGCCATTTTTCATCGAAACTATCAAAGAAAATGAATTTTTGTGGACTTCATCTTATAGGAAATTTAATTTTCAATAAAAAAGCATATACGTAAAATTTTCATACATCCAATAGTTTAGAAGATATTTTAAAAGGAATAGGCAGCCGCGACACCAAACCATTAATTTTTGTTTATGGATTTCGACATGAATGTTTTTTTTTTGCCAAAAGCTTTTGCTGCTACTGGCTTAGATTAATCAAGTGATCAAGTCAAGCCACCGCACTTGCTATTTTGATAAAAACACTTTGTGCAAAACAAGAAAATGCACAGTTTCAAGTGATAAGAGCGGCGTAGCAGTGCTCTTCTGAAATTACATATACGAGTACTGTCAATCTAGTGTGGTGGTAGTAAACGTTATTAAATATTAATTAATTTAGCATTCTTGGCGTTATAGAAATAACCTAGTATAATGAGTTCTTTTACCACAATTTGTGTATTTTGCAATACTTCTGAGCGTAGGCTAAATTTATTTAGAGAAGATAATTTAAAAAAATGTGTTAATGTTCTTGAAATTCGTGTACGAAATAACCTAAAATTCAGTGACGTTATCTTAGCATCTGGTTCAAGTGAATCCCATGGCTACAATACCAAATGCTAAATATAAAAATTTTACCACAGTAATGAGCAAATATGTTACCAAGGAAAAGATTGTACCATCTTACCCCTCATCAGCGCGTCGCAACAATCAACAATATCGCCATCGACACCAAATGTATCGTCGACAAGTGGACTTGCGTCTGGCAGCAAGAAAACTAGGACAGGAGGTACTAGTGAGGACTCACAAATATTATATATTTCTGGGGCAAATATGAACGGAAAAAAAGTCTGTTATGTATATTTTGTAATTCTGAATGTAAAAAACATAAAGCGGGTGTTCAACCTTCGCACACCTGTGCTTTAGATGAAAGCATAACATTAATTTCGGCGGTACTGGACGATTGGCAAATGTTTGAAATAATTAAAAAATATAATTGCCCCAGAAAGTAAAATATCATGTCACAATGTATGTAAATAATTGTATGCCAACAAAGCTAGAAATATCGTAGAGTCAAAAAGTACTTCGTGGCATATTTCACGAGGCTATCATAAAACCGCATATCAAGAAGTATGCACTTTTACTGGACAAAATATAATTAAAAATCGTAATTGTTACTTCTTATCTTTTTCGTGTACTCTGTATGTTAATAATTGATAAAAAGCAGATGAGAAAAATTCAAATACTTTTTGAAATGTATTTACCGCACAACATCCAGAAAACAAATTAAATATTACGTTTAAAAAAAAAATTAAAATTCTATGGATGCATAAAAAAAATTAATCGCATCTCACAATAGCGTGTTATTTGATGATTTCAAGTTTCCAAAGTTAGAAGAAAGTGATATTCTACAATGCGCAGCAATTATTCTTAAGGAAAACCGTTTAAATATAGAACCAAATAAACGGACTTCTAATATTATTACAACGAAAATACTGATAACTGGGGTATGTTGTATTCCAGAGCTGCTATATAGTTTTTATTTAACTCTGCTTAGTGGTTCCGTTCGTCGACGAAGACAGAGTTCTGAATGTTTAAGAAAAGTAAAATCATTTTCTGAAGATGCGATTTATGCCGGGACTATTAAAATATCAAAACATATAGCTCTGGGTGTAGCATTAAAGAGTTTGAGGAGTAGCAGAAAAATCATTAATATTGTCAATAGATACGGTCATTGTTGCAGCTACGATACGTTGGAAGAATTGGAAACAGAAGCGAATTTTTCATCTACCAGTCGATCCATAATTTGTCCAGAAGATGTAGTGCTTTCATCAACATTGTGTACTGGAGTGACCTATGATAATTTCGACTGATTCGTTGACACTTGCAGTGGAAAAGATATTTTATACGGCATAATTTTTCAGAACCATTTTGAAAACGGTGCCATTTCTACCGAGGAGAATGGCATTCCCTACGATTGTGAAAGTGATCATGTAAATGAAAAAGAACCTGCACGGCCAAAGCGTACAAAAAGAAGAAGAGCATTCGATGCAATAATCCCAGAATTGAAACCATATCGCAAAAAATCAAAAGTTGTGGAACTCTTACAACCTCTTCATGATTGTTCACGCAATGTAATGTCAACAAATTTGAGGTCAATACAGGAACTAGTTCTCGCTTGGATGCTTTCTCACTTTTTAAAAATACCCAACACTCCTATGTAGGTTTCAATAGTAAGATCTTGAAAGTCAATACCCCAAAACATATTTAACTCCTACAAACTTGTCTCTGACAAATTTATCGGTAGTTCTAGAAACCATGATTCAAAGTCAGAAAATTGCAAGGGAATGTAACCAAGAGTGCATGCAAATAACTTACGATTTGGCAATTGCAAAAGCCGCTATGCAAATCCAAGCTACAGAAAAGCCAAAATTCGACGATTTTTTTATTCATCGAGGCAGCTTCCATATCATGATGGCCTATTTGAGAGCCATCGGAAAGTTTATAGATGATTCCGGGTTGGCTTATATAATGGTGGATAGCGAACTTCTGGCAAATGGTTCGGTAACTGAATTAACAGCTGGAAAACATTTCAATCGATGCAAGAGACTACATCTTTTAATGACTTTGTGCCTTCAGGTCTTGCATTTTGAAACTTTTTACAGAAGGAGAAAATATAAATTGGGGATGATATAGCGAATTATCTTAATAACTTTTACTGTACTCAGATAACAACTGCTACTATTGACGATCCTGACCTAGTAGAATTGTAAACAAAATATAGCGAATATCAAGAAGCAACGGCTAACCGACAATTTGGCAAAACACCACAATCCTACTATACATGATTTATATTAATCTTGTTAATTACTATCTAATTTTAACACGAAGCATTCGTACCGCAGATTTCGAATAATTTAAATACATTTTGTCGAAAATCGCAAATTTATTCTTTATGTTTAACCAACCTAACTATGCACGTTGGTTAGTCAAGTTTCATGACAATTTATCAAAAATCGATGAAACTCATCCAGGACTAAAAGAACTAACATATTTGAGAAAGGGTCCTTTGGTGTAAAAAGAATCGAAAAATCTTTCTCTAGACAACCAATAGATTTGACGTTGGAACGGACAGTAAATACAAATGCCGCGAGAAGATTAACTGGAATCATACATTTCACCAATTCGATATCTGCCCGAAAACGTTGGTCTAAAAATCACTGCATAAGATCAACGATAATATCCCACGTATTTGAAGAATGGGGATTGCATAATGACCAAGACGTTGTAGCAGATTTGGAAAGAAGTAGAATTGAAAAAAGTTGCGCGCAGTTTAACAATTTCATGCATTACTTTAAACAAAATATAAATCCTTTCGCACCAGGATTGAACAACGATTTTTTGTATAATATTGCAACAGGATGAGCAGCACCAAACCATACAGCTGATTTTTAGTTAAACATTGAAAAAAAGGGAAGAAGTCTACGTGAGAAATTCATTTCCGAATGCGCTGATAACCCCGACCGTTTTGAAAAATCATTTAAGTAAAAGGAATGAATTATTAACATTTTCTACTGCAGGAAAAAAGAAAAACGTCAAAGTTGCCGGAAAAGTACAAGATATTCGTATGCAACTGGATCTATTCGGACGACTTCTATGTATTTCGATGGAACAAAATATAGATATTTTGAAAGTTTTATCTTATTCTTTGACACCTGTTCCTTTATCAATGTGCCATTTAGATAGAACAATTTGTAAAACCGACAAATCTGTTCTCATGAAGTTGTTGGAGGCAAAAGTTGATAGTCAGGTAGAACGGAACATTGACATTGTTATTATCGATGGTTTTTTCATGCTGCATCTTTTCAGCGATGTTCCAAGAACATTTGGCAAAATCTCAAAAAAAATTTTACAAATGACGACCGACTAGGTACTCTGCGTCCAGAATCGATATCATTTTCGATCGTTATTTTTCACCATCTATCAAAGATAGCGAGCATCTCTTGAGAGATAACCTAGACAATCAAAACTACGTAATATCTGGACCTGATCAAGTATGCGCAACTGAAAAATATAAATTTTAAGAAAGCGATTGCTAAATTCCATTGGGCTAGTGACGATATGGCGTCATTTATAGGAACAAGGACTGAATACTTAAATTACGACTTATGTTATTGCCTTAAAACTGTTAATGGAAAAATTATTAAAAATGTCAAAGACAATTTATCTTGCGAAATGTTTGCAACATCAATCAAGATGCAAATGTTCTAATCAGATGTTCAGATATAGACGTTATTGTTATCATGTTAGGTAACATGGAACATTTCGATGGAGGTTGGCGTTGGCAATTCGCAACGATTTGTAAATGTATCAGAATTGTTTAATACTCTAGAAAAGTCTTTGTGTAATTCTTTATCAGGGTTTCATGTGACAACCGGTTGCAATTACAGTGCTGCTTTTTAAGCAACACTCCTGTAGTATCAGAATGCATTTACTAAACTTGATAATTTAGATGTACAAGGGTCGAGGCGAAAAGCTTTTGAAATATTGGAGGAGTTTGCGTGCCGTTTGTACAATATCCGCATTTTAAATGTGGTCAATAAATGCAGATATGAAATATTTACAAGGACATATAAAACAATTATCGTCAATGATGATTTGACGCTGGAAATTTGCCGCCATGTAAATCAGAGCTGTGGCAACGTTTTTTACGCTCGCATTATATTTCTAATATTTGGAGAAATTCATATTTAAAAACTCCAACTAATTTATCGCCAATTGAAAATGTATGGGTGGAAACTAATGGAAAATATGAGTTCAATTGGTTTGATGGTGATCAGTTACCTACTCTGGTTAAAGGCGTTAAAATACAACCTTCTGGTTTGAATGATGAAATCGAGAATACATAATAAGAAGGTTTTTATTGCTAACAACTGTATATACAATACATATCATGGTCACTAATAAAACTTTTCAATTATATTATATTTAGATGATCATGTATCTGAACCTGATGATGAAGAAGATGATTAACAAGGGTATTATAGTACAGGAAGTTCCTTTATATCCACTTTCTATCTTGTTCTCTAAAATGATTTATTTGATTTAATAAAATGGAATTGTTAATTATATGAAGTACAGGTATTTATTTTATGGTCGACGAAGAAATATAATGCATTTCTAATTGAAACCGACATCTTCATAAAAAAAACAAGGGATTTGGAGCTGCCGATTCTTTTTAAAATATCTTCTAAACTATTGAATGTATGAAAATTTTACTATACTTTTTTATTAAAAATTAAATTTCCTATAAGATGAAGTCCACAAAAATTCATTTTCTTTGATAATTTCGATGAAAAATGGCTATAAAATGCCTTTTTCCCACATGATTTTTGTATCGATATTATATCTTCGGTTGCGTCTGGCATGCTGTTAGACCCGAGGTTTTTGTCTAGCAGTTGTGAATAATTACTCAGGGAGACCTCAATTAAACATTTAAAAAAAAAATTAGCCTTGCTCCTATAACGTTACCGTTACTCATATTTATGCAGATTTGAACCCGTCTGGTACCCTTTCGGAGCCGACTAAAGTGTCTGGCAGTGGTATATTACGATATATAATAACACAAACTACTCATATGTCAAAAATCAGCATTGGTCAAATGACGTGACCGCCTCCAATTTTTTGACGCCTTTAGCCCTTCGCCCCTGCCAGAAGCCCCACCAGACAACTGCCAGAATTTGATTTTCGTGGCCATTTCATCAAGCTTAACAAAAAAATGTACAAATTTCCTTTGCTCAAATGACGTTTCCAAAACGATACTGTTACTCCATGTCAGAAGCTTCTTCAAACTGGCAATGACAAGAGTATCAAACCCAAGTTGCAAATCAGCAATCGCTTCCTGCCAATTCATTTGTGAAAATATGTAAATGTTTCGAGAACAAATCTTCTGTATGATGTGGTGTTGATGAGATGTCTTTTGTTGTCTTTTGTGGAATGCGCTGATTTTAGCGATGACAGCAGCAACGCCTTCTCCCTTCAGGCGGAGAATCACCAACTGATACCAAGATATGTAACATAGATAGCTAAGTTCATAGATTTCTCAAATTGCTCAGTTGCAATTGTCATGGTATAAGCATTTTTGGCACTTAGTGAAACACACGCAGAAACCCGCCCACGTGTCTCAAGTCACTCAGATCTGATAAAGGTATAGGGTAACCAGATAAGAGCGATAGGAAATTAATTTAAATAAAACAACAACTCTGTGAGATATAAATTTGATTCTGGTTTTATTTTGAAGCTAGGATTTGAGTAGCCCCAGGAAAGAATCGAGTGGTGTCAAATCGCATGACCGTGGCGGCCATTTGATGAACGCTAGCTGTGAAATGACCAAGTCGCCAATTTTCTCTCTTTCACATCTTCGAGCGTTGCGTCGATTGTTTGGCATCTAGCCCCGTCTTGTTGGAACCAAAACTCGGATATTCCGATGTTGTCGATCTTCGACTACAGAAAGTCTGTTTACATAGCCATTAAGGGTAACGGTATCTCATTTCCAAAGAAATAAGGTGCGATGATGCCGCCATGCCATAAACCGCACCAAACAGTTAATCTTTGTGGATGCGTTGATGGTTGGCCGAACACTTGTGAATTGTGTTCGCTCCAATGATGGCAATTTTGCTTATTGGCATAGCCGCTTTTTTTTTATTTTAAGGAACTTAACACTCAAGTGGGTATGAATACACGTATAATGTCTCAGCATGTGTTAAAATGAGAGAAAGAAAGATTTTGGGTTCAGTCGTTATTTCGCTCCATGGGTGACATCCAACATTTAATGGGGAGACTAAATTCTTAGTGGAAGTTGGCTTGATGTTGATTTCTAGTCTACTACTCATCTTCCTTGATTTTCGTTAACTGAAAAAAGGAAGATGTTTTTCGGGCGAGGCTGGGACTCGAACATCGAACATTCCGATTTGGAAGCCAGTCCACTACCACTTGAGCCACTGCCACCCACTGCTACTGATTCCAAAATGGGCCTCGTCCGCTAAAATCTGGATCTCCGGCCAACATTTCCAGCGCCCAATTAGCAAACTCACGGCGTTTTCTATAGTCGTACTGCATCAATTCTTGCATTAGCACAACTTTATACGGATGTAGGCCCAAACCCAACCGTAAAATAAATCGGCTTGTCTCTCTGGTGATGCCCCATTCAGTTGATCAACCCCGAATCGACATTTTTGGATCTTCTTCGATACTGGCCTCTACGGCAGGTATGTTTTCTTCATTTCACACCAATCTCGGGCTGGTTTGTGGCTTAAGATCCAAAAGAGTGTACTCACGCTCAAACTTTTCCTCGGTGCGGCGAATTGCCTCCACACTGAAGCCATCATGACGACCGACCTCACAACGAAATTCTCGTGGTGTATTTCCAACTGAGCCGGAGTTTCGATAATATTTTTTAATAATTTCAGTACGTTGGGCAATCCTGAAACCACGCCTGATGAAATGGCAAACTTTAGAATACTTTGACAGCTGGATGTCATTGGTAGCTTTGACAGGTGCTGAAACATAACAATTGGAAAAACTATCTGGTCAACGTTTAGAATGATAACTGCTGACAATCACTATAATAATGTGCATTGCAAGGAATTGAAATGATTGTAATACCCATCCATGCGGAATATTGCCCAACAATTTAAAAGATCTACCCAAAGAAGTTACCACAGTAAAGCTTCGTAAAGAACCTACTGGATAAGTTTAAGAGAAGAGGAAACCAGAAATGGTAGTTTATAATAACAACGCCGAAAAGGGAATGATTGTTGCAAACCAGATAAATAGCTACCATTCGCCACTTCTGAAAATGATAATTTCGTTTAGAAAAAACTACTGTGGATATAACATCTGGAACTGTCATTACAAACACAATAGTTGTAGATATATTAACAAAAAAAACTTACTGAAGTTCACAATTTTGATAACATCTCTCTGGAACTTTAATCTTGGCTGTAAGGACCTATTACATTCGTATTTTTGAACTTGTGGGATTAGGCAAATTTGAATTATTTTCAACATAGTTTTTAAATAATTACTCCCTCTTATCATCTAACTCATCATCCTCATCGCCCCTAGTTTTTTTGGTTAGTTTTCCTGTCTTAGCCTCCTTACACATAAACATCGTTTGACCTAACTTTTTATCCATTGTACCTTGAATTGCGAAACTGAGCCTCGGTGTTAGTTTTGACATTTGGACGAAGTCGGTCAGAACGTTTTTCTCAATAATAGAACTGAAGGTTTTTCTCCCGTGGTACCGTGTGGTGCATTTCTGTACCCAAACAAATACCTTTGAAGCTGAGTGTGTATAGTGTCTTTACTATTTACAGAAAGCTTTTTCATGGTATTTTTAAATGATTTAACCGCCTTTTCAGCAGCCCCATTACTTGCAGGATGAAATGGTGAGGAGGTTAAATGGTTTATGCCATTTAAGTTAAATTTTTTTTTTAAATTTGCCGAAACGAACTGAGCACCGTTGTCCGTAACTAATGTCTTAGGCAAAAACCGAAACGAGTAAAAATTTCTCTTAATTTTATCAACGTGGTTTTCGTATCAGTTCTAGGCACTTCGAAAATTTCTGGCCACTTACTAAACGCATCTGTAACTATTAAAAATATTTTATTCTGAAACGGACCGGCATAGTCCACACGTATACCTACGTTCAAACAAAAAATTTGTTTCAGGCCATTTGACTAAATGCGCCTTCGTTTGTTCGGGCCTTACCTGCACCCACATAAGAACCCCCTCTTTTATATTAAGCTCAAACTTTTTTTTAAAATATGAATTCAAATCTTTTTCGACGCTTACTGCCCACCCATTTTGAACGTATCTACAGATCTTTCCCAAAGCTTTGTTCCACCTTGTTTCATCTTTAATTTCCTGAATACCTACAGGTACAAATTGTTCAACCCAGTTTAAATAGGTATTCAACACTTTCGATTTCTTCTACATGGTTTACCTCCAACGGAAGCCTTGACAAGCCACCCGTCGCAGTATTATACGAACCTTTAACGATTCTATGTATATTCTGATGCTTCAAGCACCAAAACATCGTCTGAAATCAACTCGTCCTTACACCCGTTGCATAATAGTGTACCAACCCCGCAAAAGCTCGTACTTCAGAGATATTACAAGGTTTTCTCAACTCAAGAACAGCTTGTACCTTCGTCGGATCTTTCTTAACCCCTTCCTTACTCACAACATAACCTAAATAGTTTATTTGAGGCTTAAAGAAAACTCACTTTTCTCTGTTCAACTTAAGACCTGACTCTTTTAACCTTTCATAGATTGGCTATATGTTTCTTAAGATCTTTTCCTGTTACAACAACGTCATCTACATGGTATTTTTGCTGTACCCTTGCATCCTTGAAGTGTCTTTTCAACTCCTTTGTGAAAAATTTGACAATCGGCTTTTGTGCCATAAGGTAACCGAAGAACTTGAAAAATGCCATGATGTGTACTCCAAGCGAGTTTCTTTCCTGTTTCTTCGTTGACAAGAATTTGATTATAAGCTGCAGTAAAGTCTAATTTAGTAAAGAGTTCACCTTCTACTGAGGAATTCAAAATATCCCAAACAAGTGGAATCGGGGGTTTAAATCCTCCAAATAGGTTTTAACTGTGACTTTATAATCGGCACACACACGAATTTTTCCATTCGATTTAAGAACTGGTATCAAATGAGTACCCTACTCCAACCTTTGAATTTTCAATAAATCAGCATCATTAACAAGCCTTTTCAACTCCTCGTCCACCCTTGCCATAAATGCAAAAGGTATCTTTCTTGGCTTACAAAACTTTGGTTTGGCATTGCTCTTGAACTGTAGTGATATTATTGCAATCTTATATTTTCCTAGTTTTCCATCAAACAACAAATCATTAAGCAAATCCCAAATACCCCTAGCCAACTTGTCTAAATTTTCTTCAGACTTCATTATGTCTCTACCAATGAGTGGTTTCTAATTGACATTATCTACATCAACGATTTGAAAACAACCCCAAACTTTCATATCTATGAAATCAATTTGTATTTTAATTTTTCCCACCGGCCGGCACCAAACCTCTACCATCATAATTACGCAAACAAATGTGGGCATCTTCCAACTTCTCTTCAATATTCAATCTCTTTAAGCAACATAACGCCAACACCGAAGCCCCAGCACCTGAATCTAGCTCTACTAACATCAGAATATTCTTTAAACTTAATTTAATTATAATACGATTTACTTTAACATTATCGCAGTTACTTAAATTAAATAGCTCAATTTCATTAACGTTTTTTTGTAAATAATTAATTTTATATTTTGGACTTTTGCATTCAACTTCTATAGTCCCTTGTTTTAATAATTTCTACAAATACATTTTTTATACTTGCAAGATTTGGATGAATGTCCTGCTTTACCGCATGCGAAACACACCCTGCTGTCTTTCTCTGTTACCATCTGCTGCTCCTGTCTTCCAATTGATTTGTATTACTCTGCGATTGCTCGCATTGCAATATATCGCCACGCTCCTTACCCGCACCAACCTGCTATTTACCATCTCTCCCTGATTCTGCTTCCAGTCAAAGAATTCGATACGTTTTCTGATGATTGAAGACGTTGTCTCGAATTGGGACCTCAGCTCATCGAATGGAAGCTCCTTTGGTTTCTTGGGGATCACCAACTCTCCTACGATCTTGTATGCTCGATGACTTATTTTTGTCAACATAACCGGCACCCGTCTGGTATCCTCCACGTAATTAGCCAAAGAGTACTGCTCCAATCTATCGTAATATATACTGAGATCATCCTCCAAATTAAATAATGGAACAGAGACCACGTGACCAGTGCTACGCACAATTGTAGTCGTATTTACAGGGATGCTAATATTTTGTGGTGGATCTCCTTCGCGTGTCATTTTTAAATATTAATAATGATTTACATAATTTAACTAATTTTTGTTAAACTTTGTTAAAACGATAATGGCTAGTACTAATCATGGTTTCCAATTGTCCTCGTCGCAAATGTAATATATTGAACCAGCCAACGAAAACACGCCGGTTAACCTTTAACAGAATGATTAATTTTATAGATATGATGGTATAGATATATGATGACAGTTTGACATTTAACGAGAGTGTTACCAGATGTACAAATTACTTTAAATACACATGGTAAAAAGCACGTAGAAATCAACTTTTCCAAACCGCGCTTATTCTTCTTGAGAGCCCTTATCGCTGTTGCGTTGTTTGTATTTTTAGGGAGGCTGTGTATATGTATAAGGGAATATATAACATGCTCCCTCAATCTTCTGAGCTGATCCAATATTGGAGAGATCTTTAATTAAATGTCGTTTAGAGCTGCAATATTCTTCTTGGTAGTAGCATAAATGATAGTCGCACCAATTTGCTGTTGTTGTAATTACACTTGTCTCGTCTTTCTCTACTCAGTGCTCCATTTTTTTTCACTTGTTACTAGTTCAATTGCAAGTTTAAGTTTTTTTTCTGTTTCCTAGTGTATGTTGATAGCCGTATGCTGCTAATCTACTCATAAAGCGATATGGATCTGGGTTCAGTAAGCATGTTAGCGCTATTTATATTTATGTATGAAGATATACCTGCGTTTTTGCTCCTCGCCTGGAAAGTCAAATTATTAATCGTTCTCTATTTGGTTCGATACCCCCAGCCTATCAGATGATGCCCAACTGATCTTGTGACATGTACAGCATTTAAACAATGTGGTTCCGATAACTACTATCGCCTAGTTAAAATCGCCTTGTAGAAATCAATAATTTTATGTAAAAAAGTGGGTATAAATGTTCTTTAAATGCTTAAGCCTTGTTTCGCTCCAAGATTGGCATCCACAATTGAATTGGGAGACTAAATTATCAATATTTTCAAATTTGTTAATGTATTTTAGGAAAACCCTCATCACACATGAGTTTAGTTACCCGAAGAATATGAATATTTTTCTGGGCCAGTTGAGACTCGAACGCTCCGATGTGGAGACAAATATACAACCATTTGAGCCAAGAACACCCATATCTTTCTTACTCTAACCTTATCGCCTATATCGGGACCCTGCACACTTTCCACAATATAGGTTAGCCCATACAGCAGGTGCAACTATTTAATATTCACCAAATCCATGCCTTTTTCCCGTTCGGCGAAGGATACGCACTGGTGAAGTGTGCAGTAAGGCTCACCTGTAGAGTTGTAAGATATTCGGCTACAGACGTTCTTTTTCATTATTTAGTAAGCTAACACCCGCCGAAACATGATACTTCCACGAGGCATATACGATGTAAATTTTTCCGTCTACTTTAAAAATTATATATTCCTTTTATTTAGAAGAAATGCAAATTGATGGTCTCCAGTGAATAGGATACAATATATTAATAATTTCATCTGAGTGAAATCGTATCGATATCAGGCACAGAATTGTCGTTCAAACTATTGTATTATATGGATTCTACATATATCCAGATATCACAGATCCTACTTGGTGATCCATTGTTAGAATTATTCAATCTTTTAAATTAGCCAACTTTTGAAGTAGTTGAAAAGAAACTGCCAGAAACCAATATTAATTGCAGTAGAGCAGAAGCAGTCCGATCAGAAACCAGAAACAAAAACGGTATCTTTTTAGTGATGTGCTGGTTATCTAATGGAATAATCTCAAAGAAACAGAATTTTCTTACGACGATAGCTGCGAGGATGCTTGCTATACCAATAGTCCTTCTGTGTTTCTAACACTAATAATTTGATTTAGTGATACATAGACACAAGTAGTATTCTGAAAATGTACGACTTAGATAGTAAGAACGTAACACGATTATTTTTAAACATTTGTTCGGCCTATCTTGTAGTTTTCCCTTGTTCTTAAACAAGTCTGGCATAAACAAACTACCTTATGAAAATGTAAGGACGAGAATAAGTCCATGAGACAAAAAACACAATTTACGCACAGCTGTAAGTTCTATGTTTAAGATATCAAGTTAGTTTATGCTCATTAGAATCTTTCCAGACTGCCGACGCATCACATGCAGCGTGGGCAACGATTTGCAAATTGGAAGAAGATTATACTGGTGGTTGTCGGGGAGTGTGGAGCAGGTGTAGTATTATCCTGGATTGCCAAGGCGTGGGCCTGGTATGGGTTGCTGAATCACCCGAACGTTTGGTGGTTGGGGTGAGGCGAATTAATATTGACGGGCAAGCGTGCACGGTAGTTCTTCTCCTCATGGATTTGGGTCGGTTGGCAGTCGGCGGTCTGGAAAGTTTAGTTTTATTGCTTTACTGATGTTTTGTAAATTTTAATTACGTTGTAAATCATTGTTTTCCCAATAATAAAAAATCATAGTTCCTACTTACATATACACCCCTAATTCGTTGACGATAATTTGGGAAATGATTCCTGGGCATATTCTAAGAAAAAATCGTTCTACAGTAAGGGTTTATCTCCAATGTTGACATCATTTATAGAGGATTTAAGAAAAGGCTTACTTTGGTGTAACCTGACCCATGTTAAGGGAAATTGCTAATGATAGAAACCTCGTGTAGGAATTTATTTTTAGAAGAAATACCAGCCTTTATAACGGCGTAAATAAAGTTGATATCTTGTTTGAGTCTTTAGATATCCAATTTCTAAGCCTGTTCTATTTTCATACCCCATGCTAATTTTTGACTTTGAGGCCACTTTTCTACAGAAAATGCCTAATTAACATTACATTTTACAATTTTTATCTTATGAAAGTAACAATAAAAAAAAAAGTCATCATCAAGTTTGCACAAAAAACCATAGAATTTATGATACTTGGGAAAACATGCAGCAGGTAAAAAATGGAATTTATGATTTTTTTCCAACGTTTCTAACAACAGTTGACAATACATACTCGTAAGACTGGTTTTCCACGAATTACTAATTTTCCAATATTTTCTTAAAATTGCATAGCTATTAAAGAGTTTTAAAGCGTGCTCTTTTATTTGACTACCTGTCAAAACTCTCATTTCCTTACCTTGTTCCTTAAAAGTTCTCAGAAGAGTTAGGTTTAGGGTATGAAGGCCTATTTGGAAAATAAACCTTACAGAAATAGTACGAGTATAAAAGATTAGGGAAAAAAATGAATTCATCAGTTTAATTTTTTACGCTAAGGTTACATTCGCTTAGAAACGCTGTTTGAAATAGCAGCATTTACAAACAAAGAATACGCAGACATTATCTACGTTCATGGGCTATGCAATGGAAGTTCAACTAGTTCAACCATGAACTTTATCCTAACCGACGGCTTCCTAATAAAAGAGTATTTATAAACACGTATAGAAGGCTTCTTGAATACTGAATGCTGTTACAACTGAACCATCAAATAGTATCAGACACTTAGCTTTGCCATTCAATGTTTCCAGACATAAAATTTCTAATGTACTGCATGGAGAAAATCTTTATCCATACCACCATACATACACCTGTACAAGGACTGCTTCCCAATGATTTGGAAAAGAGACTTGAGTTTTCTAACTGGTTGTTGGAGCGGAACTTGGATGACAACGAGTTTGTTAGCAGAATTCTTTGGATGGACGAATCTAAATTTACAAGAGATGGGATCACAAATTTTCAAAACCTTTATACGTGGGCTGCGGACAATCCACATACAATGAGACATGATTTATGTCAATACAAATTCAGCGTCAATATGTGGGCAGGTGTACTTGGAAACTAGTTAATCGGCCCCTTCAAACTACCACCTAGGCTGAATTCTACAAACTACAATATCTGGAGTTTTTCCGAAATGATTTACCAGAATTATTGGAGGACATTTCACTGATTCAACTAGCCTCATCATATGTTCAACAGGACCGTACTCCAGCCCACTCTTATAGTAAGGTTAAGAATTGGCTAGGTGAAGAGTACGGTAACCGTTGGATCGGAAGAAATGGATCAGTTCACTGGCCCGTAAGATCTCCTGACCTCACAGTGTTTGATTTTTTTGTATGGGGAAGAATGAAAGAACTTGTTTATTCAACCGAAATAGCAACTTTAATTAATTGGAAGATCGTTTTCTCGAAGCGTCATCAAAAGTGAGGCAGCAGTTAGCATCAATAAACATTCGCAGTGCAATCCAAAAACAGGCTCTAGTATGCATAGAGAACCAATGAGGACACTTTGAACACTTGTTATAACTGTTTTAGTATACACATAAAATAAAAACTACCTAAGACCAAACAACTTTATTTAAACGCCTTTATAAAGGCTAGTATTTCTTCAAAAAAGGGTACACCAAAGTAAGCCTTTTCTTAAATCCTCGATAAATGATGTCAACATTAGAGATGGAC
The DNA here is from genome assembly GCA_963966105.1 of Volucella zonaria. Lineage (NCBI taxonomy): Eukaryota > Metazoa > Arthropoda > Insecta > Diptera > Syrphidae > Volucella > Volucella zonaria. The sequence goes on from OZ014531.1 coordinate 96,776,493, forward strand.
CCTTACTGTAGAACGATTTTTTCTTAGAATATGCCCAGGAATCCTTTCCCAAAAAAAAGTAGGTAAAAAGAACATGTCAAAGCAACAAAACCAGTACAGCAAACTGTTGATATGAAGAAGGAAACTTGTAGTAGAATCACAGTCGTCCTGGGAATAAGCACTGTGCAGTCTGCATAGCCATTCAACTTAGACGATGATAGCCAAAACTTGCGTCCAACTGACCAAACAAAATAATAATAGTGTTTTGAAACAAAACACAGCAATCAAAAAACTTTACAATTTTATTTTATAGTCCAGCCAAGAACGAACGATGTTTGGATCAAAGAGACAGATTATGTTTGTTTGCTTTCGCGAATGCTCATGGTCAGCTCAAAACGATTTGCTCTTTACAGTTTCAAGATACTCGTATGCTGATTACAAAATAATTAATTTATAAGCAGATAAGCGCAATTCCCAAAATTGGTAATGATCATTAGGTACAAGTGTTTAACTTTAAAACAAATATTGGCAAGCTCTACCTGGTACATAATTCAATGTTTCTGGTTTACAACCAATTCTTTCAAAATAAAAAAAATAATTAATCCAAATTCTTTGCGATTATTAATAATAAAGTGATTAAAAGAGCAACTTTAGTTATTATCCTTTTGTTTATACAGTTGATGGTACGAACTGAGACCAGTCGTACATGACCATCTGAGTCAGGATGAATAGCTTCTATGCGACCATGAGACCACTTGGCCAAGGGTAAGTTAGGCTTTTTTATTACTAGATCACCTATCTGAAAGTCTCGAGGTTTTTATTTTGACTTGGGACATTGTTGGAAAGATGCGAGGTAGTCGGTATTCGGTATGGCATCGTTGCCAGCACCCTTGTATCATATTTTGCACCATTTCCTATCTTCCCAGTCTATTAATCAGAATCTTCAGACAACACGGTTCCGGGAATGCGGTATAAGGTCTGCCTGTAAGAAAATGAAATAGTGTTAAAGGATTTAAGTCTGAATCTGAGATATTACAAAGGGGCCTAAAGTTAGGTAAAGCTTCAACTTAGGAAGTAAACATGTCATTTCTTCAAAGGTAAGTATGCTGCTTCCAAATACGCGGCAAAGATGTTTCTTGACACATTTGATGCCGGCTTCCGAAAGCCCTCCAAAGTATATGCTGTGGAGTGGTTATAATTCCCATATGATGCTATCCCTTGCCAATTGCTATCCTCTCACTATGCTCCTTAGTTCGAACCAGCTGAAGCTATTGGAAAAGTACATATCCTTGAAGCTCTTTGGAAATTCGTACCATAATCCGAATGGAGAACACGGCATTTACAACGTTTCGCGATAAATTTTCGGAGAAGGGCCAAAAATGCATCAGTAGATAGGTCACTTACTACTTCTAAGACAAACAGACGAATATATACCTTCTCTAACTTAGATTTCCTACCCCTTGACAAACGAAATGTAATCGGAATGGCGGCGTCGGAGTCGAGAAGTTGGCAGGTTTCCCATAAGCTGCTCTGAGGTTCCTTGGTGCTAACGAAGATATTGCTTGTATTCGAAGACGACTTTTCTTATTAAATTTCTATTACCAACAATCCAAAATTCTTAGCTTATTAAAACGAATAATTGTCTTACCCCTGCATTTAGGAATTTCAAATTGTGGTTTTTTAGGAAGATGATTGGGTGCTTTATATTGAAAGAAACGCTTTTAGCATTAGCGGTTCATCCTTCTACGTGCAGAAGTCCTTTCCCATCGAATGCTGATAACGATGACAGTTGTGAGCGATTCAAAGCATTAGATTTGAAAGCAGTTAGTTCTGAAACTCGTGTTGAATGAAAAGAAGGCAGGTTTACTTAGAATCAATGAGTTCAAATGAAAACGTTTTCCCGCGGTCCAGAAGCGAAGAATATAAGCTACAATTCGAATAAGTCCATTCCATGAAGATATTTTGTTACTCATGTTATTTAAAAAGTGCTCTACTGGGCGCGAGGTATTGACGACTTGTCTTGTCCTCTGATATCTCTTTGAGATCATTCCAGGATTTCCGAAGTGCAGGTGGCTACAAATGTGTTGCATCTTCTAATAGAAGAGCAACAACATTCGAAATGAGGTGATTCTTGTCGATAAATGGCCTATTTATGTAGATGCAGAAAGTCCAGTGGAGGAATAAATGCCCGTCTCAATGGTCAGCTGCATATCCGTTATGCAAGTTATGCCGTATTCGCCATTTATTCTCTTCAAAGTGTATTGCAGAAAATATCAAAGCGAATTGACGATTGTACCTACTTACTATTTTCTTGAAGTTTTCCCTTCAAATTAAATCTAATTATTTCTTTTGTAACAACATAATGCCTCAATAATAAGCTTAAATCACTATTTGAAAGTCTCGGGTTTTTTTCTCTACCATAATTCATGAAACATCGTCTTCAACAGTACAATAGATGGTGAAAGAAAACCCAACGGATCGAATATCTAGGCAACTTCCGATATCAATTTCCTCTTAGTTCAAGACCATGATTGATTCTTTAGAGAAATTTTAAGCCTAAATGTCACACGATATGGATTCCAAACTAACCCAAGTAATTTAGTATAGCTATTTTCAAATCAAAAGGAACAGTGTCAGTAGTCTGAATACCGGTAGGCACCGCCAGCAGTTTGAATTCCATTTCTGAGTTCTAAACCTCCACACCACTAACTCCTCCATTAATCTTACGAGCTCTGAGACCGAATTCGAACATAAAAATCATGAAGAGTTGAATATGAAGTCAACAGAAACTGATCTCTATAATTTACGGCAAGTTGTTTTAAAACTTTCATGAACAAGGCGATGTACCATAAGCCACAATACATAAGCTATAATGTTCATCAGATACATTCACAAACAACACGATGATAGTCTCCATGGCTTACGCCTATTCAAATTTGGCGAAACATCTGGACGATGCTCGCAAAAAACATTCCATTCGAATCTTTATAGGAGCTTTCAAAAACAACCGTTATCTTGTTTGAAGATAAAACATATTGCCACCAGTAGGTTCAATCTCTTCACCCAGTATACGTTCCATGTGACCTAGTTCTAAATAGGTTTTCGTAAAATGATAATACTTATCCGAAGGATTTCATTGCGAGCAAAACGCCCTTCCATCGATGACAGCTGAGCTAATGCTACCGAAAGGGTGTTCCCAAACTTAATCTTCTTCTGTTTCAATGGCAACTTAACTAGGTAGTTATCATCAAGAGTTCTAGAAAAGTTGGCAGTAAAATGCTTATCAGCAATATCCTGATCTTCTAAATACAAGAGAAGGGCTACGAGCAACATTCTTTATTACTCAAAAAAATTTTAGCAGCATATCTAGATCTTCATTAAGGCCAACATGCAATGATACGATTTTGTTGTCAGATAAATTTCCGGTGATTACCGTGTTGCGGTAAAATTTACCACAACAAGCTGGACTCTTTTTCCTTGAAACCTTCGCTTCACTCCTTCGAACCTTTCCCTTTGTAATAGTTATTCGTCCAAAATTCTGAGAGAGTGATGGGCAGCCATGGGCGCATCAGCCATCGGTGCACTTTCTCAGCATCTTGGAAGGACAACATAAATAGGTACGACGGACGGTCAAAAAAAAAAAGTAAAACTCGTGGAAGAACTCCGCAGAGCAGGCGGACGGTTTGCTACAAGAGCGCAAGGAAAGGGCTATAGGTTTTGGTTTTTGTGTAAGGGTCCAACACGAAATAGCCGACCCTTGTCCCAAATGTTGTTTTGTCTCCCCCAATGGGTAGTCTCCAGCCTTAAGTAGAACTAAGGCATCCGCTCCATCCTTCCAGCTCCTAACCCCTTCATCTTTTGACCCGCCTTGTCTGTTATGTCCGTTGTCGCTTTGGAGGAACGTATTTGCGAAAGATACCTGTGGATTCTTCTAATCTCGGACTTCCGCCTTTACGCTTCTCGGAAGTGACAACCAGTAGGTCCACCCGGGAAAGATAGAGCTAGGCGAACGGCCTGGAACACTCTGAACGTATGGTGGACGGCCATATTATTTGGACTATACACCTAGAGCCAGATGGGCGGTCTGGAACCCTCTGTGTAAATGAAACATCTACAACCCGCACACGTTGCCTAGAGCCAGGTGGACTGCCTGCAACTCTCTGCAACACACACCACACAACACACCCATAAAAATAAAAAAAAAAAACAAACACAGCAAACGAAACAGAAGACAGAAACAAAAAAAAAAAAACGAATAACAAATTGTACAATGAAAAATAAAACATAATTAATGTAAAGAGTGGGACGCTATCTGATATTCTCTTTTCTCCCCCTCCAAAATCTGCACGGAAGTCCACCTGGTCCACCTTTCATTAGGGAATTTAATTCGAGAAAAGTTTCCTTCTTCTTCCGTCACTTTTCAAAAGTTTAACCTAAGATCCCTAGATCCTGACTTAGTTCCTCATTCGAAATCGCAAATGAATAGAAAGGAACTTTCTTTGTCACTTCGACTTACTTCAGGGATCAAATTCGGGGAAAGAAGGGGTTATTTGAGCCCAAGACAACTCAGGGGAAATGTTCACTCAGGCCAAAGGAAATGCCCAGAATTCGGAAATTTCCCCGAGGATCTGGGTAGTCAAAGTGGCACACTTGAGTGTATGAAAGAGCGGTCTAGCGGTGCCCCAAGCCATGGTTACACGCTCCAGCTAGGTAGCGGGGCGCTGTACACATATACCAGACATTGGGCCTGCTCACCGAATAGATGTATTGCACGAATGTGTGGGTGAGTGATCAATGGTCTGAGTGGACATAAGTCGAATCAGGGCAGCCACTTCTTGGTTGACCGCAACGCTGTCTAGAGTTTTTTTAAAAAGAAAAAAAAAAACAAAGACAACTAGGTTCAAGTGACAAAGAAAGAAAATTTACACAACAAAACAAAAACAAAACATTTAAGTGAAAAGTCAAAAGAAAAGAGGACAGGATCAGAGAACAACAGGGAGAACTGGGAAGACGAGGAGAGAAGGATACCAAGCAAAGCTAAGTATTGTGTAGTCACAGTGTATAGTGATATCCCGGTAGGCTTTCGCCAACGTGAAAAAAAAAATTATTATTCCGTAATAAAGGCTCCTTTGCCTTTCACGCAACCCGCTAGAAAAAAATTAGTTTCAATCGTTCGGGAAGGCGGACGATAGCGGCCCACTCTTAAACGGTTTCTACTACGGTAGTTTTAATTGCCGCTTTTTTTGTTCTGTAAACCGTTTCTACCGCTCAATTCCTTTGTTCAAAAAGAAAAAGGTCCGATCAATAAAGAACCCATTATAACGTGACTTTCGACTTTTGTTGTGTTTTTCCATCGTTTTAAGGTTTCGCAATCCCTTCCTAAAAAGATTGCGTGGCGCCTACGGACACATTTGTGTATTTATTTCTGTTTTGTTTTTTAACCATAAACCCATCCCCAGCTGAGCAGCCGAAAGTGGAAGCACTCAACCTGCTGCCTGTTGCAAATTTCCCTTTTTTGTTTTTTTTTCGTTGTTGGCGTTGCAGTCCGCTATTACCGAAATACTCGTAACCACCACCTGTGTGGTTCGCGATCACTGAGTTGCTTTTATTTTGAAGTTTGATTCTTGCCGGCAGACCGGCTATTAAATATATTAATAATTAAAATAAATTGCAACAACCGCGGTAAAATAAAATTGCAACAACCGATCCAAAAACTGTATCCTGGACTACAATATTTCCATTGACCATGACGCCAGATACTCCAAACCTTGTCCGCATAAAGTAGAATATCGACGGGCCCGGACTTTTTAAATGCAGTACCGTATATGTAATTTCGAGATTTTCCAACGGTGACCAATCATTAAAATGAAATGCAAGGGATGGTGTTTGGGACGCAATTTCTTCCAAAATATAATGGAAAATGGGTCAGAGAGCGAAAGAAAGATTTTTGAGCTCAGTAGTTACTTCCCTCCATGGGTGGCATAAAACATTAAATATCCAAAGCATCGAAAACATCCAAAATAAACTGAGTGTTACTATGCCGTAAGTAACGCAAGCCGATTGAGGCGAAAAAGCGCTTATAGGGATACGAGCATGTCGACGACGAGGACCTAACCGTTTTATTAACCTTTCAATTATAATCGAGACCTGCGATCAGGTATCAAGAAGAACAATATGTTATATGTCTGAGATTTTCCTGTGAAATCAGTAAGTTTACCAGGACCGGAGTTGAAAATACCACATGAAAGGCCTTAACGTGATTACTCACTAACGATATTATCTTCATTAGAAGTTCAAATGTTACCTTGATACATGTCGAGTTTTACAATCTAAACAACGAGCCCTTATACGACATTTTTCGGGAGTGTGATTGGAACCTAGGCAGTTGGATCACAATCTTGGATCCCTAATAAAGAAACGACGAGACGCGATCGACATTACTAGAAATTGCGAGAATTGAAGGAAAGGATGGTTTCCTTCATACTTAGGGTACGAAGAGCTTACAAGGCTAAACTTTTGTGCTATACATAAGAGTGCGGCCGTGCCTTGTTCATGCGAGTTTCTGGTTCACTTACTGTTAGGCCAGAACATCCTGTTGCAAAATATTTAACAATTCCTTGATCGTAGATTATTCTAGCTGTTTATTTGCCAGCGCACACGCTTTTCGTATTCCTAAGTCTGTCCTATTAAGTAGCTGATGTATAAGCCAAAGAATCCTATTTTCCGATTTAATTGCTTTTAATCCGCTAATCAATTAATTAAAATTGTCCATTAAGTAATGCAAGCGCACACTGTCCGACACCCATAACAAGGTTGTAAGTTAAGCAAGCTTTCAATATATGTATGTTACATGCTCCATGTTAATTCGTAATGATTTAAGATCTTAGCTACATCTTCGCATAAATACCTTAACATTTTTGCAGCCGGTAAATTTTTCTTTCAGTCAATACTTCCAATGAACATATCGTCAGTCTAAGGATCAAGATAAACTTCTGTAGCATGAAAATCAAAAAATTCTTTTTGATCTATGAAATCGATATTTACTCGTAGATCGAGTTAGTAATAATTTGAATGCAATACTTTTTTTGTAATTTTTAGATCCGGAGAGGAAGACGAACTTTGATTTGAAATAAAACGCAGCAATCAAAAAAATGTTTTTTTTATTTCATTACACCAAAAACGAACGATGTTTACCAGATGGTGGTTGTGATTCATTCTGCAACAGATGGCAATATCTAAGCTAAAATGCAACAAAGTCATCATACTGGCCGAGGTATTCAAACTACTGGAAGTGACTATGTGGATAGCATACACCAACTCATTTCTCAGTTCTGGTCAGAAGAGTGTATGCATGAATGGAATCTCGGCTTTGACTTGGCCCACCTACAAGTAAGTAGATCTCCTCAATTGCACCAGCTATAGAGGTATAAGTATCCTCAACATTGCGTACAAAATCTTATCTGCAATATTGTGTGGATGTTCGAAACCCTTTGTCAATAATAGTATGGTTTCAGGTCAGGAAAGTCCACAGTCCACCAAATTTTCACATTCCGGCAGATCCTGGAAAAACTTAAGAAGTCCAAATAGGTACCACCTTATTTTCATCGATGTTAAAACTGCATATCGACACTTGTAGAGACAAGCTACATATATAGAGCCATATCTAGTTTGCACGTCCCTGCCAAACTCATATTATTATATCATACTTGAAAGACATCGTCACCTTAGCAAGCAAGTAAGTGAGAAAGGTAAAGAGCTACGGGAGTAGAGCAACTTTCCAAGGCTGTGACAGCCATTGCTGATTTTTTCCTATTTTCTTTTTGTTACCCAAGCTACAGAACGACATACATCTTAACTTTTAATAAGTCCCCAAATGCAAAGGTCTTGCAGAGTTGCTTTATAATTAAACAACATTTTTTATAAGTAGGTGAGAAATAGTATTCTTTGCAAGGGCTTAATAATCGATCCCTACTAAAAGTATTCCCATCTCCAAATGAGTTGCTGCAATATATGTATTAACAACCTAAAAATGCCCATGAGTTTGTTTTTTCTTAACATGCCACGAAAATAGTCGAACTTCCAAGCGAAAGCAACGCTGAAGGGTAATTGTATATACACCTTTAATTGCCCCCTTTTCCGCAGGCAATCGGGCTTGAAGTATAGAAAATAGAAAAAAAAAACTTAAGAGTATTCCAACACAACCTGTGGCCATTTAGCGTTGACATTTTTGCCCAGCTCGGCTAGAAAAGCATGTAAATGGCTCAAGCCGGACGGTAGCGATTTATCATGCCTTCCAACCAAGGGATAGATATTTTGTACTGCGATTACGATTGATTGTTTTTCTTCTGTTTTTTTTCTAATCCGCAGTCATACGGTCGAGTACTTTCATTTGCACCGTCAACTCAATCAGTTCCACGTCGGAATCTAGCGGCAGAAAAATCCAAATTCTAAAATCCGCGTGTTGCATGCAATTCCTCAATCTGATTCCCAGCCACATACAGAGTTTTGTTGGATTTCCTTGATTTTGGTATTCGTTCACGTGACCGAATGGAATACATATTCGAGAACGAGTACTCATATGTCCTGGTGGTAATGATGGTGTGGATGGATTTAAACTTTCCATGCAATCCAATAGTTGGTCACATGGTTTTGATTTGTGTTTTTTTTTTTTTTTCTTTGGGTGCAAGTCAAGGGATGACTTCACCTGATGTTAATTGAATTTCAGAGTTATGCTGCAGATTCTTCAGACGGATGTTGTCATTCAATTTGAATGGGTGGGAACATGTGTACGGCTATATCCTAATTTAGGACGCAGTTTAATTGCTTTGAAAAAATAATGTCAAACCTTTATAAAGAATTTCCATTTCAAATAGGGAAAGCTTTCTTTCGCAAATGAATGAAAGTCCTCATCTCTTTAAGAAACACACTTCCTGCTGCTATGATGAACTGAGTTAAAGTTGCTTCCTTTGTATCATAGTTTTGATAGTTGTCGGCCTACATTTGAATGAATAGTGCAGCCTAAGGGAAGCCGCATTGCGGACAGTGTGGCACACTGTCAGGCAGATAAAGTATTTCAATTTTGTGATATGATGAGAACATGAAAGGAAAAAGGTGCAGAATAGCATGTCAAATTAATATTAAAGAAAAAGAAAAAAAAATCTTAACTGCCCTTCTACATAGTACTGATTCCGCATACATTGCAAAATTTAATAAAGACACATACTCGTACAATCTCGTGTTTGCAGATTAAAATTTGTAGTATGCAAGCGTAATACAATGACGGGAATATATTTGAATAAGAAGTATAATAGTTCGGTTTGAGTTTAGGTCACATGAAAACAATTTTGTATTATGAGTAGGTATGCTAGCTGGCATTTTTCTTTTGGTTGTTTAATTTTTTTTTAAATATTTTCGGTATTTACATGAACTGAAAACTCCTACCATATTTCGAATTGAGGTCAAACAGTTTCTTCTAAATTGGCTGTTTGTCATAAGAGGTAAATAAAAATGCACTAACGAAGAACGGTTTGTTGCAATAATTCAATTCTTTGAAATAGGAAAAGGATAATCCGGCAACTTTTATGTTTCATGGGAAGTTTGAGCATAGACAAAAGAAAGCAGCATAGTTCACATTACGACTACTAACTACAATATAATTATAATAATAATAATACAGCTTTATTTCATGTAAAAACAGTACAAAATGTTACAATACATTAAACTCAAGATAATATAATTACAAGAGTTCTTACATAAAATCGTTAGGAGCATTCTTTTGTCTGAAGGACAAGAGGCGAACGCACCATTAATTTAAACAATCAAAAGAATAAATGTGTAGATGGGGAATAACAATTGAAGTTAAATATATATGTAGATACGTATAAGGAGATATGAATGATAAAAAATAAAATATAAGGGATAGGAACAAAAAGAACAATTAATCAAATCATTGGATTCAACAGATTTTCTATTACACAATGATTAAAAGAAAAGAGCCATATTCGAATAAAGATTGATTCCTTTCTTTCGCATTTAAGACTAGCTGGCAAGCAATTAAATAAGCGACATGCAGTTACATTACATAATCCGGAAAAAAGTTCTCTAGAGATTTTTGGTACCACAAGAAAATCACGGGTAGTTACTCGTAGTTAGTTACTTTTTGACTTTTTTATTTCATTCAAATTATAACAACTCGTTTATGGAAATACAAAAAAAAAATCTTACTTTACATATGGCATATGGCCGTCTACCAGACTGATATTTTTAAATATAAACAAAAAAAAAAATATATTTATTAAATATGAACTAAGATGGTTACCGTCAATTAAAGAAGCGAGATGTGGTAGGGGAAGCGGAGGATTATTATTTGGCTATCGCAGAAATCTAACCGACACCGTTAACTTCAAACACATAATCAACACTTATGTAATAGAATTCAGACCTTGTCATGAGATGTTTTACATGGTCCATATTTATATAAATTGTAATCATTGGTAAATCGGTTTTGAAAAACTAAGCGAAACCTTACAAGAGCTAGATTCAACAAATTTAATGCTAATTGGGGACTTCAACGGCAGGATTGACATACGAGTATACCAAAACAACTTTTTTAGCTCTCAGTGGCCTATTTTGAACCCTAACCGCAAATCAAAGGATACAAGATAAAAAAGAGGGCCTAATACTAGAACTTGCAGATGATTATGATTGCCACGTACTGAATGGTAGCTGGTTTGGGACATTCTGGAGGCGAGCTTACATTTATAAGAGGCACAGCTAGTTCAGTAATAGACTATTGCTTTATATCGGGTTTGTGGAATAGTGTTGTGAGCGATTTCAGAGTTGGGGCTCAAACCTATTCAGATCACATGCCTTTGGAAGTGTCTATCGTATCTTCTAAAACTCAAACAATAAATGGGACAAAGCAACTACATCTAATCCCAAAACTACACTGGGTTGAAAGAAACAAGAATAAATTTCAAAATAACTTGATAAAGGAGTTAAGGGATTTTCAGGAATCAGGCATACCGGTTGACATCAAGGTTTTAATGCAAATAATCAAAAAAGCTAATCCGAAAAACCAGCATACAAGGATAAAAATTGTTTGTAAGCCGGAGTGGTTTGAGTCGGAGTGTTTAAAAGCAAGGGACCTATCCTTCCAATATTTAAAACTTTTTCGGAACAGCAATTTGCCAATTTTTAGGAAGCTATATGCTGAAGCAAACTTCGAATATAAGAGAATTTGTGTCGCCAAAAAAACGGCTCTTGAGCAACAAATAGTTAATATCATTAATAACACCCGAAATTCAGTCCAATTCTGGAAGGCAATACAATCTGTAAACAAAAATAGAAATGTGATATCGCTAGGCCTTAAAGCACAAAAATTCAACTCTGGTCCAGTATGCAGTACCGCTAATAGAAGATTATTTTCTAGATGCACCCTTCTCGTTTTGTGAAGTTCAAGATATCATTGCGAAGGGTAAAGCAAATAAAGCTCCGGGCGGCGACCGTGTTCCAATAGAATTTTACAAAAATGTCACCGATGAATTCACTCTGCTCCTAACAAACGATTTTAATCGAATTTTCCAAAACTCAGCTGTTCCGGAATGTTTCCAAGAATCAATAATTTTTCCAATCTTTAAAAAAGGAAACTTTGAAGAAGCTTCAAATTACAGGAGCATCTCTTTCCTTAATACTAATGCCAAAATATTCGCTGGAGTTATCGAAAATAGGCTGTCTGAGTGGGCTCGTAGAAAAAACTTTTTGTCAATTTTAGGTTGGTTTCAGGAGAAACTACTCAACAACAGATCATATATTCTCAATATGTATATAACATAGCAAATCATTATATACAGAAAAAGAAAAAACTATACGCGTTTTTTGTTGACTTCCGCGCAGCTTTCGATTCTATTGTACGTGAAACTCTCTTCTATAAGCTATCCGTGATTGGTCAGTCAAACAAAATGATAAACATCATACATCATCATATTCATAAACGACATAACAGAGTTCGTGGGAGGTAGAATCACGTTTGGAGGAGCTAAGATAGCAGCCCTTATGTATGCAGACGACATAGTTTTCTTCTCGGAAACAGTTGACGGTATGTAGCTTATGATGAACAGGCTATGGGATTAATGTCAGCGGTGGAACTTGGAAATCAATCTAACAAAATCGAAGGTTATGATATTCAAAGGGGGTGGTGGCATGCATGCGAAGAGCGAAATGTGGACATTCGACAGACAAGCAGTTGAAGTAGTTCGAGAGGATAAATATCTCGGTATGCTATTTACGTCTAACCTTCGCATGGAAAAACATCTCGAAGCAAGGTTAAAGGAATCTAAAAGAGCAATCTCGGCTGTGTGGAAGCGCTGCTTCAAAAATAAATACATTAAATACAGTGCGAAGTATAAACTTTTCCGAGCTACAGCATCGTCTATCTTTCTATATGGTGCACAGGTCTGTGGATACAATTCTTTCGAACCAGTTGAATAATGTCTTAGATACTTCATCAAAAGAATCTTTTGTCTCCCGCGGACCACCGTAAATTATATGCTGTACCTTGAAACAGGCCTCCCACCATTGATTATGGAAACACTGAATATGAATTTCAATTATATTGTCAAGATCTTCGAAATGAAGATGAAAGATTACCAAAAATTATTCTGAAAAAAGTAATACAATCCTCGAGAGATACAGCAAATGAATGGAGAAATCTGGCTGCCATTTGTAGTTTGGTTCTAAATGTAACACAAAACGAACAACCTTCCCTGCTGAGGAGAAAATGCAACACGCTTCTAGAAAAATTTGGAAATGTCGTCTATGAAAGGTACATATCTGAAGCACGTGCGTCATCTTATAGGTGTTATTATAGCCGTTTGAATTTCGATCTTGTTGATAAAACATAACTCCTCAATTCGAATCAGATAAATAAAATTAATATTATTTTCAAAATACGTGGTGAATTGCTACCCTTGAATTTTATGCCGCATCGCGCAGATCTAGCTTTAGTTTGTACTCTATGCAATCTGAATGAACGTGAAGACATCAAACATTTCATTGCAATCTGCCCAGTTTTGAAGGAGTTTAGGATGAGTCACTTCGGTAAGCAGTATCTTGATGAAGTTGTACTGCTTGATGTTCTTATTGGGAAAACTGGATGGGATACTCTATACTCGTATGTCACGGTTGCGCTAAGATATCGCAAATGCATAATAAATGAAAAAAAAATAGCGTAATTAAATTGTATGTATAATATATCTATAGTACAATTCATTAATGTTTTTCTTTTCTGCCACAATATATATATTTTTTTTATTGTTTATATTTCAAAATGTCAGTCTGGTAGACGGCTATATGCCAAAACCAAAATTACGGGTATTATCGGGTATTAACGCGTAGGTTGTAGTTACCATATGTACAGTCTGGCAGCAGTATACCCGGATTTAAGAAAAAATATTTTAAGGACTTTGAAATGGTTAAAGGAAGAATCTTGAGATTTCTGAACAACTTCATACTTGGGGTTATGCGATTAACCCGGCAAATAATCCGAATATCATGCTTTTGTTTGAGTAGCAACGGTTCAATTTTATTGAAGTTTATGCCACCCCAGCACGATATTCGATATTATAGTTTAGATTTAAATGCACCATTGTAAACTAGTGTTAAAACAAAATGATTACAGTAGAGGCTAAGATGATAAAGTTGTCTCACAACTGTATTGAAATAATGCTTTAAATATGAAGTATGGTCCTTCCAATATATCCTAGAATCCAATATAATACCTAAGTATTTAAAGCTCTCAACAAGTTCTACTATGAAACAGTCATTAGAACAGTTGTCATTTTGATTATAAGTGGACATGTGCTGAACATGGGAACAAACATTAACTAGACGAAATCTTAAACAACAGGCGAGTGATACTGCAAAACCATATCTCTGATACCCATAATGTTAACCCTAGGATGGGCAGCTGTTTATGAGGCGGTAACATAGCCTGCTAGGCCTCAATAGGCCCATATGAATATTTTATGGAAAAGGGATTAGAATAAATAAAAGAAACAGAGTTTGGCTTAGATTTTATATTGTGCTAAGTTAAATATATGATGTACCTATGTATATGTAACGGATATATATATATATATATATATGTGGAAAAAGTATAAAAAATTTAATTATGACAGCACAGGCATTGCATGAAGCCCTTGTTTCTACTTTCCCTTGTGTGAGGCACTTATGTGGCAAAAAATACATTTATGGAATGATTTACGGCGCGATTCACCTTCGGCTCTACAATGAGCACAATCCTTCGGTTCTTTTTTCGATTGCCCAGCAGCAATATATCCAATATATTGTAAAACATAGCTATTGCTTCCACGTTTGCAGGAATATCCGGAAATCATTTAGTACATGGCGTCAACCCCTGTCTTATTGGCATTATAGTCCAAGATTTGATTCGGTTTTAGGAAAGTATTTTCTTGGTCGGTAGCACAGTGTCGACAACACAATGACGGCTTTATTTGGCTTTGGCACGTACGAACACAATGCGTACTTCTCATTGTAGAAATCAAACAATGTCTGATACAACGGACGATTTTTTTAAATTAGCCGGGACGAAACGTTTGTTAGAGCGAACAGTGTCCAAATTGAAGCAAATGCTCGGCCAAAGGCAACGACGTAAAAAAATTATCGCAATAGATAGTGCTACCTGAATTATGATATCTTTGGATCAATGATAATATCACCCGTTCACCTTGATTCACCTCTCACTCTGCATTGGGTAATTTGCCAGTATATATTTTTCCTTTCAAAGGATAATTTGTGCGTGAATCGCTAGCCCACTATACTTTGAAGCCGTATTTGGCTGGTTTTGAGGGTATATACTGGGTGAAGCGTGTATGGTCATGGAAGGGGAACAATTCCTCGTCAACGGTTATGTTGCCACTTGGCGTCTATGCTCTCTCTAAATTCGCGTTCAACGTGGTCCATATGTCGGCGATTCCCGCAGATTTATTGGTTAGTAAGCGCTGTCGGCGTATATCGCTATTATCAAAACGAATGTAACGTAGCAAAATTTTAAAACGTTTTCGAGACATTGTTGCCGTGTAAATGTCGTGATGATAAGGCCCCCCACAATTCCTGGGTGTTGAAGCTAAAGAGGCCAGAAAACAATAACAAACCAATGAGTGCATACAATTCATTTTCATTCGTTGGCTGCCAAACTTTTGGATTTGCTGTTGGATGTGCTTCGCTCCAAGTGCGCTTTATATAGTTTGCTTTTCGATTTGTTTCACGGCAAATGATATCAACCATCCCTGGTGTCACGAACTGTTTGCAAATGGAAATTATGCGCTTGTGGCCTGCCAGTTCGTGGTGGAGCTTTCATCCACATAATTCCATCTTTGCATGAATAAAATTCATCAGACAATTGTTCGGGTACAAAACCAGCCCCCAAAACAGCGTCAAGTTCTTCTTGGAGAAGAACAATCATCTCATCTTCACCAACATCATCATCATGGTAATCAGTTTCCGCCGTTTCCACTTCCAACTCGACCTCAATATCAGACGCATCAGCAGCATGATTATCTGGTGGGTGACCGTGGCTCAAGTTGTAGTGGACTGGCCTCCAAATCGGAAGATTCGGTGATCGAATCCCAGCCTCGCCCGAAAGACATATCATCCATTTTTTCAGTTAACGAAAATCAAGTAAGACGAGTACCTGACTAGAAATAAACATCAAGCCAACTTCCACTAAGAATTTAGTCTCCCCATTAAATGTTGGATGCCACCTATGGAGCGAAATAACCACTGAGCCCAAACATCTTTCTTTCTATATCCCGTTTTCAAAAAAAACTTAACACATGCTGAGGTATTATAAGTATTTTCATACTCACTTGAGTGTTAAGTTATTTAAAAGAAAACAAAAAAAACATAATCTTCATCATCATCAGCAAATTGATCCTCTTCTTCAGTAATATCTTCCGCCAACAATGTCGCTATGGCGTGTTCAGCTAGCCGTTCAGATCTGGTTGCCCGATTCCGAACTATATCCACAGCATCATACAATTCATTTTGTTCTACCATTTTTCACTACACAAGGACCAAGAATCATAAACAAATCATAAAAAATGCCACTAAAATCACAAACAATAAAAATTAGAGCCAAAAGTAATAATTATTACTAAAAGAAACAAAAGAAAATAATTGATCAGTTACAATTTACACAGTTATAATTTTACGAGTATACTCTGAGCAGACACTTCGTACAGTATACACTACAAACGAAATCAAACTCTGCGCCTACTTAGGCCCAGCGGTTGCTTTTCGATATTCACATACGAAAATATTTTCTTTTACGCGAACTGGGCCCGTAGCGCCTCGCATATGGTTTCTTTGTCCTCAGCAACCATCGTCGCAAGGAGTTTTGGTCCTATTTATTTGGAAAAAAGAAAGTTATATATGTTCAAACTTAAATTGGGCCTGATTAGGTCCAGCTGCCCATCCTAGGGTTAAATAGCATAATCTT
Source organism: Volucella zonaria (assembly GCA_963966105.1). Taxonomy (NCBI): domain Eukaryota; kingdom Metazoa; phylum Arthropoda; class Insecta; order Diptera; family Syrphidae; genus Volucella; species Volucella zonaria. Next base: position 96,792,991 of record OZ014531.1, read on the forward strand.
TGTTTTATCACTAATTACTGGCTTATGATATTTATACCATCTACGGATTATTTCTAGATCAAAATTCATATCATAATTCATTCATCAGACATTGAGACGGTTGTAGTTCAGTGTAAAATAGAACAGTATTGTCGGCGAAAGCCTTAATTTTGCCTTTGAAAGATTGAATGAATGGAGAATTTACGAAAATTAAGAATAAAATTGGCCCCAGAATGGACCCTTTAGGAACACCTATATTGACTAGTTTCTGTGAGCTTAAGATACTATCAATTTTTCCCTTTATTTAGGGTTATATAGATAAAAAGCAAACCACACATGTATCGATACTCTGAAGCCTAAATTATATAATTTAGTAAGCAGCATCTTATTATTTGGCGCAGATCTATAAATCTAGAAATTTGAGAATCATTTAAGCTATTTTAGATTTCGCGAAGCATCTAAAATCAAACTGGAAACTGATTTCATCTAGGAAAGAAAGCATTCTAAAATAGTCTTAATACTTTTTTTAAACATCCTAGATAAAAGAGAAATAGGACAGTAATTATTCAAAATAGTAGTATCTCCCTTTTTATGACGTGGAATTACCACTGATGTTTTAAGTGATTCTGGAAAAATTCCTTTCTCGATACTTAGGTCCTATATAAAAGGTAAATCATCGGAAATTAATTATGAAATATTTTTTAGGACATTACTAGAAATGCTAGCAAATGAAGATGAATTAGAAGCTTTAAGCGACCATACACTCGTAACATTATGTTATTCAAGTGGTGTAAAATTTTCAAAGAAAAAACTGTGAATTCACAGATTTTCCTGTTATCATATTGAGAGTTACACTTGGATTATCTCTCTTTAAAACAATATCAACGTTAGGCTTCACTCTATTTAAGGTTTCGTTAACGACTCGCCATGCTTTTTTACCATTGCCCATGTTTTCAGACAGTCTACAACTGAAATAGGTTCGCGAATGCATAGCTGATTTTGTTTCTTATTTTTTTTAGTAAGGAAAATGTTATTATTCTTCATGATTTAGCTAAAATTCCTAATATGAAGTTGTAGCTTGCCCAAAAAAAAAAAAAATCAAATGCAGTAGAAGGATCATCGAAACCGTAGATGTCATCCCAAAATTCAAAAGTTAAAGCTCTAGGTAAAGCAGCAAAATCGATTTTAGAAATATCTATACAACTAGATGGCTTTGATCTGGAGACACTTCAATTAAGCTGAATACTAGTTAAACTGTGGGCAATTATATTCAAATACAATAGTATATCGGTATACTATTAGTGCCTTTTGCGATTTTTGCATTACTTCCTCTCGGCTGCTGAAATGCGTTCTCCGTAGTGGTTTTTTAACTCGATTGAGCAGAAAGAAGTCACAGGGAGCCAAATCAGGTGAATTCGGTGGCTGTTGGATGGTATTGGTTGCATATGTCGTCAAAAAATTACGAATAATGATGGCACTGTGCGACGGTGCGTTATCATGGTGCAAAATCCACGAGTTTTCTGCCCAAAATTCTGGTCTCTTTCGGCGAATTGCTTCACGCAAACGTCTCATAACGCCCAAATAATACCCTTTGCTTACTGTCTGGCCTTCTGGAAAATATTCATGATACACTACACCGTTGTAATCCATGAAAACCGTGAGCATTGCCTTTTTTTGACTGAAAATAACGTGGTTTTTTTGGTCTCGGCTCATGTAGTGAACGCCATTCACTTGACTGATGTAGGGATTGCTTGTCGTACTCATAAACCCACGTCTCGTCTCCAGTAATGATCCTTTTGATGAATGTGGGAACGGATTCAGCCTCACAAATCAGCTCTTTTGCGACTTCAACACGGTCTCTTTTTTGCATGAAATTTAGGTCTTTTGGTACCAACTTTGCTGCTACACAACGGAAACCCAAATCATTAACCAAAATGTCTTGGACGGATCCATAGGCAATGTTCAAGTCCTCCGCTATCTCTCTGATGGTTAATTTGCGGTTATTGACCAACATTTCTTTTACCTCATCAATGTTTTCGTCGGTTTTCGATGTCGATGGTCTGCCACTGCGTTCATCATCTTCGATTGACTCACGACCACTTTTGAACCGCTCGTGCCACTCGTAAACGACCGTTTTCTTTAGAGAATCGTTGCCGAAACACTTTTTCAACATTTCCAACGTTCGCGCACCATTAAATCCGTTTTTTACGCAAAATTTAATACAAGTTCGTTGTTGCAAATTTAAATCCATTTCTAAAATTGTAAAAAAATCGCCAACACACACAGAGATAGATGTACTCTTGGCTACGTAACTTTTGCAAATGTCAAGCTATGACGTTAAGATTTAGAGGGAATGTTAGATGGAATGTCAACAACAGATTTACCAACTTAATAAAAAACCAGAACTCAAATCGGAAGAATGAGAGCGCCACGCGGTGGTTATTCCGGGAACTTTTGGTGGCATATTGTAGATAAATTGATCTACTATACATACGGAGTGAAAGAAAACGAATATTGTTATATAGGAAGGCGCAAAAGTGTCACATACACATCACACCTCAAATTTACATGGGTAGAGAGCCTTGGCAAGGACAAAATTAATTTTATTTTTGGATCGATTCCAATAAATACGATTTCTCAAGTACTTTAAAAGTCCTCCTTATTTGATCAAATCTTTTTATGCTGATACGGTTTTCCAAATTAGGAAACAGAAAATAATCGCGGTGGAAAGTCTGGAGAATATGACGGTTGAGAAAGTAATTTGAAACCCAATTCATTCATTTTTAGCATCATTTTTATGGATTTGAGAGATGGTGCATTGTTTTGATGGATTTTCTTCAGATCTTTATTGGACTTTACCCATAAGTTGAACAAATATTCGTCACTTATTCTCATATTTTTCATGCAAATCAAAAAACTGTAGCCATAAACTTTTCAGTTGATGGAATGATTTTTTCCTTCATCGGCATTGTTTAACTTGGAGCAATAGATTGTTTCAACCATTCCGTAATCCTTGGTGTAAAGTGGTGGATACATGTTTTTTCACAGTTACGAGTATGTTTATCAAAAATTCTTGTGAATCCCGCTAAGGCATCTTTTTTTGTATTATTTATTTTATTTCTATGAATGATAGTGACGAGCAAAAGTGACCAAATATTTTCAATGTTTACAAAAATCGAAAAAAATTTCTTAAGTAACGTCGGCATATTATTTCTAATTATTTGAAATAAAATAAATAAAATTGATTTGTTAACTTCGAAATATACTTCATATAAAAGAACAAGGAAAAAAGGAACAAGAAAGGCAATTTTGGTGGACTTGTTCAATTTTATACATTTGGAGAAATTTCCAAGTTTAATTATTTTGTCCACAACCCCTTTCGTTTAATAGTTCCTGAGCAATTCTATGGCATTCTTTCAACCAAATTATGTAAGTACTGCTGTGGTACTTATTTGTGTCCATTCGTATGTTATTCGGTTCCACAACTTATTAACGTTGGATGGATGATTCCCATACTGCCCCAATCATCTCTTCCTTTGCTTAAGATCGGGACTTTGAGCTGGCCATATAATTTTTTGGAACTCCTGTATTTCAAGCTATTCCTTATCAATTTTGGAGGTGTGTTTAGGGCTACCGTCTTGTTGAAATGTGATTTCTGTCACACTTTAACTAGTTGTTGCTACATATGGTGGCAGATTGCAACGTAAAATGTCTATGTAAATCTCTTTGTTCATAATACCTTACATTTTTACTAATGGTCCAGCTAATTTTCCTGAAAAACACCACCAATCTGGTTAACCTTGGTTTCATCGGATCAGATCACTTTTTTTCGTTGGTTAAGAGTTCAATTTTTATGGGTTTTTGCAAGCCTTAATCTGGCCGCTACGTTTTTTCAGAAAGAAGAGATTTTTTTGGCTTTTATTTTGCGGCTAAACTAATGCTGTGAAGAGCACGATGCTGTCCACTCACCTACGGGCTTTCGATGTTTTGCGCTGCCTGTTTTGGCGTTCTAGAGCTGCAACTTTTATACATATATTGGGTCTACAAGTAAGTTTCCAGCGTTTGTCAGAGATGACGCCACCAGTGGATCCCGGGCAGAAATGTCAGACCCCATGTGTTTTATTTGTAGGTTTTGTATCTGTCAACAACTTTGCAGCGTTATATTTGAGCAGTTCTATCGGTGTCGTACATTTTATCGAGCAAAATCATGGCAAGTTTCCAGTCAAATAAACGTCATTTGCGGGAAGCGCTGCTTTTATTCTTTAATATGAAGAAAAGTGCGGCTGAGGCCTATCGTTTGCTTTCGTAAACTTATGGGGCGGAATGTCTTGGTGAATCGACTTGCCGCGAGTGGTTCAAACGGTTCAAAAGTGGTGATTTTGGAGTTGAAGACAAAGATCGCCCCAGAAAGCCGAAAAGTTTTGAAGACGAGGAATTGGACGCTTTACTGGATGAGGATCCATGTCAGATTCAAGAAGAACTTGCTGCATCATTGGGCGTCACGCAAAAAGCCGTTTCCCTGCGCCTAAAAGCACTGGGATTCATTCAAAAGGTTGGAAACTGGGTGCCGTACGAATTGAAGCCAAGAGACGTCGAACGGCGATTTTGCATGTCCGAAATGTTACTGCAGCGGTATAAAAATAAATCATTTTTGCATAGATGAGAAATGGATTTATTATTATGATAATCCTAAACGCAGAAAATCGTATACAAAGCCCGGCGAGACCGCCCAATCGACGCCGAAATGAAATATTCACGTGAATAAGGTCATGCTCTGCATATGGTGGGATCAAAAGGGTGTCGTATACTACGAACTGCTTCCGAGTGATGAAACCATCAAAGGACTATTATATCGAACCCAACTAATTCGTTTGAAGCGGGCATTAAAAGAAAAACGGCCAGAATATGAGACCAGGCATGAGTCCGTCATTTTTCATCACGACAACGCTCGGCCACATGTTGCGGTTTCGGTGAAAAACTATTTGGAAAGTAGTGGATGGGAAATTCTGCCTCACCCGCCTTACAGTCCAGACTTGGCACCATCTGACATCACTTGTTTCGTTCGATGCAGAACGCTCTTACGGGAATACGCTTCAGCTCAGTAGAGGAAATCAAAAATTGGCTCGATACGTTCTTGGGCTCGAAAGACGAGAAATTTTTTTGGTCCGGAGTTCATAAATTGCCAGAAAGATGGGGGAAAGTTGTAGCTTCCGATGGACGATACTTTGAATAAAGCATTATAACTATGTTTTCATAATAAAACTTCAAATTTTGGAAAAAAACGCTGGAAACTTACTTGTAGACCCAATATATTAATTTATAAGAAATACGAGTAAAATGATGATAATGTAAGATTTAAAGTTGATTAGGTGATTAGGTGATGAAGCGCAACAAGATTTCGATTTCATTATGCTTAATATCCAAAAGCCACAGTTTTACTTTACAGAAAAAGATTCTCAATGTCCCGATAATGATACGAATGTCTACAGGGATGTTAAATAATTTACAAGACACAATTGTGTAAAAGCTTCTCAAATTAGAAGTGCGAAAAGCTGAAATGCAAACCAAGGAACTGGAATTGCTTCGGAGGTTATGGTTATTATTGATGGGGCTCTGTAAATACCCAGCCCTAATAAAAACAATTTTTAAAACCTGAAAATAGTACAAGTGTCTAACTGGCAGAATTCTCAATTTATTAAAAGGGCCTTTAGTGTTGGCTAAGCGCGAAGAAAAGCATATTTTTATGATTACATATTTTTGTGGTACAATTAGTTGCTGGATTTTATTTAAGTGAGTACCACCCCAGCAACTTATACCATATTGTAGTCTAAAATGAAAGATACCAAAGTAAATATTTTTTAAGATTCTTGTAGAAACGCAGTTTTGGAGCCGGTAGAAGCTTCGCAGAGTGGATAGCAAATATTTTTTTAAAATAGAGATGTGATCGTACCAGTTTAGATTTTGGTCAATTATGACACCTAAATATTTATAATTCTTCACTATCTCAATAATACAGCAGTTAGCATTACAGTCGAAACTTTCATTGTATGTGAGACTGCATCCACATTTCAGTAAGCTAGACCTACGGTAACAAGCTGCAAGAAACACATTAGCTTCGTCTTACTGCTTACTATTAACCTATGTTGCGAAAACCATTGTCTTAACAGATGTACATCATGGTTGAATTCAGCATGCAGGTTGAAGAGATTATTTGAGCCATATGCGAAAGCGAAGTCATCAGCAAAAGCCTTCAGCCTACATACAAAAGGAAGACTGAAGACTGAGTTTACATATATTAAGAACAATAATGGACCAAGGACAGAACCTTGTGGAACGCCGAGGTTAATTATCTCAAAACCGCAAACTATGTTTTTACTTTTTGAGTCCTGTTCTTAAGGTAAGATGTAAACCAATCTAAGATAAATCCTCGAAATCCTGCACGGTACAGTTTACCCAAAAGAATTTCGTGATCAACAATGTCAAAAGCTTTGGTTATATCTACGAAGAGACCGGCGCAGGTTTTCTTCTCGTCAAGGCCCTTATAAATATACTGACCAAAATCTAGTAGAGCATCTTCAGTGGAGAGGTTTACTCTAAAACCAAATTGATTTTCGCTAAAAAAGTTATGGTAAGTGAAAAATTTCAAAACTCTATATTTTATAGCTTTTTCAAAAATTTTGGTTATAACTGATAATAAGGTAATCGGTCTATAATTCAATTTATCTTTGCTATTACCCTTTTTGAAGATAGGAATCACATTGGCTAGTTTTAACAATTCAGGGAAGGTTACCAAAAAGATGCTTAAGTTGAATATGTGAGCCAAAGTATCGACCACATTATACGCAATTTTTTTTAGGGGGGAATTAGAAATTGCGTCTTCACCACAAGAATTAGAATTTTTTAGAGAATTGATCGTTTTTAGTTATTCTAAGCCCGAAATGGGATTAAAAACGAAGCTGTTACTAGAAAATGTCCGATCAAAGAGCTGAGACGTTAAACAACCCCCACAAGACATTAAAAAGTCACAAGCGGAAGACTTCTTGGGCACTGAGGCGAAGTATAGTATTCGTTGAACTCATTTGCAACAACTACAGGATCTGTCACGATAACGTTATCTTTTTTGAGTGAAATAGATACGTTATGGTTTTTTGTTTTTCGATTAATTACACAGTTTACTACTTCCCACTCTCTTTTGATGTTTCATTTCTTAATTTCAAAGTATCTGTTTCGATAAATACTGATTTCTTTATTAATTTTTTTTACATAAATGGGTGTAACGATGTTTTAAAACATGATTTAGTGGGTGTTTACAGGTTTTACTAGGCAGTTTGTGTTTCAGTTTGACTTGTTTGAGAAGCGAATTAGTCATCCAGGGTTTAAGTTTAAGTTGAGATTTGTTTTATACTATCGAGAAGCTTGAGCCAACAATGTGGTTTTGTAAAGTTTTCAAGAATGATTCATGTGCCAGAGACGCATTTTCTTCGGAATATGTGTCATTCCAGTTTTCGCTCAAAAGTTTCTTATTTATAAGATTAAAGTTCATTTTTGTGATTCGGTTGGAAGTATTGTTAGAAACCTTTGAGTTCTTTATGTTATTAAAGATTAAGCATGCTTCTTACATTTTGATGCACGATGAAAATAGGATTATTATCATAAGAACTAGGAAAGAAAAAGAGATCATGGCAAATTTTTATGGTTTTAGTGGTAAAGTCGTTGCGTGTATTAATATTTTCAAACATAGAATTAATAAGTATTTAATTTTTTTTTCTAGTTTAACTTTTTTCGCAGCCATGAACAAGCCCCTAGTGTACTAAGTGAAATAATCATTACATCATTAATAAAAATACTATTACTGCTTCCAGCACCAAACACTGAATTATTTAGAGTTTTCTTTGCCGATCGTTTGCCCTTCATAATCCTCTGCTTAGCCTCAGTAGATGAAAGGTGAACACTTAAGATGTTAGATTTTGTCGTATTACCTGAGTTACGTTTTATGTAGCATTTTTCGGTTTCATCAGCAGAGACAGGGACACTCAAAGCGACATCAAAAATTGTTTGTACACTCTCAACTGGGTTAAAAGTATTTACCTCTGGCACACCAACTATCTCAATCACTCTCTCCATTTGTTTCTGTTCCCTTCAGTTCAATTTACTCTACAGCGACGAAACTCTCGATCTCAGTGAGGAATTTTCTTCTTTCAACTGTTGAACCGTATGGAAAAATTCTGCGTTGAGGATTATTGAACTGCTGTCAATGTTCACTGATATTGCACTTTCCCCTGTAGACTGTTTGCTGGTTGACGCCTTAACACTTTTTATCATTCTTGTTGTTGGTGCTCGACTTTGCAGTTGTTTAGTGAGCTGCTTCAACGAGCCCACTGCCTTTTGGTGTTGCTTCTGTTGTATTGAGACAACTACAGCAATGGGTTCAGGTGTTGGTATTTAATGAAGTGATTTCCGTCGTAGAGCTGAGCACTTGATACAGCGATAATTGTTGTTGGTAGTGTTCATATAGTCAATATCGGATTGCAGAATATCGACACGAGCACCATGGAAAAAGCATTTGCAATCAAAGCAATCTATTTTTAAGGGGTCACTTCGATCAATTCTTTCTTTGCAACTTGCACAGTTCATGATTTTAAAATCGAAAAAAAAAAAATTAAAAATTTGTAAATACTTCTCGAGAGCTTAAAAGCAAAAGCGCGCACCCCACGACACTAAAGAAAACACGTCCGTTTTCGTCGAGAACACTGTTTGAATTGATGGATCAGTTGTAAAAGCTTCCAGTAGACTTCCATCAGCCGAAATCCTTCTTACTTGTAGAGCTCCCGCATTCGGTCGTATATTCGAAACTGATCCTGTTTCTCGAAGCCTTCGATACGTACTATATTTATAAATACTCTTTTATTAGGAAGTCATCGGTTAGGATAAAGTTCATAGTATCTTTGTCGCGCTCTTGTTGAACTTCCTCTGCATAGCCCATAAACGTAAATTATGTCTACGTGTTCTGGGTTTGTAAATGCAGACATTTCAAACAGCATTTCCAAGCAACTGCAACCTTCACGCAAAAATTTAACTGATGAATTAATTTTTTTTTTAGTCTTTTATACCATTTTTGTTTGGTAAATTTCCAAAATAGGCTTTCAACCCCAGACTTAACCCTTTCAGAGAACATTTAAGGAGCAGAGTAAGGAAATGAGGGTTTTGACACATAGTCAAATAAACGAGCACATTTTAAAAAAGCGTTATGTTTATTAGGCATTTTCTGGAGAAAAGTGACCTCAAAGTCAAAAATTAGCCTGGGAAAGAAAAATGAAGCAGGCTTAGAATTTCGATATGTCAAGATGATATCAACTTTATTTAAACGCAGTTACAAAGGTCTGTACTTTTTCTTAAAACAAAGCCCTAAACAAATTTTCTACCATTACTATTAACGAACCAATTTCCGTTAATATGGGTCAGGGTACTCCAAAGTAAGCCTTTTCCTAAGTCCTCGATAAATGATGTCAACATTGGAGATAGACCCTTACTGTTGAACAGTTTTTCTTCTTAGAACATACCCAAAAATCATTTCCCAAATTATCATTGATGAATTAGGAGACACCCTGTATAAGAAAGGGCTTTTTATAAAAGCTGAAAAATCAAAAAAAAATTCAAAGATACTGTTATATCAGAGATATCTCCTCCCCCTATACCACAAAAATCACCACGAACCCAAGAACTCTCTTATGTTTAAGTAACAGATAAAAACATCGACGAAACCGTTATCATTTTACAAGAAACCATCCTAAGTAAACAAAACTTTGGATTCCTTTTCAAGCAAACACCATTTATAGAATTATCAAACAATAAGACTATTCATAGAATAAGTTAAAGAACATGTACGAGTATAAATAGGAAGGAAACGTTTTAATAAACAGCAGTTAGAATTATTACCTTCTCCTCTAAGCATTTTTATGTTAACTCTCAAAGGAAAATCTGGGAAGAAAAATTCCTTTTTTCAATAATCCCATGACAAAATTATACATTGAAGAGAAAAATTAACCATTTATGTGTTAAAAAATAGAGCGGAGCAAAATTTAAATTTCATCATGATCGAAATCAAGAAGAACAAGTCTTAGAACATAAGTTAGAACAAGTTTTAAAAACATAAATACCGTAAAGTTCTAATACAATAGATCGTGCTTTCTGCAGGGTGGCTGTTAAACAATTTACAAGATAGAGCGCTGTAGTATTTTCTGAAGTTAGTGGTGCGAAAAGTGGGAATGGGTGGTATATTCCTTCGTAAATTATATCCGTCAAAAATTGGACTCTGCATGTAGCCACATGTTACACAAAAAATCCCTGGTACTCTATAATAAAATATGTGTCTCACTGTAAAAGTTTTCAATAATCCAAAAAGTTATGAAGAATGGGCTAGATGGCTGCACTTGCAGATCTTCCTTATGGCGCACTTTTATAGGACGATCAGTTGCTACAGTTTATCAGTGTAACCACTTCCCCAAGAGCTTGTGCCGTACTGTAGTTTTGAGCGAAAAATAGTAAAATAAATTGTTTTTAAAATATTGCTGGAGCAAAAGTTGTTGAGGCGGTAAAAACATCGAATGGTGACTTTCTCGTCACTTGTGTTGCTTTAAAATCGAAATGTGTTTGAACCAATTTATTTTGCGATCAGTTATTATTCCAAGATATTTGAATTGATCCTCAGTTTCAACTTCAAAACAAGTGTCATAACAATCGGATTTAGTGTTATAGGAATTAGCAGAGCACACAAGCATAAGGTACCTACGGCGCATGGAGCATGAATTCAATATCAGGATATTCTAGTGAACATAGGCTGAAAATCATAAGCTTTATTTTGTTGCTAAGTACTTGCTAGTATTCAGCGAACCAAAATCTTAAAAGATGTATATTATAATTAATATCAGCTACTAAGTTAAAAAGATTGACTGAAGAATATTCAATTCCCAGATCATCAGCAGAGGCTTTAGCTCTCTTGAGTATCGTGGCGAGCGCATCTCATTAAGACATTTTTCTGTAATATAATATTTCTCAAAATGAAGTGCTCTCTTTGTACGGATAAAATCGAAAGAAATTGTACCACCAAAATATCTTGTAGTAATTGCTTGGTTTATTTTCATATCCCTTGCGTTAGTCTTACTATACAAGATGCAGAATACTTCAAATCAAGTGGAAAACATTTTCGTTGCGACAAATAGGGAGTACTTAGGCGCAGGGTAATGGGCATGATTGACCAAATGCCCGACAACAACAACGAGCAGACTAACACCAATGCTGAATCTGATATTCAAAATGATGGGTTCGAGACCGAATACACTCTTCAAATGACTTACTGGAAGCATTAAAAATTAGAGGAGACGAACAATCGTTTCTTAAGATCACTCAACGAACTTCGCACTGAAAATGCGGGGCTGATGGCGTACGTAAATTCACTAGACAGCAGACTCAATTGGCAACAACAACACCATCTTAGTAATTGCATTGACAATTTTGGGGTACCGACTGTCAACGACAAGAGGGCCTCCGCCCAATTATCAAGGCCTCGCCCTTAATGACGTTGTCTAATAAAAAGCGGGGCAGAGTATAATACTGGAATTATCGTAAACATCTTCAGATGACGCCGCCGAGGGTTGCTACGGTTTGACCACTTACAAGGTGCCGGTCATAGGTCTTGTTGGCGGCAGGACCACCGGTAGTCTCTATCAGGACTTAAATCACGGTAGTCAGGAGGCCCCCGGATACAAGTCATTAGATTCCCTGACCTCTCAACCAAGCAGCAAACAATGACTGAGAAGAAGAAGAAGAAGTTTCTGGTAGCAGCGAGAGCGGAAACAGCAGGCGTTTACATCAATGATCAGCTCGCTAAGTATACTCAGGGTCTCCCAATGCAGACGGAAGATGAAAGAAAGCGGAGAAATTATAAATTTGCATGGTAAAGGGTGTCTTTTTTGGAGGTTTAGTTTACGATGAATAGATTAACGCCAGAACAACGCGTGCAAATTGTGCAAACTTATTTTGAAAACCATGCTTCGGTTCGCCAAACTTATCGTGCAATACCTCCATTTTATGGTCGACATGATCTTCCATCTGAGCAAGTTATTCGGAACACGATGAATCGTTTTCGCACCACATACACTCTAGTGGATAATACGCATCACCAAAGACCACAAGCAGTGCGAACAGAATAAGTTATTGCGGTTGTGGAGCGCAGTGTTGAGGAGAATCCGAATGAGTCGCCATCCTGCAGAGCCATTGAAGCTATGCCCATCCACACGGAAAGATTTTGGCTTAATAGCTTATAAGATTCAGCTTGTGCAAGAGTTGAAACCGCGTGACCATTGTACGCGTCATAGGTTCGGTGAATGGGCTGAAGACATGATTCAGCTTAATCCTCATTTTCAACGCAAAATGTTGTTCTCCGATAAGGCCTATTTTTGGTTTTCATTACCAAACTGGATCTGGTACAGTGAGGGAAAACAAATTTTTTATTTTTTTTTTTTGCAAAAAGACTGACGCATACTTTTTCTGGAAGGGTTGAGAGATGTGTGAGAAATTGGCTATGAACTTTTCGTTATGCTACTTTAGAATCTATTTTTCTGATATTCAAGTGTAACCGTTTTTCTATTAAAGACTAATTTTGAATTTTTATTTTGAAAATGATATTCTCAATATTTTTAACTAGTTTGCGATTGTATATTATTTTCTAAGGGTCACCCCACCCATAATTGAAATTAAGTTTCTATAGTAAAGCCCACTGAAGTGGCATTTGTCATTATTTTAGTGACTTTAAGTATATAAAAATAGCAAATGTCACATATATATGTTATGTATATTGTTTCTTAAATTCTCTAATGTAACTACAATGAATTAATGTTAAAAATAAATTTTATATCTATCTATTTATTTTTTCCTTAAGGTAATGCAGGCATGGAATTAATATACATATATTAAAAACAGGATAGGTCGAAGGATAGACCCTTGAGAAACACCAAGACTAAGAGTCCTTGTTATATCCTGTCTTTAAGATAAGAAGCAAATCAGTTATTCCGTGTAAGTCTGCATTATGTAGTTTATATAAAAGAATTCTGTGATCAACCATATCAAATGCTTTGGTTATACCAAAAAAAGACAACCTGTTCTAAAATCAAACTGAATTGGACTAAGAAAATGCATTTTCCCAAGATAGTCCAGTACTCGTTTTTTTAACCGTTTCTTCAAAAACTTTCGAGTTCGAAGACAATAGCGAGATCGGCTATAGCTTTCTTATTACATATGGTGCATATATATATAATCCGGCCCTCTTTTACCCTAAGTTGTCGAGGTGGGATCATCAGTTGCCCCCTTTTTATTTTCTCGTGAAAACCCTGTCTCTCGCTATTTGTTTAACCGAGTCTCAGCTTTCCCCAGCTTCTTTCAGAATTTTTCGACTGTAGTGTTCCATGTGGTTTTGGGTCTTCCTTCTGGACCTGTTTCCCAAATTTTCTTCACTTGTCTAATCTATTCCCTGCGCACTATGAGTATGTGTCCAAACCATCTTAATTTCTTTTCCTCGAATATTAGTTTAGCCGAATTGACATGTAGTTGCTTTCAAACTTCTTCGTTTCTTTTCCTGCTCTTCTCCTGGCTCCTCCATAGCTTGTACATATTTGTTTTTTTTTGTCTTCCTGTGAGTATCTAGTTTTTACCTTCGTGTTGCATGTAAGTACATCGATTTCAAAATTGATATTTTCGTTTCTTGTGTGATATCGTTGTGGTCCAGGAATTGTTTTCTTAACTCTGCGTACAGTCTATTTGCCGCTTTTATCCTCACCATCAATTCGTCTTCCGCATTACCTCTGCTGTTTATAATACTGTCCAGATATTTGTATCTTTGAACCTGCTCAATGACTTCTTCATCCACCATTACTGTTGCTACTCCAGTTTCACTTCTGATCAGCATTGAGCTCTAGTTTCTGCGTTGCTAATGTATCTTTGCTAACCATTACACACACTTTTGCATATTTTTCACCACTATGCCACCCGCGATTGCACGTGCTTGATGATAGATTGGTTGAAGCTATCTATAACTGATTCTGTAGCTGTCCATCCTTTCTTGGAAATGTTTGATGGCATCGTCCATTGTGCAGATAAATAGGAGGGAGCTCAACACACTACCTCATCTCCCTCCTTCAGACGTCTTGAATTTGTCTGATAGCACATTGCATATACTTGTCTATGCTTTTGATGGTTCATATAAGTCCTTCCTTAACTCCTTTCCTTTTAAGACACTCCCACATTTGTCCTCTGCTTATCGAGTCAAAAGCTTTTTTCATGTCTATATAGTAAAGCAGGTAAAGACTTTTTTATTTTTGGCAAATTTTTTTTTCCAGCAGTTGTTGTACCGTGAAACGTGGACACTATGATCTGGTTGGAAACCGCTTTGTATATCTGATAACTGGTTTTCAACTCTTTTGCTTAGCCTGTATTCTAGAATGGTGTCGCATACTTTAAGGGCTGTCGTAAGGAGCATTATCCCCCTATAGTTATCGCACTTTTTTGAATCACCTTTTTTGTACATAAGTAGGATAACTCCATATTTCCAATTCTCTGGAATAATTTCACATTCTTTATAATTTCTAATAGCTTTTCTCCAAGATACTCGTATTTAATAAAATCTGGAACAACCTTATCAATACCCGGAACTTTTGCGAGTGTGATTTTCCTCTGCGCTGTTTCGAGTTCGTCTCTGGTGATAGGGTTTTCCTGGTAATATACTATTGTAATTCATTGTTCAAATTATTTCGATTTCATTTTCTGTTCCCTCATAATCTTCCTTATCTTCCTTGTTCAATAGTTTCTTGAAATATTCTTTCCATATATATATTTACGATTTCGTCTTCGTCTGCCAATACTTTTCCATCTTTCATTTTATTGTTTGCAATTTAAATTCTTCCTCTTTTTTTCTTTCTTTTCTTTCTTTCCTTTTCGTTTGCATCTTTTTCCCAAAATTTTCCCACGCTACTTGTTTTACTTCTAGAACTCTCTTCTTCACCTCTATCCTTTGTAATTTATACGTTTCATATTTTGCATTACTACGGTCATGTATGTAGTCTTTCTATAGCTTTTTCTAAGTATATATTTCTCTTTTGATGCTGTGATCCCATCAAACCGTTCTCTTTTTACTACTGTATCCTTTCCCATGTTCGCATATTTTTTTGGCTACATTCGACATCGAGTCCTTAAATCTTATCCATCCCTTTAATATCAATATTACCATTGTTTATGTATCTCGTAACTTCTTCAATCGCTTTTTGATATTTCCCCCTTATTTCTTCGAATCTAAGTTTCTATATATGTATACTTTTATTTTTTCCATTTCTTTGTTTTTTGGGCCAATTTTCCTTTCCTTCTGCTCTGTCTTCGATTTTTCCTTCATTATATTTTTTAAAAAGTAGGATCACCGGGGAAAACACCCGTCAGACAGCTCAAATTAAAAAGATTAGAAATAGCATCATTTTCACATGAACAGCTTTCAGTATCTCATATCTACTGATTGGTACAAAAAAGAAGCTATTCCTGGCAAAATGTTATCGGCAGAACAAGAAATACGGTGTGCAATTAAATTTGTCGGTGAGCGGTTTTGTCCTACTGCAACAAAGTGATTATTAAATTCATTCGCAACTTCCATGGGTTCAGTAATGAAAGCGTTGCCAGTATTATGAGTCAAGGATAAATGTTGACGTTTGGGATTACGATTAAGTAAGCCATTTATCGCTTTCCACGCATGTTTTAAATTACCTCGAGATTTCCTCATAAGATTAAGGAAGTATTTAATTATCGCGGCAAATACGTATCTCTCTGTTTATTGTTTTGCCCTTATGTATGTTTATAGTGAATTTTTAATCGTAAATTTTGTGGATACCTGTTGAATTTTTGATGCAGTTAATTTTTATGTTTAATTTTATTCAGAAGGGAATAGGCAACCCATACTTTAGGTTTTAGTTTGGAATGCTTTCGCACATATACGTAAGTTGAGGCACTTAGTGTTTTTTTTTAAGATTATAAGAAATACATACATATATCATAAGCCGTAGAAGTATTGTTTTCAGCGAATCCAACTTTCCCAAAGCAATAAATTATTTAACTCCATGAAATTAATTTTTGAAACTGTACTCGTATGTAAGGTTGACTTGATCTCATTTTTCTTATGTTTCAAAACATTAAGTAAAACACCTGTTCAACAGTGGTCCGAAATTCTTAAATCGATGTTAATACCACTACATAAATGTGACGAGGTTGATTGGACACGACCAAGGACATGATCAATACAAGTCCTTCTGATTGGTCTAGTAATATCATTGAGGGAGGTGATTAACCCGTTCTGAACAATAAGATAGGAATCCAGGGAAGGGCTTGACGCCAATAACTTCAGTTTGAAATCACCTAGAGTTACAAGATTAAGCGCTTTCAGGCTCCTCAAAAGATTTGGAAAGTCCACATAAAGAACGTTGAGAAACTGATTATTAAATCAATACATAGAAGGTGAGCTAACAGCTAGTGTGGAAGTTTTCATTAAATTAAGCACACATTTGTTGTAAATATAGTATAGAATTTTTTTGATGAATACAGCTCAGTCTATGGCAATTATGAGTGGAATACAACAGCGTTAATGTGACTACCGTGGCTTCTGTTGGAAACGACCATCCAAAAGTAAAAATTATCGATGACTTTTTGAAGATTAAGTAGGTCAATGGCCGCAATTTCAGTTTGGATGTTATGTTTGAGATCGTGAATTGTCGCCAGGTTATTGGCATAGACCTTAGTCTTCCAATAACCCCACAGGAAGAAGTCGAAAGGTATCAAATCGCATGACTTTGGAGGCAAATCAACTTCTCCTCTAACCGAAATAATGCGATCTTTAAATTTCGTAAGCGATAAATTGATTGATTGATGGCTTGTGTGGGCGGTAGCACCATCCTGTTGAAATCGGAGATCGTCAATACCGAAGCCATTCAATGAGGCTTGTCAACTTGTTGCGGTAACGTTCTCCATTCAATGTAACTATCGCTCCAGCCTCGTCTTCGAAAAAATACGGGCAATGATGCCACCACCCCATAATCCGCATCACATACTTAGTTTTTTGAGGTGCATCGGTTTTTCGTGAATCTCGTATGGGTTTTCCGGTCCTCAAAAATGGTAATTTTGTATATTTACGTACCGGTCCATCCAAAAGTGGGTTTCATCAAAAAAGATCAAATTTGATGACAAATTGTCCTGGCGATCCAACATCCAGTTATCCACACGTCGTAGATGGTCTGGAGAAGGCTTCAATTGTTGTATAACTGAGATTTTATATTTACAAACAAAAGTGAAAAGGATATTGCAGATGATACAAGAGATACTTATCGAAAAACTACAGCAATCTACCTTAATGTCGCATTACAGTTGTGTATACCAAATCGAAAAACATTTATACGTCAATGAATATTTGTGGCCAATGGGATTGATAAGACTACTTAAAACGGTTAACCTTAGAAAACCATTTGTTATCATTCAATTGAAACCACTAGACTTTAAAGATTTCAACAAAGCAAAAAGTTGTTTTGATTACAGAAGTGTTCCATTTACAAGTTTAGCCAATTAGAATACGAAATTCGCACGAGTACGATAACTTTGGTGCCAAAAATTGATAACGGTTTTTTTATAGATTGGTCAAAAACAAGCATTTTTTGCTATGGGGGGGGGGTCTATCTCGCCCCATTTAGGAGGGAGTGGCAATTTTATTAAAAAATGTCTTAAAATGGTTTTTTGTGTTCGATTCAAAATTGATAAAGCATCGACCACAGGAATCCAATTTAGTACTTCATTTCACAATTTTGAAAAAATTTGGTCCAAGCTTAATTTTGAAGAATAGTTTCTGACTTTTGAAACTGTTACAGTACTTTAATGTAAGTGTTGCCGTTGTTTTTTTAATATTTTTTTTTCCAGACATTTTTTAATAAAATTGCCCCTACCTCCTAAAAGGGGCGAGATAGACCCCCCCCTCCGAGAGTAAAAAATGCTTGCTTTTGACCCCTCTTTAAAAAAAATGTTATCAATTTTTGGCGCCAAAGTTATCGTACTCTCACCACGAAATTCAATATTCAAAGGATTATAGCGGTGAAAACGTGATAACCGTTAACATAAAAGCACAGGCAACAAGGATTCGCCAAAGTAAGACTGTGTTACCAGAAGTTCTCGTTTTATCGGACATTGAAACCATTTCAACAAAAAATGTCATATCTAAAGAGAAAGCAAAACATTTAACTTCTATGTTTAAGTACGTGAGTTCGACTGACATAGCATATTACAAAAAATTAGGTATTCAGTGAAAAACGAAGTTTATGTTATATACTTTTTAACACGATTTCTTCCTTTTATTTTTAGACACAAATCCAGTGACTACCAATTAAATAAATATTATTTTATATAATCCTTATTTATTATTAATATATGTATTTCTAGAATTTAAAAAACAGGCACTGTGAATTATATAGCCTAATTGATTTTTTATTAATGAATTATAATCTATAATGTATTCTTTTCCTAGCACTTAAGATATAGGCGCTTTGAATTCTATAGCCTTATTACATTTTTATTTAATATTTAGACAAGAATTTTTATACAAGAACAAAATAAATGCTCAAAATTTTACAGCTGCTTTGAATTTTCAGTATTCTTTATTGTATTATTACAATACATTCCTACAACTTAACTAATAGCTTGCTATTAATTTATTATGAATTAAAATTATAACCTTTTTAATTTTTTATTATTTTTTATTGTTCATACACAGATTTATTAATAAAAAAAGTGAATAGAATATAAAAGATATTTTACTTTAAAAAAAAAATTGTACGTTACAAAGTTCTAAGTGATCAAATTAAGTCTTTACAAAGTCACACAGTTCTATTTTGTACTTAGTACTTTATTGCTCTAAGTTGCAGTTACTTATTGTTGAGCACCAAAGTTCTATTTACATTTTAAAGTTAATTTATTTAGAAAACTATTTAATTTATCGCTAATATTTTGAAACAATTGATTTAATATGAAAAATCAAAACTTTTAATAAAAGCTGTTTTGGGATAAAAAATAACATAACAATATAACAATAAATGTAAGCAGCGTTGAAACATTCAGACTTCGTTTACTCAAAACATACCTTGGGGCTCTAGGGTCCTGATGTTTCTGTGCCACTCCTATTTTCAGTGTTTCAATGGGATTACTATATGATATACCCCATTTTGTTATGCCATACTCTAGTTTTGAGTTAATAAGGCCATATTAAATCACATTCAGAAGTTTTTAAGAACAATAGGGTTATAACAAAAAAAAGTTTCGCGTCGCACATAACAATACTTCTTAGCTCTGCTATATGCATTTTCCAACTCAATATTATATATATTTTAATACAGCTAGATATTTAAAATATTCAACAGATTCTACCGTCAAACAATTATAACAACATGTGACATCTCTACAAAACTTGACTTTATCACAGCTATGAGCGATTAATATTTTTGGACACGCAGCAGATCGAAATATAACATTAATATCAACCAAATTTGCATTCTTAAGGTTGTATATCATGACCTTTGTTTTCTCTCTTACAATGAGCTAATTCTTTGTACACCATTGCTATAAAAACTGTAGGTCCGTCTCTGATTTTATCAGCGAATCGAATAAGGGATTGTTTGAGCAAGTAAAAGACATATAATCGGCCAAAGCTGTGACATTACTGTACAGATTTTGTTAGAAAATGGAGTTTATAAAGATTAGGAATATGAAGGAGCTTACCACCGAATCCTGATCATACTTCATTACTAAAAATTCCATTCAGTTTTACTCTCTGAGATATTTCTGCTAAAAAAGTTAAAAGTTTATTAAAACTACCACATAACTTTAAAATCATATCTTCTGTAGTCTTGCCACACAAAAACCAAACTGTTAATAACAAATAAATTATGTTTGTTTAAAAAAAGACAAAATACGGTCTTTCATATCCTTTTCAGAAAGTTTGGAGTATGTCAGAAGCAATGATATACACCTTGAATAACTGGAACTGCAATAAATTTCAGACTGCTAGAATTTCCAGACAGATAATTTTATTATTTACAAGCTTTTTAAACAATTTGCGTCTCAGTTGTGTTAAAAAATTTTTATCCGCAATGGAATTCAAACGAAAAGCAATCACACGCTTTATATTTGGCTGGAAAACCACAAGTAGCTATCTTTAGAGCCCTTACCTCAGCACCTCA
This sequence comes from Volucella zonaria, assembly GCA_963966105.1. Lineage (NCBI taxonomy): Eukaryota > Metazoa > Arthropoda > Insecta > Diptera > Syrphidae > Volucella > Volucella zonaria. The sequence continues at coordinate 96,813,267 of OZ014531.1, forward strand.
ACGTAAATAAATCATTTGTGTCTCGAACCACAGCTCGTTACCGTGATACTGGCAGAGTTGCAAAACGCCATGGAGGTGGTCATAAAAAAACAGCAACATCGGCAGAAATGGTTCGGAAAGTGAAAGCTCGAATTGAGCGAAATCGGCATCGAAGTGGAAGAAAAATGGCTCGTGAGCTCAACATATCGTTGGAACGGATGCAACACATACTGAAAATGAGCTTGGGCTCAAGCCATTGAAGTTCCAAAAAGCACACGATCTTACACCGCAACAGAAAAAAGTTAGAGTCGAAAGAGCGAACGAGTTGCTACGCTTGCACGAAAGAAATGGAATGACCAAGTTTATAGTACTTGCCTTCGAAAATTTACACCTTCGGATGGCCACCAGAAAGCAGGCAGCACCGATGGTGATGGTTTGGGCCGCCATAACCGCCGATGGTCGCTCTCCGTTCGTATTTTTGGACCGTGGCGTCAAAATTAATGCGATCGTATAGCGTGAAACTGTCCTAGAGGCAGTATTGAAGCCTTGAGCAAACAATCATTTCGGTCGGAGACCGTGGACATTTCAACAAGACTCGGCACCGTCTCACAAAGCGCGCGTCAACCAAGATTGGTTAAAAAACATTGTTCCACACTTCATTTCTTCGACATGATGGATTGCAAATTCTCCGGATGCAAATCCGTTGGATTTCTCTGTCTCGGGTATTTTGAAGCCGAAGGTTGGCACTAAAAAATACCAAAGTTTGGACCACCTCAAACAAGCACTTCGCCAGAAATGGGCCAAAATACCGCAGAGCCACTTGCGCGTAGCGTGCGATGCTTTCTTCAGCCGTCTCAAGGCCATTATTCGCGCCAAAGGTGGACATATTGAAAACTACTGATAAAATTTGAAAATTGATGTATTTTCCAATATTTTTTCCTTTGGCACAATAAAATTTATCACAAAATAAAAAAAATTATAGCATTTTAAAAAGCTGGAATTCGAGTCATTCACCCTGTAGGTCTACATATATTGACTAACTGATTTTCGACAACCTTTTTGTATAAAGGACACACCACAATTAACACTCATATTAAATATATAACACAATACATCAATAATGAAAAAGGCAATACGTTTTATAAGGCGATTAATTACACCATCGGAAGTACAAGAGTTTTTAAGTATTGTTCAGATTTATAATAGCTTATAAAGTTAAAGTGCTGAAAAAGTTTGAAAACAAAACTATTGCATAAATCTGAAAATAATCAGGATATATGAGTATGTAGGCCACAACTGGAGTAGATTTGAGACGGACTTGGTCTGTAATTTGTTGTAATAGAGGCGAAATACTAGGTGGCGCAAATATCATCACCCTGTCGGAAGATGCTATAATTTTTGCAAATGGCAGCAAATGTCAATTCTACTTTGACATTTGTGATACAAAATATACGCGGCAAAATTGTTACGATTTTTTTGCGGAATAATTCGCCAGTAGTGTTGGCGCAGCGTCAATTTCGCCGCAAATTTATCGGTCGTCCGACACCAACCGGGCAAACGCTATAACATTTAGCCGATCGCCTAGAAGATTATGGGACAATACGAGATGCTGCCAAGTCTGGCCGGCCGCGGAGCAACCGTTCTGCAGAGAATATCGCAGCTGTGGATGAAGATGTCGCAGAAGAACCCGGAGTATTGACCAGATGACGAATTTTGGTGTTCCCTTACAAAGTGCAGACAGTGCATCAGCTGTTAGCTGTTGACTGCCACGCACATGCAACCTACGCGCAAGCCATCCTGAATCTCGACCACGAAGGCGACAACTTTTCATCTAAAATCATCATCAGTGACGAGGCCCATTTCCATCTCCGTGGATATGTGAATAAGCAAAATTATCACTTCTGGGGCACCGAAAATCCGCGTATAACCCACGAAGAGCCATTACACCCGCTCAAAGTTACTGCATGGTGTGCTGTTTACGCTGGAGGCGTCATCGGGCCGCGGGCCAAACCACTACTGTGGACGGCGAGCGCTACAGAGCCATGCTCAACTACTTTCTTCTTCCTCATTTGGATGAATTGGGACTGGAGAGCAGGTGGAGCAACGGCGCATACTGCACGAACCACAATCGAAATTCTGAGGGCTGCATTTCCGAGTCGCCTAATCTCTCGTTTTGGCGATTTGCACTGGCCAGCAAGATCGCCTGATTTAACCGTTCTAGACTTCTTTTTGTGGGGTTTTTTGAAGTCGCGAGTTTATGCCAAGAATCCTCAGGCTCAAAGAGAATATCCTATATGCGACTACCTATTGCCGGAAGTTCTGGCAAGACTGATGGAAAATCCCACAAATCGCGGTCGAATGATCATCAATTCTGGCGGCGGCCGCTTAGCCGATATCATTTTCTCAACTTAATGGGAAAAAAATTACGACATCAAATAAACGTAATCCAAAAGCAGGACTAAAGAACATCGGGTGACAACTCTGCGCCGCCTTGTAGTTATTAAAGATACGAGTATTAGATATACCCATGGGGTTACGAATTAGTTTATTGTCCACTTCAATTTCAGTAATGCTTTCACTACTTTTTTCATTGTTTAGAATACTTCTAACAACTTACCATTTCCAAACATCAGTGGCCTCGACTGAATGCTATATCTCCATTTTAATGCCTGGCCGATGCTATTGTAGTATTGCTTTAGATTAGCGTTTTGGGGATTTGTTTTCACATTTTTTACGAATCAAATTGTTTTTTTGTATTAATTTTAATAAATAGTCTCCAACCCAAGGCCTTAATCGTTTAATTTTAGTTCTAATACGTGGCTATTGTGGAATTATCAACATATTCTTTAAGTATTTTTTGGATGAGCATCAGTACACGCTGATGCAGTATGACTTTCTATATATTTCTGCTCCCAAAGCTCATACTGAAGAGCATCAGACAGCTTTAAATAATCCAATTCACGCTTAACTGGAAAGGGGACGTTTTTATTAACATTACTAGCAGATAATTGATCTAATTTGAGGCGTAACATAAAGTGGTCAGTGATTCTGAAATTAAGTACTTCATTTGAATCCTTACTCGAGCAATTTTTGTGAAATCTAACAAAAAGGTGTTATACGAGTTAGCTACTGAAATAACTCAAGTGATTTTAAACCATATGATGACATCAAAAACAAATATTTGTCAGAATCATTGCTATGATTTAATATTCGTAAATCAATATTTACATTTCTTAAAACTATCAGATTCTTTGATTTCACATTTTCCAAAAGTTCATCAAAAATGTTTACGAATGCGCGTATGTCTTATAACATCATGTACTTGTATGTCATACTCGTTAATATTCGTAGAATTTTTATTTCCGACTTTTTTATTTTTTCTCTCTACTGGACGAACGTCTGTCGTACATAACAAATTTTCGAGTGTGAAAGGCAATGTCTTTGTTTTGCAAAATAAGGTAGAGTTTTCGCGCTATACTACATATATAAGCCACCCCACGCTAACTCTATGAGTATGTACGACTTTGCTATCGAAATTTTCTAGGTGGATAATAATAGAGTAAATGTATTTATGTATATGAGGCCTTCCTAATGGATGTCAGGAGTTGGGTTTCTGAGTTCGGAAAAATGGCAACGTTAACATTCGGTCGTAAACCTTTTCCAGTACCCTTATCCAATTATTAAGATTAAGCTGACGGGCTGTTACATCGTTTGCTTACGACGGCACTATCACTGGTTAAAAGAAAGGAAGTCGTTTCAGACTCGTAAGTGTGTTACTTCAAAAGAAAATTTTGCACGATTACAAAAAGAAACTGAATACTGCCTTTGTTTACTCCGAATTTTACTTTTACTATTATTTACTATTGTAGTATTCCCGCTGTACATTTAAGTTTCGTTTTCATTCCATCATACGTGTCGCGTAAAATGGAAACTCTGTCGAATGCTTTTTCCAAGATTCTCCATATTTCTCCAGCATTACCAGTTAACTTTGAATTGCATCATATGTCGACCTGGCTCTCACAAAGCCGCAGTAACTGCAATAGAGTATAATAATATTGCATTCTCGAGTTACTAGAAGTCTCTTGCATGTTATCATAGTATGCGACATTAATTTCAAAGATCGGTAGTTGTTGCAGTTTTTCATATCATAACGACCGCGAGTTATTAAATCCAAGGTGGGTATGGCTATACTTATGATGCCAAAGCATGTGTTAAATTTTTTCGGAAGATGAGACAGAAAAGGAAAGAAAGATGTTTGGGCTCAGTGATTATTTCGCTCCATGGGTGGCATCCAACATTTAATGGGGAGACTAAATTTTTAGAGTAAATTGACTTGATGATGTATTTAGGCAACCATTTTTTTAACGAGATTTTAGTTGCCTGAAAAATCGACTTTCGGCCACGGCTGGTATTGAACCCCGAAGCGTCCGATTTGGAAGCCAATACACTATCACCTAAGCCACAGCCACCCACAATTGTTTCCAATTGTCGACCAAACTTCGGAGGTTGTACGATCTAGACACATTGTACTATCGTGGTTAATTTTTTTGGCAGTTTCTCTGAATTCTATTTCAGTATAATTTGCCACTTGCGCTTCCTGTCTATGGAACGTTATTTTAGCTTAGTGGGTTGATGTGGTACCTGGAGCCGAAGGCACACTATATAGATCTTAGCGCACGTAAATCCGTGTAGATCCAGTTAAATGCCTCGGCAGGGTAATTAGGAGGAAATTGCGGTTTCTAGTTATAGTTTCCGCTTCCTTCCTGCTTTGGTTATCGTTTCATCCTTAAGCGGGTCCAAGCCATCTTGTTGCATCCGCACATCTGAAAAGAGATCTAAATGAAGGAGCAGATAGCTCTGAGAAGTTGTGAAAGTAGTAACTTTTAAAAGCTCATTGTCTCAAATTACTAAAGCTGTGACAGTGGCGCGGAAAGGGGATGGTATTCTCCCGTCCCCACAGTCTCACCAGAAGTCGTCACTGTAAGGCGCAGCTTTATTGAGTGGGTGGCCGTGGCTCAAGTGGTAGTGGACTGGCTTCCAAATCGGAAGGTTCAGTGTTCGAATCCCAGCCTCGCCCGAAAGACATTTCACCCATTTTTTCAGTTAATGAAAATCAAGTAAGATGAATGGTTGACTAGAAATCAACATCAAGCCAACTTCTATTAAGAATTTAGTCTCCCTGAGAGTAATTCTTATCTTATTTGTTCTGAATTTGTTGGGTTCCGGCCATAAATGCATTGAGGTTGCACAGGTCGGGTTTTATTTGTATCGTTTGCTCCGTTTGTATCCTTAGAGCTATGAGTGGAAGTTTGATACTTTGATCTACCAGTTCCCTATCTAGGTAGGGTCCTTTTCGAGCTAGTTGGTCTGCATGTTCGTTGCCTGCCACTGCATTTTGGCCAGAACTCAATCTTACGCTGAACGCAAAGAATCTTAGGTTTTTCACGGCAGCGCTTCACAAGTTTTGATTTAAACTTGACTGCCGCGATGGCCTTAATGGCAGCTTGGCTCTCAATAAATACGGTGGAACATTGTCTTTATTGCCGCAAATCTGGCTGCTTCTGCTACAACCAATATCTCAGCCGGAAAGACACTGCTGTAGTCAGGCAGGCGACGTGAGCATCGGAGATGGTCCCTGCGCTGGTTTCTATCTCCATCTTTGATCCATCCGTGAAGATGAATATGAATATACCATTTATTTCCTGTCACATGCGGCTCTGCTCGGGAAAATACAGGCGAATGGTCTTTCAATGTCATGATGGAGTATTACATAGTCTGTATTTGAGCACAAACCCAGTTCAGTTGTAACAGAGGTGTGACCGTTGGGGTTTGGTTTCCACCCATTAAGCTGATTCAGTCTTATATCACTTTTCGCTGTCGATATTTACATGGATGGATCTAAGGGTAAGATACCAAGCACATTTTCTAGACCTATCGTTGGCGTCGTTCTCATGGAATGAGTTGTGCTAATATATGTACTCCTCTGTTATTTTATCATTACCTTAAGTTTGCTCGTTTTATTTGTGGATTGCCACCATACTAAGCTACCGTACGTTAAGATGAGTCCGACGATAGCAATAGTACGAGTATACCACCTTGATCAAAAAATTCCCGCATCACACCACCGTGTGGCGCTCCCATTTTTCCGATTTGAGTTCTGTTTTTTTTGTTAAGTTGGTAAATCTGTTGTTGACATTACCTCTAAATCTTAGCGTCATAGCTCGACATTTGCAAAAGTTACGTAGCAAAGAGTACATTTATCACTGTGTGTGTTGGCGGTTTTTTACAATTTTAGAAATGGATTTAAATTTGCAACAACGAACTTGTATTCAATTTTGCGTAAAAACGGATTTCATGGTGCGCGAACGTTGGAAATTTTGAAAAAGTGTTTCGGCAACAATTCTCTAAAGACAACAGTCGTTTACCAGTGGCACGAGCGCGAGGTTCAAAAATGGTCGTGAGTCAATCGAAGATGATGAACGCAGTGGCAGACCATCGACATCGAAAACCGACGAAAACATTGATGAGGTAAAAGAAATGTTGGTCAATAACAGCAAATTATCCATCAGAGAGATAGCGGAGGGCTTGAACATTGCCTATGAATCCGTCCAAGATATTTTGGTTAATGATTTGGGTTTCCGCCGTGTAGCAGCAAAGTTGGTGCCAAAAGTCCTCAATTTCATCCAAAAAAAAGAGACTGTGTTGACGTCGCATAAGAGATGATTTGCGAGGCTGAATCCGATCCCACATTCATCAAAACGATCATTACTGGAGACGAGACGTGGGTTTATGAGTACGACATGCAATCCAGACATCAGGCAAGTGAATGGCGTTCACCAAGTGAGGCGAGACCAAAAAAACCACGTCGTTTTCAGTCAAAAAAGAAGGCAATGCTCACGGTTTTCATGGATTACAACGGTGTAGTGCATCATGAATTTTTGCTAGAAGGCCAGACAGTAAACAAAGAGTATTAAGAGTGTTTGGGCGTTATGAGACGTTTGCGTGAAGCAATTCGCCGAAAGAGACCAGAATTGTGGGCAGAAAACTCGTGGATTTTGCACCATGATAACGCACCGTCGCACAGTGCCATCATTATTCGTAATTTTTTGACGACATATGCAACCAATACCATCCAACGCCACCGAATTCACCTGATTTGGCTCCCTGTGACTTCTTTCTGCTCAATCGAGTTAAAAAACCACTACGGGAAAGTGGGAACGCGTTTCAGCAGCCGAGAGGAAGTAATGGAAAAATCGCAGGAAGCACTGATGGACATACCGAAAGCCGAATATTAAAAATGTTTTGAAGATTGGATCAAGCGCTGGCATAAGTGTGTTGCAGTCGATGGGGATTAATTTGAAGGTGACAATATAGATTTAAATGAATAAACTTGTATTTTTAATTTTCTGAATAAATTCCGGAAACTAAAGTGGAAATTGATCAAGGTGGTATACAATACATGGCTTTAGGTCCCCATTTTCTCCAAACTATAAGACGGCAAACAGGCGTAGAAATCGATAGTTGCTTTCGTATACGTTCTTCGGCATTGAGCTTCTAACTGAGCTTACGTTGGAAGTTAATACGACACCTAGGTGTATTGTGTAATGTATTGAAGGAGGGTCAAATTTTGGACCCTTTTATGTATGAATTAAACAAGCTCTGGTTTTTTGTGGGTTTATTTCCAGCCCTCAGAGCTTGGCTCATTCAACGAGGATTCTAAGAGCATAGCTTACAATTTCAGTGGTCGTGGAGAGCAACTTGCCGACATCAATTAGAAGAACATCATCCGCGTACGCAGTGGCTTTTATTCCCTCCCTGTTTAGATACAGAAGTATTTTGATAACAACTAGGGCCCACAGAGGAGGTGATATCACTACTCCTTGAGGGGTGCCTCTTAAAGTAGTGACCTCTAATACAGTGTTGCCTACTGCTGCATTGGTGTTGCTGTTGTGGAGCATATAGGTTATCAGGTACGTTATTGCCGGATTCATTTTAGCATTTTCTAAGCTTCAACTTATAGCGAGAACGTTGACATTGGTGAGGGCCCCTTTATTTTAAAGGAAGACGCAAAAATCCTTCGCCATCTCCTCCCTGGTATAACAAAGAACTTCGTACACTTCGTAATAAGAGAAGCTGGTTGTGGCACCAATACGTTAAATCTGGTTCTGACTTTGACCAACAAAACTACCTCCTAGCTTACAATCACTTCTCCCTACTTGTTGAATATCGTTACCAAAGATATCTCAGCCAAATGCAAACTACCATCATCTCAGACCCTAAAAAATTCTATCAATTTATTAACACAAAAAAAAAATCCAATTGCCTTCCATCAACTCTCAAATTTTCTAATATGTCTTCTGATGATTCAATAACTATCGCTAATTTATTTGCGAACTTCTTTAGTCAATCGTTTTCCGCCCCATCTGATGACCCCGATCCTGAATACTTTTTTTACCTGAACAATTGTTGCCAAATATCTCCCTCGTTAGTGGAAACTACTTCAGCGTGGTTACTAGACAAAATTCATAAACGGAAATACGATGACGTGACAGAGCTTTGGCTTCAACAAGATGGCGCAACATGCCACTCGGCGCACGACACCATCAATTTATTGCGAGAAACATTTGCTGAGCGCATAATTTCGCGTAAGGGATCTGTGAACTGGCCTCCACGATCCTGTGATCTCACACCTTTATATTATTTTCTTTAGGGATGTGCTACTAGTCTATGACGATAAGCCAGAGACGTTGGACGATTTGGAAGTCAACATACGCCGTGTTACTGCTGATATGCGGCCCCAGTTGCTCGATAAAGTTGTCGAAAATTGGATTTTACGATTGCGCTTCATTCGAGCTGGCCATGATGCATATGCCCAACGTTATATTTAATCACTAATGGCATAAAATTATTGAATTGAATGAAGCTAATATCATAGACATTAACGTTAGCCTCAAGTATTTTATTTTATATTGAATTTGTATAACTCTAAAAAAAAAAACACCCTTTATTTCATGCCACCATTTTCAACCCGCATTTTGCAGGTACACATATTAGGAACATCAATTGTCAAATAAGAACCAGGACTGTAATTTTCCCAACAGTTTTGGATGAATTTATCCCATATTTTTCATATTGGGGCAAATTTATCATTACATATTCGAACACGAACAGCTTTATCATCGCATCGTAAGCAGGCTAAAAGAAATTAAGTCATTGTCGAAAGCTATCGGCATCCACTGATGATAACTTGTAATAGTTTTTACTTCGAAGTATAGTTTCTGTAAATTCTATTCCATTATACCAGTTTTTTTCTCAGCAAATTGAGTGGAATATTATTTTTATCATCATCCTTCGAAGAGAAGACTTCGCTGTCAAGTTCATCGGCATTCTCCATCTCAATATTTTCATTAGTTACGCTACTTCAAAAATCTTCTTGAATCTCAACGCCTTCTGAGTCCAACTGATCGTCTTCGCACACCGTAAGAAATTTTCCAATTTCATCACAAACTACAGCGAAACTCATTTTATTATTCTATGGCCAAAAACCAACAGAAAAATACTCTAAAATAAACAGACACACACAAAGAGAAAAAAAACCACACAAAAGTTATCCTTCGTCGGTCGTCCCGACGAACATACCTGTAAAAAAAACGTATTTCCGATGATCGCAGCAAGCATACGTCCCTTCACTGGTAGAAACAAGAGATGAGCTAACATAGATGGCAAACTCTACTAATACTTTTGCAAACCCTTAAACTCTTTACAAATACACTGTAAGTGAATTACCAACGTTTGTCCCAGCCTGTAAACTGCTAGAATTTACTAGAAAGTCAGCAATTTGCACGTAAAGTTCGTTATGTATAGCATGTGTAATATGGATGACGTTTTTGTGTATTGTAAAATGGGAGGCAAATTGGCATTGAAGTTATCACCCAAATGATACGCGCATTTCCCATATTCAGTTCCCTGGTAATGCAATTATGCCAAATAAGCAAAATTGCGTTCACTCCCATTTCCACGTCTATTCCCAAACGATACAAAATGCAAATTCTGAAAATTCTGAGAATTTTGTATTGATTAAACTAAGCATAAGAAAATATTATAAATAGGTGAAAAATCAAGATTCGGTTGTTCAGTTGATCAATCATAAACGGGGTAGTAGTGTCAGGATCATATGAACTGATCGGAAGCGGGTTTTGGATTTCCGATAACTGAAACGTTTGCTACCTATGGTAGTTCATCTATGGATTCGACGAAGGATAACAATGCAAGGTTAAAGAAGGCCTTTCAAAAACTGGAAAACTTTAATTTTTTTTGTTGAAACTACCATCCCTTAAAGTACACTCGCGTAAATAGCAATTTGACTTTATCTGCCTTGACAATGACAAACAGTCAGACCTGTGAGTTCTTACACCAATTGCGTCTTCTTTTCAATTATACAATTCTGAATAACAGAAAAGTCAATACGACAGTGCGATAATGGCATTGAACTACATACTCGTACATAGTCGTATTCATGAGATGATTTTTTCTGCTAGTTTCAAGAAAAAGTTTTCTCACCCCTCCCGTTGTTCGTTTAATAGTTCTTTTTCCAGTTTTCACCTCCCATCAACAATCCGTTTTGCAAAACGAAACATGACACGAAGTTGGCAAGAAGCCAATGCCTTTCCCCAAATCGACGGAATTAGGTAAACAGAAGTTCTTCAATAGTTCATGTTGGAAAAGCAAGGTTCGAACGGATTGTGGTGGGCTAAGATGATAAGGGATTGTGAAGGATTTAACAAAGACTCACATATATTTTAGTCGGACTGCAATTTTGAATACGAATACATTTCCATTTGGCAATGCCTTGTTCGTCGAAAACTTTGAATTCAATTTAAAGTTTTCGAATGATTTAGCTTTATTCGTCTGTTCAAGGAGTTTGTCCTAGGTGGTTGTACATTTGTCTGGGTTAACTCCTTGGTAATAGTGAATCTTGCATGGCAATGGCCATATGGACTAAGATAAACATAAGAATAGCTTCTTCACTTGAAAAGGAATTGAGTAACTTACAAGAATTTCAAACACAGAAATCGAATTTGTTATTTTTGAATTGAAATTGTAAAATAAAAATGTATATTGAATGATCTGGTTCTTGATATTGAATTTTTCCGTGCCAAGTGGGAAATCCTCTAATTGGGTCAGAAATTATTAAAGAAATTTTTACACAAAAATTTACGTTTTCTAGTTACGAGTACTTAAATCGCATTACAGTCCGGGGCGGACCTGGCCTTCAACCAATAAACTTCTATCATTGTACAGTAACTTTGCAGCTAAGTTGTTATATCTCCTCCTCCAAAGCCCACTAACGCCAAATCACTATTAGAATCTTGCGTTCAAAATGACGAAGGAAGTCCTTACCCATCCTTGCTAACGTTTATGCTCCTGCATAAACGTGGAATGAGTTAGGTTTTATATAAACTCAGTTAAGTGTTCGTCGACAAAAGCTTATAAATCAACCGAATTCTTGCTCCAAGAAAAATCATTTATAAAGTATAACTCTTCGTTTGATATCGTCTGACGTGTCTCGTCAACTTTGATGAGTTAGTCAAAGTTACAGCTTTCTATAGTGATGTTTTGTCTGATTTCCAGCTGTTGGGCTCCCGTTCTGGCTAATAGCATATAATTTGTTTTTCCTCATTCACATCTAAGACCAACTTCTGTTTCAATATTTGCAAGCGCGCTAGTGACAGCTAGCTGCGTTTAGCTTTATACTGTCAAACACACTTTTCATCCCTTAAAAGTTTAGGTGAAATTGCTTTCGATTTCATCGGAGTAACGAAAGTTTTTCAGTTATTCATTTGGTGAATTATGGATCTAACCGACCTAAAACCGGAGTGAAATGCCGCTAGCAGATAGTTTACAAATGTTTTCAGGCGTTCCCATAATATGCCAAACGAAATTTTGTACCAATTTTGAGCATTCAATGTTCAGAACTGGATTTCATTGCTTTTTCATTTTTTTGTAGGATTATATTAGGGTTTTTGCGGGCCAAAATTTTGATGGCAAAAGCTTTCTGGAATCCCTTGACCAAAACGGTCCGGATATTTCGGGAATTTAAGTGCTGCCGTTGACTCGTTTAATGTTCATACACTATATGTCTATTCAAGCACATCGACTAATCCTGAAAATCCGCACTTACCTCTAACGTGGAAAATGTTATATAAGAAATTTGCCATACCGAATGTTAATGACACCGTTGTTCCAGTCACGTGATTTCAACCGCCGCGCCGCATCTTTTGCTTCTAAGACTCAGTCATGTCCAACAGGATATTATGGTGTTGATATTTGCTTTTGTGTAACACCCTTGCTATTAGATTGAAAAACCAAGCCGAGGCTACCTTGGCGTGGAGGAGGTTATACGGGTATACACATAATTAATATGTGGTGATAATCATAGCACTGGACATAGCCAGGCATTCAGTGCATACTCTAATGGTACAAAATAAAGCCGTTATTTATATAAATGTAACTGCCTATGGAGTATTTTCTGGCCGTTGGGCTCTCTGTGGCAGAAAATTTATCTTATCTCCAAGGCTTGGAGTTGATTTAAGCTTCAACGGGATTTTCAAGGCACTCATGGAAAGTATCTATATGTTCGCATTAATATATTCTCCTCGTTTTTCAAAAATGACAGAAAAATATTTTACTTGTAAAAGGTTAACGAAGACAGATATTAGAATTAGAAGCGGACCCTCGACTATAGAAACAACTGAGATCGGACCACTTATAATAGGATCGGACGGAATTAGCAAATTATGAAGAACATCCGCATTGGTTGCGACCCGTGACATCGTTCTTGAGGAGCTTTCACGGTACAGTTCTAAAACGTCTTGCGACAGTTAGCCAATAGCAATAGCTAAGTTCTCAATAACGTCAGCACCATGAATAAGTATTTTACGGATGCTCACAGGCATTTTATACCAATTATATTTCCTGACACGTAGTTTGGTTGTGTCTAAGCAATACTTTCTGAATTTGGCTGGGCCAATTTTCAATCCAGATGAAAGAGTTAGCAGTACTATGGCAAAACGTTGCAGTGTTACCATCTTTCGTGTTACCACCTCCTTGTTTTGGAAAATCGACTAATATTCCCAGCTCAGGGTTTTGAAGATGGACTTTTTTATTTTGAACCAGTTTTTTGGCCTCCTCTCCACTTGTTGTTAAGTTTGTACGACAAATGCAAAAATGATTCCATGAATCTTATGTGTGTTTGAAGAGTTTGTAAACCATGTCCGAACGCATTACTATCGTAGGGCCCTTTTTAAACATTTCTCCAATTCATTCATATCCTTTGGAGATGCTTTTCATATGTATGTAGCAAACTGTACTAGCTTTATTTTTGATAATTGCGCTGCAAGTTTTACCGTCAACCATTGTCTTCAACAGCACGTGATATATGTTAATGGTTTTTCCGTTTATAGTTAAACTAGTGGGTTGCAGCATATTTATTTTAGATTCCATTCGATTGAGCTCTGAACTTTCCTTAGCAAATTCAAACCTTACAGGCCAGCAGTATCTTAGTGATGAAGTTCTTGAATTTATCCCTAAATTTGTGCATCCATTTTCAGATTTCTTCTTGTTTTCTAAAGGCACAATGCATGTTAAAAATATGTCTGAATCACTTGCGGCAGGATTTACCTAAAATGTTTGCTTATAGCGGGAGTGTCGCCCACTACCGTCAACTCCCCACTTCCAAGTACATTCAAATCTATCGCCATTAATACTTAACGCTGGCTGTGCTTCTAAAAGACGCTGCACAGTAAAATCCAGTAAGAACTGTAGCTTGATTTTCAATTTCTGTAATCATAATTGATGTAATAGGTCTTTTGTTTGCTTCCAGTATAGAGTCATGGCTAGGGTATATGTTCGCATTTCTTTCTTTAGCATTTTTTTGAAGATTTTTATATTGATGCTTCATTAATTCAGGCACTAGAGCTAAGGCTACTTTAGGTGTACACGGGATTGTTGATTTCGTTATTTGAGGTACTTTAAGTTTCTTCAGACTTTTAGGTGAGCTGACAACAGCTTTTTTTACGACCTCGGCCATAGAACGTTCACCTTCGCTTCTGTTGCAACGGACAGTTCTTCTGAAGATTTATTCATAAGTTCTCGAATTTTTCTTTTTTTAGACTTTAATCCACTTTCTTGAAATGTTTTCTCTGGCCTTCCAAGTTGAGATTTTTGCTTAATTTCTTCTATTTCTATAGGCATTTGAAATTCCTTGCATAGCTAACTCTCTTCTGAACTTAAGAACACATAAAACATACGTTTCTTTGCAATCCACTTTTGAAAAATTAGTGACACAAACCTTTTGGTGTAACTGAAACATTTCTTATGCTAGTCCTCATTTACGTCCAATATAGAAAGTTTTGAATAACTAACTTTAACACTTCATCCGCACAAAATGGACGATTTGAAAAGTGCGTTCTCGCGCATAAATAAAAATATTTTATTTCTTGTAAGTGACGGCCTCTCTGTTGGAAGAGCATTGCTACTTTTATAATGGAAAAAATAAATTTTATGGCGGTTTTTGGCATGTAATGTTTATTGTTAATTAAAGTGAAAGATTGAAACTTAGTAATAAAATTACTTTTGTGATCAGATTATGTCGGAATTTTTTTTAATCGTTCTTTATACAAAAAAAAATTAATTTAGAAATCACTAAATTACTGCATATAGACACCACTTTCACACCTTAATTTTTATAATATACATATATACGAAATTTATTTTTTGTGAATTACTTACAATGAGGGTCGTGCGACATATTTGCTTTTTTGGTTATTCATCTTTAGTCGATGAAAACTGGCAATGCAAATTCTCAACTGGAACACATAATAACAAAGTGATATCAAACTGCATCATTGCGGTGTAAGCACAGTTGCAAATTTTGAGTGTCAGCCTCTTTTGTTGTTTTGAACTAGTTATATGTACGAGTATATTGCTCTCTAAATTAAACGGTAAAAAAGTTTAAAAAAAATATGTTCATTTTTGACTTTTGTCCAGATATTGATGTATGAACGCGCCCACTGATCGTCGATCACAGGAGCTCTACAAGTGCAGAATGTTCAAATTGCTTCGGTAATTACATATTACACTAAATAAGAATAAAATAAGCAAACGAGAAGAACGTAAGAAGGGAAAAATAATCAAGATTTCTTATTATTGTAGAAACTGTCATTCATTACTTTTTTTTTCTAGAGTTTTGAGATACAGATAGTCGCTAGAACTAATAGGATCTTCGTTTGTCTTCGCAGTGGGTGCTGAGCATAGATAACGAAGAACTCAATTCAATTCAGTCTAATTAAATTTATTGACCATTTTATTATATGTACATTAATATAGGCATCTCTTATAGTTTAACGATTACAATTCATATTATAACATGATTTAACAATTAAAATAAGAAGTAAATTACAAATTAATATTAAATTTATGAATGTATCTATTTTAGTAGAGTATACTATATGCAGATGAAAAAGAGGAAAGGTGAAAGGAACGTATAGATAAGAGAGTAAATAGGTAAGAATTTAAGATAAGTGTAAGTGGAGACTACGACAGCTCCTAAGCGAATTATTGGAGGCTGCCAACAAATCACTAACTTCAAGGAGTATTGAATATAGCAACCAGGGACAACAGGCGACTCCTGCCCGAGGTTAAATTTAGAAGGTTTTAAGGATTTTTTTTTTTCGGCAAAATGAAAGTTAATTTTCTTATTACAATTATATGTTATTATTTAGCTATTAAATAATACACACAAGGTTTGTTAAATAAAAAAAAAATATTTTAACGCCATTTTGGTGAGGTAAAGTGGATCTGTTCAAAAAAAAGTAGGCGGCTGGACCCCCTGAAATCAAAATTCCAAAAAGATTGTTATTCAGTAGGGTTGTCATTCTGTCCTGTAGCAGATTTAAAAGATTTGAGTGAAAAATAATCAAATGGTGGCCTTGTAAAAAAACAATTCAATAATCGACTGTTTTTTTTTGGTTTTAAATCGACATAAAAAAAACAAAAGTGGATAAAAAAATCTAATCTTAATATCGGACAGAACCATTCATGTGTAGAGTATTGTGTTAAAATTTTAGTCGAATCGGTCAAATAGTTTTTTTTTAATCATCTGGGCCGACGGATAAAAAGTAGTTTCGGTCGAAAATTTTCATAGTATATTCGCAACTTACTAAGCTTTGAAAATATGCAAAAAAAATAGATTTTTTTGAAGATCGAACATGAGACTACCCCCTTAAATAAAAACTGCAAGCGATGGAATCAATCGGAGAGTTCTTCGCAAACGAGGAAAATTTAGTTTTTCGTATGAATAAAAAGCAGTCTTATTTGTAATGATGTTGTGTGATAAAATACAATTTCTGGCATCAACATAGTGCTTGAGAGTTGTACCCAGTTAGCTCTTAGCACATTATGAATTTGGTGTACAATGCCCACATTTGGTCAGGTGCTCCAAAAACATCTCTGCATCTGCTCGATAGGATTCAAAACTGTGCGATAAAACTCATAGGTGACACTAATATCAGTCAATCAATTGACATCCTCGAACACCGACGTAATGTCTACTGTCTCACTTTGTTTTATCGCTATTTCCACCACCCGTGTTCCATTGAAATCGCCAGTAACATTCCGTTCATTCAAACTTTCAACCGTAACACCCGTCTCGCTTGAACGGCCTTGAACTCATAAAAACCGGTGGTACCCTTAAAAATTCTAATTCTTGTGGAATCGATACCATTTCAAACCGGGTTCTAAAAATTGTTGCGTGCTTTGTATGTGATGTTCTTTCTCACATCTTCAATCAAAGTATTTTCTCTGGGATTTTTCCTGAAGCTCTACCATGTGCTGTCGTCGTCCCCCTTTTTAGAAAAGGTGTTACTGATAACATAAGAAACTATAGGCCAATTTCTCTTCTTCCATCAATCAGAAAAATCTTCTAAAAAGCGATAAAAAACCGAGTTAATAGCTTTTTAAATAAAAATAACTTTTTTAGCTCAGCTCAGTCTGGTTTTCAGAAAGGGAAATCCACGGCAAATGTTCTTTTAGAATTTTGCTCTCAGGTCTTTAGTAACGTAGATAGTAAAAAGGTCTCAGCTGGTCTTTTTATAGATATAACGAAAGCATCCGATATGGTAAACCATAACATCCTGTGGAAAAAGCTGGATTTCGGTGCTTTTTTTTGGATTGGTTCAGGTCTAATTTGAACACAGAACGCAAAGGGTCAAAATTGACGACGTTAGAAGCAGTATCCAGGTTATTGACATGGGCGTACCTCAAGGCTCTGTTCTGGGTCCCATACTCTTTCTTATTTATATTAACTTCCTGTTTTTCTTAGACTTTAAAGGTGTTTTAACTGCGAATGCAGATGATGTAGGCTTTACTTACGGCTCTGAAAGTTCTTTAAACCTAATATCTGAGATAAATTGGGATCTAAATTTACTGAGAATCTGCTAAACATGATTTGATTATAAGTTCCAAAACAAAAGTTATGTTCTTTAATTGCTCATTACAAAAAATGACCGAAGTGTTCCATTATGCACCCGAATGCCAACAGTTTAAGTTCTCTATCAGTTCTATGTGCCCAAGTACCGCAAAGTCTTTCTGTAGCAGCAGTACATGTA
Organism: Volucella zonaria; assembly: GCA_963966105.1. Lineage (NCBI taxonomy): Eukaryota > Metazoa > Arthropoda > Insecta > Diptera > Syrphidae > Volucella > Volucella zonaria. Next base: position 96,830,912 of record OZ014531.1, read on the forward strand.
GTTATAACTGCTTCCAAATTGAGAAAGTCGATAAGATTAGATATTTAGGACTTATTTTCGACTCTAAGTTAAGCTTTGCTAGCCATACAGATAGCTTAAAACAATATTTTCGATCAAATTTTACTATTTGCGCAATGTCTGTTCTTCAAACCTTCTGAAGTCTATTTATTATGGTATTTTCTATTCCAAACTGCATTATGGCATTACTTGTTGGGGCGGTGTTTATTTTAATAAAATTGAACCCCTTCTCATTTTACAAAAATAATCATAAGAAAAATATGCATAAAACTAGTTTTTACCATAGCCCTCCATTATTTCGTGTTTTGAAAATTCCTCCAGTACGACACTTGTACTGTTTTAAAGTTTAGAAAACATTTTTTATTAGATCAGGAAACCTTAGTTGTAGAATTCTTGACAACTTTAATCTGCGCGTTAATCAAATGCATTTCGTCAATGTGCCTGTGTTTAGAACTACTGCCTACCGTAATTTTTATACTGTGTCATCTTGTCGCCTTTTCAATATGCTTCCTCCGTCGCTAAGATCCCTAAGACAGTTGGTTATATTTTTAAGACATCTTAAGTCTTGGGTCTTTGATTTTAGCTACCAAAGTTTTGAATCGTTACTTAATGTTCTATCTTAGTCGTAGCTCTGATTTTCTTTTTTGGTGAATTTTGAATTATAATTATTAGTATTTTAATTGCAAATTATACAAATCACACTTACATATGTAATTTCTTAAAAGGTCGCCCCACACGAACTTTGTAAGTTCTAATTGTAAATTTTACTGATGTGGCATTCGACACTGTTGCTTTTTTAATAGGTTACATTGAATGTCACTATTTTTCTCATCTATTTCTAGTAATTAATTTTTGAAGTAGTAATAAGATATTTATGATTGTTAATATGTATGAATTTCATGAGAATAATAATAAATAATTAAATAAAATAAATAAATAATATATGAATGCTCATCAGTATACCTTCAAGCCCATTTTCGGACGTTGTCTAAAATATCGTGATTCATTCCTAAGCCGTACAACTCGCTTATGGAATGCCGTGCAAATCTCTGTATTTCCTGGTCGTTATAACTTACAAACATTTAAAAACAATGTACATCGGTATGTACTTGTATTTTCTTCCTCCCTAAATTTCTGTTACCCCCGCTGTGTACAAATATTTTAAAGGTCCACAGACCCCTTGAGTGCACGCTCATTATAAAAAAAAAAAAAACCAACGCTATCCGTCAATGTATCTTCCCGAATCATTGAAAGCAATTTGGTACTTGAGATATAATAAGGAATCTACGTTAAAGTATACAACCTCAGCATACATAATTAAAGCTAAAATCACACTTATTACAAGCTTTTTCGTCTAGTGTCGACAGGAAATAAAACTTGCGAAAACATCCATATACGAGTATTTATCTTATAATGTGGTTAGTATGAGAATATCCCGATAAGTTCGATTTCATAACAAAATTGTGGTATACCTTGTTTCAACGGTAGAAATGCAGAAGTAGAATTACAGATTATAACTTTTTGAAATCTGTCAGAAAGAAAGCTCATAAAAAGCCGCACAGTACTTTAACCAAAATCAAAGTAAAGGCTTAATTTCCTGCAAAGAATATTATTATTTACATTGTCAAAAATCAATCGTAATGCATCCTTTGTCGAACTCCTGTCTTATATCCTCCAATATTTAATATTGGCAGAGATCGGACCAGGTTTTTTGGGAACGGATACTATTCGAGTTATTTTCCAGGGTTTAGGGAAAGTAGACTTGATTATTCAGTGGTTAATAACACTCGTATATTTTAAATGGCTTACAATGTACGTCCAAACCAATTTGATAAAGCACAGTGGTACGCCATCTTTACCAGTAGCGTTGATTTAATGGTTAATCGCTACCTGACTGAATTTTGAAACCTCTTTCTGGAGGAAAAAAGATTGAACCAGAACTTTCTGGGAAATTGATATTTATTTATTATTGATATTTATATTCTTGATATTTATTTCCGAGAAAATCATTATTTAAGATATCAAGACCTATTTCATATTTTGCATTGCTTTTATAAGTAGCACTAGAAACGCCGACTTGTTGCTAATAATTCCTAATCGTTCGGTTGGGTAATGAGCTCTGGTGAGATATATAGCTTTGAAACTCCCCTTCAGGTATGGCAATTCCTTAAAAAACAGGGCGCGCAATGAAATGGTATAATTATTGGTACCAGTTGCCAGTTGGTCGATAATAACTTGCAGATCTAACAATCTTAATTGCCAACGAAAAGTTATATTGGGTATATAACTGAACGTTTATTTAAGAAAACCATGTACAATAGTATTATTCAAAGTATTGCCCATCTGAAGCTATGACTTTTTCCCATCTTTCTGGCAATTTGTGGATCCCATCCCAAAAGAACTGCGCCGGCTTGGCAGCCAAGAATGAATCAAACCAATTTTTGATATTCTGCTCTGATGTGAACCGTGTTTCAGTGAGGGCGTTCTGCATCGACCGGAACAAATGGTAGTCCGAAGGGGCAAGGTCTGGACTATAAGGCGGGTGGGGTAAGACTTCGCATCCACTGTTTTCCAAATAGTTCTTAACCGGAATAGCAACGTGGGGACGAGCGTTGTCAAGATGGAAAATTATTGCCTCGTGTCTGGTCGCATATTCCGGGCGTTTTTCGGCCACTGCTCTCTTCAAACGGATTAATTGTGTTCGGTAGCGTTGTCCATTGATGGTTTCACCCGGTTTTAGCAGCTCATAATATGAGGGCGGGTCAATAAGTCCGTGACTTTTGGATTAAAACACAGGTTTTTTGATAAAAAAATAATTTTATTTTTCAACGTAGTCTCAGTTGAGCTCTATACACTTTGTCCAGTGCTTCTCCAATTTTTTTATCCCTTCCAAAAAAAATGATTTGTCGAGGTCCTCAAAATAGGCCTTTGTTTGCGAGATGACTTCATCATTGGAGTCAAATCTTTTTCCACCAAGCCATTTCTTCAGGTTTGGGAACAAGAAGTAGTCGCTCGGAGCCAAATCTGGAGAATAGGGTGGATGAGGGAGCAATTCATAGCCCAATTCATGGATTTTTGCCATGGCAACTGCACATGTGTGCACCCTTGCATTGTCTTGGTGGAAAATAACTTTTTTCTTGGCCAAATGAGGTCGTTTTTTTTTCAAATCGTCATTGAATCGGTCCAATAAGTTGGCATAATATTCCCCATTGATTGTTCTTCCCTTTTGAAGGTAGTCAATGTGGATTATCCCGCGTGCATCCCAAAAAACAGTCGCCATAACTTTATTGGCTGACAAACCCACCTTGACCTTCTTTGGCGCCGATTCACCCTTAGAAACCCACTGTTTTGACTGTTGTTTGTTCTCTGGTGTGTTGTGATGGATCCATGTTTCGTCCACGGTTACAAAACGGCGCAAAAACTCCTCCATATTGCGATTAAACAACGCCAAACCTTCCTGTGAAGTTGTTACACGATTGCGTTTGTGGTCGACTGTGAGCAAACGCGGCACCCATCTAGCGGAAAGCTTTCTCATGCCCAAGTGATCATTCAAAATTAAAACCACTGAGCCATGCGAGATCCCTACGGCTTCCACAATCTCGCGCACTTTCAATCTTCGGTCGGCCAACACCATATCGTTTTTTCGATTGTTTCGGGTGTAGAGACCTCAACTGGGCGTCCAGGACGTTCGGCATCTTCAGTGCTTGTACGGCCACAACGAAATTCAGTAAACCACTTTTTTACCATTGAAATCGATGGTGCAGAGTCCCCAAAGTATTTATCAAGCTAAGCCTTGGTCTCGGTAATGGTTTTTTTTCGCAAGAAATAATGCTTAATAAGCACACGAAATTCACTTTTTTCCATTTTCTCCTCAAATTAGTGAGTAGTCTGATAAAAATAGCTGTCAAACACAAACTAACTGACGCAGCAAGTTTAAATTTTGACAGGAGTCAACTGACAGATGCCTGTTGACAGGAGCAGTGTTGCTGTTTCAGTAAAGAGGTCAGAAATTCAAAAAGTCTTATTGACCCGCCCTCGTACAGCACACCCATCTGATCCCACCAAATACAGAGCATTGGCGCCATGGATATTCGGCTTTGCCGTTGATTTGGCTTTTTGGCCGGGTTTTACATATGAGTTTTTGCGCTTGGGGTTGTCGTAATGGATCTATTTTTCATCACCAGTAACAATCCGATGCAAAAATGACTTCCTTTTGTGGCGTTCCAACAGCATTTCGGACATGCAAAACCGCCTTTCGACGTCTCTCGGCTTGAGTTCATGTGGAACCCAATTTCCTTGCTTTTGAATATATCCAGCTGCTTTTAAAGGTTTTGAAATGACTGCTTGGGTGACACCCAAAGATTCTGCGAGCTCTTCTTGTGTTTGGCAACTATCTTCATAGAGTAATGCTTCCAGTTCTTCATCTTCACACTTTTTTGGCTGCCCAGGACGTTCATCGTCTTCCAAGCCAAAATCACCATTTTTAAATCGTGCAAACCACTTTTGCCACGTTCGCTCAGCTAGTGCATGTTCACCATAAAGTAATGAAGAAGAACTCCGCGCAAAAACACTTTTTCAGGCACAAAGTTCGACATACGAGTATTTGAGTGAAAAAAAATTATTGTTGTTTACGCTTCAAATGAATGACATATACTGAAATGACGTACAATGACAGTAGCTTTCCAACACATATTCCAATGGAATAATAACAATTGAATAATACAAGTTACGCCATCTCTTATCAAACCGCACCCAATAGATAATAATAACTCTCGATATACATAGAATAGATTTTTCTGCGAGGCAACATTTGTTTATGATATTTTTATAGCCATTGTTTTCACAGCTAAGCTGTCATATTGAAGGATACTCGGAAAGAGCCTTCCGAAATGCAATCAAAGAATAAGATTTCAGGGTTTATGGAAAAATTCGCTAATATATGGAAAAATGGAAAACATGCGAAGGCAGTTTTTAGCCCTCTAAAACATCTACCGATTCGGAATCAGAATCCCAAAATGCCAGAAATCAAAGCAACCATTAGATAATACGAGTAGATAGATGAAAGAAATAAAAAGTATAAAACCTAGTTAGTAGCAGTCGATTTTCTGGAATCGAGCATCCATAATTCATATACAGTACCTACTGTGCAAAAAAGTTGGTGAAACCTTTTCCTATAACACTTTTCAAATCTGCAGTACTGGGAGCTAAAAGAGTCGCAATCGCTGTTGAGAATATAGAAATACTACTTCTGCAGCCTTTATAAGGACGATGATGGTGAAAATACCGCTGTTAGGCAGAATGAACCGTTCATCCTAGATGAAGGTGACAAAAATTCCGTCCCTTGACTTAGATTTAACCACCAGCTGGAGATTAACTAATTAGGAGCGTGTACCAGCTAACCTGTAAGATATGGTCGGAGGAAAACATTCTCGAAGTATTGACTGTACGATCCAAAAGAAAATCCTTTTAACTGCGCCAACTACGACAGATCTTGAAACGTTCCAGGAATTTCATCATCTATGTACTTGTGAACTTCAAAGCCACATATGACAGCCTTCTGGTTTTCACATCCCTCCCAAACTAGTCAGGTTGTGCAGATTAACTATGGAGAATTATCGCCGTTCCATCAAGCTAAAAAATGAATTCACCGAGATCTGTAATCTTAATAAAGATGGCCAACAAAAGAGATACGATATTTTTTTAGTCCTCGGAATTGCAGCGTACGTGGAAAACATTGATGTCATTGTATAAATACAGTAAGCCTTCAGTGAAGCCTTTTTGTGAGAATTGAGGCGAAAACAGCCAAAATGGATCTGGTGGTAAACGAGAGCAAAATTAAATTCATGCAGTCATCAGAAAAGGATGGACACCACCGACGGCTTGGCAAAACGTAAATATTGGCAAGAAAGTTAAGGATTTAGTTTACCTGGCTCCAAAGCAACAAGATCAGCGCAAAATTACTATTGCTAATCGCAGCCAATTGAATAACAGAGCCCTCTTTCGTAGGACCGAACTAGCATTTTACATGACCCTTATTATCCCGGTCCCGCTCTTTGTCGCAGGGCTTTGGGCTTTGTGGAAAATGGATGAAAAACCACTTGGGAAAGGGAAAGATACTGGGTGTGTTTATTATACTACAAATTATACGGGCAATACAACGACATCGGTCTCTTCAGGTATGTACATAATCAACATTTGAGATGGCTTGATCATTTTAAGGGGATTGGATTCTACAGCTCCGATCCAAAAAAATTCTTCGAGTCCAACTTCAAGAGGCGGTTCAGCAGAAGACGATTGCATCTTAGGTGTCGCACGCATGCTTGTTGGATGTGATCGAGGTTCACACCGGACTGTAATGCCTCATAAATGAGAAAGTAAGTGACAAATCATGGTTTATAATATAAGCTGTTTTTTTCGGACTACGATCGATTTTAAATTGGAGCCATATATCACAGCGAAAGTTTTGTTAGTCTAAATTGAAAGTAGGTCAATGCCAATTAACCATGGAGACTTTGACGCCGAAGGAACATGTTTAGTGATTAAAAGATTTTATTAAATTGATTCATCAATAATTGTAAGCTACATTATTTTTCTTGGTCGACGTGGAGTGTCTGCAAAATATGAATATCTTTACACAATAAGCGATTAATCGAAGCCTGGATAAAGTCGTTCAGCGCATTTAGAACAAAACGGTGTGGCAGTGAGGGCCAGCAGGAATAAAAGGCCGGAAACTCCGGTTTGTTCATGCTCAACAAAATGGGATTTCGGAAACGTCTATATGGAAAATAATGCAACGCAACCATTATTTGTTTCCGTACAAAATTCAAGTGACACAAGTACCTACTTCAAGAAAATAATAACTAGCGGCGTCGGGATTGGAGTGCAAAAATTCTTCAATTCAATTAATATTCCTCACAAATTGAGTACAGGATAGTCGGATAGTCGGATGAACGACATCTTCATCCTCGTTGTGTTACTTTTTGCTGTGTCATATTTTTTTTCAAAATGAACATGACGAAACCGTATCATACGATGTAACAACAGGTATTTTTGCTTTAAGTTGTTCACTTCCGGAACAAGATGATGCAGAATGTCATTGGCTGTTATGGCTATTAATAATTAACGATATAAATCTCATTTTAACGAATTGTCATCTTTCTATTTTCGCTGATGACATGAGAACTTCCAATGCCATTTCATTGCCTTCTGACTCCCATTGCCTGCAAGATGACTTGAATAAGTTTTCGGTATGGTGCAAGCAAAACTTTTTGGAGCTTAATGTTGACAAATGCCAACCTATAACCTATTCCCGCAAACGTCTACCTCCCCCTCCAAGAAACTACCACTACCCAAGTACGGGATCTAGGAATAATTTGTGACAGAGAATTGAATTTCAACTCACATATTGACAGCATTAAAAATAAAGCTAACTCTGCACTTGGCTTTATCAAACGCTGGTCAAAAGAATTTTTCAACCCTTACGTTACAAACTCCCTACATTACTTTTGTAAGGCCTTTTCTCGAATATTGCAGCCAAGTTTGGTCACCCTATAAATTTATCCATATTCAAAGAATTGAAGCAGTCCAACGCAGGTTTATCCGTTTCGCACTTCGTGGTCTATCTTGGGCCGATCCATATGGATTACTCCCTTATGAAAATGAGCTAAAACTAATTAGCATGCATACCCTAAAAAAAACGTCGCGAAGTTGCTGATGTAGTTTTTATCCTCCAGTTACTGACTGGAAACATCGACTGCCCGAGAATAACACAAAATATTTTATTCACTCCCAATCCCCGTAATCTAAGATCTGTCCCACTCTTCCTGATCCGAACTCACTGCACCACCTGTGGTCACTTTAAACCCATATCTAGAATGTTGCGTATAACGAACAACTACGCCGAAGTCTTTAACCTAAATAGCAGCAAACACAAAATAAAAAAGCACTGCTCGATATGCCACTCCCTTAACATCTCCCTCGTCCACCATTTCTACCCGCCCCATTAGGTTAAGAATATCTTTGTTAGTTTTTAAGCCTAGCTTTAAGTTTTCGCTAATTAATAAGCTTAATGAAGTTGTCCGGGGTACACCCAGGCCAATAATAATGTATTGCAAATTGTCAAACAGGCAGGGTGGTTGAGTGCGGCTCCACATATCATATATCGAACTTTACATATCGAATCGGAAGAATCGTATATTTAGTTGGCGATAACTGTGTAACACGGATCCAGAAAAAAATTTTAAAAATTAGTGCGGAATATTTATGAAAGTGAAGAATGCTTCTTAGTACTCTAAAGTCATCACCACTAGGAACAATCTCCGTCGAGCGACAGCAGAAAAATTGTTGGCAAGCCTAGGAAGCAGAGCAAATTTTCCATTACAAATCACACTAAAACCTTTAATCTGGGCACAGGAAAACGTTTCTTGAAATCAAAAGCTAAGGAACAACGTCGTCTTTTCTGATAAGTCTAAGTTTAAGTTGCATATCGGAGATAAAAAATTCTTATAATGAAATGAAGGTCATGAAATGAAGAAAGCAAAAGTGTTATAGTCTGCGGATGTTTTCTTCTGAAGAAGAAAGACGTCAAATGAGCTTTCTGTAGTAAAAGTTAAAATGTAGAGCCTTCGGGAAAATGTACTTTTCAATTAGTATTATATATATATATTAATAAACAAAGTTATTTAATTTTAAATACACTGCTTAAAGTGCTGATTCGATTGGAAAAGTATCGATGTGCTGGACTAACCTGGTTAAAACCAAAACTTAAGTCACTACAATGAAATTCAATTAGAAAACTTTGTTAAACAACACTTGGGACTCGATATCAACTTCAACACAGAAAACCGTGTCAAAAAATGTGAATTGGCAGTAATAATAAGATTTAATATTGTAAAAGCAAAGGAAAATCGAAAGGAATGTTAATATTTAAAAATGTTTCTGTTAAGTCCCGATTCATACTCTGTTTTTGCAGGGTGCTTTGATGTGAAGGTTCTTTCTGTTTTCCATATTCGCCATTCGTCCTAGCAGACAGCTCTCGTTATTAGCAGGGTTTTTCCTTTGTTTGTGATAAAATGAGAAATTTGAGCTATTTAACGGCATATTGGATTTAATTAACACAATAATTTCTGGCATGGATCCAAGAAATTATGACTCAAAAAAGTAATGATTCATTTCTATGAGTTTAGAAAAGAGTGTGGATAAAACCATGGAGGAAAGTACGGGATACAAAAGGCTCATTTTAATTTTTAATGAGAGAATTGATAAACGAAGAAGACTAGTTTTGCAATAATTTAAAAACCAACAATTCAAAATTAAATTTGCGATTTGAAGCGAAAAAAAAACCCTAATATGAGGGATGCACTTAAGCTTGAAGAAAAGTTTAAGCTTCCTTGCAACATGATAATTGTGCAAAAGTAGAAGTTACCATTCAAACACTAATTTCTAAGAAAAAAACCTTACAATTCTTTTTGCATAGGCTCAAAAAAACGTTCACTTTTTATAAAAGCTACCCACGAATAAAGAAAACGCGCAAAATAACGAAAGAACCACCAAGGAAAGTGCAGGAATAGGATAGAACATTGTGGACCTTCCATGTTTCACATTTCCCTCTACTTCTCATCCTTTTTACCTACAAGACAATTTCATGAATTGCCAAGTAAAAACTGAGTAGTATGAATCGGGACTAAGCTAAAAAAAAAACTGAAATTTCGAAGCCATATCCAAGTCCACAATTTTTAAAAATCTGCCCATATTTTCAATCAAATTACACTTTGCGTTCAAAACTTCAAATTAAAAACAAAACGTATTTTGAATAGGTTCATAACCCTTTAAAAGTGTTGCAGCTAACATGTCCATAAAACTTTGTAGTTTGATCAATTCTTCTTACAGAGCATTGTACATATGTATAACTGGTGTTCTAAATACACCAAATACACAAACGGTGCGTCTATTGACCGTAATGAACACACCTGTGAAAAAAGTTCATGAGACTGGCTTGTTGGCGGACAATATTTACTGTTACCGCCGTCGCACGGTACATACCGACAAGAATGTGGCTGCTGTGGCTAAGAATGTTCGACTCAATCGAGGAACATCGACTCGCCATCGATCTCAACAACTCAACATTTCACGCACCACCCCGATGAGGATTTTGCACAAACATCTCCCTTACAATATCCAATTGACTCAGCAATTGTATTCAAACGACCATCCGCTTTTAATTGAACGTTGAATTTGGCCGGAAAACCTTTTTCAAATCGGTGGCTATGTTAATAAACAAAATTGCGGGGATCGGAAAACCCGAACGTGACAACATGACAGTTTGGTGTGGATTTTGAAGTGTTGGCATTATTGGCCCAACGGTGTTGGAAATGGTGAGCGCTGCAGGGCCTTTGTTTTTTTTTTTACTTCGCTATTTCGTCATCGACGGTAGTTACCCCTATATACAGTGGAGAGCAAAAATGAGTACGTGTTTAAAAAAAATGAAATAAAAGATAATAATTTTTGTTATTTCATGACGAACTTCAACAAATTATTTTTATTCTTGAATCTACTATTCATTATCATATAAGTAAAAAATTCTTCAGTGATAATTGTACAAAGTTTAAAAAGTTACTGCACGTTCCCCCCAATTTTTTTAAAACCCCGTTATTCTTGATCAGACCTTGTTTTTTTGTTTATTTTGCTATATTCGTAAAAGTACATTCGGTCCAGACTGAAGATACAGATTTTGATGTTTAACAAAAAAGTTTGTTTTGTTGTGAAAAAAAAGATAAAATAAGGAAAATTCCTACTGAAGAAGAAAATAGCATAGTTTATATGCTTGAGAAGGGCCTTTCTTCAAGGCAGATCGCAAAACGGAAGAGGGTCTGCCGACGCACTGTACTTTTGGTAAAAAAAAAGAAGAAATGGTGATGCGTGCTTAATGGAGCATGTGATAAGGCGAAAAGAATGCAAAACACCAAAGGCAGCAGCAAAATTGTTAAGAAGAATGTCAGCGAGTGAACAGCTAGAAGAGCCTTGTAAAAGATTGATTTAGTAGCAGCCATTAAAGAGAAAAAAAAATCTCTGTCTGACAAAAATGTACAGGCTCGTCTAAAATTCTGTAAAGAACATGTAGAAGATTGGGAGCGAGTAATTTGGTGAGATGTGACAAAAATTAACAAATTATAATCAGATGATAAGGGGTATTATTGGCATTGTGAAAGTCTCCAAAAGTACTAAGTTAAAGAAACCACGAACGGGATGCTTTATCTAGTGAAATACGGGTTCACTGATGGAGATCGAAGATATAATGAAAAAATGGTACTGCGTACCAACTTGCCAGATTACGTGGAGGAATGCGTTTGCGCGACGCCAAACACACTACAGGGATTATCCAAAACTGTCTTGAGGAGCAGTTATTTTAGGGTATTAAGTGGCTAGCCCAAAGTCCCAATTTACTCGTAAATCTGATAGAAAATCAATGAGAAATACTGAAAAGACGACTGGCATCATACGATAGCCCTCCAAAGAATTTGAGTGAATTATATGGGAGCGAGTAGCAGTGGTCAAATATTTCGCATGAACAAATCGAAACACTAGTAGAAAGTATGCCAAAAAGGATGAGGAGCGTTATAAAAAATATGGGATTATGGACCAAGGATTAAAAAGTTGCAGAAAAAACTAGCAGTAAAACGTGCAAATTTGAATAAATTCTTATACATATATCATAGTATTAGTCGTGTATCTGAAGTATTTTTTATTTATTTTTTTAATGAATAGTAAATTTAAGATTATAAATAATTTGTTTTGGTTCGGAACGGAAAAACCTAAAATTATTGTCTTTTTTTTAATTTTCTTCAACCATGTACTCGTTTTTGCTCGCCACTGTATATCTCTGTTTATCATTGTTTCTAGTATACTATGGGACATTTATAACGACTCTTAGCACTTAGTTTTGAAAAGAGTGTAGGATATCTCTATTGCTTCGTTTAGTGCAACCCCAAAGTTGTATACCATACATCCAAACAGGTTGAAGTACTTGTTTGTATGAAAGCAGTTTGTAATACATGTACAATTTGGGATGCCAATTGGTAATACATTTGTCTGAATTTATTTCCAAGCTCGTCGCATTTCTTTTTAATGTGTGACTTCCATTCGAGTTTGGCATCTACTCGTAGTGTCCTTCCTAGATACTGTGCTACGTTTGCATACGTTTGTGCCGAGTTAATGAAAGTGCCAAAATGGGTAGGTTGTTAATTCTTTTGTAAATAAAGTTATGGTCTTGTTGTGAGCAATGCGCCAACTTTACAGTTGGTAACTCGACTGATTTATCTGTTGTTAATATAGCCGTATCGTCTGCGAACGTGGCTACAATAGCGCCTTCTTCTTGCGGTATATCTCGAGTGTTGAGTAAGAACAAGGCCGCATCAAGGACACTTCCGGCAACGATTTCCTTAAATTCAGAGTATCCCGACCCGTGTTTAATACGGAATAGTCTTTTCGCAAGGTAGTATTCTGAAATCTTATATAATTGTTCTGGAAGAATCTGTCTTAACTTAAACATCAGGCCTTCATGCCATACCTCATTTAAGTCTTGAGAGGCTTCCAGAAAAGCGATAGAACATATCTTTTTCTCCTCTAGGATCTACTCTATTTCATTTGTTATTCTATAAAACTGATTAATTGTGGAATGCTTTCTTCTGAAGCCGAGTTGATTGTCAGGAATCAAAGGTCTTTCTTCAATGCGTAGGCGCTTTAGCAAAATTTTTCAAATGCCTTAGATATTATCGGCAAGAGCGGTAATGGTCTGTATGATTTTTTGTTTCCTAGAGGCTTTCCCGGTTTTGGAACCATTATAACCTCAGCGAGATTCCATTGCCTTGGAACGAATAATAATCTTAGTGCGTTTATAATATGCATAAACTTGATCAAAGGTTTCTTAGGTAATTCCTTGAGGATCTGACGGGTTATTAAAACATATGTGTCGCAATCGTACCACCAAGATCATCTATTAGCACTTGTCCGCCAAATGATTTAAACGTTTCTTCCATGTGCTCGGCAAGAAGTCCGCGAGTGGGCACGCCATTGTTTTTTTTTATCGGTCATGATTGCATTTGGGTAGTTTTAATACCTCGCAAGTCTTTCCATAATGAATAATTCGAACTTTTTTCATCAGTCCGGCCTTCAAGATTTGTAGTGATCTCTCGATTTTGGAAATCTTTGATCGCTTTCTTGAGATCGTTACACAGATAGTTTAAAAAAATTTGTGTTGGAGAGCTCGGGATTTATTCCCAATGCACAGCGATCTGTCCACCGGGTTAATCTGTTAAGATTTAGGTGAACGAGTTATTTAATGGTATTATGATGCTTACCTGAGACGGCTATATTAAAGTCATCCGCATAGGGAATCATCCAGCTACCACCCGCTTCCAGGTATATCAGCAGTTTATTAACCACTAAGTTCCAGAGAAGGGGAGAAAGGACACCGCCTTGCAGTGTACCTCTGCTGACACATCTTTTAGCAGAAGTCCCGCCCAGTTTGGAGGTGATTATCCTGCTATCTAGCATAAGAGTGATCAACTCCACTTGTGAGTCATCTACCCGCAGAGTTGACAGCGCAGTCGTGATTGCGGATGTGTTAAGGTTGTTAAAGGCACCCTCTATGTCCAGGTAAGCGACCATTCTGTACTCTCTATATTGTCGGGATCGTTCGATGTGGCTAGTCAATTTATGCTGAGCCATTTCTGCTGACTTTCCTTTACAGTAGGCATGTTGACAGCTGAGCCATTGACAAATGGATTAATTTTAGATCCTATATGGATGTCAGTTAGTCGTTCTAGAGTTTTCGAAAAGAGGGATGATAGACTTAAAGGCCTGAGGCTTTTTCGGTCAACATGACAACATTTTCCGGCTTTGAGGATAAAAGCTGCATTAATTTCTCTTCATAACAAGGGAATGTGGAACATTTCTAGGGAGCTTTTCATGATACTCTCTAGCGTTGGCAGGATAATATCTGAGGAACTTTGTAGCTCAGCAAATGTTATATCATCCGGTCCAGTAGACGCGTATGGTTTGAAGCTATGCAGCGCCCAAAGCTGGTCTCTTGTAAACAGACCATGAATTTCGGTCGCGGCTAAAGTAGTCCTGCTAGGGTTATTACAGGGCGTGAATATGGAGCTACCGGGAAAGTAAGTATGCAGTAGCAAGTTAGGTGATTCATCACAAGAGTGATCGGTTTTCTTCAAACAGCTCGGCATCATAGAATCTGAAGAGAGTATTTTTCTTAGCCGCGATGCCTCATAGGTTTCTGTTATTTTGTCACAGAATGTTTTCCAGGACTGTCGCTTTGCCCTCCTCAGTTTTTTTTTTATATATTTTGAGGCATTTTTTGTCCCAGTCAGTCACTTGTTCTTGTGCTTTTTGTTAAGTTCAAAAGTTTTCTGTAAGCGTTTCTAAGCGGTCCCTGTGCTGATGTCCACCAGTGTGGCTTTTTCTGGCCTCTAGATTGAATAAGAGGGCAAGAAGCAGCCATTGGTTATGTCGATGTCGCTGAGGTTAGGAAGTAAAAATAAATTAAGGCTACTTTTGACTAATATACGAGTACAAGTTGTAATCTTACCTTTGTCTCTTGTACAGAGAGGAGAGTATACAGGTGTCCCAAGTCCACGAATGATGCCTTCGACGATCCATGGTTCCTGTATTAGGATGATGTCATCTGGGTTTTTACAAAAATGCAGAATAAGTGCGGCCGAAACTTTTTTTGAGTGATGGAGATTAATCTGGGAAAACCGTATCATTGCTTCAATTTACCAGAGTAGCTTCCACCATGGAGCTGTTCGAGTCCTCCGGGGCCCAGCCCAATTATCAAGGCTTCGCCCATCAATGACGTTATCTAATAAAAAGCGGGGGCAGAGCATATTACTAGTCTTATCGTTAACATCTTCAGATAACGCCTCTGCAGGTTGCTACGGTTTGACCAGTAACAAGTTGCCGGTCATAGGTCCAGTTGGCGGCTGGACCACCGGTAGTCCATACCAGGAGTTCAATCACGGTACCATGGGAGTCAGGAGCCCCCCGGATTTCGGTCCGGGCCTGACTTGTTGAGGTAGGCCCCCTTGTGGGAGCATCATGGTGGCTATGGTTTAAACAAAATCGCGGGAAAGGGTCTAACCCGTTGTAGAGTTGCAAATAAGTACTGGGTGCTGTGACCCTAAGAACAGTAAGAGGTTTTAGGTCGGCCTCGACTCATACCAAGGGTGGAACTTGTGCCTCCAACACAGTTCCGAATTGGTATCACAGAATTGACGGAGAGCGATGGCAAGGCGTATCCTTGCTCCCTATGGATGTATGGGCATCCCGTAAAAACATAAGGTCTACATGACAGGTGGTTTACGTTAAAAATCAAGAGACGTTCTGTTCGAGTCCTCCGATTCTGAACATGTGCATTGGCTAAGATCCAAGTGCGGGTTCTTGGCCTTGATCCAGCCCAGGGGAAAAGGAGTGGATGGTAAGATGATGGAAGAGAAAGGGGGGGGGGGGGTCATCTGCAGAACTTCTCGAGATCCGTTGACTTTATTGAGCCTCTAAAACTGCACAAGTTCGATACTAAGGTAGAGGTTAAGAGGTTAGGACAGTCAACAAGGTCTTGGAAAAATTGGTTGACAGAATGTGCTACTGCGAGGCCAGCCCAGACAGTCAGACAGTCGAAGGAAACCGTATTCCAAAATAAAACTATTGGGAATAATAATAATTTCTAATAAAATAATGGATTTTTGTTTATTTTATTTTTAAAAAGAAAATTGTACTTGGACTACCCCATATATGTGTATGTTTGTTCCCCATTTTGTTTTCAAGCTAGAAACATCTCACAATAGGTCAAATATTTCATTCGGTTTTCTTCTATGCTATAACTTCAAGTATCAGATTATTCTTCATCCTTGTTTTTGTCCTCATGTGTATTTCAATTGTCGTTCATATTCCAGGTCTATTCATTCCTTATCTTTGTTTTTATTATCCAGATTTTTATCTTTCTACCTTCTTGTTTGTACCTTTCTTTCATTCCCATGTACAATTTATTCGATTTCGTCAGCTTGCCTTTCTTGTCAGTGAATACTCCCTTAACTTGCTACAGTTTGTCTTCTGTTCCTCCATTACTTTGCAAAGTAATTCAGCAGATATACCATACATATTTGTAAATTCTAATTTCGTTCTGGATCCTGATGTGGACAATAAAGAAGAGGAAACTTTTCATTTTTGTTGTTTTATTTATTCCGCATTTTCACTTTGCACATTAAAACTTTTCCAAGTGTTGATTTTATTCGCTGGTACGGATATGTGACGTATACAGGCACTGTAGATGATCCCTTTGAGTGCCACAATCCCGCAAAGAACTTAACTTTCTCCTTTTTACGGTTTGAGGGGTTTTATGTAAACCCTTTCCTTGAAATTGGTTTCAATGCTTACATAAATCGTAACTCTTTAGGCACCTTTGGGGGTGTTTTGTACTCGTATATGAGAGGCATTCGTTGGAATACTTTTTAAAAAAACGACCTTGGGCTCGATGCCTTCGGTGGGCTGATTTTTGGATTAATGTTTAGGATAATGATTGATCATCGGGAAGCAGTGTTATGAAAGTAATTTGTACAGAGTTGACAGGTCTTTATTCGTTTGCCTTGGAGTAGACATCGCTGACATAAGATGCCTTCGCTTGA
The DNA here is from genome assembly GCA_963966105.1 of Volucella zonaria. Lineage (NCBI taxonomy): Eukaryota > Metazoa > Arthropoda > Insecta > Diptera > Syrphidae > Volucella > Volucella zonaria. The sequence goes on from OZ014531.1 coordinate 96,847,624, forward strand.
GATCTAATTTTATTTTAATAAATTTAATTCCGTTATGCTACAGATAACTCATAACTGTGGAAGTCAATGGAATCACGAAGTTTAATGCGGTATTTGACTTTGAATTTGACAACACAGCCAGATAATAGCGCGAAGATGAATGACTCCATTTATAATTAAAACTAACATCCATTATGCGATTGGTAAATATGTATAGGCGCTGTAGATGCACTCAATAGGTTTTTAGGTTTAGGCTCAGGCAAATTTTGGGAAAGCTGATTTTGTATCCTCAAAAGCAATTTGTTTTACTGACAATCTTATTATACCACAAAAATTACAACAGAAAACGGCAAAGACGCTATCAAATTTCTAGTAGTGAGATTCAGTCACCAAACAAGGTTTAATGGATCTATGCTATGATATGGTTCTTTAGTGACATAAGGTTCTCCTCTAAGTTCTATCTACAATGTTTAAAAATGATTTGCTTTCATACAATTCCATTCTGACTTACAGCCAACTACTTACTGAGTTTTGAAAAGCCTTGCATTCTGCAAGTTGCTCCTGGTATTCTACAAATACTCGTAGTTTGGGAGTGATATAGCACATGCATGACCCTATTGAGTATAGTACGTAACTAGTACGGACTAAAACCTAAGAAGATTTAAGTGACAGATCCTTGCTCGGCTTAGATCCAATCTGTTTAACTCAAAGATGAGAGAGTGCAGCCCAATACATATTGCAATCGTGAGTATCAAGATATTGGGAACACGAGATTGTTCAGTACATATACACCAGAACAAGGTATGTTATGGAAAATGCCTCTGCAGAGACAAAACTTTTCTTGGAATCTAGTGAAATTAGCTACGTACTAAATTGGAAATAACTTCTATGTCTTAACAAAAGCTTTTTATGTGATATATTAAGCAGAAAAGGTTTGTTTTCAAGGTAATATCCAATTATCACACTAAGCTTGTTTTGATGAGTCACAAGCTGAGACGATCTAATCAGCTCACTCGTTCTTGTTCCAACTCGGACTCCGTGTTGTCCTAACTAGATTTGTATAGCTGAACACTCAGAACAGCGCAAGCTCAGCCGGGTGAACTTCGGCGTTCATATGCCACACGATATATCTCATGGTCTTCAGAGGAAAACGTGCAACGAAGGAACCCGCATCGATGGAAACAACGGTGACGTTCAAAGCCAAACTAACGGAATCTCTAGTTGAGTTCTTCCAACATATTCGGAGCTCCTATCAATAACGGACTTTCAAGACTAAGCAGTGTTTAGAAAAGAGATCGTGGCGTAAGGGGCAGTGGGCAAACGGCAGCGCCCGCATCCTTGAAATGAGTTATGGGATCGGATCATTCGCTCCTTGTCTCAAGTGTTAAAACCAAAGAACTGGTCATCCAGGTTTCGGGTTGTACATCGTCGATGTTAAATCACTATCATAGAAAAACTAAAAAAGTTCAGAATTAAAATTAAGCCTTAACACACCACGTGCAGCTGAAGCTTTTCACTGCAGATATTACGGCTATCCAGGAACCGCGATGGGATGGATCGAGCAAAAGAAAGATGAAAAACTATGTGTTCTGGCCGAGAGCTTCAAAATAAGACGCGCTCATTTCTTTTATTAATCGTTGAATCTTTTTATTTCCTTTTTTTTCTTTTTAAAGAACTTAACACTTATAATGCCTCAGCATGTGTTGAGTTTTTCCGGAAAATGGGATATAGAGAGAAAGAAAGATGCTTGGGCTCAGTGGTTATTTCGCTCCGTGGGTGGCATCCAACATTTAATGGGGAGGCTAAATTCTTAGTGGAAGTTGGCTTGATGTTGATTTCTAGTCAACTACTCATCTTACTTGATTTTCGTTAACTGACAAAATGGATGTGATATGTCTTTCGAGCGAGGCTGGGATGCGAACACCCAACCTTCCGATTTGAATGCCAGTCCACTGCCACTTGAGCCACGGCCACCCACACCGAGTAATTTTATTTTTTAAAGAAAGGTTGTTCATTATATACGGATTACAATTGATGAGAATACTTGCACCTTGTGTTTCCTCCAAGTACGAGTTTGAAAATGCCGGAAGTTGAAAGAAGTAAAATAAAATTGGAAGTTTTGAGCGAAGGCTACTTAATTGGAATTATTTACTTTGAAAGGACTGATGACACTTGGAGAGGGTGTTCACAAGGTGTGTACATTAAACTAAAGTGAGCACACTTGAGACGCCGCAACATCCCGATCCCGCGAATCTACGACATCCCAGATTCACCGACGTCTAGTTTCGCCAACATACACGCAGGCCGTTTCAAGATTCCGAGTCGGGTTCGCACCTCGGCAGACCTAACCTGCGAATCCCAGTGAAAATTCGAAATATTCTCGCCTCTGGAGCGGGGCAGACTTCTGTCACAGATCAGGACCACTTCATCGATGGCAAGTGGCTTCACCGACTGATACCACTTCGTCCTGCGGCATAGGTCAGGCAGATATTCTGCTAACCACCTAACCCAAAATTTGTGCTGGGTCTGTTGCACCTTTCGCTATTGCATCCGGCCCACACAACAGTCTTCTTCACGCGGATGTGGTGTCTGTTCGGAGTTGGGAGTACCTAGGACAAAATGGTTAGGGGCTAGTGGTTTATCATCGGGGACGTCTAGTGGAATGTGAGTTAAATGCCGCGAGTTTAGTATATTATCAGCTTCACACATGAGGCTGTAAAGGCTGTAAAGGCTGTAATCCTGAAGGTTTTCGTTGTATATCGCATACCTCATCGCTCTATTCAAGCTGCGTACCAATTGTTCCTAGGATCCCCCTGCATAAGGGGGATTAAGGATTAAGAAGACAATAATTCAATTTTTGAGTTTGCAAGTACGTCCATTATGATCCCGTGGACCAATTGTCGCTTCAGTTCTCTGTCCGCTCCTACGAAGTTTTAGGCGTTGTTCGAGCGCATTCACACGGGAGTTCCACTTCGGTTAATAAAATTGCGAATACACATCAGATATGTATCGATTGAAATATCCTTAGCGATTTCCAAGTGAATTGCTCGAATAGTAAGGCAGGTGAATAACGGGATCTATCTCTTCTGGGTACGTTATCCAATTACAACCAAAAAGGATCCCATGCAGTCGAAGCCTACGTACGAGAACGGCCTCATAAAGGGAGTAGGTCTATCTTCGGGCAACTGACCCATGAGCGAAGTGTACGGCTTTGCCCTCTCTCTCTTACATACTTGACATCTTCCTGCCGCCCTTCGTAACTGGGCTCGAATATGCGGTATCCAAAATCGACGTCGTAACTCTGCTATGATTGTGCCTTCGTTCCGATGTTTCCAAATTCGGTGGTCCACGATCAGTTGAGTGACGTGATGTTTCTGCGGAAGTATTATTGGTAAACGCGTGAACGTAGGAACAGCTTCAGCTGCGTGGATGCGGCCGCTTATTCGTAGGATACCTCTTGCATCCACATACGGAGTCAGCTTCCAAAGTCTGCTCGAGCGCTCCACCTAACCGGTTGCCTTCAACAATTGGTAGTCGTCTGCATACTCTTCCTTTTGAACTGTTCGGTGAATTACCAGTTCCGCGTTCTGCAACTTGTTAGCAGTCAATGTTCGGGTTACTCTTTCAAAGGGATCCTTAAAATAGTTTTTGATGAATCTAAGCACCCAGCATATAACTCTTTTTAATCGAGTAAAACTCGAAAATTTATTAAACATTTCGTCGACGTTTATATTGAGGACGAGCATCTTTTTGTCTCGTGGCTCTTCTACCGTTGACTTTTAGCTTTCGGCTGGTGGCCATTTCCGCTCATCTGTATTCAAAAATTCGGGACCTTTAAGCCAAAAGGATTCTCTTTTACCATCCGATACTCTCGTCCCGAAGTCTGCTAGGTTAATTGCGCTTGGAAGCCACCTTCACTCCGATATCTCACTGCTATTAAGAATTTCACTCACACGATGAGCTACGTTTGGTCCAATCTAATCCACGCCAGCACGGTTTTTGGAGTCGCTACACTTCGCAGTCCTACTAGACGCGTTGCCAATACTGCAGATTGAAGTTCTAACCTGCATATCGACGTTAGTTTTAAAGGAGCATACCTCGTTTTCCCGGTTATGAACGCCAACTCTACCCTTTCGTTTCCATCTGGTATTCTCCAGTAGACAACGGCAGCGTAGGCTTGCTCGCTAGCATCTGCGATTATATGTAAGTCGACTGGTGCTGATACGAAGGCAGCACTATAACACCACGGTAAGTTCAACTTCTTAATCTCTTCTAATTATTGGATCCACTTAGACCAAATGGCGTTGGCTTCATCTGTGATTTCCTTGTCACAATCTCACAAGCGCCTTGAAGAGCTAACTTAGCTATTAGCGAATGCCATTCCGAACGGGTCGAAAACTGACATCGCGATACTAAGCATTTCGCGTTTTGTCGGCCTTCTGAATCGCTTAAGTAATCCAGGATCGATCCTACCAAACGCCATGATGAATTTTAATGCATCGCGATCGGTGTCCCAGTGCAACCCTAATACCTTTTCGTATTGCCCTATTTCACCTTTGTCAAAGTTTAAAGGCGAAGGCCCTGATATGCCCTCACCAAACTTATGGGTTACCTGTTTTGAATTCTATACGAAGCGTTTTAACTCAAAACCCCCTTGCTTATGGATCCAGACTAGCTGTTCAATGATTTGAATCTACTCTTGTTCCGTTAAGGCAAGCGAAGTCATCCACGCAGTGATTGTATAAGAGAGAATTGACCGCATCTGGAAACTTGTCTTGGAATTCTGCGGCGTTACAATTCTTGATAAACTGCACTGGACACGGCGCTAAGCTCCGAACTTAATCGATGTCATCAAATGCCCTTCCAGCTCATCTTTAGGTTCGTTTCTCCAAAAAAATCTCTGTGCCGCTTGAATCTTCATCTGTTGAAACATTTTGACAATGTCAGCGCAGACTCCTATAGGCCTTTGTCTCATCTTCATTACTATCATTGTTAAAGGCTGATATAAGTCCGGACCACTTATCAGTTCAGAATTAAGTGAGACGCCCTCAACCTCAGCAGCTGCATGGAATACCATTCGTAGCTTGTGTGGCTTGTTTGGATTGACCACTTCAAAGTACGGTAGATACCAGGTGTGGTTATCCTTTATCATCGCTTCGTCTTTGCTCAATTTCCTTGAGTAGCCCTTCCTAGCATAATCATGCATGATTCGAATATATTCATCACGAAAACCTACATTTTCTTGAAACTTCTTCTCTGGTGCTAGGAATCACCTCACCGCCATCTTTCTTCTCTCAGGTAAAATAGTGTAATCCCGTCTCCAAAGTAATCCTGTCGTAAGACGGCCATTTACTCGTACTGTGGTGGATTCAGGCAATTTCTTCGCCCTAGCCACATCGTCGGAGTCCATTGTGCTTACAAAAGCTTGTTCTTCCAGTCTGTCTTCCACAATGTAATTCTTCACCAACTTTTCAATCGTATGCTAATGTTCCGTTTGAACGTACGATTGCAATCAGCAATATCCATACCCCCAAGTCTATACACAACCCATCCCATCTTTGTCAAAACCACAGCCGGACTCTTCCATCCGTCAGATACGATCCTGCTGTCTACCCCTAGGTGTACGTTATCCAATCCAATTAACAGCTCTAGTGTTGCACCTTTGTAATCAACAATCTCAAGACTCTTCATGTGACGATACCTAGTCTGCAATTGCGTGATGGCTTGCGTAGGTAGCTGAAGATCCTTCGCGGTCCTAACGCCTTTGATAGTAAACTTCGTTTCGATCCCACTCCAGAAATGTCCATGTCCTCGCGGCTCTACTGCAACTACTGCAGCTCCAAATTTTGCTCCGCAACTTTTAAGCCCAGACGATCCGCTAAATCTTGATTTATTAGGGATGCTGTGGAGCCCTCATCTAACACAGCGTAACTACATACGAGTATATACTTCCTTATCTTTTGCGTATAAGATTACTGGTAATATTTTAAATAAGAGTGCATTGGTACACGAATTCACGATTGAGTTGGTAAGAACACGCTGATTTGGCTGACGTATTGCACTCTCATCGGGCACCGATGAATGCAAAAGCCTATGTACCTTCTTACTACAGTCTTTAAAATCACATTTATGCCGCTGTGAACAGTTGTTACTTCGATGACCTTCATTCAAACAATTGAAACACAACTTCATTTTTCGCACGAAATGCCACCGTTGATTCTCACTCATTTCCTTGAATTGCCTACACTTCTCAATATTAAGAATCCCGAGAACCTCGTTCGTCCCCCGCCCCTGGTATCACCCTGTGGAGACTGGTCGCTCTCAGTTACGCAGATGGAGCTTACCATGTTAGCTAGCTCTTGCAGCCAGCTACTAAAATCCTTGATATTTAGGTTTGGTTTCGTAGCTGCGTATCTAGCCCAATCCAGTCTCCTTTGAATTGGTAATTTCCAGATAAGTTCCTGCATAAGAGTGGGGTTGCATAAGTGTTGCATGCAACCCGCCGCCTCTAGGAAAGAAAACAAGTTCTGCACCTTGGTGGAAAATGGTACCAACTACTCCACACGATTCTCAGCAATAGGTAGAACGCTTCTTATACTTGCTATCTGGATTTGGCCAGGCCAACGCCCGCCAAACCTATCCTGGAGTACCTTCATTACTTGCCCGACGTTTGCACTGTGTATCAGCAAGCACTCCACGGTCTCTCTTGCCTTTCTCTTCAGGGCCATCTGTAGACGCAGAATGCTCTGACGATCGTTGTATCCATACTCTTCGGTGGTCATCGAAAACGACTCCAAAAACATTGGCCATACCTCTGGCTGGCCGTCAAACTCGGGGAGGTTATAGAGCTTCCGTGATAGCGTTCGGCTTAGCTCACTCAAGACACTCACTAACTCGACCTCACTTGCATTTGATCCTGTTGCTGTTACGGTTTCGTTGCCCCTGGCAATCTGCGATTGTGAATACTGTATGTACTGCATCGTCTCGTTAAGCCTCTCCTCAATAGCAGCTTTTGCTGGTGGCACTTCTTGGTGGCCTTCGTCGTCTTGGGCACATTCTCCCCTCTTTTTCGTTGCCGGTGGCATCTCCACGGGTGCTCAGCTTGGTGTTGACGGTGAGATGTTGCTCCGCTGCTACTTTCTTGCACGGGTGCTCCGCGGGTCTTACTCATACGGATGCTTCGCTTGCTTTATATCATTTCGTTTTAGAAATGTTGTTCCTTTTCTGGGCAACCGTTGCAGTCAAACAGTTCAAATCAAATTTAGAGCGTGGTGGGTGCTCCTCTGCCGAACATGCTATCCTCAAAATTTGTCCCTTATTCGTAAGGTAAAAATAAAAGCTGTTCTAGCCGGGAACTTGAAAATGAAGGCCGAGAGCTGCTCGTGAGCTCTATGAGCAGAAGACATGGGAAGAAGGCTTCTCCAGAAGAAGAAAAAAGAGGATGAGAAGCGCGCAATCAAATATATTGAGAGTTTGTACTGTAGGAATAACTCACTGAAGTTTTACCAACAGGTAAGAAGAACCTGCCAAGGCAAGAAGACCCACACAGAAACCTGCTGAGATGTAGAGGAAAACTTGTAGTAGAGACACAATCGGCGAGCAGAATAAGTATGCAAACATTACTTCTGCAGATTGTATAACTATTACGAAAGTCAACATCGCGTATTCTACTTAGACAATGATAGTTAAAATTTCCGTCCACCTGACCGAAATGAAGTAAGACTAGCAATATCCAAACTTAAGTCCAACAAAGTTGCTGGACCTAATGGCTTACCGGCCAAGGTATGCAAAGCTACCGAAACTGACTTTGTTGAGGGTATACACCAATGCATATCTCAGAGCTGGTCAGAAGAGTGTAGGAATGGATGACCGGGTGGCCGTGACTCAAGTGGTAGTGTATAGGATTCCTAATCATTCTTTTTTTCAGGCAACTAAAATCATGTAAGAATACAACAGCAAGTTCAATTACACTAATAATTTAGTCTCCCCATTAAGTGTTGGATGCCACCCATGTAGAGAAATAAACACTGAACCCAAACATCTTTCTTTATCTCTCTGTCCCATTTTCCTAAAAACTTAACACGTGCTCAAGCATTTTCAGTGTAGTCCTACCCACTTGAGTGTTATGTTCTTAAAAAAAAAGAAAGGTTAGTTTGCCAGCAAAACGGAGACCGCTTCAAATATAGAGGTTCAAGTCTCCTCACGGCTGCGTTCAGCATCTTAGCTGCCATATTGTGTAAATATCTGAATCACTTCGTTAACAACCTGATTGGCCCCTACAATGTGGTCAAGTGTGGTCATTAAGTCTAAATCTCATCGATTTTAAGGCCACGTATGGCAGACGAGCGGCAAAAAGCCATGTATAGTTTTTGGCATCCTTACAAAACCCGTCCATCTGTGCAGAATGACGAGAGAGAACGCTCACGGCTCAACCGAGACCTTTGATGTCAAAAATGGTTTAAGGTAAGGCAACAATTCTTCAACATCATACTCGAAGTATTTGTGGGGAACTCACTAGCAAACACTGGAGGTACAATCTTTCAAAAGCCTGTCCAACTACATAGTAGCGTGCGCCAATGATATCAACATAATTGGTGGAACTCAGCGGGCTGTCACCGGTGCGACAGCAATAATTTGGAGGTAGTAAGGGACTTTGTCTACCCTGGCTCCGCTATATTTTCTGCCTCAGCAGAACTAAAATTAAGAATGATTCCTTCCAATCGCTGTTTCTCTGGGCTAAGAAAGCAATTGAGTTGCAAGGTTCAAAAACTACGGAGACTCTATATTAGAATATTCCAGTTCTACTTAGTGGTGCTGCAGCATGAACTCTATCGAAAGAGGATGAAGACATCCTCAGTTGTTTCGATAAAAAAATCCTTCGAAAAATATTCAGTCCCATTTGTGTTGATGGCCTTTGGAAGAGAAGATTCAACGACGAACTATACGAAGTGTACAGCCACATCGACTTAGTCAGAAAACTGCGCATCAGTCATCAGAATAGACACCAATGCCGCCATTCCATAGAGTTTTCAAATCCAATCCGGCGGAGCAACGCTGTAAATGAAAACATTACCTTAGTAAGTAGAAGTGGACCTCAACTGACTTGGAGTGCGCAATTGAGTGCAGCTAACGAAAAATCGTTCTACAATAACTGAAAAGCCTGCTATTTGAGGCCCAGGTTCACTCCGAACCTTTAGAAATATTTAGAAATATTCTTACTTTTAAGAAGACGATGTAGTTTTGCGACCCACCGTGGAACAAACGATGGTAAGGTACTTTTGCCACAATTCTGTTTTTATGTTCTAAATTCACGTCTTAAATGCGGCCATCATCCCCTCTTTATCGATTTGGTTGCCAGGTATTTGGAGTCAATATGATAAGATTATTGTCCTTATAATTTTAATGTCTTTCTGCGAAAAGTGAAATCGTTTCAGTAAAGGAAGTCGTACTGCCTGAAACATTTTGTTTTTAATGTTTCCTTAGTAGTCCAAACAACCCTTGGCATCTTATCTTGGCACCTATATAATATTCAGTCATAATACATTGGTATTTCCACGATCTAGTTTCTATTTTCCATATCCTAATAAAATCAAAAGTACTCGTACTTTCAATCACAACTCAATTGTTAATTGTTAAATTGGTTTTCGCATAAAACCTAATTAGCAAAAAATTGGTTTGATCTGGATTTTACTCGACGACGTAATAATTAACGATCTGCTGTCAAGAAATTTCTGCTTTTACCCGCAAAGTTCCATTATTCATCGGTCCCATCTCATTATCATTGCAGTCGCCAACAGTCACATTTGCGTAATGTAATCATCTGTCACAAATTTTTGAGACGTCATTATCAAATACAAAGCTCTAATATTGATTAAGGGTGTCTACTGTCTAGTAACCTGGCAGTGGCACCACCGCCGTGACCGTGCACATCAACAACACTGCCCGACAGATGGCAGGCCTATTCCGTGTTGAGATTTTGATTATCTGCCCCTTTCAAGTTTGGAGCAGCACAAATTAAAAAACAAGAATCAAGGCATTGCCAAATGCGATAATTACCCCAACGTACTCGACCATATATAACTTGTACATTATGTATGTGACATTGAATTGTATACAAGAGCGCTATATTATTGCGCACCAAAGCTTATCAACGACAGTTTGACCTGCAAGTTGAGAACTATGTATATCTACAGTTTTAAGTACGAACGTTTTTAGGATTTTTAAATAATTTGTGAAGGTTTTGAAGTAATGTGATGTACATAGCTACATATTCAATTGTAGCACTGCCAAAGTAAAATTCATTTCTCAAGTATATATATCAACAAAAATTAAAGCTAAATTAGTAGAGGAGGGAAACTTTGAGGAAAAATAGACGTAGAGATATATATTAGTTATTAAAAAATGGATTTGAAAGCCATCACATTGGTAGTTGTGACATGCATAATATGCACTCCGATATTTTAATGTGGCTTAATCAATTGAAATTGCTAAATTAATTTAAAATTTAAATAGTTCACTATTTTGACACATGTTAAAAAGCGGCTGTCATGTTTTAACAGATGTCAAGTAATAACAGGTGTTTTCGCGTACTTTTTGGACTAAATGTGTAAAAACTGTCGAATTCGGAGGAGTAGGGCAAAAATTTTGTTAAAAATAAGCAAACGGATTTTGGACTGTATTGCACAGACAGTTATCAAATGTCAACTGTCTTTATTTTGATTTGTATTTTGGAAATGCAGTTAAACAATAAAAGTTTTGAAAGGTTTTTAGAAAACTATGTGCTATAGTTGAAGATGAAGAATATCTATTTGAGGATTCTTCTGGAGGACTTCGACGATTAAGAAGAGGTTTTATTCGCTGTCATAAGAAGTTTTTCCCTTGCTGGAAAACGAAACTCTGTGCGGTGTTATCCGGAAAATGTGGTATTTTTGTATAAGGAGAAAAACTTTAGCACCCACTTTTGCACCTGTCGAAGTGTTTTTAACTCCCTTAGTGCTAAATTTAAATTTTCGGCGGCAATTGGAGGCGATGAAATTCATCCAGTTTTTATGAAAGCCATTCTACCGTTGATCCTACCATATGTGACTCATGTGATAAACACTATCATTACGGCAGAAACGATTCCACATCAGTGGAAAATGGCTAAAGTAATACCTTTGCCAAAAAACTCTATTGGGGACGGATTTCGACCAATTTCCATTCTACCATTCCTCTCCAAAGTATGCGAGCGAATAATGCAAAGACAACTTGACGAGTATCTTTCTCGCAATAAAATGATAACCCATATGCAATCAGGCTTCCGGGCAAAACACAGTTGTACTACTGCTATGGTAAAAGTTTTTGAAGGTATTCGATCTAGTTTAGATAAAAATGAAGTAACTTTTTTGATACTTCTAGGCTTCTCTAAGGCATTCGACATTGTCAATCATGCACTACTCTGTAAAAAACTACAATACTATTTTAGGTTTTCTCATTCTGCTGTTAAATTGATTTCATCCTATTTAAGCAACAGAAAACAAGCCGTTTTTGTTAATAATGTCTTATCTGATTTTCTTTGATTAACTCGAGGGGTACCTCAAGGATCAATTCTGGGTCCTCTCTTATTCTCTCTATATATAAATGAGATACCAGATCTAGTCACACATTCCTTAATACACATTTATGCCGTCCAAATTTATCGAAGCTGCACGCTAGGTCTCATTGAAAATTGTTGCGTTGAAACTAATCAGGATCTTAATAGTATTTTTGACTGGTTTTTGCAAAATGGCCTGACACCCAACCCTAATAAGTCCAAATGCCTGGTTATATCTAGAACAAAATTGGATCTGTCATGTTTCCCGCAAATCACTTTAAATAACTCCCCCGTCGATTTTGTGGATACATCAAAGAATTTGGGTATTATATTTAACAGATTTTTAACACGGAAAGACCATATTAACACCATCGTAGAGAAGGCTTATGGCGTTTTGCGAACCTTGTGGACAGCTCAACCAATTACACCAATGGATACACGAATCATATTGGTAAAATCACTTTTAATTCAGTATGCACACGAAATTACAAGCTGCCTTCAACAGTGCCATTCGATACATATATGGGCTAAGAAGATATGATCATGTGTCACATCTCTCAGTAAAAGTTTTATGTATGCCTTTCGAAAACTATCTTAAATTTCGCACCTTGGTCTTTCTCTTCAATATTCTTAGAACACGACAGCCTACCTACCTCTACAATAATTCACAATTCCCAGCATCAAATAGATCCACCTATCTTATTATACCGAGATATAATTACTTAATATCTGAAAGACAGTTCTTCATCAATACCATCTGTCTTTGGAATTCACTACCTAACCCTATAAGAGCACTAAGCGATATACACAAGTTTAAAAAAGAATTACAGCATCTTCTGTCATGTCAAAACAACTGATTTTTGTCTATAGTATTTATTTTATTTTATTTTTGTTCTTTTTCATAGCCTTCGTAATCATATCCTACTTTTCTTTAATTGTTTTTAAATTTTCGGTTGTATAATTCATTTATAGTTTACTCATTCTGTAATAACTAAATTTTAACTAAGTGTATATTGTAACTAGCTAATACAAAGTTATATGATTCATTCTTACTGTTCTAGCTTTCCTAAACTAAATAAAATAAATAAATAAAACTACATAATACATATTTGCTATTTGATAAAAGAATGTTTTTTTTATTTTGTCAATGTGTTTATTTTAGATAATTGCTTCATCAATTGGTCATAAGAAATTGAAAAATCAACACTTAAAAAAGGTTTTTGTTAAGTTGTTCCTTTCTACGGCGGATCTATTTTCAATAGTTTTATGACTTTGAATGTTCAAAAAAAAACAAATTTTTATGAATAATGCTTCATAAAATATACATTACGTCAAGGTATAAACTTATTATATATTTTTTTCGTAATCTACGTGAGAAAAAAAAAATACGAAGATTCATCTACTTTTCTATTTCATGAGAAGATGATGCATGCCGCTGGCGACATAGCAATTAAACCTATAGCGGAGCGAGAAAGTCGCGTGAGCGGCTAAACTCTGCGGAAAGGGAGTTGAAATTTCTTTTGGTCGCGACGCGGGCCATCCAAGCAAATCGAAAGCAGGATTTGTTTTCAGCATTTAAAGCTATGGAATTATTAGAAGTCTTCAATTTAGGTAATTCTGGCATTTTGTATTATAAATTCTTCGCAAAAGGAACATTTAAAAAAAAATTATGATTCATCCGTTTTTCGATTTTTCATGGCCAAAAAGCCAGATGACCGCGACAGTAAATAATTTTATATAAATTTAAAATGGTATATTTGAACTTATGTATTTTTATTGTTCTATAATAAAAGTATGGTTCTGAAGCATGGACCCTTTCTAAAGCGGATGAAGGTATCCTTGGTCGTTTTGAGACAAAAATTCTTCCTAAAATATTTAGTCCCATATGCGTTGACGGGTTCTGGAGGAGACGATTCATCGACGAACCCTACGCGCTGTACAGCGACATTGACCTGTTCAACTTGGAGTGCGCAACTGGAGGCAGTTAGCCAAAGTTCGCGCTAATTGGAGAGGCTTATTGGTCCACAACGGACTGTAGCGCCGCCGCCTAAGTACATAAGTAAATATAAATATAAAAAAAATATACAGAATTCTCCAGCCTCGACCATTCCTTAGTGCAATCTTCTTATTTCCTTTAGGACGAGGCATATTCCTATGAAATAGTCAACGTCTTCTGTAACTCGCAGATTGCACAAAGGGCATTCCTCATTATGTTCGGCTCTATGTAGTGCACAGTTCAAATGTAGAAGTTCACTTCTAGCCTCATAAATTGTGGAAACAGTATCTACACTGTTTTCGCCGTTAAAGTATTTTCTCTTTCCAGAGTCATTATATAACATACGTGTGCCGGGATTGACTTTGGTGTCCTTTAGTTTTGAAGACGTCAATGAAGGATAGCTCTATTTTAATAAGCAACTATTGTGGGCTTTTGCTCCAAGATTCCTCATTATCTTAAACTGGCGGGAAATCATGTTCTCTGCATAATCTACACTATTCGCTGACGAATTGCAGTCTATAAAGAATAAAGGGTGAGAAAACAAATGGTGTGGATGTTGGCTGTCAATTACTGGATTCAATGTGGTTGATCTTTTTGACAGGCGTCATACAATCTTTGGCTATTTTAGTCATGAAGTCGTTTACAACATAACATCGCGTTTTTGTTATTTAATCTTATTACGAAAATGGGCGATCTGTAAAAGTGATCTTTTCCCATGAAGCCCATTTTTGGATGGATGGGTACGTACATAAACAAAATCGTCGTTTCTGGGGACCCGGAAACCCATACAAAAATCACGAAAAACCAAAGCATCCCTAAAAAGTCACTTTCTGGTGCGGATTATGGTTTGGTGGTATCATGGGCCCGTACTTTCTCGAAGATGAGGCTGGAAAGGCAATTACAGTGAATAGAGAGCGTTACCGCAACATGTTGACCTGCTATTTTTTTTCCAAAATTGAATGATTTGTGTCTGGGTGATCTCTCATTTAGACAGAATGGTCCTACCGTATTGCGTACGAAATTTGAAGATCACATTATTTCGGTTAGAGGAAAAGTTGATTCTCCTCCAAAGCCGGTTTGACATTTTTAGACTTCTTCCTGTGGGGTTATTTAAAGAGTGAGGTCTATGCCAATAAACCAGCGACAATTCAGGATCGTAAACATAACATCCAAGCAAAAGTTGCGGCCATTGACCCACTTATTCTTCAACAAGTCATCGATAATTTTGAACTTCGGTGGTCACATGAACGATGTTGTGTTCCATTCATAAATAGACCGAACTTTAATAATCAATAAAATTCTATATTGACTTCACAAAAAATGTATGTTTAAGTTAGTGAAAATTTCCACACTAGCTGGCTCACCCTTTACATCGGGTATGCGTTGGTTTGGGAGGGGCAATGCTCACGAAATATAGAGGAAATGTAAAAAAATATATAGGGGTGGCAATCCAGTCTCGAGTTAAATCATGTAAATTTTCTTAATGAAATATCTGAGCAGTCTTTCTACTTTCTCGTATTGCAAAATTCCCCACACCTGTGCAGCTTAGACACATAAAGGGCCTCATCACCGCTTCGTAAATTTTAATCATTGTCCTTAGTATGATGTTCCTTTTGCAAAGTATTCACTCCTATTGCAGTTTATTGCCCTTTCAGCTTCTTTTACTTTCTTCTCCAAATGCTTCCTAAAAGTCAGGCGAGGGGTTAAGATGAATCCAAGGTATTTATAGTCTTTCACTACCTCAAGTCTTTTATTCAGGAAAACCCATTTATCATCTCTCGCCAAGCGACCAATCCCATTTCGGAATAACATTATTTTTTGACTTATTGGCGTTGACTTTCAAGTGCCATATATTGCAGTACTGCTGCAATTTGTTGATCATCATCTGCAATGACGTTGGGGTTTCATACAAGATGACGATGTCGTCTGCGTATATAACAACCTTTATTTTGGTAAGAACGTTGGTAGATCATCTAAGAGTTATGAAAACAGTAGATGGCTCAAAAGGCAACACTGCTTCATACCCCAACGTGAATCAAACCAGTATAACAAGCTTTTCCCGTCCCAGTCTGCCGTTCTAATTTCCTCGTATTTGTATTACAAATTTTATTATTGAAGTCAAATGCTACTATTACTAATACTACAATGAATACAGGTTTTTTCCTTTTTACGTCCTGGCAATGCTCGTCAGAGTAAAAATATTTTCCACTGTCGAATAGTTTTTCGCGAAGCCGGTGTGGACCTCACTTACCTATAATACACATAGTATACCATTTGCTTACACCTAAACTGTCAAACATTCCAAGATGATTCCCGTAAATAACTTCATTATCGCATTGAGGAACCATATATGTACCTCTGTAATTATTTGGGTCGCTACACTCCCCTTTTTTAAGTATTGGGAAGATTATGTTCTTTCTGAAGCTTGTTAGTTTTTCGAGGAAATCTTTCGTCGCATATTTGACGAATACGTATGATGGTGCCTTAATTATATATTAATCGATGTGTGAATCTGCAGACGTCTTGGAGCACAATTTTGTGATTCAGTACTTTAGTTTTTGCGAATGGCAGGACATAATGTGCTACATGGTGGATTTAGTAGTTGTTTAAAATGCTCTGCCTACAGGTACTTTGATTTGGATATTCGGCGCAAAAGTCAAACCGCCGAGGGACCTGGCCAATCTCCAAAATGCACTGCTCTCTCTAATCGCAGTTAATTTCTTTGCTAGATGGTAAGAGTACATCTTTTGTTTGTACTTGCACACCATTTCATATACAATGTTGGCTTGCTGGTACACAGTTTTTGCAAAACTGGCGCATGTTGCTCTAACTAACCGCAAAAACGCGAATGATTTTTTTCTGGCTGACACACATTCCCAGTCAAACCATGTTTGGTTTCTCTCGCACCTTCTTGAGTTTTGAAAGGGCTTTTGGGTATCCGAGATAAAGGAAATAAGTACGTCCGGGCCTTGGATGCTTTGCAATTGGGTTTCATTTAAGGAGCTGAGTTTATCATTGAGACTGGATTTGCATCTACGAGTACTTGCAAATGAGCTTTTCCATTAAATTGTTAGCAATAGCCGTATTTGTTTGGCAGTTGGAAGGGGCCGTGCTTCAAGATTAATCGAGGCAGCTACAGGTAGGTGGTTTGAATACGTAAGTTCATTAACGCTGAAATCAGTTACATATTCCAACCATTCTAACCATGTCTATAGCACAGACATAGAGATAGCACCACCCAAGTCACGCAAAGGTGATTATGTTAATAGAAAAGGTTTTATAGCGAGGTGAATGCAAATGTTTTGAAATTCGAAAAAAAATGTAGAAATTTCTTTATCGAATTTCCTGAGTCGTCACGTGACAAAACTCTCGGATTTTTGAAAAATTGTCTTCCGCCTTCAGAGGTATATAATTATAACCAATTTCGATTTCTTTCTTTGAAAATATTTAAAAAAGTTTATTTTTTTCATTGATTTTGTATTACAGATTACTATTTGTTACGATACATAACACTGGCGTAACGTCTCTTATCTCACGTTATTGTGCGTTATTTTTACCACCAGTACTCAACCGAAGTTGCTAGTAGCATTCCACCACTTAAAACTTTGAACCGTAACACCCGTTTCGCTTTGAATGCTCATCAGTACAGCCTCAGGCCCATCTTCGGGCGTGCTTTGAAATATCGTGGTTCTTAGGCAAACCGCACTACTCGCGTATGGAATGCCCAGCCGAGGTCTTTACTTCCTAGTCACTCTAACTTGCGAACATTTAAAACCAACGCACATCGGTATCTCTCTTTTTTCCCTCCCATACCATAAAAGCACATAAAAAAGTAGTAGTGTGTAAGTTTAATAATGTTAAAAAAATTTAGTTGTTGATTTGCAATGATAAACGTTGGCTCTTGCCAGCCAGGAATTAATTCAATTCAGATAATATTTATCTAAAAATGTTGGTTTATAATTTGCCGCCAGTATTTTAGAGCAGAATTTCTGGGTTTAAACAGTTTTGTCTATTTAGACTGCGAAAGAATTCATCTTAAGGGAGAATGTTTCTTCCATAAAAGGATGTTCTAATTGAAGTTCCAATGAAATGAATGCCGTCTTCTCTTATTCTATGGTTGCACAGTTTACATTCATCACTTCCATTAGTTCTATGTTGCATATAATTTAATTGCAGTAGCTCGCAGCTGGCTTTGAATACTCTTTCGATTACCTCTAAGCTATTCCAATCATGAAAATAGTTCTGATCCCTATGGTCATTGTTGAAAACTTTATAAATGTTTCTTACCTGGCTTTGTTCGCTTTGCCTTTGAAATATAGTAATCCGGCGATTTTTTTTTTTTTTATAATTTACGCGCGCCTAAGGGGTTATGAATACCCTTATACTATTGCCAGGGCGCGGGCGGAAAGATAGAAGGAGGAGAAAGGAAAGTTTGTGATGTAGTGGTCTGAAACTCAGGTGTGTTTGGTTTCGATATTGACTCTCTAGGGGTGGGAGTCCCAATAGGACGGAGAGATTTTTCTTCTCTCGGAATGTGAGGTTGTGAATTTTAACGGTTGTTTTGTGCTTGAAAAACCCTACAACAGCCAAATCTACATGTCAGTGTTATGCCTTCACACGCAGATTTTTCTGACAGAGTCCAATTACAATACACAAATGAAAACTTGCTGTGGCTAGGATTCGAACCTTGACCTTCCGAGTGAGAAGCGATACCTAGTACCACTACACCACGGCCACCCCCGATGATCCTTCGATCTTAATTAAAAGTTTCTGCAGTGCATTTCCTAAGTTTGTTTTGTGTGTTACCTGTACTTCATATAGGGGTGCATTAAGCTCACGGCCCAGCCATTCGGCACAGAAATGGAGGTTCCGAATTTTGAGGTGCACAGCAATTTCGTGGGGAAGGCGATGACTTGGTTGTGATAAAACTTTAAAGACATAAGAAGTGTAGGCTAAGCGTAAGCACATAGAGCGGTGGGAACCCAGTTCCTAGGTGCAACATGTAGTTTTGCGTATTTTCTGGCAATCGGAATGTTTTCTTTATGAAGTATCTCCAGAGTTTTTCGACCTCCTCAAACAGCCAGATCCCCCATACTAGTACTAGCACAGGATTGACCTTCAAATATGATACTTTATATTTTACACTTGATACGATTTTTATCCTTTTAACTTCTCTTGAAGGTGCCTTCTAAATGATTACTGTGGGGTGATCAGTACTCCCAGGTATTTGTATTCCCTGACTTTCTCAGTTCCTCATTTTGCCCTTTTTCATCCATTGCGTAGCGCCCTGATCCCTTCTTAAAAATTATAACTTTTGATTTATTGGTGTTAAGTTCCAAGTTCCATATTTGGCAGTATTGTTGCGGTTTATTTATGATTTCATGATTTGTAGCATGTTTCGGATTTCATTACGATATTGAAAGCGTAGAGCAAGAGGTTTCTACATACTTGGTCCATCGGGAAATATTCGCCCTGGGAGATCTGGACTGAGATCCTCCAGGAATATTGAGAGCTCAATGGACATCTGACAAGGTCAACGTTGCGCTTAGCAGTTGCCGTGTTTTGATAGAACACGCATTTTAAAGCGAAGGTTCCGGCAATTACATGTGTAGTGGCAAGCTAATTGGAATTTAAAAAATCTGCGGATTTAATATTATGGTTGTATTTGTTCTGTGTTCTGCATAACAAAGCACATGGAGCAGATATGGAGTTCGACCTGGAATGGAACACAGTTCCGACAAGAAGTTCTTCCAAGAACGATGTGCTCAGCAGATGGCTCAGTAGAAAGCGAAAAGTTTAATCTATGTACTTGAGTACCACTGATATTTCTAAATATGAACAATTTTTTTTTTCTAGAACACGGGGAGTCACATTTTTAGGGATGCCTCTAATTGTTATTGTGTTAGTTATGAGTAGTATTTGTAAGAACAAGAAAACAAAATCGCAACAAAATTGCGTTTCAATCGCAATATATTAAATTATTTTACAGTTCAATTAAATAAAATGAACAAAATTAAAACAAACAAAAAAACTTACAGAAAAAAATTATAAATGAAATTAGTCTTTCTTTCTTTTAATTTCTTCAATTATTTCCTTTTAAGAAATTCTGTAACATTCGCATGGATAGTGCACTTTTTTTTGTTTATTATTATTATTATTATTTTTATTGCAATAACCTCTTGTGCCGTTTTTAGTATTCTTCTTGCTGGGGCAGCTAAATTTGTCATTCAGTTGAAAATAATTTAGCAATAAAATATAGAGTTTTTTTTATAACGTATCTGACGTCAAATCGTTTGTTGATAATTCTTCAATCTGTGGAGAAGAATTTGGCTGCTCACTATCCGAAGAAATCCCTTGATGGATTCACCTTTTATCCCCTAGTACTCGATCTTACTTGCTTTAATAAAAGAAAAACTACATTTAAATGATAAAAAGTTGTTTTGTTCAACTTTGCAGAGAATAAGTGAAACATTCCTCTGATATGATCAAGTTAGCCTTTGCCTCCTCCTCCCCTCCAAGCAGCGAAACTTCCACTGTACGTGTGCAATAAAAGAATACCCCTGTTCCACTAACTTCTCAATGATATATTGCCACGTTCTTGTTTTATTTTTAAGTTAGAACTTCTTTGCAGCTTGTGGCATCATCTGCTCCAATAAGGACAGCAAGAGTTATATTGGAGCTTCCAACCACACATCTTTATTTGTTCTAACACGCTGACTTGGTAGGGGTCCCCCAAAGATAGAACCAAGAGATCCTTTAATATTTTAACACTTTAACACTTTAACACTTTGGATTCCAAATTTAAGTGTATTCACATTTAGAAAGTATTTTTCTGCATTTTTCGATACAACAAAATAATATAAAACATATCCGCCCATACAGACATATACATCCATATACAGGGTGTCCCCTAATTCGTTGACGATAATTTGGGCAATGATTGCTGGGCATATTCTAAGAAAAAGTCGTTCTACAGTAAGGGTCTATCTCCAATGTTGACATCGTTTATCAAGGATTTAGGAAAAGCCTTACTTAGGTGTACACTGACCCATGTTAACGGAAATTGCCCTGTTAGTTCTAATGGTAAAAACTTCGTGTAGGACTTAATATTTAGAAGAAAAACTAGCCTTTATAACGGCGTTTAAATAAAGTTGATATCTTATTTTAGTCTTTAGATATACAATTTCTAAACCTGTTCCATTTTCATTGCCCATGCTAATTTTCGACTTTGAGGTAATTTTTCTCCAGTAAATGTCTAATTGACATAACGTTTTTCTTATTTTTTCTTATGAATAGCAATAATAAAGCAATAATAAAAAAAAAATCATAAATGAGTTTACACAAAAACCCATAGAATTTATGATACTTGGGAAAACATATGTATGGTTTTATTAACTTTTATTCAAAATTAACTTATTCTACTGGCTGCTGAACAGCCAGTAAAATTTAAAACAATTTACATACATTTGATTATAGAAAAATATACATACTCGTACATACATATAGTATATCGAAATTATATGGCATAGCCTCTTATGCCATACGCTTCCTTGCCGCTGCTGAAATAAAAGTACATACTATATATACAAATATTATTACACATATAATACGTACTATATATTGAATATAAGTATATGTCATGCGATTTTAAGAATCTATAGTCGTACTATAAGTAAAGCATTACTTCATTTTAGCTTTTCTATCTAAATTAATTAATTCAATCTGCGAAAAATGAAGAAAAGCAATTATCTTCACTGACAGCCTGTCTTCAGTCAATGCTATAAAATTATTAATAACAACTTTAATACTGTTGCAGACACCCGTGACAAAATATCGAAAAAAACATCTCAAATTGTCTATTAATCGCAATATTAAGAACACTTGCTCTAGATACATATGTACTCGTACATCTGTGTTCAAAGCTCAACCCAACTATCTATTTATCCTATACATTTGTGAACTTCAGTGATCAAAATAGACCTAGCGCTCGGAATGGGACATACCAACTTAACTAGGAACCATTTAGTTGCCATATAACCCACTCCGTTTCCCGGATTCAGTTACTTAAAACTAACAATTGCTGCAATGCAAAAACATTGAATTTTCTGATTTTAATTTTTCATTTATTTATTTAGCATTATTTCTTACAAAGGGAAAATTTAGCAATCTTGTAAAAATATTTGCAAGTCTTTACACATAAACGTTTGAGAAATAATAAAACGAGAGTAATTAATTAACTGACTTTGAGGCAGATTATTCAGTGATATACGATGTGTGTTCAGAAAATAACGGGAATTTTAGTTTATGAAAAAAAATAATTTATTTATTCGTCTACACTCTACATTAATGTTGTCACCTTCAAAATGGTCCTCATTAGATAGTATGCACTTGTGCCAGCGCTTCTTCCAGTCCTCGAAATAAACTCGATCTTTGGAATTCAGCGATGAGTTTTAATGTGGTAATGATGAGCCAGAATGCCTTCACTGGGACGATTGAGCCTTAGTTTCGAGTTCATATCCATAAACCCATGTTTCGTCACCTGTTATAACACATTTCAGTAATTCTGCATCGTCGTTAACTTCATTTAGTGACTCCATTCGCTACTGTCTTTGTTCATAGTTCAACAATTTTGGAACAAATATTACTGACACGCGTTTCATACCCAAAACATTCGAAAAAATTTCAGGACAAGAGCTAATCGATATGCCAACATCATCAGCGATTTCTCTGATTGTGATTCGGCGATCGTTCATAACCTTTTCTTTCACTTTTTCCACGTTTTCATCGGTTTTTGATGTTCTGGGGCGTCTTGGAAACGCTTGTACCGCTCATAAACTCTTGTTTTACTCATACCAGACTCACTATAGGCCTTTGTTAATATTTCACACACTTTGTTACACTTTATTTCATTCTTTACCCAAAATTTGATACAAATTCTTTGGTCAGAAAATGGTCGAGCTGGTAAAAATACGTCTAACCTTAGCGGCTGCCACAGACAAAGAAAACAATGAATACAGCTGAAAATTGTATCATACTTCAGGGGCATGTATACCAACATCGGATTGTCCAAACCCGCGAAATTTAAAAATTCCCGTTATTTTCCGAACACACCTCGTATGTAAATTAAAATATTTTAGTAATAAGAAGGAAAATAAGAAAAGGAAGGATGATAGAAATATAAAAAGAAGATGGAAAAAAAGGTATTCTATAACAGATCATATTCAGTCTTGTCGGTTTTTTTTTTTGGTTTTTTTAAATAAGGCGCGCTCAAGGAGTTAAGGTACCCTTAAAATGTTTTCATACAGAGCGGGCTAAGGAAAATTAGGGCGAAAAGAAACATAGGTGCTGATGTACGTCGATTTCAAATGTCAGTATGTTACAATGACTAGGAAATAGAGAGCTTGGCACTGCATTCCACAAGCGAGTTGTTCGGGTTAGGAAGCAATCACGATTTTTTAGAGTAAGTCCGAAAGTTGGTTTGAGGGTGTTACGGTTAAAAGTTTGAAGGGGCGATTTCTATGAGCACTGGTGGCGGAAATAACGATGAAACAGAGTAAGACATGAGACATTACGTCGGTGTTGGAGAGTTTTTATTGTCTGAGTGATATTAGTATCACCAATGAGTTTTATTTCACGGCTTTGAATGCTATCTAGCAGTTGCAGAGATGTTTTGAGCGCACCTGGCCAGATGTGTGCATTCTACTCCAATTTCGGGCGGATAAACGCCTTATATATTGAAGCCAAATCAGAAAGAGTGAAATATTCTTACACCGCTTGAGAAAACCTAGGCGTTTAGCAGCATTTTTGGCGACATCGAATATGTGGTCATTCCCAACGTAAGTTGTCACTGACACACATACCGAGAATGGAAAGTTTATCGGTTTCGACGATGCAAGTGCCATTCATGGATAATAGCTGGGTATTTGAATATCTCTTTAATGACAGCAGACAGCATTGAGTTTTGGAAGCATTAAATTCCACTCGGTTGATAGTTCCCCAATTGGTTATGCTGTTAATATCGGAATTTAATGAGCTTAACATACGCCGCCGTTCGCGTTCTACAGCCGAAGAGCAGGGGCGTGAGTTCGGAAACGAGTATGAAAAGCAGCATCATCAGCAAGGGAATATATTGGATTAGAAGTAGCAGACAAGAGATCATTAATGAAAAGAGTGTCGGAGACAGAACGGAGCCCTGGGGCACACCAGCATTTATTTTGTGAATATCAGACTTGAAGCCATCCAAGACAACTTGAATTGAACGTTCCGAAAGGTAATTTCTAATCCATTGAAGAAGAGAGTCATCGATCCCAAAAGCACGCATTTTCGTTAAAAAAGCCTGATGCGGAACACTTGCAAGTGCCTTAGAAATATCAAGTTCAAATCACCAGTGGACCTGTTGCTATGAATACCATACTGTCGGTCATGGGTGGCCGTGGCTCAAATGGTAGTGTATTGGCTTCCCAATTGGATGGTTCGGGGCTTAATACCTACCCTGACCGAAAGACTTCTTTTCAGGCAACTAAAATCTCGTGAGATGAATTATTTCCTAAATACAACATTAAGTCAATTTACACTAATAATTTAGTCTTCCCATTAAATGATGGATACCACCCATGGAGCGAAATAGCCACTGACTCCAAATAACTTTCTTTCACTTTCTGTCGCATTTTCCGAAAAACTTAACACATCCTTTGGCATCATAAGTTTAGTCATACCCACTTGGGTGTTAAGTTCTTAAAAAAAAAAAAAAAAAATAAAATAAAATAAAAAAATTTAAAAGTTTTCGCGTTTCGAGATATTTCATGAGCTGACGGGTAATCAGCGTTTCCATGACCTTGAAAAGGAGGGATGTATGTGCAATGGTTCTGTAAGACGAGAGAGAAGAAGATTCGCCTTTTTTAGGGACGGGCTGGACAAATGCTGCTTTTCATCTTCTCGGAAAGAATCAAAACGAGTAGGAGTGATGAAAAAGTTTATGCATTTGTTTTACATGGTAAGTACCTGCATGTGTTTTTTTAGCAGAAACTTGGAAAAAATATTGCTGTTTTTCTTTCAATATAGACGTTATGTACGTAGGATTCCGGAAAAGAAAAATAGTTCATGGACCTCGTTTTTAAAATAAATTTAATTAAAATGGTATGGTTGATAACAGTCAGTGATTCTTCCATTAAAATATTATGCAGAAAAAGTGCAGTTGATATTTCTATATTTGTTTGATGACGAGCATACCCAATATACCACAAAACACGCATAACGTGAGCGCAACACCCGACAGTTCTCATACCAACCAGACAACTGCTATAATAAGCCTTGATAGAATTAATGTACCATAGTTCTATTAGAACTATTTTCCTTATTGCTACCAAGAACGTGTAAAATATATTCTAGAAGTTATACGAGTATGTCGAGATTTTATGCTACGTTTTAACAAGTAATTTTTTACTGAAAACCCTAGTGTTATGTGGAAGTTCTTGCTATATTTGGACATACGAGGGCAGGTCAATAAGTCCGTGATTTGGATTAAAACACAGATTTTTTGATAAAAAAATAATTTTATTTTTCAACGTAGTCTCCCTTGAGCTCTATACACTTTGTCCAACGCTTCTCCAATTTTTTTATCCCTTCCAAAAAAAATGATTTGTCGAGGTCCTCAAAATAGGCCTTTGTTTGCGAGATGACTTCATCATTGGAGTCAAATCTTTTTCCACCAAGCCATTTCTTCAGGTTTGTGAACAAGAAGTAGTCGCTCGGAGCCAAATCTGGAGAATAGGGTGGATGAGGGAGCAATTCATAGCCCAATTCATGGATTTTTGCCATGGCAACAGCACATGTGTGCACCCTTGCATTGTCTTGGTGGAAAAGAGCTTTTTTCTTGGCCAAATGAGGTCGTTTTTTTTTCAAATCGTCATTGAATCGGTCCAATAAGTTGGCATAATATTCCCCATTGATTGTTCTTCCCTTTTGAAGGTAGTCAATGTGGATTATCCCGCGTGCATCCCAAAAAACAGTCGCCATAACTTTATTGGCTGACAAACCCACCTTGGCCTTCTTTGGCGCCGATTCACCCTTAGAAACCCACTGTTTTGACTGTTGTTTGTTCTCTGGTGTGTTGTGATGGATCCATGTTTCGTCCACGGTTACAAAACGGCGCAAAAACTCCTCCATATTGCGATTAAACAACGCCAAACCTTCCTGTGAAGTTGTTACACGATTGCGTTTGTGGTCGACTGTGAGCAAACGCGGCACCCATCTTGCGGAAAGCTTTCTCATGCCCAAGTGATCATTCAAAATTGAAACCACTGAGCCATGCGAGATCCCTACGGCTTCCACAATCTCTCCCACTTTCAATCTTCGGTCGGCCAACACCATATCGTGAATTTTTTCGATTGTTTCGGGTCCTGGGCGTCCAGGACGTTCGGCATCTTCAGTGCTTGTACGGCCACAACGAAATTCAGTAAACCACTTTTTTACCATTGAAATCGATGGTGCAGAGTCCCCATAGTATTTATCAAGCTTAGCCTTGGTCTCGGTAATGGTTTTTTTTCGCAAGAAATAATGCTTAATAAGCACACGAAATTCACTGTTTTCCATTTTCTCCTCAAATTAGTGAGTAGTCTGATAAAAATAGCTGTCAAACACAAACTAACTGACGCAGCAAGTTTAAATTTTGACAGGAGTCAACTGACAGATGCTTGTTGACAGGAGCAGTGTTGCTGTTTCAGTAAAGAGGTCAGACTTATTGACCCGCCCTCGTATTTATACATATGTAGAGCGTACACATGTGGACGCATATCGCACCCATAAGTACTTTCACAGGCAATTCAAATCTGAACCATACTATACAATCTCGTCAACTAACTGATAAAAATTTATCGGACCCTAGCTCTCGTACAGAAATCTAATTGTTTAAGACATATCGCCGAGAACTTGGGAGCCCTTTATGTTAGTAATACGCCTGTACTGTTGTAATCGTACTGTACAATTAAAACATTTATTACCTGAATTCACTTCCATTTTAGCATATAAAACTATTAAACTAGGAATCGCAAATTCGCATTATTCTGGCATTTTCGTCATAAATTCGCCGTAAATAGTAGCAATTAAAAAAAAATTATTCATCCGTTTTTGGAATTTAAATGCTCAAAAACCAGTTGACGAAAATTTGGCTTTTTGTCACTTTATCAAAGTGTCATTATGCCAAATGATTGAATTTTGCCGTATGGCACTTTTGCAAAGCGACATGAGGCCATTAAGTCACTGCACCACAATTTTCACAAAACTTCACGGTTTTAATTCACAGACGTTCAGCTTTATTGATGTACGCTCTTGGCGCAAAAGTGTCTCATCTGCTTTGTGAAAATGTGATGAAAAAGATCCTGGATTTGGAACAGAGGTCTCGGAAGAAATTTACATAGCTGAAAATTTCCTGAAATATTGAACAGAGGAAAGGCAGGATGAGGCTTGACCTATACTTTAGGCTAATTTGCTATCATGATATATGGAAGAGTTTTTAATTTTAAGATATTTGTATTGAAGATACGTATGTAAGACAATTTTTTATAATTATTATCATGCAGCATTCGATTTAGTTAAGAGAATGTCTTAGTATGGGGAAGATAAAAAAACCATTCTGGCTGTTCTTCGCAAGTGCATTTTTAGACATTACAATTTTATTGACATAATGTGTAGTGACAAGAACTGCCGAATACACATACTTTCCCACAATCTACTATACAAAATCTAAATATATGTATGTATTATATTGTACATTATTAAAAAGAAAATGTTATGACAATATCGCCCTACCTCACTTTTCAGAATCATCATTTAAGAAAACGTATAAATTCCAAATTTAATAGTATCTTGCAAACCTATTACTCATAAGCTACATCTCATTGACTGTTTCGGAAAGATGGACTATATCATCGCCATTTAAACATGAATTATTGCACCAAGATTAGAGTTTCACACGTATAAAAGTTGCATATTGTTCCTAAGCTAAGTTTTGCAGAGCTTGCAATGTTTCACATGGAGTGCAAAATTTAGTCATCTGCTCTTGCTATATGTAGGCACTGTGCATCCGGATTTTACAATGAAACGCCAAGAAATGGTCCCAATATTTTTAACATTGATATTCCTTTATAGCTTTCTGGATCTCCTAAAGCGTATTTCTTGGGCCTGCTTCATTTAGCTTCAATTCATTAACGACGAGGTGATTTTTTTCTAAATTAGGAACCCAGAACTCAGTCGTACATTCTAATAGTATGCGACAATAGTTTTACCGATGAGTAGTTGTTGCAATTTTTCGTGTCGGCTTTGCCTTTATACAGTGGAACAGGAAACCCCTCCACCACTGGTTAGGCATTCGATGGCTTCTCATCATCTTATTGAACCGAATCAGGTGCTCCTCGATTATAGAGGGGTATTTTATCCTGTCCTATTGCACGCCTCGAGATAATTTTTTTGACTGCTTCGCTAACTTCCGCTTCCATAAAATCTACTTTTTTCTTCATGTGCGGCTGCCGAAGAATTGGTACTGAAATCCTTTGTTTACCGTGTTTCTTTATTCATACGGAGCCGGCCTTTTGAAATATCGAGGAGAGTTTTTGCGCTAGTCTTACATTTTGCATTGTCCCAAATATCTTATGTACTTAGTTCTTCATCCTTGATTATGGTATGTTAAAGCCATTCTCCAAAATCTAGTACCTATGTCCTCATTTCTTGTTTAAATCATGCCAGTTTATTTTTTCAATGATGAGAATGATCCCGGATTTCATTGGTTCTCCTTTTGTTTTTTCACGAAATTTCTGTCAATAAAAGTTGTTGCTGAATTGCTTATGCCTCGCCCATTACATATTAAGTAAAGTAAGATTGTGAGTGAATGAGTTTAATACAATATATTTTTCCCGCTGAGTTTCTCAAGTTCGAAACTTTTTCCCATCGTTGTACTTCCGATTCATAGTTTAAATTTAAAAGCATCATATCGCTTGCCTCTGGAAACCGTCGAGCTCTGGTACAAATATTTCTATTCTTGCCGAGATATATTACTCCGATGAGCAGAAGAAATGCCCATCTGGGTAAAGTACGAGTATGTATAATACATGTTCACTTTTAATATGGTATGCGTGAATGTATGTATATCCAACATTTAAACGACCGGTAGTCTCCAGCTGTGGATTTCCTTTTTCTTATCTATTTGACAGTTGAAATGTTTATGACATCTACTTAGAGTTATGCGTCCTATCTCATCTTCTTGGGACCCTGGGCTAAGAGCTGAATGTTTTTAATTTTTCAGTCGCAAAATACAGCGAATTTTTCTCTCCACATTGAAAACTCTAAACCAACCCGATGTTCGATATCCTTGTCAAATCTCCTTACATTTTTTGCATGCTTGAACAATATTTTTTTCTGAACCTTCTAATAACTATGTAACGAAATCTCTCTCACTATTCCGAAGTTTTAGCGCCCCGGGTCTATAACCGTTCTGAGAATCACTTCCATTTCATTGAAGTAGAAAACAACCAAGGTATTATTATACTCCAAACTATAGACACTTCTTTCTAGTCACTGTGCAATGACAATTTTTCTAGGTTAATATCTTCTAGCTGCGAATGATGAACGATAGTCTGAGCTGACGTTTTTCTTTAGTCGAACAATAATTTTTTGTGGGCAAAAAGGTGTAAGCAAATAATATTACAAACCTTGAGCGTAGATTTTGCAGAAGGACCTCATCTGGTCAATAAATTGGGGGCTGCATCCTGCTTGCATATTCGGTTTCTTTAGTCCTCATCTGGTATGATTTCCATACCAGAAATGTGCGTGGAATGATGGATAAGACATTGAAGTCTCTAAACTTCTATTTATAAAGTAGACATCCCAAATGTCTGGGAAATTGATTGAGTCTTGCCGACAAAAAGAGGGTGAAGAATTAATTATTACATACATTTATTCTGGATTAAAATTAGTGCATAATACTCGCTAACTGTGAAATCGCACTATTTGCTGATGATACTTGTATTTTCTGTTCAGATGAAATTGGTTTCAATATTGAATAATCTGCTATAAATACACTACTAACCTATTTAAACAATTGGAAGATTAAAATTAATGCTTCAAAGACCCAGGCTATCTTTTTTACCCGTAAAAGAAAAGCCTGTTTCTTGCCAAGCAACAACCTTTCTATAAATAATGTTTTTACTGAGTGGAAACCTAATGTCAAATATCTTGGGATACACCTGGACAAACAATTAAATTTCGGATTGCATATTAAACGATAAATAAG
This sequence comes from Volucella zonaria, assembly GCA_963966105.1. Taxonomy (NCBI): domain Eukaryota; kingdom Metazoa; phylum Arthropoda; class Insecta; order Diptera; family Syrphidae; genus Volucella; species Volucella zonaria. The sequence goes on from OZ014531.1 coordinate 96,877,453, forward strand.
ACCAATATAATAACAAGAGTTCTCTATCCATTTATAAATCGGAAGTCAGATTTGAGCAGAGAAAATAAGATGATCATTTTCAAAACCATTTTCCAGTCAATTCTTTGTTTCGGATCTCCTGTCTGGGGGAACTGTGGCAAAAGTCACCTCCTCAAACTTCAAAGAGCACAAAATAAATTATTAAAACTGATTTGGAAACTGCCTTGGGACTACTCTACTAACGAGCTGCACATTAGAACTAATGTTGAAAAAATTAAAGACCGCATTGCCAAAGTGAATGAAAAGTACAAAATATTATGTAGCATGTCTAGCAATAAATTGGTTTCAGCTCACAACAACTAATTATTAATTAATTATTACAAATTTATTTATTAAACAATTTATTTATTTATTTATTTATTATTTACTTATTTATATGTTTGTTTAATTAATTTATTTAATTGTTTAATTGTTTATTTATTTATTTATTTATTTATTTATTGTTATTTATTTTTTTTTTATTTATTAACTTTGTTTCTGTTCTTTGTTCCTTCATTATACAAATAATGCTATTAATTGTAATCAAACCAAACTGTTGTTTCCACTGCCCCTCTTCTATCTACCACGATGAATGATTTAATGAAGGTTTTTTTAGTAGTTTTCCTTCTTAAGCCCATATTTACATTAATAATTGTTCACTAATTTTTTAAATTGTCAGTAGTAAGGTAGTGGAATACCATATCTCTGTAAAATGTGCAATAATGTCTGTAAAACATTACAATTTAAGCTACAATAAAGTGATAACTAACTAACTATTTGGGTCTAAATCTACGAGTATGGTGGCTGGGTGATATACTCGTAAGTGACTTGCACTGAAAGCTTAGCACTTCATATAAAATACTTTCGAATATAAAGGATTATAAGATTGAGAGGGATAGGGTGAAGAAATTGGGAAGGTACTGAATTTATATGGGGTCAGGTACGAAGAAGTTGTCTGCAAATGATTGTTTAAAAAAGGTTGCAAAACTTTGGCAATAGTGCATATGTGGGTCGGTAGATGATACGAGTATATTATCGAACTAGAGAGAGGGGGGTAACCGTCAAGTCAGATTTTCTTTGAATTGACAAAAAGACTTAGGATCGTGGATAAGTGTTAAGAAAGGTCTGATAGAGACAATTAGAGAGCTGGGTGTATTGGAAGCAGGTTCCATAATTTATTTATTTGTTTCGTAAAGAGCGAAGTGCTTTGAGGGGAAGTAGATGATGTTTTATGCAGGGAAAAGGGGACGTAAAAAGAAATAGAAAAAAATATTTCACTGTAAAAAAATGGAGACAGCATCAGTTAAAGATAGGCTGGTAACATCGGAAGAAGATTTGCTGAGAGAGATATTAATTTTGCTAAAATTAGCTTTACGGAAGTTGTAAGAAGAGCAAGTAGGAGAAGAAGTGGACAGGGAGAGTTATAAAAAAATTAGAAAAGAACGGGGCGGGGGTGAAAGTTATCGATAGTTGATAGCGCTAAGGAACAAAAACGTTACTATGGAATCAATGAAATCGCTTGTGAAAATAATGTCTAGTTGCCTGTCGATGGAGTTAGAGACGCAACTTACTTGGCATAGGCTTGAGTCTGTTATCCGATCAATAAGTAGACATTCCTTGGTCTAGTGTTTGTCGTGGTAAAAGAGAATTGATCTTTCTATGGAACCCACTTCAGCAGAGGCAGATTGAAGTCACCAAAGACAAAGATATCGTCGGTGGAATTGTCGTTGGTCAATCGCCTTAATAGCAAGGATATAGAATTCGATGGGTTGAGCCGGGAGAATATAACAACACATAACGTACAGGGACTGGAGAATGTTATTTTAATTGAAACAAAATCAAGTTTAACAGAAGAAGAGATAGCGATGAGAGAAATGATGAGCTATTGTAAATGGGTAGTAGGGCGCCTCAGGATGGAGAAACAACTTAAGGGAGAGCAGGATCACCAACCATAGGGAGAGAATGATCGTCATCTCGGCACTATATGCTAGGAAATATCTCCTGGCTCTTTACGTCGGGAATCAAATTGGTTTCTATAATAGCATAGACATTGATAGAGAGGCCATGAGATTTAGACAAAATAGCGCGAGTTTTAGAACGCAAGTTTCTTATTTTTTGGTAGTAAAATGTAAGAAGGAGTTCGTTGCGTGGAGGCTCTGTGCTTTGAGATAAGAAAACATTTCAACTTTTTCATCATTTTATAAAACAACATCGTGAAGCATTTCAATGTACATAAAATATTAATTTTTACTCATACTCCAGAATGTGCGACGGCCAACGGAACTATTATCATAAGCTAAACAAATTGAGTTGAAAGCACATGGGTAGACTATAAATGAACACAGAGACCACATCGTCCAGCCGCAGTTGAGAACGAGGAAGAATATCTTAGAAATTTTCTGTTAGATATAGTTAAATATTCAGTATGAAACGATTATGACCAAAACGCAAGTCAACTTGGTGAATACTAAGCGGCGAGCTGTTATCGATCCGCTTACATGCAAAATCATATGGGCTAGCAGAAGCAGGGTTTCTGATGAAACATTGACAAACTCGAGAGACGGTGGGACGTTTTTGAACGGTAGCAATGCTTGGAAACATACTGTTCGGTAACATATGAAATTTTTATATCGGCGGCTATGTGAATAAATAGAATGTGTCTTATGCCCCAACTACAGCTGTTTACCGGGTACAACAATATAAGGTTATTCCAACAAGACAAACGATTCAAACTCTATAGGAAAATATCCATCGTGAAGTTGAAAGAGTTCAGCTTGGAAGAAACGATCGCTAATTTGATGGTATTATTGACTTTATTTTATTTTACGAGTATGTTATTGGGTACTATGCCCATGCGGCGTTGCAAAATGTACTTGCATCTATTACTTTTATTTAAGTTTAAACCTGCAAATTGTTCGCTAGATACACTTTGTTTTCTAAGTTTTCAGTCGCAGCCATCTGGAGATATAGCTAAGCCATTTTTTAGCTTTGTGTAGAAGCTCGGAAATGCAAGTCAATCATTTAGAAAACGTTTTCGATTGTCTACATAATATGAACTATGTGGTGTCTTCACTTCTATTTGATTGAAATTATGACCTCCGTTTTGTGGTCTCGTCTATTGATTTCAGGTTTCTTTCACTCTCTTCATCTGACAGATTCCTATAAGATGGTTACTGTAGAGAGTTCGAGAAGAAAACTGTCATCAATGTTTTGAATAAGTTAGCCCAGCTAGTATTGTGAACGAATTCTTTCAATTCCATGATTATGTTTGAGCCGATTATTTTCGTTCTGAGGCTGCACTGGTTGCTGTCATATGTTTGTGCTAACTCCTGAAAAGTTAACACAACAGTTTGGATAAATCCTTTTCCCATAAAAATAAAACATGCGCCAAACTCATGCACATAGATAGACATTGGACTTCACTAACAACAAACTTTAGTATACAGCTTAAGTATAATCTCCGCCAATGTTTGCACCAATAACAAATTTGTTAATCTGTTATAGTGTTAGTATGGAACAAAACTTTAATGTACAGAAAGCCATTATTAATTTTTATAACATAACATTAAATAATAGAGTGATGCCAATGTACTAATTTAATAGTAAGCACAGTCCTAAAAAGGATTAGATTTTGTATCTAAAATACTAAAATTATGCGTAAAATATTAATTGAATTTAGTTGAAAGTGTATAGGCGTTATTTAAAGAATTTTAAAAATTCCTTTACCTTCATTATAATTTATATTATTTCAAATATACATACAATATGCAGTAAAAATTGGTAAAAATGAGTTATTCTTAAATGTTTCATTCAAACAATTAATTACGATATATTTCGTTATACAAAGTTGTTGGATGAGTATATTAGAGTTTTGAAAAGAATTCTTATGGGATCTAGTTTCCATTTAGGAATGAAAAAAGAGGTTTAACTGTAGTACATTGGCATCACCGTTTTATATGTACAACCGAAAAAAACAATCTCATCTGATTTTGATATTTCCACACGACTTCAAAATACATTCAAATTCAAGTGCGTGTATAAAATGTCAAAGCAATCTTATGTAATAGATTCATTGAAAATGTAGTAGTTTCTTTGAAAGTCGGAAGATTAATGCGTTTTAGCATAAGTTTCTCTCGGTGGGTTGGGCAACTTGAACTCCAATGCATCGATAAAAACTTCTTTTGACTTTGTCAGTCGATTGCTCGAAAAAAATTCTGGTTTGACACCAGACAGTTGACGTTTATATTTATACAAATGTTTTAGTACATTCTCATATAAAATCCAGAAGAGAATTTTTTCTTCTGAAATGAAAATCAGAAACAAAATGTTGCTGCTTAAAAAGTGAGAAGTGTGCCAAGGGAACAGTTTTATGTAATTTTTTTTCTCTCCAGAGTGCAAAAGGTAAGCTTTTCTTTCGGCCAATCGAAAACGCCATAAGTATAAACAGACTATAGAATCATTATTCGAACACTTTAGATTTAAGGCCCCGGCCCATAGAATTCGTTGCGTCCGTAACGATGCCGGATAGGTTGACGTTGACGTATTTGACGGAAATGGCAGTCCCATAGAATCCGTCGCATATGTTGACAGAATACAGCCGATGAAGTTTTGTTATTGCTGAGAGTGTTTTCCCTTCAAGCTGCTCCGCGACAAATTTGTTTTATTTAATTGCGCGGAATTTGTTTTATTTTATTTTGCGAAGTTTAAAAAAAATTATTAAAAAAACAAAGTAGGTATTGATGAATTCCTTTCGGTAATTATTTTGATACTGATTTTATCGGAAGCCTTTGAGTATCTGAAAATAATCATAGGTAACAGTCGCCGGTTTTGGGTTCGTCGACTGTGTGAGGACCGGGACAGTCATGGATTTTTTGCTCTCAACTTTAACCAATTATACAATGATGATTCGAAACAATTTAGTGTCAGTTCAGATGAATAAGGAAATGTTTGATTTGAGGTTCAATTTGGTGAAAGAAGACTTAGCCAAGCACTCCAACAGACCCGTCAGGCAGGATGTTTTTGACTCTTTTGTGAGTACATTTAATATTTTAATCGTGCTATCTACAATATGTTTACAATTTTGCACTTTATATGTATTTGGCACATGGAGGCAGCAAGCCATTCAGAACGGCATTCAAAATGGGACCTACAAGTATTAAAAGAATCGTGAAAAAAGCCTGCAGTGTACCTTGGAATACCCTGGCCCATATATATTTATCAGTCCCGAACCAAACTGAGTGGAAACAGATTTCCAATGACTTATATTGTCTTTTTTGTAATTATAAGGGAACATTTTCTATCATACTTTTAGGAATCTGCTATGCCAACTACACTTTTACTCACATCAACATTGGTGCATATGGCTTTCAAAGGGCCGGTGGTGTTTTATAACGCCCCCACTTTGGTCGGAAGTTATTTAGAAACCAGCTCGGTCTACCAGAAGAACAGTGTCTGCCGAATTGTAATGTCTGGTTTCCGCATTATTTTGTTTGCAATGCGGCATTTTCTTTGAAAACTTTTTTGATGCGTCCGTATCCAGGTATGGTACTGAACCAGCTACAATTTTATTTAGGGGAGCGGTTACCTTTGAATCGAGAGAAATTCAACAAGTGTCTCTCCCGCGCCAGGCGGGTCATTGAAAATGCACTCAGCATTTTATTGTCACGGTTTAGAATCCTACTCGGTCCACTAAATATGGGTCCGAAGTCAGCGGACAAAATTGTGAAGGCAGCTGTTTTATTTGCTGAAGATGCATGATAACAATTATATTCGTCCAGACTACGTGGACCAATACTACGGCGAGGAAATAGTTCACGGCCTGTAGCGAAAAAAAACCAATCTTCCATTAAATAAGGCGAAGCGAATTTTCTCACACAACGCGTCATGAGGATTGGCCGATATCTGATGTGGATGTCAAAACTTGTTGCGACTCGAAAATTTTCTCCAGGAAGTTAAAAAAACTGGAAGTGCTTTATTGAGGGCCGTGGGTAGATCCTTCATAATTCCACTGAAAATTTGATACAGTTCTGTAATATACGTGAATTTGAACTTTATTTTAATAAAATACAAAACATCAAGTCTGTTTACCTCCAAGGAGTTACGTAAACTCTTAACAATTCAAGCAATGTAAGATAGTTCTATTGGCTTTCCTCAATCAGAGTACTTCCACTTCTCGGTTTTTGTTTTATTTTCTTTACAAACCGATCTCTTAGTGAACGCCAGCGGCTTTGGCTTATATCGACTAGAATAAGAACAAGTAAGTTAACATTTAAAAATTATTTGTATGCAATACTATCGTCCACACCAACATCCACCGCTACATCAATCCACGCCTTTCCTTTAAAATTTTGATTCTTTAAGATGGCAGCGGCTTGTCGAATAGACATCTTTTATCTTTTACGGCCTGTATTAGCTTTTCTTTAAACATATTTCTGAAAGTAAACATTTTACAAAAACCACAAATTGAATAAAAGACAAAATCTACTTACATCAACGCAAACGAAAACCAAATAATAATAAACGGAACGTAACAAAATAATTGAAATGTCAATTAATGTCGTCGTTTTCTTTTCAAACTATGACAATTTCTCTACATTCTCTCAATGTCTCCACCAATGAAAGTATTTACTTTCATTTTTTGAATGCGTGAACATCAATACGCGATTGTATGGTCCTCAATGTGTGAATGTGTGAACTGTCAACGGAGCAACGGGTTGAAAAAGTAGAAAGCAAAACCACTTCAACTGTCCTTTGCGTCATATCCGTTGCTTATGGACCTGCTTCCATAACAAAGTGTATATTCTATCCAGCTATCAGCCGAATACGTCGAGGCAACGGACGTAACGAATTCTATGGGCCGGGGCCTTTATGTGCGTATTAATATTTAAGTCGACACAATTCTTTTAAGTCACGACTAATGATAGGAGGTTGGTAAGGTCCATTATGGTTCCACACTCATCATGCACCTCGTAAACTAAGCTCAGGTGCCACTACAACGGTCACACCTTATACAGTTCAAAAATTTGCCGCCAGCAGGTCTACTTCCAACACGCATCGCAATAACAAGCTCAACGATATTCAAGTAAATAAATAGGACAGCTTAGGGCTAAGGTATTTCAGTTCATTGCTATGAATCTTTTTAATTTTTTTAGAAGTAAAAATTAATAAATTGTAATTTTCCTTTACTCTCCTCTCTTCTTTCTGGTTTTTCAATGGAATACCACACTTTTCTTTCGACATCTAGATGTTAACTTCAGTACCAAACAGACAGGGTTGGTAAAAAGATCTATTACATTCAATTTCAAAGTATATTACAAAATAAAAGTTTAATTTGTGTGAAACGTACATATACAAATTATAGTACATATTTTGTTTGATACCTGTCTGTCATATCCGGTCCAGAGAGAAGTTATGTCCGGGAAACGACGGACTATCTGTGGCATTTACACCGAGTCGGTAACACAATGTTGACCACACCAACTGAGCAGTACGTTCCCCCTGTGTTTGTCGATAAAATCTCAATTGATCTGATGGAACCGGCTAAGATGTGTAATATAAGTCGAATTCTCCTTTTCGCAACTAAAAGATAAGAATCGGGGAAGTAGTAGATGAATATGATATCTCCCATCTGGCTCCAAGTTGTAGTTGTGAAGCATGCGATTTGTTTTTTGGCGTCGACTTACAATAGAGTTGACAAATCGTCAATTGAAAAGTGTTTCACGTAACTTTTTGCAAAGGATTCAGAATGGGAAGACGACGACGATATTCCATTAGCAATGATTGCACAGAACCTAAATGAGATGCCGTCACAAATTCACGACGTTTCGGCGTTACTCCAACAGATTGAATGTTCAGAATCAATTTCAAATATTGAGATTGAAAATTGAGAACCACATTTCTGAGATCGTGGAAGAGATTGAAACAGAACCAATAAAAGAAATTACTTCTTTACCAACGATGAACATCAAAGCAGATAATGCAATAATGTATTTTAACGCTTTTTTAAACTGGGCAAAACAGCATGAAATTCCACTTACTTATGTGATGACTCTTCAAAGACTTCGTGAATTAGCAATATCTTACAAATTAAAATGCATGAAACAAACGAAGATTTAAAATTTTTTCGTTAAAAAAGTCTGATTGAGATGACATGTTAATTTCTAACTTTTCACCTCCATATGTTGCATGGTACATGTATTTTAAATTTAATTTGTATTTATTATATTAGATTGAATAAAAGCCTTTAAGTTTTGTATGTTTCTTATATTAAATAGCGCAAATATTTTTATCTAAATTAGATATTCAGTAGAAGCAACTTATCCAGTGAATGCAACAAGGTCGGTTTTAATTAGTTGCAAGAATCGAGTTCCTACTGACATCCTCTTGAGGAGTTCCATGTTTACAGAATTTAATTTAAACGCGGTATTCTGCATGCTTATACGTATTCAATATTTTGTAATATGTATGTAAACTTCAAACTGACTTCAAATAACTTAGGTTACTTTTGTTATTTTTTTTTTTAGTTTTTTACTTTCTTTAAGGTACTTGTGACCGAAATTAATGCACCACCAAAGATTACAAATAGGAAAACTAACGCTTGTCGGCTAACACGGCATTATTTACCTCAGCGCGTAGCGTTCATTCCCTGGATAATTATGCCTACAGTTCAATGTACAGATACCTTTGGTACCTACAGCGGTTTCCTTGTGATATCGGAAGTGAACGCCATTTTCGTAAAGAGTTTTATTAGATGAATGTTAATTTCGAACGTGTTTAGCCTAAAAAGCGGCAATCATCATGACTCACAATTTTGTAAATATGTATTTGTAAATATTGAATACATGGGATACACTACAGGTGACTTATTGTAAGCGATATTCACAGAAAACGAACAGATTTTTTTTAAAGGAAGGCAAAGCATTAATGCCATGTTTGTAAGTAACCTACTCGTATGTGTATGCACACATAAGTGATGTTTTCAAAAGTCAAGTGCTGCCAATTTTTCGAAAACTTTTGGTGATTACTATACACATCCAGTAAGATTTTCTGACTATCATGCTATCACCGATTACCTTGGCCGATTTCACCCCTGGTTCATGAATAGAGACAGTGCCCAAACACTTTCACTTGCGGAGATGAATATGGACATGCATGACTAAAGTTTGGTTAGGCTAGGTAAGAGTGGCTGTTTGAGAGAAACCAATCCTCTTAGGCCTATTGGCCCATTGTGATGCCACACGGATCTGTGATCTTCCTACTCTGGGAACCATTTTGAGCTTCTGCGACTGTTAACACCTATATTATTTAGATTGCTCAAGTCATCTTTGAGAGAGAATTGGGCATTTACACAGTAGATGAAGGAATGTCTACTGCTCCTCCTCCCCATCCATGCGGCTTTTGCAGAAACCATTACTGAAGACGCCCAACCTTCTCGCATGCTTGCCTAGAAGACAGTGTCCAGTGATGACACCTATGATAGAGCTAAGATGTTTCCTATTTTGAAAGATCAAACTCTTACAGCGATTCAGATCTAGCTTTGGCTAGATTTGTTTGGTCGCTAGACAGGTTGATCCAACAGTACTTCTAAGGTTTGTTCTTCTATAACCATCCAGCGTTAGTATTAGTTTACACGTAGCGATTCGTACACCGATGCTACCACTTTCCGGTAGGATAGGTGGAGTGGTTCCAATTTTAACGAGTTTTTTTGTTGGCCCTACAATTCCCTAGAATATCTCTGTGTCCCGGCACCCAACATAGGTGAAAGTTGAACTGCTCTGCCATCACCTTAAGAGATGATCGATAGTCAAGGGCTGTTTAAGAATTTTATGAGTCCAGGGATTTGATTGCGGCCTGACTATCCCAAAAGATGCGGATATTCCTTGCAGATATCACGTTTTCCTTCAGCCAGGACAGGACTTCTTTAATCGCAAAAATTTCCTCCTAGAACATGCTACAGTGAATTGGAAAGCCGAAGGAGGGACTTGAATTAAGCATATCTGAGAAAATACTGCCACCAACCCAGCTATCAGGCTTGGATCCATACGTATAGTCCAAGAGCAATCGGTTTTCTCATACAATTAAGCAACATAAAAATTGTAGAGAGGATTTTTATTAGCCGATGTTATTTTTTCACAGAATGACCTTTAGGGTTATTGCTTGGCCTGCCTCAATCTTTTTTTTATATTTTGAGGGATTCCTTGTATGAGTCCCAGTCAGTCACATTTCTTGTGCTTTTCGCTTGATTGGAAAGTTTCCTGTAGGCTCCTAGAGCGGTCCCAGTGTTGATGTCGACCAGTGCGGCTTTTTCTTCCCTCTAGGTTGAATAAGAGGATAGGACGCAGCCATTGCCTGATTAAGAGCCAGGGCAAAATCCTTTACATTCATGTATAGCTCTTTGGTGTTACGTGGGTCTTAAGAGTTCATAGAAGGACATTTTTGGTCAACCAGTCTTCCGATAACTTCGGAATGCTAGTAGGAGGTGAGGAGCATCATTCAATCTGATTTGGATACATCAATGGTCTGAAAAAGAGTGTTCAGACGATACCATCCAATTTGTTATCATTTATCATATGATATCTAGCAATTTTTGACGGTTTTAATTCGAAAGTAGGCTCGCTGCCAATATTGCAAACGATGAAGTTAGTACTTATAAATTAATCAAAAAGTGGCTCATCTCTGTCGTTGGTGTCGGTACTGCCCCATACCGTGTGATTAGCGTGGGCATCGTAAATGCTGATGAGGCCAGTGCTTAGCCTTCCAGCTTCCAGGACCTTTTCAGGTTATCACCAAGGAGAGGGTCCACCTGGTTGTGGCCAAGAAATGTCGATACCAGTCAGTAGGTGCCTTGGCAGTCTCCAATCTGACAATAGTTATTTCGGGGTCGCTGAGCCTAGGCAGTAAGAATATAGTATATTAAAGCAACTTTTCACTAACATACATACCTTAACCTCTTGTATAGAGCGGAACATTTTTGGGTGCCTCATGTCCACGAACAACGCCTTATGCAATCCATGGTTCCTGGATTAATATGATGGCTTCTGCGTTTTTGGAAAGACGTAAAATGAGTGCAGCCGAGGTCTTTTTGGAGTGATGAAGGTTAATCTGAAGACACCACAGCATCATTCCTACAATCTACCAGAGAAGCCTTCATCACGGTGTTGTTCGAGTCCTCCGATTCTGGACATGAGCTCAAGGGCTCATCTTATAAAGGATCTTCTTTTCATTCATCATCGGTTTCCATTTTCGAAAAGGGTATCAGAGGTGGAGACCGTCGACCTAGTTGTCAACTTGGATAGATTGGAGTCGTCGCTATTCAATTCAGGAACGGATATTGACGCTCCAGGATCTGAAGCTGAATTTTAAATTTCGGTTAGGAGAAGAGAAGGTTGCTTATTAGCATCCAGCTCATCCTCTTTATAAACCCTTAAGTTTATTGACTCGAAACCATACCGAATCATGCCTTTGGTCTTCCCCCAATTTAGCGACCTTTCAATCATGATCTGGAAGGGTCGGGTTACTGAGCCTGGGGTTTTCGCGCATGAAGAACAAGATGTTGCCTGAAAGCTTTAGCTTGTAGAGCTGCAACAGTTCAGGTTCTATCGATCCATCGATCGATCATTTTTATCGATCACCGTGTTACAGCGTCTTTTAGGGCTTCGCTAAAAGACCTCAGAGATGCGACACTGGAAGGCCCAGGGCAATTTTGATGTTCCTAGTTTTGGGCCTGATACTAGCCCGGACGGTTTCCTCCAACGATCTCTGGCGCTTGGGAGAGTCTTTTAGCATTTTGGGAGCAGTGCGTAATTCGTCTTTAAGCATGCTTTTGGCACACTCTATTTTGATTTCCTCTCCATTTTGCAGTTTTGAATTCTAAAACGTTATAAAATCTTTATTTCGGTTTATTGGAATTTATATATTATTGGTTATGTTTTTGTTTGTTTGTTGTTGTACTGTTTGACGTTTGAAGTGTAGAGTTTTATGGATTTTGTTTCGGCTATGTTTGTTTGATGTTATCTGTTTTCTGTTTAATGTGCTATTTGATGTCATCTGTTTTAATGTTTCAACACTCAACCTCCGGAATGGTGTCTGGAGTAAAGCGCTTTGGAGGGGACTTGTTGACGCGGCTGAGCCTTTGATTTCTCTTTTGATAGAGGAATTTTTGTAGCAATAGCAAGATCGTGGCTTGCCACAAATTTGCTGCTGCTAGAGGTTGAGGAAGTGGCAACACCATGGCTTGCTACAGTCCTGCCACTTCTTGAGGGTTAGCATTTCGGCCTTTTCAGGTGCACCATGGCCTGCCACAGTTTTGCCTTTGTTCGACATTGCAGGAATCTTCCGGGTAGTCCGTGTAGTCACCGTATTACCGCGCGGTATGGCTAGTTAATCCAGAGATCGGCAGGTATCCGGATAATCCGTTCACGACTCAGCTATTTTGTAATACTGGGTCCATGGACAGGCTGATCCTCGGCACGGGTCGTATGAAACCGTGATCCAGCTCAGGGGAAAAAGGAGCGGAAGGGATTATGGAGATGGTGAACTTGGGATGGGGGGGGGGGGTGAATCTCCTTTAGTTTTAGCACTCATCAGGTGAATTTCGCGAGATTGATTGACCTTATTCTGCCTCTGCATTTCGACAAATTTGATGCTCATTTTAGAGGATGCATAACTAGAGAATTCCAATATTTCCTGATCTAATTAAATACCTCTCATTCACGAGTCAGAATGGATTACTAAAATTGTCATTCTTTCTTTATCCCCTTGTAAATAGAGTCTCGATCTGTGCAGACCTGGAAATATATAATGGCAGTGTGTTAGGGCTAACTTTTTCTCTGTAAAGAGCCCAAAATGCCAAAGTAAAAACAGGGGTAAACAAAGCTTACAAAGACCGTATTCAAAAAACACGCCCAACCACCCCTTCACTCCAAAAGCCATGATTAGGATTACGAGTGTTCGCTGAGGCCTAAGTTTTTTGAGTAAAGCTGGCGAAATAAATATCATTGAATGCTTATTTACTAGAGGCGTTTTAGATTTTACAATAAAACAATATCTATTGCCAGTTGAAAAATAAACTCTAGAATAGATTCTGTTTTGTTCAATACACTGTAATATCAAGCATTGAACCCTCCAATCTCTCTTCCCAAACCGAGTTTGTGATAAGAGAACTAACAAATCAACTCAAAACTACTCAAATCAACTGGCGATTTGTTTTGGGCTTTGCATAGGACTGTAGTCGGAAAAAGCAAGTTGGCACGTTTAAATCGTTCTTTAAGAAGCTGCAAGCACTTTCATTCTATTAAGAGCACTAAGCGGTACGTGTATTCAAAAATCATTTCAGCTTTTGATTACCGAAAAACAAAAACAAGTTTAACGTTTCTGCGCAAATCCGCCGAGTAAGAGTTTATTTGTGTGTATATATACGAATAAGTCCCGCGTTTATTGAATTAGAATTATACTTTCTATACTCGAATGAAAGTACATACTTATGTACTTAGTTGTACTTGTAGATCTTGAATCGATAACCTGAGCCTTTTTATTAAATTTTTTCGTTGCTAACAATCTTATGGCTGTATGTACAATAGGTGGTAGTCTTGCGAGCACAAAAATTCATGTAACCATACTGGCATATTGAATTCGAGTAACAATATTATACAGCATCCCTTATGGATTCTTTTCAATCTCGTGGCAAATACAGGAAAATCTTATAGTGAATGACTTGGAAATATACGTATAGGTTCCAGTACGTACGTTTGTATGTGTATTTCGATTCATACTCGTACATATATCTAGAAGAGTGTTGGCTATGCATTATTACATTCGCGAATTGGGTCGTTGGATAGAAAGGAGGGTGGATTTATGTATATAGCCCTTCTTTTGAAAGATGTGATGATTTTATTTACGTTTGTTTTTTTTTTTATTTCTTCCTAAGAGCGGAAGACTTTCTTATCAACGTTATACTATTTTCTTGTTTAAAGGGGAGAAACAAGCTTATGTGGTGTTATCTGAGTCGGAATAAATGTGTTACAAATTGCTTACTATAAACATGTTTGTGTTGGTTTTGAGTTTTAAGATTACACTGTGATTTTCCTGTAAGAAAGTATGAAGCTGTCAACAGTGACCTACCACAAAAGTGCCTCATCATTAGTGCCATAGTAATGAGTATGTCAATAATACATATATGTTTTTTTGTATTTCTAAAAGCAAATTCGGGGCTAGAATTCGGAGGCAAATGAATTTTTTGCCACATCTCGCACTAAATTGTACTATAATTCTCTTCATTAGAAAAACAATATTGCTCCTCTATTTGAAAATCAAACAACAACTTATAACTTCAGCCGATAACTTGAGACTTTAACCATAAATGCAGTTGAATATACAAAAAAAGAATGAGAAAAAGACGAGAATATTGTATTGCATCATAAGGCGCAGTACTTTCTTATACTGCATCATATGTGCATACTTTTACATTATTGTGTAACATATTCGCAAGAAACTTTGTTCGATTTTAATTATACATATTTTTGCCGAGCACTCCGATTGTAGCTCACAAATGTTCTTCTTCGCAAATGTCCGGAATACATTTTCGTTTCCTCTTACTCAAGGAACTGTATTGTGCTTTTCTTTTGATCACCGAACAGTGCAGGATCGACTTACTTATCCCTCCAGTTCAATCGATAAAAAAAATTGTTTACCCCCAGTTTTGCTCGCCGAGATGTTTTAGGAGCACTTCCAACTGTGGCCTTAAAGTGTGTTATTTCTCTGCAATGTGATGCCTTTGAAATGCATTCAGGGAAACTTTGGCTGTCACTATTAGTGTACATGCATATGCTTTAAACATTCTAAAAATCTCAGATTGTATATCTGTAGGTATTTTGTTGTAAACAACATTTATGTCGCCTAATAGTATGAATAGCTCATCTGTGAATCTTCTTCTGTATGCATTTTCACTATATCACTCGAAGCAGCGTAGTGTTTTAATCTACAGACGTATCTGTGGAATCTGTGTAATTGGAATCTACAATTTCAACGGAGCAGCATCTATTTTTGACCGGCATTTCGCACAAACCAATTGATCTTACATCGATTCCGAACCAAGGATTTTATAACTGTATATGTTTCTAGCAACTTCACCTTTTGAAGCATAATCGTGAGTGAATTTCTACAAGGTACCTAAGCTGTCTTCGGCTCACTTCTACCGGGCAGGTTTTCTCCTCCTTAGAATGGTTCACTATTTTCCAACTAGAGTTAGTAGATTCCACGGTACGTTACAACTAAATTAATTTTATTCGCACCATAAAGTGTGCGAATTGCCACTTATTTAGTCTTACTCTGACGTCGATATATCATATTTCCGGTCCATTCTTACTAGGAGCTGTTCGTTCGGCACATTGGCATCTACATGCAAAGGTTTGCGGCTTGTAACTGATAGCAATTGTCAGCTTCTATGTAGTGCACTATTCATATAGCAGAACTAAATCAATATTAGAACAGAACAGTGGTAGTATTGTTCTATTCTGGTAGCACTCCGAAATCTAATATTGTTTTCTATTTTTGCTGCCCACATTAGGTCCTATGCCCTCCATTGGACGAGACAATACTTTATAATTTTAGGAAGCTATTTTACTAACTGCCTCGACATGCAATGTTTAATTAAGCCTTTGTGTAGATGTTTGAGAGACATGAATTTCAGTTTTTAGTAATTATTTGCGGCTTCTAGCTGTGGGCCTTTTGATGCAATTCCATAGTTCTATGTTTTAATGGTTATGACATTGGCCATTTCAGTCAGCAAATTTTTCTAATATCAAAAAAGCAGTGGTAATAATAGACAGCCTACTGACAGTTTACTTGGTTTAATTTTTTCCAAAACTACGTATATCCTATCAACAAGAATGAACGCATAACATCGACGAATCGGACAGAACACCGGAATAGACAGATACAACTTTGAACTAATTAGCAATCTGGTCTATTTCGGCTCCATTACTTACTAGTAACTCCGTTGCTAATGACACATCTCACCTTAAAATGTTAGTACACAGCGCGGGCGAAAGAAATTTAGGGAGGAAGAAACGACAGGTACCGATGTACATTGTCTTTAAATGTTTGTAAGTTATAACGACTAGGAAACACAGAGATCTGCAGGGCATTCCATAAGCGAGTTGTACGGCTTAGGAACGAATCACGATATTTTAGAGTACGTCCGAAAGTGGGCTTGAGGGTATACTGATGAGCATTCATAGCGAGACGGGTGTTAGGGTTGAAAGTTTGATTGAGCGGAATGCTACTGGCGATTTCAATGGAGCACTGGTGGTGGAAATAGCGATAAAACAAAGTGAGACAGGAGACATTACGTCGGTGTTCGAGGGTGTCAATTGATTGACTGATATTAGTATCACCAATTAGTTTTATCGCACTGTTTTGAATCCTATCTAACAGGTCTGCAGATGTCTAACAGATGTTTTAGGAGCACCCGATCAGATGTGGGCATTGTACTCCAATTTTGGACGGATGAAATCCATATATATTGTGGCCAGATCAGAGGGGGTAAAATATTTCTTACATGGCTTGAGGAAACCTAGACATTTCGCAGCATTTTTGACGACATCGAATATGTGGTCATTCCAACGTAAGTTGTTACTGATACACATACCGAGAATGGAAAGTTTATCGGTTTCGACGATGCAAGTGCCATTCATGGATAATGGCTGGGTATTTGAGTTTCGCTTTAATGACAGCAGACAGCATTAAGTTTTGGAAGTATTAAATTCCAAAAATTATGCTGTTAATGCAGGAGCGTGAGTCCGGGAACGGATATGAAAAGCAGAGTATGCTGTCATCAGCAAAGGAATATATTGGATTAGAAGTGGCAGACAAGAGATCATTAATGAAAATTAAAAAGAGTGTCGGAGACAAAACGGAGCCCTAGGGCACACCAGCATTTATTTTGTGGATATCAGACTTGAAACCGTCCAAGACAACTAGAATTAAACGTTCCGAAAGGTAATTTCTTATCCATTGAAGAAGAGAGTCATCGATCACAAGAGCAGGCATTTTCGACAAAAGAGCCTGCTGCCAAACTCTGTCAAATGTCTTAGAAATATCAAGTGCAACTATCTTGCTTTCGCCAAATTGATGTACGCTTTGGTTCCACTTTTCAGTGAGACATGCCATCAAATCACCAGTGGACCTGTTGCTACGAAAACCATATTGCCGGTCATTGAGAAGTTTTCGTGTTTGGAGATATTTCACGAGCTGACGGTTTATCAGCGTTTCCATAACCTTGGAGAGAAGGGACGTAAGTGCAATGGGTCTGTAGGCGGAGAGAGAAGAAGATTCGCCTTTTTTAGGGACGGGCTGGACAAATGCTGTTTTCCATCTGCTCGGAAAGAGTCCTAAAGAGTAGGATTGATGAAAAAGCTTACGCAGTGGTTTTGCCAGCGTGGAAAAACACCTATTGTGCAGCAAGCAGATTGGCCTTGTCCAAAGAGCCGACAGCTGGAATGTCATTGTAAATGAGCATTGGGATGGAGGATGAGGCAGAATTTCTAATGTTTTTGACGAGTGACCAAAAATTGTTACTGTCTTTGGGACATTGCAGTATTTTCTGCCTCAGTTTTTGGTGGTATAGAAATTTCATACGCTTGAGAAAGACGTTGCAGTCATTTCTGGCTCGTTTGAACTTTTTTCGGTTTTCCTCTGTCGGGTTGGTCTTGTAGGACCGAAAAAACAATTCTCTAACCCTGACAGCCTCTTTACAGCTCGAGTCGTACCATGCCTTTTCTTTCGGTTTGATACACTTCATCCGATGAGGGATAAAGCATCTCATTCCAAAGAGAATAGTTTCTGTGATCATGTCAGCAGCGGCATCCACTTCGTTATCGAGGAAACATAACGATCAGTTAAAATTCCTAAACAAGCTGTTAAGACCACTCCAGTTGGCTTTCTCGTATTGCCATACGGTTCTTTTACGAATCTTTTCTCTAACTGTGTGGTCGGTGTACGAGAAATTGGCTGATATGTCACAATGGTCCGACGAGCCTAGAGGGGAGAGCACATCAACGGTGTACTTATCAGGGTGGAAAGTTAAAAACAAGTCCAGGGTGTTGGCGGTATGACTGTCAGTCTGGTATTCGTGTGGGCTTATTTACAAGCTGGGTTAAGTTATTTTCCGCAGCGAAGTTCTGAACACGTTGTCTGTGCAGAATGTCGAAGCCAACCAGAATTGTGTATATTGAAATCGACCGTAATCACGATTTCAGTATGAGGTTACAGGGATACAATTCTTTGAATGGAGTCAGACAGCGCATCAAACTCGTTAAAGGTCGAGTTGCTGTCCAGTTTGGGGCTTCTGTAAATAAAGCAGTAGTGGATAATTTGCTTACGGAGATGGAATTTTAACCACATGAAATTGAATTCCGGATTGGAACAGGGACTAAATTTTGGTGGAGTTTGGTAAGCTACATCACTACGCACGTAAATGGCGAGACCGCGGTGAGAGAAGAATAATGGTGGTAGTTCGTAGCCAAGTAGCTTCAAATCAGAGTGATCTGAGTGGTGTGGGCGGGGATCTATCTGTGTTTCACTAAATGCCAAAACAGCTGGTCTATGCTTACAGACGTGGACGTACGCAGAAAAGTGATTACTTTTTAGCCCGCGTATATTGGCTGCGTCCACCCTGAATGCCCTAGTCATAATTACAAACAAACACAGTAAACACAAACACCGACGAAACTAACCAAGGCTGCGAAGTGAAAAATCCGACCGAAACCAATTGCTGTAGGTGTTATGGCCTTACAAAAGTGTGAGACAGTGCACCAACAAAATTTTCACTCACAACCCGCTATCCATCAGTTGTTACATAACTCAGTCACTGCCCGTACCGTATGATAAATACAGTAGCGGCAGTGACCGAGTGCAAGCAACAAGCAACTACGACCAAGAGCGGGAGAGGTGGAAACCCGCACTGTGTGATATTTTTATTTTTTTAAATTGCACTGCACTGGTTTAGATTTTTTTTGGTTTTTTGCACACGCGCGCGGTGGTCACTGCCGGTTTTTTTTTTTGTTTTTTTGGGTACAGCACAGCAGACATGACGAGTGCAGTGAGTGACGTGTGCACTCGTCGGTGGTCGACACGGTATTGTTGTTCCTTTAGCGTAAGAAGGCTCTTGAGTAATAAGGCTTAATTAATAATACTTATTTATTATATTATATTTATATATGACTCGAGAGTCTAATCATTTGAAGTATGTTCCCTGGCGCAGAAGCAACAACGTTAGTGGACGTAGATTTGGGTAACCATGCACGCGTGATATATGGTATGGCACATAATTGTGATAGTAAATTTAGGAAATCAGGTTGTTCACTGATTTCATTGTTGTTTATTCGACCCAGCTTAACCTTCCTATTATCATTAATTCTTTGTTTACTTGAAAAATAGCATCCTCGCCTCTTTGAAGTTTTCAGTAGCTTCCTCAATAAGTGTCTATCGTTTAGTGGGCGCAAGCGCACGTGCCGAGTAGACGTGTTCTTTTTTTTATGAGTTTTTGGCCCCTCAGGCCGACGCTAGTATAAGTGTTAACATTTTTGGGTAAGTAATTTTTTTCTATTTTGGAATATTAGTGGGTGAAAAATATTATTTTTCTTTAGGGGTGTTTTATTTTACTGAATATTACATATATAACATTTCTAAGAACCATTTTGGATTCTTTTAAGTTGTTTTTGTCAGCATAATGGAAGAGAAACAATAATAAGGGCGCTGTTAGAAAGTGAAGATTTGGACTCCAATTATGATGACGGGGATGACAGTGAGGTGGAAGACGCCGTAGAAGTATAAGTGGAAAATAGTACAGACACTGAACAGGAACCAACTGTGGGAACCAACAGACGAATCTGAGGAAGTATCGCGTACATTTCACCGCTACTACGTTGGCAAAGATAAAACGACTAGGTGGCACAAAAATTGCCCTTCTTCTGCAGTGAGAACAAGATCTGAAAATATTGTAATGCAACTACCTGACATAAGAAGAGAAGCAAGAAACTTGAAAGATCCAGGTGAGATCTGGAAACTTTTTATTTCTGAAGCAGTTATCTGCATAATTACGGTACATACAATCAACATATTGAGCGGCCCTCACCTGAATTTAAACGAGCTAGAAACTGTCGTCTTACTGGCGAAGATGAAATTCAAGCCTTGCTTGGTCTTCTCTTGTTTGCTGGGGCAGGAAAAATAGTCGGCTTAATGCTAAAGATCTTTTCCGGACTGATGGTTCATCGACGAAAATTTTCCGATAGGTAATGAGTTGGAGTCGTTTTTAAGTCCTATTGAGATGTCTCTAATTTGATAACAAAGAAACCAGAAATCAGGATGCTTCAGTCGACAAGATAGCTCCAATTAGAGACCTATTTTAAGAAATTACGTCAAATTTAAAAAAATATTTCAGCCACTCTGCATTCGTTACAATCGACGAGAAATTGGTAGCATTTAGAGGCCGCTGTAGCGTCCGACAGTATATAACTTCGAAGCCAAATAAATATGGTATAAGGATACTCACAGATGCTGAATTATTTTATACGTCAGTTCTCTAATTGATGGATCTAGTCGAAATATAACTTGTGATAATTTCTTTACAAGCATCCCTTTAGTCGACTGTTTGATGCAGAACCACAAGCTAACTGTGATAGGAATAATTCGAAAAAATAAAAAGGAATTGCCAAAGGAATTTGATGTAAAAGTCGTAGAGAAAAATCCAGTTTATTTGGTCACCAAAATAACTGCACGCTAGTTTCATATGCGCCAAAAAAAAATTTAAATGTTCTTATTGTCTCTAGTATGCACACTGATGCACAAGTAAGTGAAGAAACTGGAAAACCAGAGATAATTATAGATTATAACGCTACAAAAGGGGGTGTTGACAGGGTAGACAAAATGTGCGAGAGTTATAACTGCTCTAGGGGAACTAATCGGTGGCCTGTGGTTATTTTTTATAGCCTTATGAATGTGTCGCTGGAATAAATTCATATGTGATACTTGAACTAAACAATACGAACACAAAAACAAGCCGCAAGAAGTTTATTGAAATGCTGTCATAGTATCTAATAATGCCCCATCGAAAAAAACGAGCATTCATTTTAAGTTTGCCACGAACAGTGAGACTGAGGATTTTAGAAATATGGAAACTTGATCAAACTGAACCTGGATCACCTGGAAATAATCGAACAGGCCGCTGTTCATTTTATTCGCCAAAAAAAAAACCGAAATACAAAATACAACTGCATGAAATGCAAAAAAAATATTTTTGTCTCGAGCATGCATTTATGGTATGTTCGGATTGCTACGCTTTACAAACATATGAAGATTGAATCTTTTTTTTATACAATACTTTTTTATAATTGCTGTTATATTTTTATTGAATTAATAGGATTTTTATTTTGTTTTAATTTATTTCTATTATTTAAGTTAAGGTCCAAAAAAAATTTAAATTGCTTGAGAGGCTAGTTTTAATGGTTATTGCTGCCAAATAAAGTAAAAGTTCCTATATTTTTCTATTTGTTTTATTTAATTATATTATTTTCTTTAAAATAAACGGCAAAACTACTTAGAAAATACATATTTAAGAAAATACAGACGAGATAAAAGCTCGGTCTGAGAGACCGTGCGCGAGTACCATATATGTGTGCTGTCAAAACGCGGGAGTACAGGAAGATTAATGACGAAATTGCCCACTGTTATAAAGTTCACTCTGCTGAACAAGACTGCACAAGGATATCATATAACTGCAGTGTTTTGTACATGCAAAAGCAAACCTTAAGACAGGCCCTCTCAAATACCCCAGAATCTTTTCCAACAACCTTACTCTCACGTTGACCACACGGGATATCCAAGTAGAAGCATAGGTGGGATAAGATTCATAACGCAGATTACATTCACTCTCATATCGAGTTACCTGCTATAAAACAGGGCAAGAATACCTTTATTTGCTGAAATATAGATATTACAAGATTACAAGGTATCAGGAAACAGATCCTAATTTTCCACGATCAAAAACTTTCTCCAATTCTTTTCGGGACCAATAGACGCCCCAGATAAAGGTGTTTTTGAAATTATTGTCAAAGAACATTTTCGAATTCATTGCTTATATTCGCTGGATTGGATGTGTCTTTATCTCGGGATTTGGCCACAACGCCGCTTGTTTCTAATGGTTGAAAATTGCGGAAAAATACACGAAATTACAAGTGGTGTTTCGGGCCCATGATTTATATTTTTATTAATTTTTATACTTTTCCGCTTAGTAATATTTTTTGGTTTAAAATCACTGTCGCAATATTTCAATACTCGTATACTCGTTTGAAATAAACTGACTATTAATTTCATATTATAAATTTGAAGAAAAATTTAATTACTTTCTTTCTACTATATACAAAAGTCCATTATATTGGTTAGATCTTCAGGTAATTCATTTAAAATTTAAGGCACGCTATATTTAAGTTGCCTTGTAACAAAACCCTGAGCACGTTTTCTAGTGATAGTTTCATGGTCAATTGACTTCCTAAAACGTAGGTTGTGTTTGTACTCAATACTCATTTTGTATACTGTTTTACAGTTGTCGCGTTGAACTATCTTTAGTCGGAAATCGCATTGCGGTTAATTAAACTCATTGCCTTATTTTGTAAATTTTGAAACTTTATAATATGCGAGTTTGATGAGCTGACCCAAGCAAGTATATAGCATAACCAGGTCATAAACAAATTCCTTTAGAATTTGCGGTGTAACTCTATATCGTAAATGCTCCAGAGCGAATAGAGCTTTATTATATCCGGTAAATTTTCGTCAATATGTATATTCCAGACGAAATGGCTGTCAATGAAGGCCAGGATGGCCTTTGCTCTCTCAAAGACGGCTTTTTATCATTTGTTTAAGTTGCTGGGATCACAGCACTCATATTTTGCTACCTTGCGCCTAGCATTCAGTGGCCCTTTGGTGTACGTTCTTCGTACTCCTAGTAGCGGTGATAGAGGGGCAGGTACAGCGGCAGAGCCCGCTGTTTCCACTTTTTCCAACACCGCAGCCTTGCCCTTTAAGGTAGCTTCGGCAGCGGATATTCGGGTGTTCCAGCTGCCTTGGCTACCCCTTCGAACGAGGTCCTGTTCTGTGTATTACCGGTGTGAGTACCAACCTGTTCACCGGTAAAGTCGCTTTCTTTAGTGAGTGTTCTTTCGAATATCTCACTATCGCTAGCCAGTAGCTCCACTTCTTCCATTTCGCTTGCCAGAAGTGAGACGGATGAAGTCGAGATTTCGTCTTCACTCACCTTTAACTCTTCCAGAACGGTGATGGTCTGTCTTGTGTGTTGTAATTTGTTGGTTTTTTGTTTTTCCATTTTTAAAATTTAATCTGGTTCCCACGAGTAGGGCCGGAAATAAAGGGTCAGCTCAGGCAGGGCTCGTTCGCGTTTTGACCCCCAACATTGCATCCTTCGGCATGGTTTGCTATATGTATGCTGACACCACCACTGGAATCCTCCACCACCACGCTCGCGTCAAGTTGCCTGCCACTACATAGTGTCAGTATATGGTGGCTTTTATTTAAACTCTTTTTGATACAATTAGAGAACTCTCCTAGTAATTTTCACGTGCTTTTTATTTTCTGAAAGCAGTATTGAGGTTGGTGAATAAGAGAATATTTATCGATAAAGCTGTAAAGTGGATTTACAATTACATATTCCAATTCACTTTTCCTTCACTGGCGAAATAGATATCGCACAGGTCGATAGTTACTTATTTAAATTTTTATTCCACCCCTGTAAATATTGGTCTCACTTGGCTTCTGTCAAACTTAGATTTATCAATTTGTACCGTGTGGGAGCCAAAAAAGGGACGTGTAGTTTAACATTTCCCGCTCGGATACCATCGCCCCCTGAAGATTTGTTTTCATTCATTCGTCTGATTATATTATACACCTCAGTGATGTTGGTTTCAGATGGAAATATAGTATTGGAGATGGTGGTTCCGATGTGGTCTGCTGACAATGATGCAGTAATTTATTTATTTGTTGAGAGAAATATTGTGCAAACTTGTTGAATATAGTAGTCATACATTTTTCTGACGGAAAATTCTTTACAATAACTTCATCGACGGTTATGTCTTCTTATCTCATTGATTAAGCTCTATGTTTGGGTGGGTGTGCTTTAACCTCGGCAGACTTGACTTTATAGTACGTTGACTTGTGTGTTATTATTTCCTTATTTAATTTATTTCGAGAATGTTTGTATTCAGTTTCGTAACTTAGATTCAGTCTATTACTTTTCCATTTTCTGGATTACCATCCCGTCGTTTACATTTTTACATGTCCTAGACGATATCCGCTTTAAGGGCTTGAATCGTTTCTGCATTGTCCGCATAATATCGGTCTTGTGCTATGGCCGCCACAAAAATTCGGTAATCATGGCTCTGTAGCGCTCATAGTTGGCCGAAACGGCGTTTCCAGCAGCATTTTCAAAATAAAATGGGCTAATGATTCCACCACTCCACGATCCGTACTAAACTCTTGCTCTCGGTAGATGCGTTGGGGTTTCCGCCGCATTTCCAGCCGCTCGTCAAAAAAAAAAGTTTTTTCGGCGAAATTCTAATTCGGCGAAGGGCTAATCTGAGAAACGATAACGAAGCGGATGGTCATTTGTTTTCAATTGCAGAGTTCAATGGGCTTTGTAAGCGAATAATCCGAGATCTTTGAGGTAAGTTCTCATCAGGCTGGTGCGTAAAATGTTGATTGGAAAGATCAGTGGCGAGTTTATGTTCCTGGATTGAATCGAAGACTGTGTCGACGGGAACGATAAGTGTTGTCCGCAAGCAAGCCGTCTTTTTTTTTGAACAAACTTGCGTACAACAGGCGCGGTTGGTGCTTTATTTCATTTCATTCTGCAAGGCTATGATACTGACGGGCAGTCAAGATTTTGAGTGGGAAAGACATGTCAGTGTCAAAATAACGTACGAAAAGGAACTTGTATTTGGACCATCCGTTATTATGTGCATTTGATATGTTCTGCACTTGTTTTCGGTGATTCTTTATAGTAAATTATCCATTATGCCACTCTCTATAACACACAATTTTATTCGATTGTCTACTGTCCTAATTAAAGCGTTGTCAATTCTAGACTTTCTTCCTCTTTTTGGATCTATCCTTGTACAATATATTTATCAATTACATTTATAAGGCCGATATTTCTAACTAATTTTTTGTATCACAGATAATTCTTATAAATATTATGTAATTATGCATTATACACCCTGAATGACTCGAACTGCAACAAATTTCAGACTGCTTTAATTTCCAAACCGTTCATGACAGTGAGCTTAAATTTTGACACATGACAGATAACTTTATTATTTACAAGCCTTTTAAACGATTTGCGTCTCAGTTGTGTTGAAAAAATTTTACCCGCGATGGAATTCAAACGTGATAGTGTTATTATTTTATATTTGGATGGAAAACCACAAGTAGCTATCGTTAGAGCCCTCCAGCACCTCAACGTGAATAAATCATTTGTGTCCCGAACCATAGCTCGTTACCGTGATACTGGCAGCGTTGCAAAACGCCATGGAGGTGGTCATAAAAAAACAGCAACATCGGCAGAAATGGTTCGGAAAGTGAAGGCTCAAATTGAGCGAAATCCTCGTCGAAGTGGAAGAAAAATGGCTCGATAGCTCAACATATCGTTGGAACGGATGCAACACATACTGAAAAATGAGCTTGGGCTCAAGTTATTGAAGTTCCAAAAAGCACACGATCTTACACCGCAACAGAAAAAAGTTAGAGCCGAAAGAGCGAAGGAGTTGTTACGTTTGCACGAAAATGGTGAGTTGCCAAATTTGGTTTTTTCCGATGAGTCGCCATTTGTTATCGAGCAATATGTCAACAAACAAAATGACCGAGTGTACTTGATAGAGAGATCCATCGAAAATTTACACCTACTGACGGCCACCAGAAAGCAGGCAGCACCGATGGTGATGGTTTGGGCCACCATAACCGCCGATGGTCGCTCTCCGCTCGTATTTTTGGACCGTGGCGTCAAAATTAATGCGATCGTATACCGTGAAACTATCTTAGAGGCAGCATTGAAGCCTTGGGAAAACAATCATTTCGGTCGGAGACCGTGGACATTTCAACAAGACTCGGCACCGTCTCACAAAGCGCGCATCAACCAAGATTGGTTAAAAAACAATGTTCTACACTTCATTTCTTCGAAATCCGTTGGATTTCTCTGTCTGCGGTTTTTTGAAGGCGAAGGTTGGCACTAAAAAATACCAAAGTTTGGACCACCTCAAACAAGCACTTCGCCGGGAATGGGCCAAAATACCACAGAACCACTTGCGTGCAGCGTGCGATACTTTCTTCGGCCGTTTCAAGGCAACTATTCGCCCCAAAGGTGGACATATTGAAAACTACTGATACAATTTGAAAATTAATGTACGAGTATTTTCCAACATTGCTTGCTTCGGCACAATACAATTTATCAAAAAATAAAAAAAATTATAGCATTTTAAAAAGTTCCAGTTCGAGTAAGTCACCCTGTGCATTATGTATTAATGTAATTGGTAATTTAACATTTCAATGTACAGTCGGTTAAAAAAGAACTCGGACAGTTGGTGTTTC
This sequence comes from Volucella zonaria, assembly GCA_963966105.1. Taxonomy (NCBI): domain Eukaryota; kingdom Metazoa; phylum Arthropoda; class Insecta; order Diptera; family Syrphidae; genus Volucella; species Volucella zonaria. The sequence goes on from OZ014531.1 coordinate 96,904,117, forward strand.
TACCTTTAGCCCAGAGAATATATTTATTCAAGTATTATTATTTTTTTTTAATGGATTTTGAAGGCTTTGTCTTTATACTTTGAATTCACAACATTATATTCAAATTATTATATTTAAACAGATTATACAAATAAGAAATTGTGCATCCACCAATTCTCACCTCGAAAAAGATGTCGGACATTTCACTTTTAAAAGAAAGAAACAGGTACCTGTGGAACCAGTTGAATTTGTCTTCAAATGGCAAAAACCTAAACAATCGCCCTGGTGAAACACCCAATTTCCCTGCAAAAGTCAAGAAGACCTTGGAAGTTCGTGCCAAATATCCATATCTGGTAATTTGAGTCTTTTTGCGCAAGAGACAAATGCGAATGGGTGGTTTGATGTTGGCAACCTCACTACTGTCGAGAAGCACTCCTTTTCTTGCAAGCTCGTCCGCTTGTTCATATCCTTTAATACCGCAGTGTCCTGGCACCCAGCACTCCGGTTTTGACTGCATAGATCACAGTGCGACAGCCCCTTACTGTATCAGAGTTGACGTTGGTTGATTCCATTGCCTTGAGTGCGGCCAGACTATCGATGTAGATAGCGATATCTCTTTCTAATTCCCATCTCATCTGCATTAGCTCAACCGCCCTGAGGACAGATAGAAACTCTGATTGGAAAACACTGCTTGCGTCCGGTAGTCTTAAAGACACTCATAGTTCTGGGTCTTCCGAGAAGATACCAGAACCTGTACCTTCCTCTGTTTTTCAGCCATCTGTGAAAATAGCAATTTCATTTAACCGTTTGATATAATATATCCTGCCTCTCCGGATATATTATATCAAACAGGACTACGAAGTCGACCAAGGAAGGAATTTCATTCGTTAGAATTGAATTGTATGGCAGTAGCTCCGTTAGGACCGTGCCATGTCCAAAACTTCTGCTCTTGAAGTAACCAACATTATTGAGTCGTATCGTACAGTTGCCAGCAAGTTTTTTGATCGGTGTTAGATGTAAAAAGGTGTCCAATCCTGCAGTAGGGGTAGTACGGAGCGCACCTGTAATGGCTATGAAAGCCGATCTTTGAACCGCCGCTAATTTTCCGTAAATCGTTTTCTTGTTTGTTGCTTTCCACCATACTAGTGCGCCGTATGTAAGTATGAGTCTTACCACCACCGCCATACAGTTTTAAGCCCCAAATTTTTCCTACAGTTCTTTTGCAGATTAAAACATAAGTGACAAGACATATTTTTATTTAATTCATTTGGGTTGATGCCGCCAAAATCATGTAGTGCCTTATATTCGATGTCAAAAAAGTTATAGTTTCCTTATGTGTTCTCCATTTTCATTAACATCGTTTCGTATTTCTAAATATTCGCATACAGTGTATCATCTATGATGATATGTGTGTAATTTTGTCCACATCTTTAATAATACTTATCAATGCCGCTTGTTTGTTCTCATTTTTTCTTGGCCATACTCTCCCACACAAATCCCCGGTTTATTTGTTTTGCTTTTTCTTTGGCTAACCAGAGTATCTGTTTGTTTTGCCAGTTAATTGTTGATGTAAACAGTGATACCGGGAATTATTGCACGTGGATTAGGATAGATGTTGCTATTTTTTTTTTAAATATTACTTTTAATTTGATAGGTCGGGTTAAGCGAGTTAAGTCTTCCCTTTGAGTGGAATATTAAATCGAAGTTTTTTTTGCGTTATAAATTTATTACTCGAACTGATTGGTCTTGATACTTGTTTCCAACTGATAAGAATTGATTAAGTAATTATTCATTATTAATTATTATTATTAAGTTTGCACGGGTGAATCCCAAGAACTGGAACTGCATTGCACATGTGCAGAAAATCTAGCTGACGCATATTCAGAATAAAGTTAATTTCGTTCACATGCGCAATTATAATATTAAGACTTTTATCTCTGACCTTGTTGCTGTTACGGATGTTGGTTTCGGGTTGTTAATGTTGGTTGTATATTGGAACGACCCGCTGGTTTCATGCCGTAACTTCTGCACGCTTGGAGTAAAGCGATGGTCATAGTGACGTCTGGATCACGTCATTTGGATAGGACCGCCTGAAGAGTCAAATGATGTCGTGGGCATCGGATCAGCTGGCTTGCATAATTTTATTTTGATGACAATAGTAGGGTGATAGTGATGAATAGACATATATACTCGTATATTGATTGATGTTCCTGTTGCTTAATTCAGCACATTTGTTATAATTTCTAGTTTGTACAATTTATTGCCGGTGTTTAAATTGCAGGCCTGCAGTTTTTCTAGACTTAGGACTTCTGCTACCGCGCCCTGTTTAGATGTTGTTGACTTTGAAATGCGCCAGAGATGTACCTTCTACTGAGAATGTTTTGGAGCTGCTGGTGGGATTCCAAAATTGGTGTTACGCAATAAAATATCTCTTCCACTTTGAGGCAAAGTGGGTTAAAATATTGTATGTGTTTTTAGTTATAGTTTATATATGGTTTTGTTGTTGTCGTTTTGCCGTTACTATTGCTTACAGGTAATAGTATAACATGGTATAAGTGACATTTTTCTCGCGAAATAGTAGGTATACGAGTATTCCAGTATGCATGTTAAAAATTATGTTCGAACCATTATAGTAAACTTGTTCGAGAGTATCACAAATAATGTCATTGGATTGTAATTTAGTTTTAATATTAAAATTTAATAAGTTCTTCATAGGTTAGTAAAAGATTAAGAATAACGTTAAGTTTGCTTAAAATTACTGCTTCCGCTATATTTGACAGATGGTTAGTTAAAAGATCAATTTTGAAATATAAGTTGGTTGTTATTGTATTTCTATAAGGCTCTTTTAACTGTGTTAGCTGTGTTTTTGAAAAATTGTTCTATTGTTATTTGCCCCTTTTTATATGATCAATTATACAAGGTGAAGCAAAATTAATCATCCAATTTTGTTTTTGAATTACTTTTTTACTGAATAAGAAAAATAATTTTAAGTGATGAAAATCTTTATTTGGACCTTTGCAATTCTTTTTGTTAGGTGGAAAAGATGATATCCCCCAAGTGGCTGCCACCAATGCGGATACACATTTGTGCCCGTTTTATCGCATTTTCTATGCCTTTCCGCAAGATTTCCGGTGATAACTGTTCGCATTCCTGTCGAATATTCTTCGTAAGGACTGAGATTATCTGAAGCTTGTTGGCATAAACTCGCGACTTCAGTTAGCCCCAAAAGAAAGATGTCTGGGATGGTTAAATCGGCACGAGCCACAATGCATATTGTGAAGGAGGCGTTTCTTGGTCGCGTGTTCTCCCATTTTGACGATCTTGCTGCCATGCCATATTAATATCTAACGCATTTCTCGTTCACCGTCTTTTATATTTTACTTTATTCCACACATTAAATTTTCAACTGACCTCTCCCAATTAATTCATCATCATGTCAATGTGGAAGTGTTAATTGCTTCCTAATAAATGATCCAAATGCTCTTATGATGATCTGCAGTGGTCTTTGTTAAAAGTCATCCCATGCTCTTTGTATTGGCTTGAGGAAGAAATCCATCGTCCACCTTCATTTTAAAAACAATTCTTTGTGCTATTGTGATGAGTGTAAGGATATCACTCCGTACCACATTTAACTTGCAATTAAGTGTCTCAGCGGTTTGGTCAGAAAACAACCATACCTTGAAAATAATTGAAAATCAATTCATCAAATACGATGACATTTTAAAATGTGTTGAAGATTTAGCAGTGTCCCTCGAGCAATCTGCGATCCATAGTAAGAGTTAAATTAGAAACGCAGTTGGCTGAGAAAATAAATTTATTAAAACGAAACGATAAATACGACAATTCTCAGGATTCTAAAACTTAGTGTTAAATCTGCAACGAAATCTTACATCCCCAATATAGCTGACTCTTTAAGTTCTCCACGATCTTCCCTCGATTTTCATCACCAAATAGTGATCAGTTGTTTATAGTATAAACATCATGATCCAAATGAGTGATTTAAGCAACTCGATTACCGAATCACGCGCGCTGTTAAACGAAATTGCTGATCACATCCGGATAATTTCTAGTAAAATCGACGATATGCCGGTGCAATCCCAGACCCTTCCGACTGCATCATACAACACTTCGATTCTTGCTGAGATGCTTGAATTTGCAATTATCGCACCGCTAATATCTCCTTGGTCATCTTCTCCTCCATCATAACCGCAAATTGATGCTACTACACCACCTCCTGAACCCACAATCCTACGATTTGGAATGGAACAAAAAAATTAAAAAGTTAAACAATTTCAACAAAGGTGAATCATTTACCCTTTTAATAAGAGCTACACGTCTTGATCGCACCTGGCTTACTAATTTTTTAAAATCAAAATTGATGTTAGCAACTACCGTAAAATCTCCTCCAACACTTTTAAGGTAAGCATCCCTTTGAAATATGAATGGATTTTGATCAACCCTGTTTCCGACGTCAGCAATGTGGGTGAAATAACCATGGAAAGATTAAAACCGAATACTGGAGTCACCAATCATCGCAAGGATATTATCTTTAAGTCTAGTATAAAAAAATAACAATTCAAAATCCAAAATCCAAATCCTAAGTATAACTCTTACAATAAGGAACCAACTTCTAATAAACAAGCTCCTGATCCAAACTGTAGTTTTAAAGTTGGGACATTTCCTTTCTTTACTTCAGTATACCAGTCACTTATACACAAAGCATTCTTCCACTCCGTCCAACCCATTTCCTAAACCTGTATATTTTAATCTTGATCCTTCTTCCAGCAGTTTAAAAAGCCTAACAACATCTCCTTATTTCACTCAAGCAAAAACGACTTACCCCAACTGCATTCGCTTCCATATTTTAAGTCCGTCTTTACCTTCTACGCCAGACTCCCAGACTCCCACCCTTACAACCCACCACTTTCTTATTCAGCCTCAAGACTTCCTCCAAAGGCAAAATTAACCAAGCACTTTACCGATTCAGGGGAGGATGGCCGATATGTCCTCTCTCGATTTAGAGACCGCAGATTATATGATAATGTTCGTTTATCTACATGATAAACCGGTCTCTGTCAACGGTATAACGAAAACCAATGCAATGGTTTCCATAACCGTAAAAGGCTTCCCAACTGACCATAATGGTCTGTTACAACTTTTTATACATTTTCATGAGCAATTGGATATGACTCCTGATGACCAGGTTAATGATTTTTCTTCAACGAGTATTGCATTTCATATAAGTTGCAAACGCACACTACACCTTCAGAGAACACCATCGCTCATAACCCGCCGATCAATTCTTTGCCGAAGCCTCCCACTGCCTGTGCCTGTATTATCAAAACGTAAGAAGATTACGAACTAAGACTTCTACTCATACGAGTATACAGATTAAACCAATCTCACCCCTACTGTTAAGCATAATGAATTATTTTCCAAGCTCGACTTTGTGTCGGTTAAAATAACTCTCACTCGCAGATGCCTGTACGTTATGTGTTGTTACATTCTTCCGGCGCAACCTATTGAATCCTATCAACTTGCTATTGCAGCAATTGACAATTTGATCGACTTATCAGAATCGCTTGATGATATCATTATCTTCGGCGATTTTAATCTGCCTCAGCTGAAGTGGACTCCATCTGAAGACCTATCTTTTTTCATCGCTTCCAATCCCATTTCTACTAAGGAATGCCTATTCTTAGATCGGCTAACAGACTCTAGTCTATGCCAAGTCAGTGGCGTTTCCAACTATATGGAAAGGCAATTAGACCTTATCTTCACAACTGATCCCATCAACTCCTCAGTATCGTGTTGTCCCCTATCTCTTTCAACTATTGATAACTTTCATCCTCCACTTCTTCTCTCATTTTTCCACAACTCTCCCCTTCAGTCGCCTCCCCCCGCAGTTCTATTTTCTTACAATTTTCACAAAGCCAATTTCCGTAAAATTAATACCTATCTAAGCAGTGCTTCTTTTGAGTTTACCAATCTATCTCTGGTTGATACCCTCTCCATTTTTTACAGAGAAATATTCAAATCCATCTCCCTTTATGTGCCTTACACCCGCCATAAAACTTCTTCTACATCCCCTCCTTGGTATAATCGTAGACTTCGCTCTCTGCGAAACAAAAGAAACAAGTTATGGGCGGTATTCCTTCGCACCCACTCTTCTTCCGACTATTCAAATTATCTAGGTACATATCTTCATTTCATTGAACTCTATAACTCTCTCTATCAGCGCTACCTGAATAGTGCGCAAACCAATCTCATAAATGACCCCAAGTCCTTTTTTCAATTTGTCAATTGCAAAAGTAAGACCGATGGTTATCCTTCCTCCCTCGCTTTCGAAACCAAAACTTCATGTGATCCTCCTACCATCGCCAACTTTTTTGCTACATTTTTCAAGCAATCATTTGCCAACAACTCCTTCGTACCAGATCCCTCTTACTTCAATGATCTACCAAATTTCTCTATTGGTCCCTTTCTCACTCAAAATTTCGATCCTGCAGTTATTGAAGAAAAGTTACAAAATCTTAAGGATGAATTTATACCTGGCCCAGACGGACTCCCCGCCATGTTTCTTAAGAAATGCTCTTCCAACCTGTCTCTACCCCTTTCCTACCTTTTTCGTCCATCGCTCACACAGGGTGAATTTCCCCAGATTTGGAAGACCTCTTTTATAATCCCAATACACAAAAAGGGATCTAAGCATGAAGTTACCAATTATCGTCCCATTGCTAAACTCTCTCATATACCCAAACTCTTTGAAAGCATTTTATACGAAGCGTTAAGCTTCAAATGCAAGCCTTTTATTTCACCCCGACAACATGGTTTTCTAAAAGGTAGATCAACTACCACAAATCTAGTTGAATTCGTGTCTTTTGCACTCTCAGCCTTAGAAAATGGCAAAGAAATCGATGTTATCGCAACAGACTTCACTAAAGCATTTGATAAGATATCTCATAAATTGATCCTTTTCAAATTGTCTGCTCTCGGCTTTGAGCCGCTCTTTTTAAAATGGATTTCTTCTTACCTGGTAAACCGATATTATAGTGTTCGGTTTAGATCCGCCCTTTCTGTTCCATTCCTGGCCTCATCTGGAGTTCCACAAGGCAGTCATCTTGGCCCTCTTCTCTTCATTCTTACTATCAACGATGTTGAGAGTGTCATTAAGCACTCCTCCCTCTCCCTTTACGCTGACGACACAAAATTTTTTAAATCTATTTCCTCTCCCCAGGACTCTGCCCTTCTTCAAGAAGACCTTGATCGGTTTTCAATCTGGTGCCTCAAAAACTGCCTAGAACTTAATATAGCCAAATGTCAATTTATAACCTTCTCACGTAAATACAACCCGTCTCCCCCCCGACTTTATTTTCTCCATGGTCAACCAATTCCCCTGGTTCAGTCTTTCCAAGACCTTGGCATATTATTCGACTGTGAGCTTAATTTCCGTTCACATATCGATAAGATGATCCTCAAAGCCAACTCATCACTTGGCTTTATTAAACGGTGGTCCAAGGAATTTTCCAACCCGTATGTAACCAGATCTCTCTATATTACCTTTGTTCGCCCCCTGCTTGAGTATGCCAGTCAAGCTTGGTCCCCCTTTCACCGGGTTCATGTTTCCCGAATCGAGGGTATTCAACGTCGATTCCTCCGATTTGCCCTCCGTGGCCTGCCATGGAACGACCCTTTAATCTTACCTCCCTATCAAGACCGCCTCAAACTTCTAAATATGAATTCGTTAGAAGAACGTAGGAATATTGCTGACGTTCTTTTCATTCATCGTCTTCTGTCAGGTTCCATCGACTGTGCATCCATTTTGAACTCCATTTCCTTCAATACCAACCCCCGCAATCTACGTTGTCCTCGTCTCTTCTATCTACCGGTCCACCGCACCTCTTATGGCTCCAACGAACCTATCTCCCGAATGCTCCGAAAGGTCAACTCGAACCTCTCCCTTTTTCATTTCCACCTGAGCACTCCTCGTCTCAAACAAGATCTCCTCCATCACTTCCTTGGTCACTAGCTCTTAAGTCTTTCTGTTAGTTTTTAAGTTAGATTAAGCTTGTATTAAGCCAATAAATGGGGGCCTCAGCCCCCACCAAAATTAAATTAAAAAAATTAAATTAAATTACACCGTAACGATGGTCTAGCAGGTAATCCCAAGCTATTTTGAGCAACAGACCCTTTTCCAAAAAGAACTGAAACCTCAGACCTCCATAGCCAAATTACTCTAAACATCCTATCTCCAGTCTTTTTCCTATTGATACAAAATACTTATCAATTTAAAAACTTTGCGGTTGGTTAAGTGAGTAAACTTGACATAACTTTCTCATCAAGATTTAACAAAATAAATAGACATAAAATTCAGCAAATATCAAGTGTAATTAATAATTATTAAAACAAATTAAGTAAAAATACTTAAGTAGGTAATTATTTTCTGAAAAAAAAATATTAAAATAGTAGAATAAAAAAAATATATATAAAAAATTCAGTGTGATAGATAAACCTGGTGACTTTCTACCAATCTAGCTAAATCCGGTTCAATATTGGTGAGTTGCAGCCTTAAAACGGATTCTTTGTTTTGTCAAAATGTTTGTAACCACACTGAAGCCTTTTTCGACTAGGTATAATGATTTAAAAGCGATAAAGTATTTTTGAGCAATGTTCCACAATGCAGGAGACTGTGTTTAAATGTTTCGTTGCAACCAGAACTTCTGATAGCCTTTGTTGAAAAGCTGTTTAAGCACCTCGTCTGTGCTGATGGAAATCAACTCATCTTTGATTATCACATTGGCTTCTTTCATGGCTGTGATATTGTACGGATTTATTATCAATTGAGGAATTTGTAAATTTAAGAGATCCCCAAACATTTTAATAAAATCCTTGGGTAATGCGTCCAAGCGAGTGACATATGATAAAATAACATCATCATGAAGCATTTCTGGTAATTTTGAATAATGCGGAAACTGTGAATATTCTTTTCTACTTAAATTTTGTTTATAAAGGATGAGTTTACCCACAAAGGCCGATATTATTGATTTTGTTTTAATCAAGTTGAGATCGTCACCCTGCAGCTGCAAATTAACTATGTTGAACATACCATAGATATCAGTCAAGTAATAAATATCTGTTTTACAATTTTTCAGTTTTTCTTTCAAATTGGGATCTTTTTCTTGTAAAAACTCCAACACAGATTCAAAAATAGCTGCTAACCAGTGTGCAGAAGTAACCGAGTAAAAACTTCGTTATTTTCCTCACACAGCTGAACAAATAACCAAGAGTTCAAAGAACTGCTTCAAATCTTGTTGACAGCATTTATAACATATTGTAAACACTGATGCAATCTAGGACTCAGATTTTTTGCTACTAAATGCTGTCTGTGAATCACGCAATGAATGACCAGTACCTCAGGCAGTTATCATAAATGGTGCACCATCAGTCGCAACAAAAACAAAGTTCTTCCATGGAATAGCTTTGTCGATAAAAAAAAGTTACACGGCCTGAAAATTGATTCTCCTCTGGTGTCAGCCTCTAAATAAGTAGCAAAAATCAGTTCTTGGCACATATTTTCATCTTTAATATATCGAATTGCCGGGCAATGTATACTCGTCCAACTGGAGAGAGAACTGTTGGTCTGTAAGAAATTGCATAAAATGTTTTCCACGTCGCGAAACATCTCGTCTATTCGTCTCTGAACTGTAATATTGCTCAATGAAATTCTCTTAATAATGTCATGTGAGGGCTTGTTCAATACATTCATTATTGAGGACCTCCGAATGGCTGGTAAAATAAGCTGGTTTTCCCGGCTTCGCTATTAGTAAAGATATACATATTATAGGACGCTCGTAAGCCATCGACGTATTGCATAGATGATGACGCAAACATCGATCTTACCGATGGAGTTTTCTCTAGTTTTTCTTTAAGTGCTTGATAGAAGGACAATGGCTTACTTTTTTTGTCAACCACTTTTGATAAGTGGTCCTCCATTTTTGAAGGCTTCATGGCATCCTGAATACTTTTTCACATATGAGACACATCGGCTAGTGCTGATTTGATAGACATGAAATAAATCCGAACTTCAAGTTGTACAAACTTTATTGTCTGCATTTTTTTTTTCGTGTCTGCCACCACAAAACTGAACATTTATAATTTTAGGTAACAACTTTTCTAAAGTAATTTTAAAAAATACTTAGAAAAATATTATTAAAACGTTTCAAAACTTACCCTGTTATGTTTACATAAGCAACAAAAATGCATGGTTACGCTATTTACGCTCGTAGGTGCCTAAGGATTTTGTAAATTTTTTTCAATCCAAGGGGTCGATATCGACCACTTTGCGAATCCCTGGACTAGATAAAGAGGAGAATTTATATGTCCATGGTGTACTTCTAGCTATACACTCTCGTCTCGTGTGCAGACCCTTTAAAAAATCCTCTGCTGAACTTTTTGGATTTGTTTGCCCTACAATTCCTATTTGCAAGTGCAACCTATATATTTGTTGCTAAACTGTCCTGCATACCTAAACTTTTTGAGAGCATTATTTACGACATAATGTAAATCTATTGTTTCTCAAAATTAGCACAGATTTCTAAAAGTTACTCGTATATCGACAACCACAAACTTAACGGAACTCGTATCAAGCACTTTATGTGCACTAGAATCTGGAAATGATGTTTACGTGATTCCCACCGATTTCAGCAAAGCCTTTGATTTACTTTTCTACTTAGGTCCTGGTGTCTGACCCAGTTAAAGCCTCTTCTGGTGCCCTTCAAGGCAGTAACTTTGGTCCCTTATTATTTATTCTGACCGTTAATGTAATATTTACTTACGCAGATGATATGAAAAACTTTAGATATACCACCATGATCAAAAAGTTACCGACCACACCACCGTGCGGCGCTCCCATTGTTCCGATTTGAGTTCTGTTTTTTTTTGCTAATTTAGTAAATCCGTTTCTGATATTCAACTATATCTGTATGTGTTGGCGATTTTTTACATTTTTAGAAATGGATTTAAATGTGCAATAACGAACTTGTATTAAATTTTGCGTAAAAAACGGATTTAATGGTGTGCGAACTTTGGGAATTTTTTTTTGTTTTTTTATACTCAGCGCGCGCTCAAGGCGTTTTTGTACCCTTAAAATGTTCATACACAGCGCGGGCGAAAGAAATTTAGGGAGGAAGAAACGACAGGTACCGATGTACATTGTTTTTAAATGTTCGTAATGTTTGGTCGTTATAAACCAGGAAATACAGAGATCGGCAGGGCATTCCATAAGCGAGCTGTACGGCTTAGGAACGAATCACGATATTTTAGAGTACGTCCGAAAATGGGCTTGAGGGTATACCGATGAGCATTCATAGCGACACGGGTGTTACGGTTGAAAGTTTGAATGGACGGAATGCTACTGGCGATTTCAATGGAGCACTGGTCTTGGAAATAGCGATAAAACAAAGTGTGACAGGAGACATTACATCGCTGTTCGAGGATGTCAATTGATTGACTGATATTAGTATCGCCAATTAGTTTTATCACACGGTTTTGAATCCTATCTAGCAGGTGCAAAGGTGTTTTAGGTGGACCTGCCCAGATGTGGGCATTGTACTCAGATCAGAGGGGTTGAAACCTAGACACTTCACAGCATTTTTGGCGACATCGAATATGTGGTCATTCCAGCATAAGTTGTCAATAACACACATACCGAGAATGGAAAGTTTATCGGTTTCGACATTGCAAGTGCAATGGCTGGGTGTTTGAATTTGGCTTTAATGACGGCAGACAGCATTGAGTTTTGGAAGCTTTAAATTCGAGTTTTGGAAGCTTTAAATTCCACTCGGTTGATAGTTCCCCAATTGGTTATGCTGTTAATATCGGAATTTAATGAGCTTAACATACGCTGCAGTTCCCGTTCTACTGCCGAAGAGCAGGGGCGTGAGTACGGGAACGAATATGAAAAGCAGAGAGTACTGTCATCAGCAAAGGAATATATTGGATTAGAAGTAGCAGACAAGAGATCATTAATGAAAATTAAAAAGAGTGTCGGAGACAGAACGAAGCCCTGGGGCACACCAGCATTTATTTTATGAATATCAGACTTGAAACCGTCCAAGACAACTTGAATTGAACGTTCCGAAAGGTAATTTCTAATCCATTGAAGAAGAGTGTTTCAGCAACGATTCTCTAAAGAAAACGGTCATTTACCAGTGGCACGAGCGGTTCAAAAGTGGTCGTGAGTCAATCGAATATGATGAACGCAGTGGCAGACCATCGACATCGAAAACCGATGAAAACATTAATGAAGTAAAAGAAATGTTAGTCAGTAACCGCAAATTAACCATCAGAGAGATAGCGGAGGACTTGAACATTGTCTATGGATCCGTCCAAAACATTTTGGTTAATGATTTGGGTTTCTGTCATATAGCAGCAAAGTTGGTGCCAAAAGACCTCAATTTCATGCAAAAAAGAGACCGTGTTGACGTCGCAAAAGAGATGATTTGCGAGGCCGAATCCGATCCCACATCCATCAAAAGGATCTTTAATGCAGACGAGACGTGGGTTTATGAGTGAATGGCTTTCACCAAATAAGCCGAGACCAAAAAAACCACGTCGTTTTCAGTCAAAAAAAGGCAATGATCACGGTTTTCATGGATTATAACGGTGTAGTGCATCATGAGTTTTTGCCAGAAGGCCAGACAGTAAACAAAGAGTATTATTTGGGATAATTTTTTTGACGAAAAATGCAACAAATATCATCCAACAGCCACCGAATTTACCTGATTTGGCCCCTGTGACTTCTTTCTGTTCAATCGAGTTAAAAAACTACTACGGGGAAATGGGAACGCGTTTCAGCAGCCGAGAGGAAGTAATGGAAAAATCGCAGCAAGCACTGATGGACATACCGAAAACCGAATATAAAAAATGTTTCGAGGATTGGATCAAGCGCTAGCATAAGTGTGTTGTGGTCGATAGGGATTACTTTAAAGGGGACAATATACATAGATTTAGATGAATAAACTTGTATTTTTAAATTTCTGAATAAATTCCTTTTTGATCAAGGTGGTATAATATCTTCCTCAGACAGCCTAGCACTGCAAGAAGAATCCATCAGATTTTGCACTTCGTGTCTGAAGAATTTTCTCGAGCTTAACATTAGTAAGTGTCAGGCTATAACTTATACCCGTAAGCGCCCTCTTACTTCATCTCAATGGTATCTGATATTTAAACTGCCAGTTACCTTATTGAAGAAGTTGTATGAGTTAGGTGTTATCTGTGATAAGGAACTCAATTTCCATTCGCACGTCAGTAATATGATAAAAAAGCCAACTCTGCCGTTGGCTTCATCAAGCGCTGGTCTAAGGAGTTTTCCAATCGCTATGCTACCAAATCTCTCTCTTTACATAATTTTTGTTAGGCCTCTTCTTGGACATGCAAGCCAAATTTGGTCGCCCTATTACAGCTGATAGAAGCTGTTCAAGGCAGGCTTTCACGATTTGCTTTACATAGTCTTCCCTGGGAAGATAGTTCAAATTTACAACTATTCACTAAAACTAATAAATTTGCAACCTCTTTCTATCCGCCGAAAGGTGACCTGTATTCCCTTTATTCATCAGATCTTAGTTGATAATATTGATTGTCCTCCTTTACTTCAACTTATTTCTTTTAATACGCAATCTTAGGTCTGTGACACTTTTTCATGATAAATTTAATTTTTTACCTGCTGCATGTTTTCCCAAGTATCATAAACTCTATGGGTTTTTCTGCAAACTTGATGATGATTTCTTTTATCACTGTAACTTTCACAAAAAAAATATATAAAACTCTTCTGGAGAAGAGTGAACTAAAAGTCAAAAATTAACATGGACAATTGAAACGGAACAGGTTTAGAAATTGGATATCTAAAGACTCAAATAAGATATCAACTTTATTTAAACGCCATTACCAAGGTTAGTATTTGTTCTAAAAATAAATTCCTGCATTAGTACTAACAGAGCAATTTCCGTTAACATGGGTCAGGATACACGAAAGTAAGTCTTTTCTTAAATCCTCGATAAATAATGTCAACATTGGAGATACTTGTATGTATACCCTTACTGTAGAACGATTTTTTTTCTTAGAATCATTTCCCAAATTATCGTTGACGAATTAGGGGACATCCTTTAGAATAGAAAAGTGTTTGTTATATAGGAAGCAGCATTTTATGTTTAAATTTATATGACTAGATGGATTAAACTAACTTTCTTTTTTTTCTTAATTTACGAGTACTTTTATGGATTTTTCTGTTGCTTTTTGTCGGAATCGTTATTTTATTATTTTTATCGGCTATATGTTTTGAAAGCATTGGTGTTAATTTATTCCATTACCTCTTTCCTGAAAACTATTTGATTGTCCGATATTTGTGCTGCCTCTTTTTTCGACTGATTTGTCTTTTTGATTTCTCATCCTCTTTTTGGAATTTCTGATATAATGTACATCGATGCCTATCTTTTTTTCCTCCCTAAGTTTCCTTCGACCGCGCTTTGTGCAAATATTTCAAGGGTACAATAACCGTTTGAGCGCGCGCTAATTATAAAAACAGAACAAAATAAATTACAAAGGAATTCGATGAGCTTTTCAGGATATTCATGTTCATTCGAAAATGTTAAATGTTCGCTAAATTCAGGAGGGCGTTCAAAGGAAGTTTCGTATGGTATATATTTTACAGTCGAATGGATTGCGTTGTTATACGTAATAAGTGTTTCTGATTATAGTTCATCGTGGTTTGAAGAGAGTTATTTTCTTTCCTTTTGAAAAAGATTAGTTTGTATATTTCAGTAAGGGTTGAATGCGAGCTCTTAACTCGAGAGTTGCTGTTGGTTTGTTGGAAAATGTGAAGTGGAGGTTGATTTCATGTTGTCTACATGAATTCAGACCCTTGGTCGCAAAGGATTTTCTTTGGAATGCCGTATAGGCTGGTGTATTTTTTAAGAAATTTAATACGGTTAAACTACTAGCTTTTACAATATGAAATGTCCGATTTTCTTTAAGTTCGCAATAAAAAGCTATCAAGTAAACATCTGCAGCAGAAAGCGCAAATGCTTTTTTTATACGAGTGGTTAATATAAAATAGTACGCATGTTTACCAGATGGACTTTTAGGGTTCTTTGCAACTACAGCAATGTTTTTTCTATGAATTGCTTATCACGTTGTCGACGTCTCAAACTCGGACTCTCTTCCTTTACGAATTTAAAATTTAAACTGGGACATAATGCGTCTCTTGCAGTGAAAAACATTAATGACACATATAAGGTTGTAGCGGTAAACGAACGCAACATTTGACGTCGGATTGCTATATTCCGTTCGGGAAATCTTAGCCTCGAAAACGAACCACGAAACTAGAAATGGTAATTGACGACAATGATTTAAAATACCCAATAAGAACAGTGTGTGATATTACACAGAATGGGGGTATCTCCCAAGACAATCTCGAAAAGTGGGTGCCCCATGAACTGAACGAGGCACAAAAACTACGCCGTTTAGAACTCGGTGAGCTGGAGGCAACAAAATGAACCGTTTTTGCATCGTATAATCACGTGTGATGAAAAGTGAATTTTGTATGACAACTGTAAAATATTTTGGCAGTGATTGAATGCAGAAAAAAAACCAAAACACACCACCAAACTAGGTCTTACTACAGAAAAGGTTATGGTGACAATCTGGTGGACATCGAAAGGACCAATTCACTTTTCATTTCTTCATTTTTTCAAGCAACCTACGTTGGACATGGTGCATAAACTGCGACAGCTGCGATTTGAAATTCTTCCACATCCACTGTACTCTCCTGATGTTTCTCCAATGGACTATCACCTTTTTCGCAGTCACGAGTCACTTTGTCGGCAGAAGGTATTCCGAAACCGAGCAGAGGTCATGAAAGCCTCTGAAGACTTTATAGCGTCCAAAAATCAAGACTTCTATAAAGATGGAATAATGGTCCTAAAATCACGTTGAAAAAACGTTATAGATGCTAACGGTTCATATTTTTACTAAATAAAAAATAAAAAATAAAAATATTGGTTTTTGAATTTTGACTTCAAAATCGGACATTTCGTGTGGTACAACCTAATACTTCTGCAGCTAAGGGTGAAGCCGCAGGCAAATTTTGAAAATTTATCAATGAGTATGAGTATCTGATTATTTTTAATTGTGTAGAGATCTACAATATTTGAAATATTTCAGGCGGCTTTGTGGTATTTGGGGCTTTTCGAGTTATGGTTTGAGTGGGTTTCTATCGTATTTTAAGAGATTGTATTTATCGTAATTGTTTATTATTTTTGAGATTATGTGTTTCATGTTTAGAAAGAATACTTCTCTTTTTAAATGTAAAAGGCTTTCGTTATCGCCCTTGTGATTTGATCGCTCATGACAATCTCTTATTATTTTCACCTGGTCGTCTTCTTGCCTTATGTCTTTTAGGAGTTCAGTGCTTCGTATGTTTGAACACATAGTGTTCTCGGAAAAATATTTGGCATAAGTTAATAGCACTATTTTATATAATCGATCTTCTGTATTTACAATAATTAAAATATTTGTCATATTTTTGTCATCAAAGTGGATATTCCCAATTGTTCTTCTCTGTTTATTTCGAAAAACGGTTTCAGGTGTGGAAGATCTCTTGTTAGTTTCTAGCAGTATGAACACCTTTAATGGTTTTCCAGAAATTGAAATGCCATAGTTCAAATTTTCTTGATCGCTGTGTATAGTGCTTGTAGCTTCATTAGTGATAAAAAGTGCCTGATTTTTGTCGTCGTCATTATCGTCTATGTTTCTGATACGGCTAAGAGCATCCGCGTACACCAGTTTGTAATGATATTTTTCTCGGCTAAGCCGCCATCTAACAAGTTTGGAATTAGGCTTCTGAAGACTCATTAGCCAGGTCAATGGCCTAACGTCCATTACTATTCGAAACTTTGTTCCCAATAAGTATGGCCTAGGTACAGCGTGGCCCAAATATGACTAAGAGTTTTTTTTCTATCGTAGAGTTTATGTAAGAATATTATCGAGGGAAGATACAGTCTGGTTTTGTGACTCCAAAATAGAATATATCAGGTTATGGGCAAGAAGTTATTGAGCAGATACGAGATCATCTCTAGATGATTCATCGACGGTGCACACTCCATAAGCAAATGTGGCACTGTGAAATTTGAATAATAAGAATTTCAACGAGCCAGCCTGATTGAATTCTATAAGATTAGTAATGTTGTTTGTCTTTCGAGTCTGTATTGCCTGAAGACAGTAGTTACAATGGTGGGGTACCACCCAGAGTGATTTCCTAGGGGTATGAGTTATGGGTTGATGAAAGAGGTGGAAGTACCGGTGTCTAAAAGAAATCGTAGTTGATGCCCAAAAGGGAAAAGAGGAAATGCAAATGAAGGGAAGTGTTATTGGGTGACTTTTCTGGTTTATGTATCCTGTTGCTTCTTAGAGGCTGGTGTGAAAAAATTGTCCTCTTCGTGAACATTAGTGCTGTGGTTTTGTTTTTATTGATGTTGTTCATGTTTTGTAAGTTGAAGTTCTTTTTCTTGCTTTGTATTGATTGGTTTGTCTTAGTATTTAGAGTGTTTTTTTTACCGAATCTATGTTGTTGCAATGCCTTGTTGCTGAGCTTGTTTGCAGATGTTTAATGCTTTGGCTCCTCTTGTTTGTAGGTTGTTTTTTTTTTAGCTTTTATGACATTTATATAACTTTCATGGATTTCGATATTATTACACAGCGCTACTTATAGCAATATAGTGGACTATTTGTATAGTGAAATAATAGAGCTATTTTAACTATTGGGGACTGTGGAGTTCTCCAATAAATGAAGTGCGCTTGTCTGAGTAATGTAAGATGAGCTTGGTTTTTATCTCATCCCAGAGAAATGATGTGCCATACATGTTAAGGATCTCATTGGTCTGACCCTCAATTTTATTTATAATGGCCCTAAGCAGAATTTGATCATCAGGGGTTCTATCGGTTCCCCCGATATAAAAATGGATTCCCTGGACATTATTTAAAAACTCGTAAAGTAGTCGGGAATTTCCGTCGAACTTTGGAAGGATTTTAATCCCGTTAGGAATGCTTAACGGATTACAAATATCCATATGGTTACTTATGGTTACTAAATTTGGTATTGGTGGTGATTCTATATCATTAGGTATCTTGCTGCATCTGATTCCTCGTCTATCACTTCAAGTTATTCTGCTAATCTAGAAATGGCAACAAATAATAATAGGTGTGTTTTTTTGGTAGGTATCGGAATCACCGCTTATTTCCAATCTACTATACGTGTAAATTACACAAATAACGTAACCTAAACGAGGATAGTAACAATGCTTCCAGACCCATGATGCAACTTATTTTGGGAACCCCAAATGACGTGTCATTTGTTAAACCAATAAAATGCAAGTGTTGCCGAATTATCCGAATGTTAATAGTTAACCCCAAAAGCCGATTTTTTTGGGCTCAGAAATTTGAGCGTTTGCACCTATTATTGTTTGTAGTCATTTTTAGATTAGCCGAATAACTTGCATTGGTAGACGAAGAACCAAAGGAATTAGATGAATCAAGACCTGCTTCCGATTCCTGCTATGTTCTGTAATTGAATGCAAGCTGTTCGAAAGTTTTCACAGGGGACAAACCTAAATTTGCTTTTACTTTCCGAATGTGACATGTATTGAAGGTAATTTAATTGTGACACTTAATTATATATATTTATAGGAAAGAATAAACTAGGATTTATAAATGTTGTAAATATTTAATAAAAGGTACTCTTAAAATTAGGTACAAATATATATGTTTAATATGTTAGTATATGCATCAGCACCTGTTTCACTTTGGCGGTTCCGGGTTGCTCGTGATTGGGTGTTTGTTGGAACGACCGGACGGTGTCAGGTCGTTACTCGAGCGCTTGTTTGATGAATTTTGTTTTGCAAACAGTTATAACCGATAACCTTTCAAAACTTTTGGTTTTTGTCCTATAAATATCAGTTACGTCATTGCCATTTATTCCACTATGAATAGTTTTACCAATTTCTTTGATTACGTATTTCTACAAGATTTTCTTAGGCCTAACATACCACCTGGATCAAAAAGTTCCCGACCACACCACCGTGTGACGCTACCATTGTTCCGATTTGAGTTCTGTTTTTTTGTTAAGTTTGTTAGTCTGTTGTTGACATTCCCTCTAAATCTTAGCGTCATAGCGTAACATTTGCAAAAGTGTGTTGGCGATTTTTTACAATTTTAGAAATGGATTTAAATTTGCAACATGAACTTGTATTCAGTTTTGCGTAAAAAACGGATTTGATGGTGCGCGAACATTGAAAATGTTGGAAAAGTGTTTCGGAAACGATTCTCTAAGGAAAACTGTCGTTTACCAGTGGCACGAGCGGTTCAAAAGTGTTCGTGAGTCAATCGAAGATGATGAACGCAGTGGCGGCCATCGACATCGAAAACCGACGAAAACATTGATGAAGTAAAAGAAATGTTGGTCAATAACCGCAAATTAACCATCAGAGAGATAGCGGAGGACTTGAACATTGCCTATGGATCCTTCCAAGACATTTTGGTTAATTATTTGGGTTTCGGTTATGTAGCAGCAAAGTTGGTGCCAAAAGACCTCATTTTCATGCAAAAAAGAGACCGTGTTGACGTCGCAAAAGAGATGATTTGCGAGGCAGAATCCGATCCCACATCCATCAAAAGGATCTTTACTGCAGACGAGACGTGGGTTTATGAGTGAATGGCGGTCACCAAATGAGCCGAGACCAAAAAAACTACGGCGTTTTCAGTGAAAAAAGAAGGCAGTGCTCACGGTTTTCATGGATTACAACGGGTAGTGCATCATGAATTTTTGCCAGAAGGCCAGACAGTGAACGCAGAGAGTATTATTTGGGCGTTATGAGACGTTTGCGTGAAACAATTCGCCGAAAGAGACCAGAATTGTGGGTAGAAAACTCGTGGATTTTGCAAAATGATAACGCACTGTCGCACAGTGCCATCATTATTCGTAATTTTCTAACGAAAAATGCAACAAATACCATCCAACAGCCACCGAATTCACCTGATTTGGCTCCCTGTGACTTCTTTCTGTTCAATTGAGTTAAAAAACCATTACGGGGTAGTGGGAACGCGTTTCAGAATGGAAGTAATGGAGCGGAAGTAATGGAAAAATCGCAGGAAGCACTGATGGACATAATGAAAGCCGAATATAAAAAATGTTTCGAAGATTGGATTAAGCGCTGGCATAAGTGGGTTGCAGTCGATGGGGATTACTTTGAAGGGGACAATATAGATTTAGATGAATAAACTTGTATTTTTAATTTTCTGATTACATTCTTTTTGATCAAGGTAGTATTATTTTTTATCTTTTGTTGTTCTATTATTTCATCTTTTTGGGTATTATTTTCTCTTAGTTCAATTATTTCTTTAGGCAATTTTTTGACCAGGCTTTTTTTTATTATATTTGCATTGAGTTCATCATATTTTAAGATGAAGAATTCGCAGACAGTGGCGATTTCTTTGATGTCATTCTTTGAAACAGCATTCACCTTGTACACTTTCTGGAAAATCGCTGCTATGGTTTCTACCTTCGTTCTCGGATCTTTGATTGCAAAGACATTCCAAGAAGACAGCTTCACCTAAATCTCTACGTGCTGTTGGTAGTATTTGTTCATTGTCCGTCGCTCGAGCTACATGGAAGGTCACTTTAAATGTTAAGAGATTTAAATTTAAATGTATTTATGTGTGGTATGTCTCCACCGGTAGATAGTGCAGCAGGTAACTACCTGCACAAATTTTATTCTTCTAACACCTACACAAACTTATGGAATCTCTGTATTCTCTTCTAGTTGGGCAATACTCACGTTGTGAAATGCATTTTTTAGATTCTTAGATTCAATTCGATTTTTGTTTGGTAATCATCAAATGCAATAACATAGTTTATAAAACAAAAAATCAAAAAAGCTTGGCTTTCCTGCCATTTGCCTAGTTGACAAAACATAACTTTTTACGCATATATAGTAATACTTTGGAAATTGAATACTCCATCAAAACAAATGCGATAATAACTTTATATTGATAAATACAAAACTTAATAAAATACGGTTCTTGAAATTTAAGAACTTTCACTAATTATACGGTCCCTATAGGTTGCAGTATTGTATAGTTTGTTTAACTTCGATTTTGTTTAGCACAAATATAACCTCGTTTTCCGTCAAAAAATTGGATCCCAAAGTGTTCCGTGGATAATATCTTCTCTTTTACCCAACTATCACAAGGAGCACAAGATGGGTAAGTCTTCTCTGTGAGGAATAAAGTTAAGCTGTATTAGCTCCCCCCGTACCGTGACCATCATTGCTATTTTCGACGCTATTTTCATCTCGAAAATAATTCCTTTCTTCCAAATTGTGGTTAAGTTGGGAATATATTGCTTTGTGGAGCGATTCGTTTACGTTGCTCAAAAATCTCTCTCTGCACTTCAAATCCACTGATAAAATAAGCAGATATAGTTAAGTCTTCCAGCGAACACAGTCGAAACTATGTAAACTTAAATCCATGCCGCAGTAAGCAGCACGATACATCCATTCAGCCTACCAGCTCGATTCATCATGTATGATTTGGAGGGCCGCTATCTTCGGAAGCCGGTAATTTTCCATCCTCATAATCTTAAGCACTGATCAATTTGCATTTTAAGTTTACGAATAAATAGAGAATTATTACAGAATTTGGCATATTTGGTGATAGTCGAAAAATTCGCTTTATGTAGTAGCGGAGGGGCTTCTCTATATTTTAATATTATTTCACTCCCCATATTAGTGTTGCGTAAAATAAAATTTATTTCGATACCGCCTCAAGAGCCCGGAATTTGCTACTGTGGTAATACTTTTACTATAAAAGCATCTACTCCACGATGCACTGATTGCGCTTTTAGCCTTTGTCAGCTTCTCCTTCAGATGCTTCTCCATATTTAAACTTTTTGTGAAACAAACTCCGAGATATTTAGATTCCTTAACAATTTCTACGGCCTCACCATTAAAATCCCATCTTTCATTTACAGAGTTTCTGCCTCCCCCTTTTCTAAAGCTCACAATATTGAGGAAGCCGGTTGATGATTAGCTGCAATGAATCAGGAGAAGACACCAAGAGCACGATGTCGTCTGCGAATAGCAGTGCTTTGATTATATGACCCGGGTATTCGATGCCACACGGTAAGCAGCTTACGAGATCATCAATGAACAAAGCTTGTTGTGACATCATATTAGTTTTGCATGACTCTGCTAAATTTTATTAACATACCAATATTATAGAGCTTGTAGAATAGAGGCTGTCTATCAACCACATCAAATGCTGATTTGAAGTCCACGAAAAACGCATATAGCTTCTTCTTTTTGCTGAGAAATCAATCCGCAATACTTCTCAAAACAAAGATATGGTCAATCCTTGAATAGCCTGGTCTAAAATCTGCAAGAGCTTATTATCTTTGATCCATGTGTTGACACGTCTCTGTAGAATTAGCGTGAAAATTATGTAGCAAACATTTAAGAAGGATATGCCTCTATAATTAGATAGCTCCGACAAACTTCCTTTTTTATGTATTGGGAAAATTATGGATTCTTCGAATTCTTGCGGTATCGATCCTGTTTCCAACACATTATAGTATATAAATGTAAGTCTATCGATGAACTCTGTGGTGCTATATTTATAAAATTCGGCTGGGATCCCATCAGAACCAGCTGCTTTTCCATCCTTAAGCTTAATCAATGCTTCAGTAACCTCTTGCTGTGTTATGACCGCATCCAACACTTCATAGCGGAACCAGGAGGTGCGTAGTGAGTATTGATTCTTGTACTGGATTTAATAAATTCTTAAAATGCGTTGCTAGAAGATTAGAGCATAGTCCATGATAAATGTTTAAGTCAGCTTCCTAACCAAGTTCCAAAGTTCTCTCGCTTTCTGGCAATGGGCTAATCGCTTCGATTCTGCTTTAAAAAATGTCGATTTTTTCCGTGTACACAATACCTTGTGCTCTCTGTTTGCTTGCAAATAAAGGTTTTTGAAATAGCCCTCGTTCGAACTAAGATATGCTCTTAGCCAAGCAAACGATAACTGCCTGGATTTTTACATTTTTATTATAAGTGTGTTGATTAGATACCGAAATGTCGTCCTGCTCATCGTTCGCACTTTCTGCCAATATCGTCATTTGATAGATTTCTATTGGGCATTTGGTGGTGCGAATTCGGAAAGAGTGAACACGTTAATATTTTGGGAAAGTACAATATATCCAACCAACCGTACTATAATTGCAATTTTGTTAGCGGCGGTTATTTCGGTACTGAGGTCTTAATGGCCACGAACACACAGGTAGCAGCCTTATCTGGGAAATGACGAACTATACGAAGTCGGTACATATCACTGTGCTGCGGCTTTTCGTTCGAGGATTGTCAGTGAATTTGCAATAGAAAGAAGTATCTTAAGCGCTCGCTCCGCCAATTTTATTACAACTGGTGATGCGTTAAACCTGGCAGCAGTGCGTATATCTATATAGTCTATGAGCGCAGCCTGCTCTTGTATCTGTCCAGGATTGGGGAGCAATATTGCCAGCATGTCCTATGTAGTTTTTAGTTCTCTAGGCGCTGCAGTGAGAGAAGTAGGAACTGTCGCGTTTTGTCCCGTGTTCCGCTTACCTGACGTTATTTGGGCATGCATAAGTTTGGCAGTGATGGCTGGTGTCTGACTAACGATAGGTGATCGTTTAACCTCCTCCTTTTGCTGCAAAGCCAGATTTGCTTTCTTTATGTGCTGGAGCTTAAGACAGCCCCAATAGTTTACGATGTGTCCTTTATTCTTACATATAAAACACGAAAGCCGGTTTTTGTCAGACACTCCAACCTTCCAGCGCATTCCGATTTCGCAGTTTGACATTGTCTTAATAGGCGAACATACCCAATGTACCAAGTCACTGAGTTTCATTGTCTTCATCACAACCTTTTTTCGTGGAAGAAATAAGAATCTCACGCGTTCGCTCTTACATTCATAAAAAAGCATAATTAAGTTTTAAAAAGGTTTTAAATCTCATTGGCGACATTTGGCATTTTTATTATTGATATATTAGTCGTTCAACGTTAACAAGTTTAGCAATTTCAGCATAGAATACAATATTTACATTGCTATTATCTGATCATTATCATGCGTTTTTTTTTCGAAATTTGAATGTTTATTTAAGAAAAACATGTATAATAGTATTATTCAAAGTATTGCCCATCTGAAGCTATGACTTTTTCCCATCTTTCTGGCAATTTGTGGATCCTATCCCAAAAGAACTGCGCCGGCTTGGCAGCCAAGAATGATTCAAGCCAATTTTTGATATTCTGCTCTGATCTGAACCGTATTTCAGTGAGGGCGTTCTACATCGACCGGAACAAATGGTAGTCAGAAGGGGCAAGGTCTAGGCTGTAAGGCGGGTGGGGTAAGACTTCCCATCCACTGTTTTCCAAATAGTTCTTAACCGGAATAGCAACAAGGGGCCGAGCGTTGTCATGATGGAAAATTATTGCCTCGTGTCTGGTCGCATATTCCGGGCGTTTTTCGGCCACTGCTCTCTTCAAACGGATTAATTGTGTTCGGTAGCGTTCTCCATTGATGGTTTCACCCGGTTTTAGCAGCTCATAATACAGCACACCAATCTGATCCCACCAAATACAGAGCATTACCTTCGCGCCATGGATATTCGGCTTTGCCATTGATTTGGCTGGTTGGCCGGGTTTCACATATAATTTTTTGCGCTTGGGGTTGTCGTAATGAATCCATTTTTCATCACCAGTAACAATCCGATGGAAAAATGACTTCCTTTTGTGGCGTTCCAGCAGCATTTCGGACATGTAAAACCGCCTTTCGACGTCTCACGGCTTGAGTTCATGCGGAACCCAATTTCCTTGCTTTTGAATATATCCAGCTGCTTTTAAACGTTTTGAAATGGCTGCTTGAGTGACACCCAAAGATTCTTCTAGATCTTCTTGTGTTTGGCAACAATCTTCATAGAGTAATGCTTCCAGTTCTTCATCTTCAAACTTTTTTGGCTGCCCAGGACGTTCATCGTCTTCCAAGCCAAAATCACCACTTTTAAATCGTAAAAACCACTTTCACCATAAACTTCCACCAAAATACGATGACTTTCGGCAGCAGTTTTCTTCATATTAAAGGAATGAAGAAGAACTCCCCGCAAAAACACTTTTTCAGGCACACAGTTCGACATATTTGAGCGTAAACAACAATAATTTGAAAAAAATTTGAAAAAAATTATTGTTGTTTATGCTTCAAATGAATGACATATACTGATATGACGTACAATGACAGTGGCTTTCCAACGCATGTTCCAATGGAATAATAACAATGGAATAATACAAGTTACGCCATCTCTTAGCAAACCGCACGAAGTTATAAACCCAATATTTATGTTTTGGGCTATGTATAATAGATATACACTACTTGCAACATCGTTACCAAAAGCCGAACCAGAAGTAAATATACAAGTAGAAGTAAATTATTACTTAATTTCTTTAATTCTCTGTACGATGTTACTACCGCTTAACCGTGACCATTCCTAATTAGCGTTACGTATTGACAAATGAGCTTAGCAGATATGACAAATTGATACTTGATTTTTACAACTCATTTTGTTGACGTTGTCAAATAGGCAAAGGTGTACTGGGTAAAGATATTTCCAAGATTTGTCGTGACGGGAGACGTGAATAACTGATTTATGTACTAATGTATCCATTATAGGGGACTTACCGTCTTCACCATCGGGCAAACTTTGTTGGGATTCCATTCATATGGCAGAATTTATTCCGAAAACTTTCGCAAAATAGTGGTCGTTAGCTCTTAAGCTAATCATTTCCGTTTTAACCTCGCTTCAGTCTTGGTAGCCTTTACTTTTGATTGCTTCCTCTTTATACCCCCGGCCGGATTTTGGAATATCCAGTTTTTTTATGACCCTGATATTTAGTTTCACATTATGTAGGGGTTTTCAGTCGGTTTGACAATGCTTGCATTTTTGTCTGTATCAAGATGAACAAACCACCTGCTGGCCGTGATTTTCGAAATCATATCATGTTCATTCTGCTTTGTGCCCTGTTCTCGCATATTTATGTCGGCGAGCAATGTTTTAAAATGCGTACAAAATGGTGACTAATTTATAAGTCAACATAACATAGCTTGAAGCTCTAAGAAGCTGAAGTGTTTAAAATAATTGGCAATGCAAATATTATCTTTCTGGTGAATGCCTCATGATTGCGGATGATTTGTTTACCTTTGTCAAAAAATAAATATCTTCAAGCATCCCTCAATGGCAATAACAAATCAAGAATCCACATTTGGTTTTCGTGTTGACTAAAGAGTATTTCATTTTTCATAGAATGAAAAGGAATCCTTGTTAAGAGCAAGATGATTTTGAACATGGACTTCCATGTAGTAGATCTACAGCACTTATTGAGAATTTGGTGTGTTTATTTTTACTAAATTTCTGGATTTTTAACATAACGTAATCAGGAATATTTAAATCTTTTGTTTCAGAACTTAACAATGTTTGTCATACAGTGCCTTTCGCTGCTCATCTGCATTTCAACAATTAGCGCCAATTTCAGCTATTCAAGCACAACAAATTCAACTCCGAAAATTGACTACGAGAATTTGGCTCTTGATCTGGTCGACAATGCCAACGCACATATGCAGGCACATTGGCTGAAGCTTCGTGACCTTTTTCTCACATCAAATCGTAAATACAATCAAGTGAATCATGCCCCTGCAATGAATGATATCCAGACGAATTTTCGTCGTTTCTCAAATCAATTGGCCTACAACTTAAGTACGATTCCCCTGAGTGAAATCAAAAACGACATTCTTAAGAGACAAATTAAAATTCTCGGTAAACTTATGCTATCCGGCTTAGAGGATGAAGGCTACGAAAAAGCAATGAATATACTAAGAACTATGAACAGTTTCGGAACTAGTAAAATGGTTTGTTCATATCATTCCGATGATTGCAGTTCTCTAGTTGCACAAATTCCGACAATTCGTGATGTCATGTCAAAATCAAGAAATCTTGATGAGATGGAATACTACTGGACATCTTGGCGTAGAGAAATCAGCGACCTTGCCCGGGTTTCATTCATCGAGTATACTTACCTCTTCCGAAAGGCAGCCGCATACAATGGTAAGTTTACTTAACAGATCTATGAAACTGTGAAAACCTCTATTTTTTTTTTTTTTAAGGACACGTTACACCATCGAAGACCTGGTATTTGTATTATGAAGAAGATAACTTTCTTCAAGAACTTGAAGACGCTATTTGGGACATTATGCCTCTTTATAAGGAGATGCATGCATTTATGAGAAATGCATTGAATATAAGATATGGTCAGGATTTGATAGCTAATGATGGGCCAATTCCTCAACACTTGATGGAACAAGTATTTCAAAATGCCTGGAAAGTGAAAAGTATATTCAAGCCGCCATATCCGGACAGAAAGCTACCAGATGTTAAGCACAAAATGGATCAAGAGATTTTCACTCCCCTCAAGATCAATGAATTGGCATCAAAATTCTTTGAGTCTTTAGGCTTAAATCAACTTTCATCGTAAGTCACATACAGTGATTAACCAATAATATTATAATGTGGAACATCATGTAGGCTTATCCTTGATTACAATGAAGTGGACAAAATTTAATATTTTTTCTGAAAACTAATGTGACTCGCGGAGAATAATTTTGCCATTCGAACACTATGCATTGCTTCTAATGAATATAGTGTCTTGTGAAAAGTTTTTTTTCCAGCTGAAAAACACTTTTCTGCCTGTACAGCTGAGTTAGTTTTCTGTTATATCTACTCCCTTAAAGAGCACGAGGGTGAAAAGAAACAATCGAACAATTACGCGATCAAAACAACTAAAGATATTTTTAACCGCATTCGTTAATCTTCACACTTCAAAACCGTAAAGCAGAATTGGTATTATGTACAATAGTCTTATAAAGAACCTTCTCAGTCAATGTACCAATGACAATTCACTGGATCTTGCTTTTTTCCGTAATCTCATCAGCGTATTCAAGTAGTTGCATTGACTTCTGAGTTCTTACCACTCTTGTGTTGATTTGCGAGTTCTGCACAATGTTCTTAAGTATGAAGAAAGAGCCCTAAGCTCTTCTAAACCTTTAACTGTTTTGGCATCAAAGTAGTCCTTTCTAAGGTTTGGTTTCAAAGGTCTAGCTAAGATTGCTTCCAACCTTAACGGAGCAGCCAGCCTCCAATTTCTGGGTATTTATCCCAAAAGTATATATTGCCTTTCTCTATAGATGCTGTAATTCAACATTCTTAGACATTTCGGCAACGTCCGTCGGGTTTACTGCAAAATTCTCTAAGACATTGTCAAGAGATTCGCTCTTTAAAATTATCAAACGACTTCTGCTGCTTTTGATCCCAGATAAAAGGTTTTTTTTGGATCGTAGCATATTAAGCGGTGCGAACAGTTGTGCAATTTTTTTTTGTAAATTGATTGCAATAATTTAAGTTACACAAGAAAGCTTCTAACTCCTTTAAATTTGCGGGTATTGGGAAGTTCTTGATGGCCTTCATTCATGTTTCCGATGATCTTACTCTTTTCCGGTCAATTAAATGTCCTAGATATTCTATTTCAGGCTCAGCGAACGAGCACATTTCAAAACGACACTTAAGTCAATGATGTTCAAAACGCTGGTATAATGTCTTGCGATTTTTTAGATGCTCAGCATTATTTCGGCCTGATACGATGATATGAAAATACGAAACGCAAAAATTTACAATAGATCGGCCGTAAGTTGCTCCATATAGCGCTATAAAATTTTCTGTTACAAAAGGCAGTCGCAGAGACCAAGCCCAGTGTTGAAGAAACACAGGTGATTTGATTCTCCATCCAGAGGAATTTGTAGATAAGCATCGGAGGGGATAAATTTTGTAAAAAAACTACATCCTTGAAGACGGGGGACAGGATGTCTGTCGATTTATAAACTCAGCATTTATGGTAACCTTTAAATCACCACAAAGTCGAAGATTTTTATTCTGTTTTTCAACAACTACAATTGGAGCAGCTTCATCCCAATTGCACGCAGAATTCTCAAATTTGATAGCCTCTCAATCTCTTTTTTTTGTGAGTAAAAGAAACTGGTTGGTACTTAAAATACCGTGGAAGGCAATCAGATTTCAGGGTAAGCTGGGTAACAAAGTGCTTACTACACCTTAACTAGGAACAAAAAACAGATTGGTATTCTTAACGACGGACATGTGCTTGTACGGTCCCTCTGAGTGTGGATACTCAACCACAAATTGGAATGCCTCAAACCAGCTCTGGTACTGTCCACTACAGATGAATTTAACTGTCGCTCTGTTTCACCTCACCTGGCGTGCAACTTTGAGGTATCAAGTTCTCGATAGCCACCAGGCCCTATTAGTCATGAAGCCCCTGTGTCTGCCTTTCTTTTTTAACTTGGAAAATCCTGGCTAGAATCTGGGTTTTTTTACACACAATCCGTCTCCCAAATCGACAAAACTGAGTCTTGAATCTAGAGCAGCGTTCTGCTCTCAACTTCTGGAACATCTGGTTTCCTTACCCCAGCTGATAAATAAAATGTGCTGACCCCGATTTAGAACTAAAACAATTACCTGTGTTTTCTTGATTTGATTGGTTCTACATTCATTCCTGCCACCGTTAAATTTATTGGTATTAATGAATGAAAAATCTTAGTTTAATTCAATAATCTTTTAATTAGAATTAGTACTCGTACCTATACAAAGTAAAATGACCTGCTTGGTCGAAATCAAAGATGGAAGTGGCTGATTAACCACGAGGAGGAAATACAATTCGGTTTATTTCTTTTTCGTCATTTTGGTAGCAATTAAAATATCATTAGCCGAATAAATAGAGTTGCCATAACCTTTATATGATTGTGAATATAAAAGAGTTGCTGTTAAATTATAACAGACGAGAACTGCTAACAGACAAATTTATACATAACTGCTCCAGAGTCAGGGTTGATCCCCAAGCTTAAGCCTAAGATCTAAAATTTCGCACCTAAAAAATTGCATCTACCATTCTAATGACAGCCTTTATCCCTATTCCGCCTAAGCAGATTTTTAAGGTACGACTCTTGACATGGACAAATTCCAGACATTACAAAGCTTGAGGGCTTTCTTTTTGCACAGCTTGAGAGGAGGCTATTTTTGAGAAGTAGAAATCTTTTCTGTGAATAATGAATTTATTGGTATCGGGATTATTGTCGAAAGGCTGGTAACAGCTTTCAAAGAGTTTTTGATTTGCATGGCTGTCTATAATTTGATTGTACTTCGTAAATAATATCATGATCTGTAGCTATGCGAGACCAAGTTAATAGTCAGTCGAATATGATTGCAGCAGTATTTAAAATATGTATGGTTAGCCGACATGAAAACAGAAAAAAAAAAGATGCCAACATTTTCTAGTATGTTATACTAGCAATTGCATAGCTCTGAAAAAGGGTACTAAAAAACAGAAAATTCATTTGCGGCGCGAACCCGCGAGCGAGCAAAAGAATTTACTTAAAAAAAAAAACAAACAAATACAAAAAAATCAATTCAATCTCATTAATTATGTCAATCGCCATTAGGAAAACTGGGCCGATAAATTTTCATCTGCAACAATGAGATATTCAAAATCTTGCAATCCTGCAAACCGCATGACTACCTGACTCACACCAATTCAGGTTTACATGTTTACTGCAGCAATCGTTAGCCATGTCTATTCATTGATCATATAACAAGCCCAAGCCTATACCAAGTAAGTGGCGTGGCTCCCTCCATCGGTGGGCAAATAGACCTTATTTTCCCTAGCGATCCCGTTAACTCCACAGTAACGTTTTGTCCCTTAACAGTATTAACTATCGACAACTTTCACCCCCCCCCCCCCTTCTTCCCTCATTGTTCCATAACTCTCCACCCAAGTCCACTTCTTCCCCTACTATCTCTTCTTACAACTTCCATTAAGCTCATTTACGCATAATCAATATCTATCTCAGCAAATCTTCTTTCGATTTTTCCAGTCTATCTTTAGCTAATGCAGTTTCCAATTTTTACTATGAAATATTTAATTCTATTTCACTTTACGTCCTCTTTTTAGGCATAAAACATTATCTACTGCTCCTCCCTACATGGTATTTCAGACGACTTCGCTCTTTACCCTTACATAATCCTAAGACTTTTTACCAATTCGGCAATTACAAAAGAAAATTGAAGGTTACCCCCTGCTTCTATCGTTCGGTAATATACATATTGTATCATCGACCGACCCACATACTATTGTCAACTATTTTGCAACTTTTTTTAAACAATCATTTGCAGACGACTTCCTCGTATCTGACCACACATAATTCAAGTACATTCCCAATTTCTATATTGTCCCTCTCTCTCTCAGTTATTTGATCCAACCCTTATCGGAGAAAACTTACAAAATCTCAATGGTGAATTCTTACCCAGGCCACTCGGGCTCCCCATAATATTTCTCAAATAATGTGCCTATAATGTTTCTATCCTACTTTCCATCGTAGTTCATCGATCCCTCACATAAGGCGAATACCTCTTTTATGCCCTCCCATTGCTAAGCTTTCTCACATAGGTACCTAAAATGTTAGAAAGTTTTTTTTATATAAAGGGCTAAGCTTTCAATTCAAGTCACTTACATCAGTCAGCATGGATTTCTAAAAGGTAGAGCAAGCCTAGAAAATGGCAACGAAACCGATGTTATTACTACAGATTTTACTAAGGCCTTCAAAAAAATATCTCATCGTTTTACAACCTTTTCAGCCCCTATACAGCCACTTCTAGTGTCCCACAAGGCAGCCATATAGGTCCCATTCTTTTCATTTTAACAATAAGCGATCTTGAGACGACTATTAAATACTGTCCTCTATCCATTTACGCCGACGCACTCCTTTAAGAAGATCTCGATAAGTTTTTCACTTGATGTCTAAAAAATTTCTTAGAGCTTAGTGTCTCCAACTTTCAATCTATGACTTTGTCAGGTAAGTTCAATCAATCTCTTATTCGACTTTATTTTCTGCATGGCCAACCTATACCGCATATTAATGAGATTATCCTTAAAGCCGATCTATCACTTGGTATTATCAAACAATGGTCTAAAAAATTTTGCAACCCCTATGTGGCAAGGCCACTTTACATTACCTTTGTGCGGCCCCTTCCCTACGTCAGCCAAGTGTGGTTTCAATTTCAGCGAGTTTGTATATCCCGAATCGAGAACATTCAACGTCGTTTCCTTCGATTTGCTCTTCGAGAGCTACTCTGGGATGACCCTCTTACCTTAACTCACCATCGTGACCGCCTCAAAATTCATAACCTGAATACCCTCGAAAAATGCAGACGTGTACTCGTAGCTAACCGTCTCTTCATTCATCGACTCTGGTTCGTTTGCGCTTCGCTTTGCAATTCTATTTCCTTCAACACTTTTTTACATTCCAACCCATCGCTCCTCTTATGGTTTCAGCGAACCAATTTCTGGCATGCTCTGTTATATCAACTCAAACCTCACCGTTTTTAATTTTAACCTGAACACTTTTCGTCTCGAACTTATACCAGCCAAATTTTTGTTGTCACTTATGTGAATAATGTTGCAAAAAAATAAAGACAAAAAACATTGAATTCCATGTAGTACGAATATGTATGTAGGTACACATACCATATATTTAGTAAACGTACAAGAAAAAAGGCTAGTGCATGCTTTCCTAAAGGAGCTTCCCAACAAGGAATAAAATATTGACTCTTGTATTTTTATTCTTAGGGCATGACATTCTGAAAGTTAAGAATTAAAGTTTTTTTTCTGAATTTGTTTCAATTTTTCATAGAAACTTCTGGGTGAAATACTCTCGCAAAATGTCCGACGAGGAAGCAGGGCCAGATTGCAAAGCCGTCGTTTTTTATTTCCCACCCGATGTCGCACTTCGTTATTGTCCTAAAGTGGATTTCAAAAAATTCCTCCAAATGCATGGTCACATGAGCGAGCTACAATATAACCTCTATAGGACACATCTACCCCATGGACTAGATCGTGATGCTTGTCCTGGCCTTGAAAATGCTATTGGAGAAGCAGCAATAGTATCAGCGGGCAGCCCTAGGCATTTAGAAAAAATCGGTCTTATTGAAAATTACACACTTGACAACGAATTAACCATGAACCGCCTATTTCGATTGGTAAGAATGTAAAATGTAAATTATTTTTGGAAGAGTAAATAAAATCGTTTTTTTTTTTGTTTTTTCTTTTCAGGGCGTTCACACTCTCATATCCCTACCAATGTATTTTGCTAACGAAAAATTCATTGTGGACTCACTCGATTCGCATTTCAACCTTAATGACCTCAATTGTGCCTACTGGAATATTCAACACAAATACGCTGGCATATCACCACCAAATTCAAGAAATGAAAAACAGTTTGATCCCAGCTACACATTCTATAAAGGGCTAGATCCTAAAAAATCCAATACTATGTAAGTTTATCTGCTTAGTTTTACAGGACACCTGACATTTCACTAAATCCTTTATGCGAAAATAGAAAGCTTGTCTCCGAAATTCTTGGTTATCAGATTTACAAAGGGCTTTGCATCGCTTCGAAGCAGTACATTCCGGGGGATCCTAATTATCCCCTACACAATTGTGACTTTTATGAAAAGGAAGAAGCTGGCCAACTTATAAAGTGAGTGTCGTGGTTGACCTTTCTCAATGATTATTGTACTACCAAAATGTCAAACGTCAATTTTTGTTAATTCTCTGAATACCAATAGGGACTTGATGAAATTGGGCTCCACAAAGCATTGGCGAGAGGCTGTGGAAACGATAACACAGGAAAAAAAATTAAATGGGAAAGCTATCATGGAATACTTTAGTCCTTTGTATCAGTGGCTGAAGGAAGAAAACAAACGCAATATGGTGCGAGCCGGCTGGGACTCTACTCCAAGAAGTAAGTTCTTGAAAAGCAATTAATTTCACTTACTAACTTGCAATGACATTTTTGTCTTTTGTCTTTTGTCTTTTGTCTTTCAGTGTGCCAGGATGATAATTAATTTTTTATAACTTACTCGTAGCATTCTAAAATTAGATACAAAACAGAAGAAAGCATTGATAAATAAAAATGCGTTAATTTATCTTATAAATCTTTTATTCTACTAATTTAAAAACTTCCTTCCAATTACGAATCAAAAGTCTGAACGCGACTAAGATATCGATTCATGTGTACTCTTATACCAATATAAAGTTGGATTTGTCGGATTATTGGATAACAAAAACTCATAAACGGAAAATAAGAAGTCACATTGATATTGCACGTGACTCGTCTTGATATGCTCTGGACATGAGAGACGTGATTTAGAAGACGTGCTATTGGAAAGCCTTTATATTTTACTCGTATATGTGTACGAGTATGTAGGTATCTCTTGACAGATTGAATTTAAGCACAACCTTCAAGAAAATAACGTTCAAATCATTTCGGAATCACATTTAGTTTTTTGTGCAGACTGTAGAGAGTATTGCGGCTTTTTTTCTAAATATACGTACATTATCACTTGTTTAGGAACTGTTTCCACAGGTGTGGAATATCCCTTAAGGTACCTGGGAATGAACCCATAATATTATTGTGTGTGGAACCCTTAAGTTTTCGCAAAGTGTTCTTTCTCTGGATCTGCTTGGTGAGTGTTAGGTTACTTATAATTTTGCTTTCAATTGGATTAAAATGTGTATAGAAAACTAACTCACTATCGTATATTATGGGTGGTAAGTGCTAGTATGACGTCTCGTTGAAAATGCATTTAGCGAGGATGTTGGTTCGTAAAATACCGAAAAAGAACCTATGCAGCCAATCACCATCCGGGATAAATTTTAGCTCGTTGTAGTCTAGTACGGCATCCCGTACGAAAAACATTCTTCAAAATGCAACGATAGAGGTGGATAACTTACTTATGACCTTTTGCTATCGTATTTGGACAGTTGTCAGGTTCTGGAACATACAAATTATCCTCTGATCGTAGAAAGAAGGTCCTCAGAATACAGGTTCCTACAACTATAGAGTGATTAAGTTAATTCGATACAATATGCGAAATAAAGAACTGGCTCCACGAAATAGCATAGTCGGGTGACAGTAAGTTCCTTTCGCCAACCAGAAACACAGTCTTACTCTGCTACGCAAATCAGCTTTTATATAAAACGTGTCTCTCAGAGTCCAAACCAGAATGATAAGTATGTGAAGTTTTATTATATAGAGTTATGTGGCATAGGAAATAATGTAACAGAATAATTAATTCATGTAAGTAGTATACGTTCAGTGATATGAAAAATGCATAGTGTAACAACTATATCTTTATAAACAGAAAAGTGTGTATATTTTCCAATCAATTATAAGCAAACAAAAAATTCTGAATTAACTTGCAACGACTTGGTATCACTGAAAAGTTTAGTTTTAAACCATTCTAAACAAAAGCACTGCTGTCTGAAAAAACGGCAATAAAAGGTTTAAAATGCTACGGTCAGTGGTATAAAAGCCACCCTTGAGCGGTGATCAAGCACTCAGGTTTAGTATTTCACTAAAGTTGCGAAGTTTTACGAGCGGAAAAATAAATATGTACCACACTTGGGCCTACTAGTTGCATTGTTGTGTTTGGTGTTTCGCCTCACGAAGGTTATACTAACCGTCTGTGGAAAGACAACACACCCAACTAATATGCACAATTTTTTTCCTATTTTTTTTCTTCTCTTTTTATTGAGTTTCGGTTTTGTCAGATCGATTGTATCGATCCTAATAAAGTACCATTGAAGGTATAAATCCCGTTTCTTTTTTTAATTTTTGGATAAGAATCTCCTGTTTGACCTTCCGCCGAATTCTATCAAACCTTTGCTCTTTCGCCTATTCAGCGGTAGAGGGAAAAGCAAAGTGACAACTACGACTAGCTCAGTCAGTAGAGCATCACAGAGGTTTCTTCTGAGGAGTGTGAACGCTACCAAAACGAGCACGACGAAACGCGTGTTAGAATAGTAGTTAATTTAATAAATTTACAATAAGTAGGTTAATTATTAATTCTAACTATATATAAGTAGTAAAGATACATATATATCTGGAATTGCAGTTTTAACACCACCCCTCAATTGCAAATTGTTAATCCAAGTCCTTCTAAATGTTTATAATGCCTTATGGCGGCATTGGAGTCCTTTGGTGAGTACATCCGCAGTTATGTGACCCAAACAGTTATAGGCCAATATGCTTATTATCGGTTTTCTCAAAGATTTTTGAAAAGGTAATAGTTAGCAAAATGCTGAACTTTCTTGAAAAAAACAGATTTTTTGATAAGTTGCAATTTGCATTTATGAAAG
This sequence comes from Volucella zonaria, assembly GCA_963966105.1. Classification (NCBI taxonomy): domain Eukaryota; kingdom Metazoa; phylum Arthropoda; class Insecta; order Diptera; family Syrphidae; genus Volucella; species Volucella zonaria. Next base: position 96,940,542 of record OZ014531.1, read on the forward strand.
GTTAGTGCACTGAAGATGCAATTGTGGCCTTTTTAAAGAGAATTTACAATGCATTAGACAGTAATCAAAAAAAAACAGCAGAACTTTTTCTTAATTTGACAAAAGCCTTTGACTTAGTTAACCATGATCTATTAATCCAGACACTAAGTAACGTTGGTTTTAGAGGCAATATATCTGAATGGTTTAAGTCTTACTTGTTTAATCGAGAACATGGCGTTAGAATAAGAGGGGTTGTAAGCAATGAAGTAGACTGTCCACATACTGATGTCCCACAGGGGTAAGTTCTAGGACCAATCCTTTTCCCTGTCTACGTTAATTCCATATTTTCTATACCTGTCAATGGACATATAATTGGTTATGCAGACGATCTTGCACTTTCATATGCAAGCAACTCTTCAATTACAATTCGAGACCAAATGAGTTCTGATTTACATTTGCTTAGTATCTGGCTCAATTACCATCAATTGTTACTAAGCACTAAATCCAAGACAATGTGTTTTTTCTTGTCCAACCCAAGTTTAGTACTTGAAGGCATAACAACTCATGATCTTAGTTGTGACAAGCTGAATTGCACAAATAAGTGCTTCGGCCTTGAATTCGTGAAGGAGTTTAAGTATTTTGGGATCATAATAGATAACAAATTAAACTGAAAGTCACACATAACGTCCTTAAAAAAAATAAAAAATACTATATGTTATATTTATCTTTAAACAAAATGTATCACTTGTGGAAACTTGTCCCATCGAGATTACTTTCAGTTATCTACTACGCATTGGTTCAATCACGGCTTGAGTACGGTCTTGCATGTTGGGGTTGTGCCTTTACTAGCAACCTGAGTCCTATTATTGCAGCACAGAAAAAATTATTCAGTTATTGCTATGTGAAAACAGATTTGAGCCCGCGCTTCCCCTTTTCCAGTCAGCGGAAATACTATCACTTCGTTACCTTTTTATTTACAAAGCACTCAAAGTATTTTTTGTTAGATGTGGTAATATTTACTTTGGAAGAAATGAATTATATGTATTCGCTGAGAAATTTGTCTACAGTTGATGTTCCTAGGGTTAATAAAGAAAACAATCTACGTTTTCAGACTTCAATATAATATATCCAATCTGGTGTCACATGGAAATCAATTCTTAAAAAAAACTTAAAGCTTGGTTACTTTCACAATCTGAAGTTGGAAGAGGATGTCTCTCTTTTTGAGGCAAGAACGGTTCCATTGCAAATTGAGCACTCTCAAATCTCAAGTACTAATTTTCATCAGGATAGTTTTATAGAAATCAGAACAACTGATAATCTACGAGGGCGGGTCAAAAATTGAATTTCTGACCTCTTTACTGAAACAGCAACACTGCTCCTGTCAACAGGCATCTGTCAGTTGACTCCTGTCAAAATTTAAACTTGCTGCGTCAGTTAGTTTGTGTTTGACAGCTATTTTTATCAGACTACTCACTAATTTGAGGAGAAAATGGAAAAAAATGAATTTCGTGTGCTTATTAAGCATTATTTCTTGCGAAAAAAAACCATTACCGAGACCAAGGCTAAGCTTGATAAATACTATGGGGACTCTGCACCATCGATTTCAATGGTAAAAAAGTGGTTTACTGAATTTCGTTGTGGCCGTACAAGCACTGAAGATGCCGAACCTCCTGGACGCCCAGTTGAGGTCTCTACACCCGAAACAATCGAAAAAATTCACGATATGGTGTTGGCCGACCGAAGATTGAAAGTGCGAGAGATTGTGGAAGCCGTAGGGATCTCGCATGGCTCAGTGGTTTCAATTTTGAATGATCACTTGGGCATGAGAAAGCTTTCCGCAAGATGGGTGCCGCGTTTGCTCACAGTCGACCACAAACGCAATCGTGTAACAACTTCACAGGAAGGTTTGGCGTTGTTTAATCGCAATATGGAGGAGTTTTTGCGCCGTTTTGTAACCGTGGACGAAACATGGATCCATCACAACACACCAGAGAACAAATAACAGTCAAAACAGTGGGTTTCTAAGGGTGAATCGGCGCCAAAGAAGGCCAAGGTGGGTTTGTCAGCCAATAAAGTTATGGCGACTGTTTTTTGGGATGCACGCGGGATAATCCACATTGACTACCTTCAAAAGGAAGAACAATCAATGGGGAATATTATGCCAACTTATTGGACCGATTCAATGACGATTTGAAAAAAAAACGACCTCATTTGGCCAAGAAAAAAGTTATTTTCCACCAAGACAATGCAAGGGTGCACACATGTGCAGTTGCCATGGCAAAAATCCATGAATTGGGCTATGAATTGCTCCCTCATCCACCCTATTCTCCAGATTTGGCTCCGAGCGACTACTTCTTGTTCCCAAACCTGAAGAAATGGCTTGCTGGAAAAAGATTTGACTCCAATGATGAAGTCATCTCGCAAACAAAGGCCTATTTTGAGGACCTCGACAAATCATTTTTTTTGGAAGGGATAAAAAAATTGGAGAAGCGTTGGATAAAGTGTATAGAGCTCAAGGGAGACTACGTTGAAAAATAAAATTATTTTTTTATCAAAAAATCTGTGTTTTAATCACGGACTTATTGGCCCGCCCTCGTAATACTCGTATATTAATATCAAGAGATTAAGGTGTCTGAGGTAAAACTCTTCAACCCAATTCAAATTTTTTTTTTGACAGTTGTCCTTGTAACACGTAGTCTTGCGTTGTCATGATAAAACATTACAACCACGTTGGCCAAAAATATTACGTTTACGTTGAATTTTTTTGTTTAAAATATTTAGCTAAGCACACCAACTTTAGATGTTGACGGCAAAGTTTTCCCTCTCTAAACATGTGATTTTTTCTTAGATCAGTTTTATGAATTACCCACTTTTCATCTCCAGTAACCAGGCAGTATTCTGATGATCAAGACTTGAGGCATTTATGGGTATTTGGCTTTATATACTCAGGTAAAATATCGATAGACTTCGAGATAACACAAATTGTGTACATATGGTATTAGTTTATGAACAAAAACGATCAGCAGGTCTTAGCACACAATTGTAGATAAGTACTGGAGATCTAAGAAACATGTTTCACAACAGGACATGGCCATCACCAAGCACCTGGCGACGAATCGAGAAGCGTTCATACGTACGAGTGTCTTACTCAATGCTCGACGAAGTACAGCAGCTTCAGCAGTTGTGAGATTGAAAATTTAAGGCGTATCGTGCGTGATGAAAGATAGTATGCATGAACTAACTTTGAGAATACATTTGGTAAAAGTAAATCAAATCAAACGAGTTCATAGCAACATTTTTTAAATTACTCAGATGACTGACTAAGTCGTGGATGTATGAGTGTAGTAGTTTTATTATTCAGAGCGCAATTGCTCGCAGTTGTACACATCCCTTTTTACCCTCACCTACTTATGTGTCGTTACAGTCCGGAGTGAACCCGGGACTCAACAGGCCTCTCTAGTCAGTTGACCCTATTGTCACATTCCAAGTTATTTGATGGCCCCTTCGGTCCTTCCTCTTCTGTGCTGATCCTTGGGCTAAGACTCAAAGACTCTTTGGGTCGAAGCTGAAATTAATGCGATCGGTAAAGATTTTAGCGGTCTCTTGTGATTGTAGCTTTTCGACGTTGAATTTTGTTGGTCTTACTTTACTGCGTGTGCCTTTGATATCGTCATCCGGATCCTGGCTGTAATGAATGATGAAGAAATGAGTGACGTGATCGCAATTTTATCAATCTGGTTGAGATTTGATTGATTAAGGAATAGCCAAGTCATGGTTGTTGAGGTGTGGGAACCGTGTGATGGATACAAAAAGTTATGCCTCGTTACCAATTCTAAAAACCTGAATCCATTGTAATGCGGGCTATGGTTTTCGATGACTCGCTCAAAGATATCTTCTTTACACAGGCTTGCTTCAGGATCTCCTAACACAATTCTGGTGTGTAGTTGTTCGTAAAATTCATCTTTGGTGGTGTAATTCTTAACTTCCCTAGGAGGATGAGCGCAAATCAGGCTTATGTTTCCAAATTTGACCTTAACACGGATCACTGTGATGCGTTTGCTTACATGCCGAAAGCTTTAAACTATTTCGCGAAGTCACGCTCGGATAGCATTGTCTTCCTTCTTTGTATCAATCGCCGTAAAAGATGTCGTAGTTTTCCATCTGCTCTTTGCTTCCTTGATTCCATTGCACTTTTTGGGTTGCAGTATTATCTGTTTTATAGTAATCTTAGGACTGCGCTAGTTGTTCGGCGGCATGTGATCTGTAAGCAGTTCTAAGATTCTATGTGGAAAGTTTGTCCTTAAAATGTTTCTGGTTTAACCAGCATCATATCCTTCCATATGGGAGGCTGTTGATTGTTTCTGAATATACAAGGGATTCCCCGGCCGCAGTCCTGGTAAAAGACAAATGCCCTAATGCACTGAACCCTCTCCAGTCGACAATGAGGTCCACATGAGTTGAGTGCCCTACCTTCAATCAAAGGTGCTACCTTCCGAGGCTTTACCACGTGGAGGTGAGTGTAGGACTTGATGGGCAGGGGCTTAAGTATTGATGCTAGTGTCTTCATAAAATGCCTGGCCACTATTGAAAATCCATGAGACTTAAGTCAACATTCCGTAAAATTTCATATAACTAGAGGATTTGCAGTGCACAGTCCAGTGGCATTATCTTCAAAAAAGGTAAGTTTCTAAGCATATAAAACACTGGAAGGAGGTTTTATATAGGGAAAAGATAACAGATATTTAGAGCGGTACAATTAAAGGTTAAAGACATAAATGCAAGGCCTTGATCTTTACCTACGCAATCCATAGGAGACGAAAAAGATTAAATTCACTCCTGAACATCAGAAAGTTCGTCAACCGAAAGGATATTAAGCTGACCACCTGTTCATTAAAATTTCGAATCAATATTGGGAGACATTCTAAACCGTTTGGGATAATAATTATTGTAAACTGTCTTGAAGATTCCTCGAATTGTTGTTTTTGGAAGTATGATAAGCGACTCGAGCTAACATGATGGTGTAAATTGATAGGTCTTTTGTTACTCTAGAAGAAGATAATTTAAGATCTTAATGAAACGAGAACAAATCTAGTTTGAGCTTAGCGTGGATAGTAGCAAGACTTTTTTGAATCATCAAGGTAATGGATTTGACTGTAGGAAAAGCGAGGTGTCAATGAAGGCAGGATGCTTATATAACCTTCGAAAGGTCTAATTATGTCTTCCATTGCACATTAAATAAATATTAAAATTAATATCACGTGACTCTGTAGCTTATTCTTCTCTTCAGACTTTAATTGATGTCTTGTCTGCCTTACACTATCTTTAGAATATCTCTTCGGTTTTTCTTTCTGAAAACATCTGATTCATAAAGCCAATAGGCTTTTCTTTATGTCGCTTTGTAGATCTGTTGCTTTGCTGGATGCATTCACCTGCATTCTACATAAGATCAAACATTTTTGGATGAAGCTATAAACGGGTACTTGTGATTGCAAATACTGTAGAAACTCCCATAATATTTTCGCAAGTTCTTAGAGTGTTTTCTAACCCGGCCATCTCACGTAGTTTTGAATTTTTCTAGTAAAGCGAACAATTTTAAATTTTGCCTCACTTTTGCGGCTGTGCTTTAAAATTCAAATAAATGTTATTCGCAAATTTAGTCAAATTTTTGGTAACCAAGTGGATTAGCTGTGAAACGACAATAATAATCGAAAATTCGAGCAGACTGTGCCGATTGTTTATTTTTTTTTTTTATAATTGACGCGAGCTTAAGGGAATCCATACCCTTAAACTGCTTGCACACCATACAGAACAGGCGAAGGAAAATTATGGAGGAAAGAAAGAGGGATACCGTTGCATGTTGGTATTAAATGTTTGCAAGTTATAATGATCGGAAGGCTTTCCCTAAGCGAGTTGTATATATATGAGGCTTAGGAAGGAATCACGATATTTCAGAGTACGTCCGAAAGTGGACTTGAAGGCATACTGATGAGCATTCATAGTGAGACGGGTGCTACGGTTGAAGATTTGAAGGGGCGTGATGCTATCGCCAATTTCGATGGAGTACTGGTGGTGAAAATAGCGGTAAAACAAGCTGAGGAAGGAGACATCACGCCGGTGTTCGAGGGTTTCAACTGACTGAGCGATATTGGCATCACCTATGAGCTTTATCGCACGGTTTTGAATCCTATCCACCAGGTGCAGATATCGAAAGGAGCACCAGACCAGATGCGGGCATTTAATTCCAATTTTGAGCCGATGAACGCTTTATAGATTGGGGCCAAATCAGAGGGGTGAAATATTTCTTACATGTCTTGAGGAAATGTTTTTTTTGCAGCATTTTTGGCGACATCAAATATGTGGTTATTCTAACACAGGGTGTCATTGGTTTACATACCGTGAATGGAAAGTTTTTCGGTTTCGACAATGCAAGTTTAAATTTCACTTTAACGACAGCAGACATCGTTGTGTTTTAGAAGGAGTTTCCCATTTAGTGAAGCTGTTTATCTCGGAATTTAATGACCTTAGCATACGCAGCCGTTCCCGTTCTACAGCCGAAGAGCAGGGACATGAGTCCTGGTATGGATCTGAAGAGTAGAGAGTACAGTTTTCATCAAAGGAATATATTGGATTAGAAGTAGCAGACAAGAGCTCTTTCATGAAGATTAAAAAGACTGCCGGACATAGAACAAAACACTGGAGCGTACAAGACAACTAGAATTAAACGTTCAGCAAAGTCATTTATACTCCATTGGAGAAGAGAGTTCTCTATTCCAAATACACGCATTTTCGACAAAGGTGCCTGATGCCAAACTCTGTCAAATGCTTGAAATATCAAGTGCAACTATCTTGCTGTCGCTAGATTGATGAAATCCTGAATTCCACTAAACCTGACCTGTTACTATGGAAACCGTACCGCCGCTTATTGAGAATTTTTCATGTTTTGAAATATTTCATAAACTGACCATTTATTAGCGTTTCCATTACCTGGAAAGAAAGGACGCATGTAAATGTAATTGATCTGTAGGAGGAGAGAGAAGAAGATTCGCCTTTTTTAGGGACGGGCTGGACAAACGCTGTTTTCCATCTGCTCGGAAAGAATTCTAAAGAATAACACAGATGAAAATGCTTTGCCAGCGTGGTAGAACACCTCTTCAGAGATACACCATCCAGATCAGCGAATTTGTGTATGTTTAGATCTTTGAGTACTCTTGCATACCACATTAAAGATTCGACGCACTCAAGTATAAGTGGGGATAAGTATAATCCGCAAGTGTTGAGCTGGCTGCAAAGTATGCACCAAGCATATCGGCCCTGTCCAAAGGGCTGACAGCAGGAATGTTATTTTTAATGAGCGCTGGGATGGAGGATGAGTCAGAATTTCTAATACTTGTGACTAACGATCAAACATTTTTACTACCTTTTTCACATTGTAGCTGTTGCTAGACCATCGACCTTTGTTTGTTTGTCGCTCGGCAGAAAATATCTGGTCTGTTCACTTTTGTGGCTGATAGACCGAGAACATTCAGTCAATCATGGTTGAAAATGAAGTTAACAGTCCTAAGTCCTAAGTTCATTGGGTTTAATTTTCCGTAATCTCATTATGATCTGCAACCCAAAACAAGACTTAGCAGGTTCAGTAAAGACTTTCATTCTCGGGCTCGTATGAAAGTCGTGAGAGGGTTCAGAGAGGCTTGAAGTGCACCTTGAGTGTTACTTCAGGTGCAGATACTTCGCCCCTTTAACAAATTCCTCACAATTTTGCCATCATGACTCCGCAAGTTTTACTAACGGGAAGTGAAATCTAACGTAGTTGTTCTCCAGAAAGACACCAGCGCCTTATCGTAAATGGGTTTTTAAGCCGTCTGTGAAAACCTGACTAAATTTTTTTCCTGCCCCAGGTTCTGACTGAAACCATCCAAGGCACAGTGAAAATCGATTTCGTATTTTTACAGAAACAGGAATTCTGGTGTCATTTTATAAGACCAGATTCAAAGGACAGACGGCAAGCAAGGTTATCAAAACTGCATTACGTTTTTTTAAACATGAGATGGCTTTGAAAGTTTAGCCCATGATATGAATATCTAGTGGAGAGAGGCTTATCAGCGCGTCTAGAACAGAGACGTACGTGCTGAAGACATGAGAGATCATTCTTTGGTAAGCGCAGCATTAAGTAAAATTGCAGTTTCTGGAAAGAAACTCTTGATATTTGTTTTCGACAACAATTCAACGAATGATACTCGTATATGTAGATATGATTGCATCAGAATGGCGCTGTATACTTACTCGTATGCCACACCGGCTCTGTAACCATTAACTTCCTGAAGACTCAAATCTACGACCAAATTATATGGCGAAATGGGCCAGTTGACACCTAGAATTTTAAGATATAACGCCACTCGTTTATATTTTAGGGGATATGTAACGACTTAGGTGTACCTGTAAGCCGTAGACTAATTAGGCCTTGTAAGACAATATTCAGCGCGTTATTGGTGAAACAGCGCTTCTTAAGTTGGGAAGAGTGGACCAGAACTAGAGCAACAGGGTGCATTTTGTCGAAAACAGGACACAAATGAAATATTCTGCGCACTAAATTTCTGCATTTAATTGCCGATCGCGCGTTGATTTCATTTCTTCAGTATATTTCCATTCTTCGGCGGTATAATATCATTACAAAATGACTGCAGTTTTTAAAAAGTGTTTCGAAATTGTTTTCTTAGTAACACACTCAAAAGGGCGGCAAATGAATGTTAAATCGGCCGCAAAATATTTAAAAACATCAGAGGCATTTGTGAGAAGGTGGATAAGGAGGTATAAGAACTGCGTTAATGTCGATGATCGGACAGGTAAAGGGAAAAAAGCAAACATATCCAGTAAAGTCCCACAATTAGTCTGAGAAACGCGAAAGAAAAATGGCCAGAAAAGGAATTAAAGTGGTATTCTGGTCTAGAGGCACAAATTTTAGGGTTTTTTTCAATTGTGATGAAAAAAAAAAACAAAAATATTTCTACTAACGTATGTTCGCTAAATATTTATTTATAATTTAAGAATATATATACAAAACAATTTTACAAAACAAACAAATTCAAAAATTTACAGGGTGGTAAAGTGGCGTTTTTATTGACACGATTTCAACTCTTCTATTCACCGGAAACAAAAAATAAATATATATTACTAATTAGTAAAGATGTTGTAATATCCTCTACTTCAAAGAAGCACAAAAAAAATAATTTTCGCAAGACGGCGACTGTATAAAAAAAAATTTTTTTCCATATTTTTTTACAGTTTTTAATTTTTCAAAAATAGTTCAAAAATTTTTTAACCATAAGTTCAGTAGGAGTTTTAGAGCGTTATTTAGAGAAGATGTGTACCGAATTTTAAGTAAATCGGTTCATTAGAACTTAAGATATCGTGTCAATAGTGTTGAAAAAAGTAGTAGTCTATTGTTCGATTCACTCCGGCACGACCGGTATAGTTGTGGCGTCACTAAAGCAGCTATAACTCCGTAAATAACAATAACAGCTACTGACCCAAAAACACATAGAAAAGAGGCTAAGTTAGGCAACGCAGGCCGGGATCGGAACAGCATACCCCTATTTATGATCAGCCAACTTTCTTTGTTTATAATTATTGGAAGAAAGCCTGCATAAAAAAATATTGTTTGAAAAGTTTCTGCAATAACTTCATGTTTATGAATACTTCTCTGCCAAAGGATTCGAAAAGTTAATAGTATTCACGCAAAATATCGATGCACAACTCATGGTAAAATTATACCAGAAGGGTTTGCTAAAGTCCGGCGAATCTCTGTATGGGCCAAACAATTACGACTGGATTTGGCAAGAAGATAAAAATCTAAAACATCGGAGGCGCTTCTGCATGCGTTGAAAAGAGGAAAATGGTATTGAAACGTTAGCCTGGGCGTCACAAAGTCTCGTTGCGAATCCAATAGAAAATGTGTAACAAAATAAAATGTGTATACGTATGTACAGGTATACGAATTTATAAAACTTTCTAATTCTTCTACAGAGCTCGTGTTCTAAGCACTCGTAATAATGGCAGACTTGCATTAGTTATTATACCGTGTGAGAACTCTGCCACATCTTTTTTGCACACACATATTAATTGCGGTTACATTGGGCAACAATCAACAACATTAAAATCTGAACAGAAAAGAAATGACGAAGAAGGTCGCGTTTTGTGTAGCGCTAATGGAATATTTGAGCTTGAAACAAATTTAACTAAAAGCTTTATTAAGACCCGAGAGACCTACTTTCGAATTTGTTATCTCTAAAACACATAAGAGTTTCGTTCCTCTGTCGGAAAACTGTTTCATCGAAATTCACTTATTTTTACTAAAGTTTATTATAATACGAGTACATAGTACACCTTATCATGTCAAATCTAATAATATTTTAAAAATCCAGTAAAGAGAAAGACTTAATCACTGAGCTAATTCTAACCACAAAGCAGCAATAAAATGTCACTCATTCCGTTTCATTAAAATTTCATTGCAAACAAAATACCAATCAACCGAGGAACATATGTCAACTGTGCTGAGCGTCTCGTCGGAAACCAGATCCAGTCGAACCAACCACACTTTCATGCCGTCACAGAGGGAGGCAGGAGAAAACCAATCATCCCACACAAACATACATTTCAGGTAAATTATAGACTTATGCCATACCTGAGCGTTAAAAGCGGCGCGAAACGTAAACATTGGCTCGGTTTTGGAAGAGGCAAAACTGTAGAAACATGTGCTTAAAAGTCAAAATACCTTTAGACAATATTGCCATAAACATGGCACAGGCACAGGCACAGGCATAGCTATTTTGAATCCCTGAAGATGGAATGTGCGCATGACCAAGATTCTCGTGTACAAACACTTTTGTCACCAGATAGCAAAAACAAGGAAATTTTCACAGAACTCACGATAATTGAATTTTATTCCTGGGGTAAAGTCGAGCAGAAAAATAGGAAATTATTCCCACCATCTGTCGGAGAGGTTTGTGGAAGAATAAGTCAGGATAACATTAACCGTATATTTGAAATAAGAACGCTCTGCCGCACAGGAAATAAATTCTGTTGAGCAATATAGAAACGAAAACTTTCGACGAAATGTTGCAGTGTTTTTTTTTATAATTAGAGCGCTCAATGTTTGCAAACAGCGTAGTGCCTAAGATTTTGAAAATTGTAATGAGAGCTTCGAAGAATTCGCTTTCTTCACTTTCGTGCTGACAATTTTCCATTTATATAGTCCAAAATTCCCTGGGATAACATAGCATGAGAGAAAATTGTAGGCCAGCAAATGCTAAAATTTTCTGTCTCCATAGACCAGAACAACTTAGTTATGGGCACTTTTTTTGGAGTAGCAAGGAGTGATGAACATAACCCCTGGTTATGGAGTGTCCTAGAGGGGCAATTACTCGTATCTAACTGTTATGTTAACCGAGTAGGTACTAGTATTTCTCAGCTTTTGTCGTCTATCGTTCATGCAGAGAGGGAAATTTCCTTTTACAAAACATTACAGCACCACAAAATCTTGAAGAAATAAAATGTCCCTTAAAAGTTTCGACTTCTTCAAAAGTAAGGCGGAGAAAAGAAATTGGGAAATTTTCAGTATCGAGCTACAGAATTTCCACTGGAGAAAATTATTTTCGGGCCACGGCAATTGTACGAGTATGTATAAGCATTTAAAAGTTCTGCTTCACTAGAATGTGTGCTACGAGTACTCTGCTCGCACAGGATATTATAAAGTTAAGGAAAATTCTCACGCCGACGGGTTACGGAATCTCTTGAGAGAAAATTGTAGGATAACATTTTCTGTCAGAATGAATAGGTATGTATTTATGTACATGCATATACATATATGTGCAATAGATGGAAATTCCGGTAACATTTCATGGTTGTTAGTGAGTTCGATGGAGATTAAAGGGAGATTTTGCATCCCGTGTGGAATCACATGAAAACTGTGTGCCTAAAGGGAGTTAGATATAGTCGTACCCTCCAGTAATGGCGCGGTATGTATGCGGTAGGTATAAATTAATAGCATCCATGAAAATCCGCTCTCTAAGGCTGTAAGATTGAAATTTCGGATGTTTTTGTTTTTGGACGAAGCTACTGTTCTTTTGCATACCTACAAGAAGGTGGACGTAAAAGCTATTTTGATTTTTACTTTATAGGTTAGTCGTAAAGATGGAGACTGCTTTCTAATTTGATTAATTTAATTGTCCGTGAGACAGCATCGGGATTTGAGCATCTTAATTCAGGTAAGCCATATTGGGACTGTGTTACTTAGATACATATTAATTAACGATTTCTTTAATCTGGTAATTATTGTGTTAGGACCTGAATCTTACGTGTCTAAGGAGACACAAAAATTGAGAAATTAGTTGGCTATGTTTGAGGAATTTGGGAATTTAAAACAAAAATTCCGGCGAATCTACTTAAGTTATTGATGCAACAATCAGGAGTGGACCAAGGAGTAGCCACTCACTATGTTGTTCATCTTGTCATTTTGTGGACGGAGGTTTACATGGTGTACACAATTTTTTGCTGACTCAGACCGATGGAAGAAAAAATATTTTACTTCGGAGGTTCGCCATTGTCCTTTGAAAGGGTTATGCTGTCAGAAAAATTAATTTAATATTTTGCGTTTCAGTGTTGGCTAATATGTGAACCTAAATTCTGTTACGAGTAAGTCAACAAACTAAACCACTGTGTTACGCCACCGTCACACGAGTACACTTAAGCTAACATATTATCACAAGTACGCTTAACCTAGGATCGCTACACCAGATGAAAATTTCAGGGTTTTATGAATTCTCCAAGCTTTGTCAATCTCAATTCTCACTCACTCACAATTCATCACTCTCCTATTGAGAAATTACTGAACGTCCCCATCGTCATCATAAAATCGTATCCCAAAGTCGTTATCCTCAAAGCTGTGTCTGTCAAATAACGAATTTTTGTTATCTCTGTAGAGGCACTCAACTAATTACCAGAAGGCTCTTTGTTCTGGTGAGACTGCGAATTACTTTTAGGGACTTCCAAAAGTAGATTGCTGATAGCAAACTATGCGCATTGGATACCTTAGCTCCGGAATATCCAAAAACTTCATTGAAGGCATCAGGAACTTTAATGACCCTATTGTTGGCATTTTATTGCTAATAAGGCTACGGGGAAGAACGGCCTACCTGCCAAAGTAATCAAGGTAGCTGGAGATTTGGTCGGCAGGAACCATGCCTAGAGAGTGGAATTTTAGCGACGTTTGGCCGATCCACAAGAAAGACGACAGTTATAATGTCATTAGTCTCCTTAACATCGCATACATATAATAAAATCCTATCTGCCGTCTTGTGTGAACGCGTTAAGCTATTTATCAATGATTTTATTGGCCTCTTTCAAAGCGATTTGAGCCTAAAACCGATCAAATATTTACACTAGATAAGACCCTATGAAGAAACCAAGAAGTCCAAATCGATACGCACGCGCACCACACTAATCGACTTTAAGGCCGCATATAGAGACAAGCTGTTGAAAATCATATCAAGAATTTATATCCATGTAAAATTACATGCAGATTTTTAATATCAAAACTTATTTGAAAAAACCGTGCGAAACTCGTATGTCAACAGCATTTTCTTTCTTTTTTGCTTAATCGGCGCGCGCGCTTAAGGGTTCTGCGTACTCGTAAAATGTTTGCTCATAATGCGGAGAACGAAAGTTAGGGAGGAAAGCAAGAGAGATATAGTACCAATGAATATTGGTCTGAAATGTTTGCAAGTTATAATCACTGGGAAATAAAAAGATGGGAAGGCATTCCATAAGCGAGCTTTACGGCTTAGGAACGAAATACGATATTTCGCACTGGTGGCAGAAATAGCGATAGAGCAAGGTGAATCAGGAGACATTACGACGGTGATCGAGGATGTCAATTGGTATTACTTATGAATTTTATTGCACGATTTTGAAGCCTATCTAGCAGGTGCAAAGATGTTATGGGAGCACCTGACCAGATATGAGTATTGTACTCCGACTTTCGGGTGATGAATGCCTTATATGTATAAAGCGTGATAAGAGCGGATAAAATATTTTTTACATCACTTGGCGATATCATAGACATACATACAGATAATGGAAAGTTTTTCGGTATCGCCGATCAAGGTGCCATTCATGGATAATGACTGGGTTATTAAATTTCGCTTTAACGACAGCACACAGCATTGTGGTTTGGAAGCATTAAATTCCACTCTATTGATACTCGTAGCTCTACATTGGTTATGCTGCTAACATCTGAATTAAATGAACATACGATGCCGTTTCCGTTCTACAGCCGAAGAGCAGTGACGTGAGTCCGAGAACTAATATGAAAACCAGAGTATTGCCGTCAGCAAAGGAATATATTGGATTAGGAGTACCAGACAAGTAGTGAAGGTTTTTAGTTACTTTTCCTTCAAATTTATAAAATTCTGTGATATTATTTTAAACATTTGTAATAGTATTTTAGTGCTTCAACAAAATCTCTGTAATACGAGCATTATAACTATAAATATTGTAAACATTATGCCACAATAAAATAAAATAAAGAAAGAGAAGTACCAGACAAAAGACCATTGATGGAAATTAAAAAGAGTGTCGGAGACAGAACGAAACGCTGGGGCACACCATTTTTTGTAAATATCAGACTTGTAATCATTAAAGACAACTTGAATTGAAATTTCCTAAAGGTAAATTCGAATCCATTGAGGAAGAGAGTCGTCTATCCATATCTTCGACAAAAGAGTCACATGCCAAATTCTGTCAAATGCCTTAGAATTTTGTTTGTTAACATAACTACTTTAGTAGAAACGGGCTTCGTTGCTCAGCATGATTTTGGATTGGAAATCTTCCTCTTTTCGCAACAGGTTTAACAGAGCACGGCATTAAGTTAACCTCACTTGACGGTCAGCAGACACCAATGGTGAATGGATTTCATTTTATAATGGAACATCTTCAGGTCTTTCACCAAAGTTCGACACAAAGAACGTCACCTGATGCCAGATTGTATGCATCGTTGTCTCCTCAATGTTTATGGACTCTCTCGGACGTCTTCGATCGCAGCAGTGATATTCTCTGTTGAACGAGCAATACGGGACCGGCCATATTTTGCGACATTTCTAGTGGACCTATTTTGCACGAGACGCTCAGCCAAACGCTTAATTGTTCGCGCACATGGTGCAGGACGACGAGGAAAACGGCGACAAAATTCATCCTGCGTTAAAACAGACCGAAAATTGCAATAATTCCGCGCTCTTCAAGTGTATATCGCTCCATTGCTTGTTGTCAACTCTATATTCTCTACCCGTCTACAACGTAAATGTCAAAGCACAATAACTCTTGACGCCATTTTACTTTTGGCCCACCTTGTACAATGACGCTTAAAGGAAAAAGGTTAAATGCAAAGCGGGACATTAAGTACATCAAGGTAGTGTTCATAGTTCGTTACATTTTAATGTCGAGCAAGATTTTCTTTTAAAGCAGTACATTGATGAGTTCGGAACGTATTTTCTTCTTTGCGCCGATGATAAAGCTATTATAAGCAACGGTGCTTCAGGCCACACTCAATCATTGGATAAAGACGGTAAAAGATAACAGCCTAACAATCAATCCCCTACTGTGACTTGTATTATTATTTTTTCGAACCAGCAAACCCAACTCCTGATATCTATTTAGAAGTTGTCAATATGTGGCAGTGCAAAAAATGTAAGGACTTAGGCTCTGTCGTTAACCAGGAAGGAAACCTGCCATGAAGATGTCGCACACAGAATTACCGTGGAATAGCTCCAATGATGGGAAAACTCTTCTATATTTTGTGGCTGAAAAATGCCTTTTAAATATAGATGTTTGTTCTTAACGCAGTCGTTCGTCAGGTTTAAAGATACGCAATGTTAGACAATGTATGAGAAACAGAGTAGATAGTAAAAAAGGACAGGGGACTGAAATGAAAATGATACGAAAATCAGAGGATATAACAAAAAGTGATCTTATAAGAAGGACGCGCATTATTGGAAGTTTGTACATCGAAAAACCGATAGTGGACAAACTTAGATGGATGGCTATTTGATAGATAATTTTGACCAAAGAACTCATCTTCGAGGAACCAGTGGCTATTTTCTTAGACGCGACTACCAAACCGCATCAGGCTTCAAGTGCGAATTGGAATGACTTTTCTTTATTTGAACAGTTGGCCCGTCATTTTGGTTAAAGAGGCATCATTCGCAGCAGCACACATATTCCTACTCACCTTCTACGAAGCGCTGAACTAATGAGCAAGAGGATTCTGATTATATTCATCTGCCACTTTAAGCAGGCTAAGCTGATCCTTAAGAGGTTCGGAAACTGATAGCCCACCCACCTAGAAGTGGGCCACACTATCGAGGCCTCTAGGTCCGTTATTTTAGCCAACTTCTTAATTTTCTCAGAAACGTGGGAGAAATATGTAGCATTAGCTGTCATTATATGTGTAACATGTAGCCAAAAAGATCTTGGTAATCCGTTTAAAGAACCAAGCTACATATCGCAGATTCTAAAGCGGTTGGTCTAGAGAATTAAGAACGTCATGTCCAGGATCGAAGAGGATGGAAAGTTTTACAAGGCAGACACTCAGTCGACACGGTCAGTAGATAAGTAGGTACTTAAGTACAGTCGATGATACACAGATGCTTCGTTTCGCTAATAATGAAATAAGAATATGGTATGTTCCTTAAAAACTGAGCCGCGCTATTTATTTGGAAATTAGATTTTGTCCTAAAATGTGGACTCCAAGAAAAATGACTGATCACAACATTTAAGTCATCAATTTATATAGGAAATATGCGTACCTGATCAAGAACGTACGTCCTTTTGCAGTTCGCTATTTCTTTTGGCCAATAGTTGATATGGTAATTTATCATACGGTAATAGTTCTATCCACACACTGGCCGTTGTTAGAGCCGATATTTTGTCATCTAACAGTTTTCGAATTTTCTGGATAAACACAAGAAATGGATTTGTTGGTTTCAATTTTCTCTTGAAGCTACAATTTGCACGTATTATTTTTTTTTGAATTTAATAAAAATCTTTTACCAAAGTAATGACAATGAGCACTTTCTTATTTTCCTAAAAATTATCATTGAGTATATGGCATTTCAATTAAATTTCAATTTATTGCATGATACAAATTGTACAAATAAGACTTTGTTTTTTATAGTAGTTAAATATGAAGTTCATAATATCTGTACATAGAAGATGCTAATAAATTATAAATTATATCTAATGTTATAAATTATATCTAATGTTCTCTAAGTTTTAATGAACATACAATTAATATAAAGCAATAAAAGAAACATGGTACGGTAAGAGAGGAAGATATAGAAAGATGAGGAAAAGGGAGTGACAATAGGTTGAAATGAGAATATGAGGAGAAAGAGGAGAAGCCAAATAGAAAGAAAATATGTGTATAAGCAGTTGCTGTAATAGTCAGGAGAAGTATTCAAATACAGAATGGGTGGCCGTGGCTCAAGTGGTAGTGTGTTGGCTTCCCAATCTTATGGTTCGGGGTTCAATACCAGTCGTGACCGAAAGTCCTTTTTTCAGGCAACTAAAATCTTGTGAGATGAATGGTTGCCTAAATATAACATCAAGTCCAATTTACACTAGTAATGTAGTCTCCCCATTAAATGTTGGATGCCACCCATGGAGCGAAATAACCACTGAGCCCAAAAATCGTTCTCTCTCTCTCTATCCAATTTTCCGAAAAACTTAACACGTGTTCTAGCATTTTAAGAGTAGTAATACCCTCTTGAGTGTTAAGTTCTTTAAAAAACAAAAAGAAGCTTTAAATTGTCTGGGCTCAATTATTCGTTTTGTTGAGATGGGTAGAGGGCTCCATAGCCTAGTAACATGAACAATGAAAAGACGCGAGGTAATCAAATAGTTAAGGAATGGGATGATGAGGTTACATGTTCTGGAAGATTGCGCAAATTCAAGCGTTGGAAACAAATAGGGCGACGAGTTGGTATGGATGATTTCATTCAGGAAAATACAACATCTGATATTAAGGACTTGTTGAAAGGAATAACCGAATACATTTTTTTGGTAGTGCGAGATATGGTTACGTCGGCGAAGGCCAGATACATATCTTATCATGTCTTTGAAGGCAACAAGTAACTTAGGTGGGATTGGGAATCAAGTTTGCTGTACATAACTATGTCGTAGTCAATAATAGTCGTTCTAAAAATACAATACAACACAATACAAATACAAACCAGGAACCCTTCAAAAAAAGCTCACAGGTTACGAGATCTCCAACACGCGGATCGCTGAAAAAATCGTGCGGAAGCAAAGACCAAGCACAGCCGGTAGCTTGGACGATAGTATTACACCGAATAAGCTACAAAATCTAGAACGCGAAAATTCTGATCTCCGCGCCAGACTCCAAAATATGGAATTGCTCTGCGCCTAACTTAAAAAGAAGGTATTAGATGCCATTAAGACCCAATCTAAAACCAAGTCGGATTCGCGACTTGACCGCCCAGAAAACTCGAGTTTTGACATGGACGAAGAAGAGCTAGTCCGAGAAACAGATTGGATACTTAAAAAAAGACCAGGTAAGAAACGCAAAGCTGTTTCCTCACCTGAAATTGTACAAAAAGAGACGGCAGCCAGCTCTAATAATGTTGAAGTCAATAAAAAAAAAGCAACCCAAACAAATACCGCCGCCGCCAATAAACATCCTTGGAATCTCAGACTATAACAAGTTGCATACAATTTTCAAATCACTGTGTTCAACCGATTACAGAGTAAGATCCCGCAATAACGATACATGGACTGTCAATATCCTGAATCCAGACAACTACCGTTCGCTTTCGCAAAATTTAAATGCCGAGAAGATTCAATGGCATACGTATGAAAATAAAGCGGAAAGACCCATACGCGTGGTAGCTAGCGCCTTGCATATCTCTTGCCCTGAAAAAAACATTTTATTTGACCTTAAAAATAAAGGCTTAGAAATAATCGACGCTGTTAATATACTTTCTCAAAAACAGCGCAGTGTGGAAAGCGAGAGGATGAATCGTACGAAGTCGCCAGTATCGGCTTAAGATACCCGACGGAAATAAGGGAAATGAAAAGGAAGAAACGAAAAGTGCGGAAAAAGTGACAAGAAACTTGGGCTCAACAAGATAAAACGTCCTTTAATAGGCTGTGCAACTTGTTGAAAAAATCGATCAAGGACTTCTATAACCAAGGTATTAATAACTACCTGGAAAGCCTCACAGCGACAAAAGATACCAATTATTCCATGTGGAGAGCCGTTAAAAGTCTTCGAAAGATCCGAATACACGTGGCGCCAATAAGAAGAAACCAGGATGACTGAGCGAAAGAAGATAAAGAAAAAGCTAACGTTTTCGACGACCATCTTGCAGTAATGTTCAAACCATTTGACGGGAAAGTGCTTCCAGAAAATGTCAATACGCTAGACGTGATGACGAGCCTTCCAATGGAAAAGGCTACACTTAGGGAACTTAGACAAGTTATAGACGCGCTCAAGCCCAATTAAACCCCCAGATATGACTTAATTACGGGAGAGATACTTAAAGCACTACTGAAAAATGGTTTGCTAAAGCTGCTCTATCTCATAAATGCCACCATAATATTAGAGTATGTACCGCATCAGTGGAAAGATCCCGAAGTTATTATGGTTCCGAAACCTGGTAAACCGCTAACTGAAGTCAAGTCATACAGATCACTATCGTTCCTCCCGACTATATCGAAGGTCTTCGAGCGAATCTTACTTAATCGCCTTAAACCGATTATTGACACAAATCGCCTCTTGCCCGATCATCAACTTGGCTTTAGAAGCCAACACTCTACTGTTGACCTTGACGTTTCTCAAGCTTTTGATAAGGTATGGCCTGAAATAAAAACTTCGACAAGTTATATCAGAGCAATTGTTTCATATTTCATAAGTTCATACCTAAATGACCGACTCTTCCGTGTCAGACACGGAAACGAATATTCCAATTTTAAGACAATAAAGGCGGGGGTGCCGCAAGGAAGTGTACTTGGCCCTCTGCTATATTTGCTTTTTACCCGCAACATATCGCAAGCGGACGATACTGTGCTAGCCTCATGTGCTGATGACACTGCCATTTTGGCAACAGTCGAAGAAGCAACTGCTAAATTGCAACGTGCCCTTACATGGATTAACAATTGGACAAAGACTTGGCGAATGGCGCTTAATGAAAACTAGTCAGTCCATGTGAACTTCATTCTCAAGAAAACTGACAATCTACCTGTGTTTATCAACGCAGTACAAATTCTTTTCGGGAACGAGATCAAATATCAAATATAAAACGTGAAGAGCTTGAGATTAAGTATAGAGACATGTACTGGCTTCTTGGAAAGTATTCCAAGCTCAGCTTAGAAAACAAATTGCTGCTATACAAGCAAGTGCTAAAACCGGTCTGGACATATGGTATACAGCTTTAGGGTTGTACCAAAATTAGTAACGTTAACGTCTTACAGACATTCGAAAACAGAGTTTTTCGAGGGTTTTTTAATGCACCGTGGTACATTAGAAACGATGATATCCACAGAGACCTAGGAGTCGAAAACGTTCAGAACGAAATTAAAATGTTTGTGCGAAGACACAAAAATCGACTACAAGGACAGACGAATATTTCTTTCCAACAGATCCTTGACGAGATAAATTTAGTGCGCCGTCTGAAAAAGACTAAGCCCCTCGATCTAGTGCGGTGATCAGCAGTGCTTAATTTTTAAAGTACGTAGGAATTTGTAATGGAAAATCGCCTGCTAAATATCTTATTAAAGCAAGATAAAACGCGAAAGAAGAACTGTTTGTTCAGTGTGAACTCAGTCGTAGTCTGTATAAGGGAGGTGTTTTTTGATGAGTTAGAATCTCACACTACTATAAGCACGGACGCTTATAGTGTCTATAAAGATTTCTCACCCAACATGAGGGGAAGTACCATTTTAGTGAATGTCAGTTCTGTTCGGAGCTTTAATATAGGTCTTCAAACATAAAGCCATTTAAAATGGATTCTAGAAATAACAATTCTAGAACCAATTATTTCGAACCTTTATTACGCGTACCGGATTCGGCCAACGAAGACATAGACTGCGATGAAATTTTAAATTCAACATTTTCTAATGCAAAAGCGAAAATTCCATCAGCGTGTGTGTTACAGAGAACTTTGAGTGAAGTCCATGCTTTGCTTCGCAAATTAAAAAATGGTAATTACACATTAAAGAAAATGAGTATCGGCATTAAAATAATCTATGAAAATGTCGATTACCACCAAAAACTGTGCACTCTATTTAAAACAAAAAATCATACAGTTCTTTACTCATGACCTACCAACTTAAAGTCATACTGTACGGTTTAGATGAGTTGTCTACGAAGAACTTAAAAATGAACTAATATCACTTGGCTTAAAATGACAAAACGTCAAACAAATTAAAAAACATTATGAACGTTTCGTCGAAAAATTTTACTTAGTGTTTCTTGAGATTGGATCTATACGACTCGCCGGGCTTAAGAAAAATTTCAGATCTGTATTTAAAACATAGGTCAAGTGGGTTTTTGCAAGACGACAACATAGTCGTATCACGCAGTCTTATAACTGCGAGACGGTCATGGTGAGAAAAATTGACATGTAAAATCCCAGTATTCCATCTGCTCCGAGCACCCTAAAACAACTGAATGCACTTCCAAGAACCTAAAATGCGTGAACTGCAGTGGAATACATAAGTCCACTGATCTAACATGTATTAGTCAGCCCAAGCTTCTTTGAAATGAGGCAAAAGCTTTCGGACAAAAACAAAACCATACCTATTAGAAGAGCAGTCTTTTACACCTAACATCATGGATTTTCCATCACTACCATCCCAACGCAATGCATCATCAGGTAATAATAGTGTGGTAGCACTGATTACTGAATATTTTGTTTTGAAATAAATTTTGAACTCGCAGGTTTTCTCTTTCACACTAGCTACCACTGTTTGGCGAGTAAAAAGGAAGGCAGATATGTAAATAATAAACATATGGTACGTCGCAATTAGCAGAAGTAAATCAAATGCCTCAATATTATTAATATTATTGGTTTGATAAGTTCTATTTTAATATGGAAAACTACTTAGTCGAAAAGTAAATAGATTGAAAGACGAAAAAGTTTTCCAAGATAAATATTGTTATATTGTCTTGTTCCAAGGCTTTATCAGAAGAAATATCAGACTCGGAAAGCACCGAAATTATCCAGCTGAAATATACGCAAAAATACAAGAGGGAATGGGAGCTACGAGTAAATAGACAATGGCTAAAAAAAAAGCCTCAAGCAATCGTGCTTACAGCAAACTGTGCAAAAAAAAAACCCTCAACAACAATATACTCGTAACAAACTTAAATCGTCACGGACTTTCGCAGTACCATCAAAAAAAAGAAGCAGAAAAAAAAACAGTCTTATTTACCGCAAGTTTTTGGGAAGCAACACAATTTTCAAGCTAACAAAGACATAAGTTTAAAAAAGGAAGTTAGTATGGTCATGTACTGTGTTTCGAATTTTCTGCCGTTCACAACAATGGATACGCTACCGGATATATTCAATGCCTTATCCCAGCCAGGCGAAAGCAAAATAAAGTGTTGTGCAAAGAAAGCAGCAGACTTAGTTCGACTGTTTCCAGTTTTCAGCAGAAGTCAGTCAGTGTATGTGTTAAAAAATATGCCTTTTTCGATCATAATAGACGAAAGTACTGATATAAGTTCCAAAAAGTGTTTAGTGTTAGTTGCCAGGTACCAAGAATACAATGCAGTAAAAGATTCATTTTTCGGAATGCTAGAATTCATTCGTCATCAGCAGACGTAATAGTAGGTACAATAAAAAATATTTTTTTAGAAATAAATATAGCGGGTACAGATTTAGTAGGCTTAGGCACAGATAACGCATCTGTAATGAAAGGCGAATTGCGTGGAGTGAAACATCAGCTTAAGACATTGAACCCCAAACTTTTTTATTTGGGTTGTACTTGCCATCCAATAAACCTTTGTGCAAAAGCAGCTGCAAAGCAGATCCCTCTTGAAACCGAGATTTTATTAAAAACAATTTTTAGTTTCTTCTGCCACAGTTCAAAACGGCAAGCTGATTTTAAAACATTTCAAAAATTTTTTGAAATAACTGAACATAAAATGTTGAACACTTGCTCTACCCGCTGGTTGTCTGTTCAGGCAGCTATAGGTAGGGTACTTTAAAACCTTATTTCGCTCTTTTGTCTTTCGAAGAAAGAAGAAAAAATAATATCGATATGGTTTTAGAAAATTTAAATAATTTAAGGTTGAGTGAAAAGTAACCTCTTTGACCACCAACATGCACTGCTACTGCAATAAAGGTTATGGTGCCTTGAAGTCCGTTCATATTTAGACAGACATGACAAATTTCAGTGCGATACTCTCTTTAGTTTTGTTTTGACAGCTGATTGTTGTTGACGTGTTTGGCATCATGTTGAGTACGATTTTCGTTCTCTCATAAAACATTATTTTTTGAGAGGCAAAACGGCGAAGGAAACAAAAAAAAGTTGGATAAATATTATGGGGCTAATGCTCCGTCAGATTATACCATCAAATATTGGTTTCGAGAGTTTCGTGGTGGCCGCAACTCCACTACCGATCAAGTCCGCAGCGGCAGGCACTCCGATGCGGTTACAGAGGACAATGTCAAAAAAATTCATGAAATGGTGTTGGCTGACCGGAAAGTGAAGGTGCGCGAGCTAGCAGATACCACAAAGATTAGTACTGAGCGCACACGCCATATTTTGGGCAATATTCTGGATATGAAAAAGTTATCCTGCCGCTGGGTGTCGCGCATGCTCCCTCCAGACCAAAAACACGGACGCGAGAGCACATCGAAAGAGTGTTTGGACTTGCTGATGCGGAATCGGGCGGACTTTTGGCGTCGATTGTTAACTGGAAAATCGCTGGAATAAGTGTATCAAACTAAAAGGGCACTATATTGAATAAAATAAAAAAAAAATTTAAAAAAAGAAATTTTTTTAATTCCCAAGGAGGTTACTTTTCATTCTATCTAATAAGGCTGATTTGCTCTTTTTATCTTACATTCTAAATCTGTTAATTATATTAACGGATTATTCCAATATGAAAAAACTATGATACATCTTCTCTATCCTATAATTAAATAACACTTTTTAAAATTGCTAAGTAATTTTATTAGCAACAAGTTCTATTGATGTAAGTTACTAAAATGAGGAGTATCAGTGCCCAATAAATCTTTTGTTGACATTCCCTCTAAATCTTAGCGTCATAGCGTGACATTTGCAAAAGTGTGTTGGCAATTTTTTATAATCTTAGAAATGGATTTAAATTTGCAACAACGAACTTGTATTAAATTTTGCATAAAAAACGGATTTAATGGTGCGCGAACTCTCCGTCCTATTCGGACTCAATGGAGAGTCAATATCGAAACCAAACACACCTGAGTTTCAAACCACTACATCACAAACTTTCCTTTCTCCTCCTTCTATCTTTCCGCCCGCGCCGAGGCAACAGTATAAGGGTATTCATAACCCCTTAAACGCGCGTAAATTATAAAAAAAAAAAAAAAACTTTGGAAATATTGGAAAAGTGTTTCGGAAACGATTCTATAAAGAAAACGGTCGTTTACCAGTGGCACGAGCGGTTCAAAAGTAAACATTGATGAAGTACTCGTAAAAGAAATGTTGGTCAATAACCGCAAATTAACCATCAGAGAGATAGTGGAGGACTTGAACATTGCCTATGGATCCGTCCAAGACATTTTGGTTAATGATTTGGGTTTCGGTGGTGTAGCAACAAAGTTGGTGCCAAAAGACCTCAATTTCATGCAAAAAAGAGACCGTGTTGATGTGGCAAAAGAGATGATTTGCGAGGCTGAATCCGATCCCTCATTCATCAAAATGATCATTACTGGAGACGAGACGTGGGTTTGTGAGTACGACACGCAATCCAGACATCAGGTAAGTGAATGGCGTTCACCAAATGAGCCGTGACCAAAAAAAACACTTCGTTTTCAGTCAAAAAAGAAGGCAATGCTCACGGCTTTCAAGGATTACAACGGTGTAGTGCATCATGAATTTTTGCCAGAAGGCCAGACAGTAAACAAAGAGTACTCGTATTATTTGGCGTTATGAGACGTTTGCGTGAAGTAATTCGCCGAAAGAGACCAGAATTGTGGGCAGAAAACTCGTGGATTTTGCAGCATGATAACTCACCTTCGCACAGTGCCATCATTATTCGTAATTTTTAAACGAAAAATGCAACAAATACTATCCCACAGCCACCGAATTCACCTGATTTGGCTCCATGTTGCCTGTTGTTCTGACTGTTTAATCGAGTTAATTGTAATTGTACTACAAAAGCGGAGCAATTTCATATTATTGCTTTCGATTAAATACTTATATAAATCTAAATAATGAACTCTTGTAGCTTAAATATAATTTGTTGGAATGCTAGAAGCATTCGAGTTGAACAATTAGAATTTTTTTCTCTTCTTAGTACATGTAATATTGATGTAGCATTAGTATCAGAAACTTGGCTAAATTCAACAGATTGTTTGTCTAATACTATTTATAAATGCTATCGTTTGGATAGGGAAGAATTGGGGGCGGTATTGCGGTAGTTATAAAATGTTTGATTGAACACAAAATACTCCCCATCATAAGTACAAAATTAATTAAAACGATAGGTATTGAAGTCACCTTTACTAATGATCTGTCTCTGAAAATTTATAGTGCATATTTTCCAGGTGGGTCAACTTCACCATAAAAACGAAGAGATCTCCGCAATGATCTTTTAAAATTACTTAATACAAATAATATATTCCTTATTGGTGGTGACGTCAACTGCACGCATGGACGCTGGAGTTGTCTCAGAGCTAACTTCTGGGGTAACATTCTTGCTGACTTAACCTCAAGGCATTCTTTTGATATTCTTTATCCACCAAATCCTTCCTATATTCCAGCTAACAGGAACAGGAACCCATCTATATTAGATCTATTTTTAACTAATATGCCTGACCTTTTCACTAATCCCATAACACTTAATGAACTCAGTTCTCACCATTTACCTGTTAAATCGTATATACGACGTCAAAAACGCCAATTGGAAGTTATTTAAAAGGTTAATGCGATAAAAACTATTGTAGAAAATGCTTGGGTTCAAAATAACAGTGCAACTCAAATTGATCAAAATGTTAGTATCTTTACTAATGCCATTATTGAGAGTTTTGATCTCTCAGTACCTAAGAAAATGGCCATAAGACATGCCTCAAATGTTTTATCGCATTACATTCTTCAGTTTTATTACGCATAGAAACATTTCTTTTTTTTACGGAGTCTTTTTTCAATCAATAATATAGTTACAATTTTTAAATTAATAATTAAATAGTGTCGAACGAAATAGTAATAATACAATCTTTTGGCGAGCTATGATAAGTGGTGAAAGTATTTCGAAAATACATAGTAAAAATTCGTGATTAATTATGGGAAAAACAACAAGATAAAAGATAAGTGCAAATGAACTAATTCTGTAGGACAAATATATTTTCAATTTCAAAATGATTAAGAGAAAAAATAAATCGTTTCAAACCAAATAAAAATACTGATTCCACTCTCTCGCACCTTAGATGGCATGGTAAACAGTTAAAAAGACGCGGTGCGGTAACAAAATAACAACGAGAATAAAGGGTTTTATTAATAGTTGGTACAGGTTGGTAATTACGCACAGATTGTAATTATAATCCATTCTTATATCGTAAAAACCCGAATTTTTTGAAAATATTTTTAGCACTTTGTAACAATATAAAGGCCTTAAGAGAAGAAATCCTAGCTGCTTAAACAAATCAAAACTTGGTGTTTTACGATTAGTCTTCAATATAATTCTTATGGCGGGTTTTTGTTTAATTAAAAGAGGTTTAATGGTGTTGAAATAGATACCACCCCAGCAGGAAATACTACATATAAATAGAAATAAATCCGTCTCAGAAGAATCACACAGAAGATCAATATTAAAATCGCCCAATAATATTAAATTTTTTGATTTTTGTTCATTCAGGAACTTGGAAAATTCATTTAGAAAATTGTTTACGGATTGTAGTTTGTACATATAAAAACAAATTATTTTTATCTCAGCGAATATGAGAAAATGAAATCTTTAGTCAAATTCGCTATTGCTAATTTCAAAAAATAATCTTGGAATAAATCTCCAAAGTTTAGACAAAGGTAGCAAACCATTCTGGAATATAATCAAGGTAATTAAGAAAAAACATATCTACGAGGGCGGGTCAATAATCCTGTGCATTTTTGAATTTCTGACCTCTTTACTGAAACAGCAACACTGCTCCTGTCAACAGGCATTTGTCAGTTGACTCCTGTCAAAATTTAAACTTGCTGCGTCAGTTAGTTTGTGTTTGACAGCTATTTTTATCAGACTACTCACTAATTTGAGGAGAAAATGGAAAAAAATGAATTTCGTGTGCTTATTAAGCATTATTTCTTGCGAAAAAAAACCATTACCGAGACCAAGGCTAAGCTTGATAAATACTATGGGGACTCTGCACCATCGATTTCAATGGTAAAAAAGTGGTTTACTGAATTTCGTTGTGGCCGTACAAGCACTGAAGATGCCGAACCTCCTGGACGCCCAGTTGAGGTCTCTACACCCGAAACAATCGAAAAAATTCACGATATGGTGTTGGCCGACCGAAGATTGAAAGTGCGAGAGATTGTGGAAGCCGTAGGGATCTCGCATGGCTCAGTGGTTTCAATTTTGAATGATCACTTGGGCATGAGAAAGCTTTCCGCAAGATGGGTGCCGCGTTTGCTCACAGTCGACCACAAACGCAATCGTGTAACAACTTCACAGGAAGGTTTGGCGTTGTTTAATCGCAATATGGAGGAGTTTTTGCGCCGTTTTGTAACCGTGGACGAAATATGGATCCATCACAACAAACAACAGTCAAAACAGTGGGTTTCTAAGGGTGAATCGGCGCCAAAGAAGGCCAAGGTCGGTTTGTCAGCCAATAAAGTTATGGCGACTGTTTTTTGGGATGCACGCGGGATAATCCACATTGACTACCTTCAAAAGGGAAGAACAATCAATGGGGAATATTATGCCAACTTATTGGACCGATTCAATGACGATTTGAAAAAAAAACGACCTCATTTGGCCAAGAAAAAAGTTCTTTTCCACCAAGACAATGCAAGGGTGCACACATGTGCAGTTGCCATGGCAAAAATCCATGAATTGGGCTATGAATTGCTCCCTCATCCACCCTATTCTCCAGATTTGGCTCCGTGCGACTACTTCTTGTTCCCAAACCTGAAGAAATGGCTTGGTGGAAAAAGATTTGACTCCAATGATGAAGTCATCTCGCAAACAAAGGCCTATTTTGAGGACCTCGACAAATCATTTTTTTTGGAAGGGATAAAAAAATTGGAGAAGCGTTGGACAAAGTGTATAGAGCTCAAGGAAGACTACGTTGAAAAATAAAATTATTTTTTTATCAAAAAATCACGGACTTATTGACCCGACCTCGTATAAAGCCATCTTTTGATAGACGTAAGCGTTAGATGAAACTGAAATTAAATATAATTTATAAAAATGATTTATTTATGTGCTTTATTCACAATGCTTACTATTTTGTGGGAAGAGATAACGGATCCGACGCATCTCTTACTGTTCTTCGCATACGTACCTAATACTTGTAAATTTTTCTTCATTTTCGTTCTCGCTACAATAAAAAAATAAAACACTGTGTCGAAATATTTTTTTGTTGTTATTATTGCTATATTTTTTTTACTTGTAACCATCGACGGGACGATAGTAATTGACAATTCTCGGGTTACGAGAATGAAGTTATGAATTTACAAAATGATATTGCTCAGTCAATAGTGTTTTTTCGTGTTTACATGACGCAAAACTATCGTCAAAACGATATCGGTAGACGATTGCCGTCATACGTAATGAGAGCCCAGGGCTTGAAACAAAATCCGAAAATTTCAATACTATACCGCATGCTCACCGTAATTGTGGAAGAAATTTATTCATCAATGGGCAAAATAGTCAAAACTTCTACCACACTTCTACCAGCAGTTGGAAAATGAACATCAGATAAAGAATGAGATAAAAGAACTCATTTCTGGCAAAAGAAGATTGTGAATAAAATTCAACATCAGTTAGCAAATTTTCCACTCTTGCTTATTTACAGAAGCCCGAAAGTGGACAATAATTCGAACTTTAACGAATTTGATGCGCCGTCTGACTCCGTACATAGATTTGTATGCTTGGGTCCTAATTCTTCATACTCATAAATACTGGACGATTTCAATACAAACAAATCTGGGTCTCCTCGTCTTCCGGATAGACAACACCTAAAGGTCGGTGAGTTAAGATCTTCGTTGTAAACAACAACTTAACCTAGCTTGTATGTGAGCCCACGTGAATACCATTCATTGATAGTCATACCGCCTCTAGACTGGTATGTACTTAAAATGACACCGTGTCATTTTCAGTTAATTTAAAATGACACCGTGTCATTTTTAGTACATTGACTGAACAGTATAAGAAAAAAATTCCTAAAAGAACCACATGGTAAGACGAGAAAGCCAGTGGGAGCAGACTAAACAGTTTGTTAAGGAATTTTAACTACCCGTTTCTCATTGGAATGAGAGGGAGGTCTTTTAACTTTCATTGAGTGAAGAGCATCAAACTGGAAAAAAATGTGTGATATGACTTCAGCTAAGCGTGTGAAGTTTTAATACGACCAAAAACTGCAAAACATGCTACAGTGCCCCAAAGATAGTAACAGTTCTCGGTCAATCGTTAGCAATATCAGAAACTCTGCCTCATCCTCCATCCCAACACTCATTTGACAGCACCCCAGCTGTCAGCTTTTTGGGCAAAGTCAATCCGCTTGCTGCACACCTTGCGACCAGCGAGACACTTCCAGATTTCGCACTTAGTACTTAAAGTCTTAATATACAGAAATTCGCCTTCTTCCACGCTGGCAAAGCCTTTTTATTAATACCACTCTTTAGGACTCTTTGCAAGCAGATGGAAAAGAGCATTAGTCTAACCCGTTCCTAAAAAAGGCGATTCCTACAGACTCATTGTTCGTACGCCCCTTCTTACCAAGATCATGGAAGCGCTGATGAACAGTCAGCTCATGAAATATGTATCTCGAAACACGAAAACTACTCAATGACCGGCAGTACAATTTTCATAGCATTAACTGGGGATCTAATGGCATATCTCAGCGACAAGTGAAACCAAAGTCTACACCAATTTGGCGAAAACAAAATATGTGCACTTGATATTTCGGTATCAATTGGCAGAGTTTGGCGTCAGGTTCTTTTTTACAAAATGCATGCATTTTGGGTCAACGAATCTCTTCTTCAATGAATTGGATATTGGATATTACTTACAGTACTCTCTGTTTTGTATATTCGTTCCCTAACTCACTCATCCGGCTGTACAACAGGAACCATTTAATTCTAATATTAACAGAATTACTAAACGGGAAACCATCAACAGCATGGAATTTAATGCATACAAAATAGAATGTTGCCTTCCATCATAAAGCGAAATTTAATCACCCTGTCATTATCCATGGCACTTGCACCGAAAACCTTTCCATTCACGGTATGTATGTCAATACCTACGTAATGTGGAATGATCACATATTGGATGTCGCCAAAAAAAATCGTAGCACCTAACAAGCGGATTATTTTCATTTACATAGGACAAAGAAACCCACCTATCAGATACACAAATGACGACATATCACAGGTTTTCCAATAAGGAAATCGTCCTGTCAAGTTTGAGAGTCCTTTGATATTTACGGTCAGTTTTGTTTCACAAATCATCATGAATAGTCTTACACAAGAAGATCGCGTCCAGATCGCTCAAACTATTTTTGAAAATCAGTCTTTAATTCGCGAAATGTGTAAAAGACTGCATAGTTTTTTTCCTCATTATCGACCAACTAAGCTCACTATTCGTTTTATTGTGGAAAAATGTCCTACCTCCAACAACGCGTCAACATAATCTGCGTAAAGAAGAAACTGTAGCCACTATTAGTTAAAGTGCGGCTACAGCTTCGGAATTGTCAAATCGGCGTCGATCGCAGCTGTTTGGCTTTTTTCGGCCATATATATATCGACAATTTTGCGAAAACCAAATAGACTCACCTATATCTTTTAATACTACACACGTCTTTGGCACATTTACTCATATCCTTCATTGGTTGATATTTTATTCGATCGAAATGTTAATACTCAGGTACTTTCCAAAGTTTAACATAAAAGTGAGAGAGCAAATGTTTTTTTCCCAAATGCTTTTATTTCTAGTGTTTCGGACAAAGTATTTTTTAAAACTGATTTCGACTTTGAAGTCGTAACAGAAATTGAAGTCATTTAAAGCATTCGTTCTACAAAATTCGATGCAGGTGGAGAAAACGGCGCGGCGTACCTATTCGCTTCATTAAAATGAAACTTGATATGGCATAATGTTTACAATATTTATAGTCATATCACACAATTTTATAAATTTGAAGGAAAAGCCACTAAAAACCTTCACTGAAATAAGTTCTATGCCCGATATCGTTGGAGGGAAAAGAGAAGCGGTTGTAAAACTGGGTTTGAAAGTACAATATTTAAGTACTATTTAATTAATAGTTTGGAAATAAATAAATAAAAGAAATAAGTATATGATTAGTTGAACTAAACTAAGAACAGAAAAATGATTTGTTTTGGGTTGTCTGAAGACTGGAGATCCGTAGAATATAATGGCTTTAAAGATAGCCTTAAAAATCAGTAATTTATTTGGGTCATCCAATTTTGAATTTCTGCATATGAAAGGGTAAAGAATTATTATGGTTGTGTTGACTTTCTTAATTACTTCTTGCACATGAAGATTAAATGTTAAGTGCTGGCCTAAATGTATAACAAGATACTTTCCATTCGATTTCCACTCAATCTGAACTCCGTTCTATAGAAATCTGTTGCTTAGTAAACAAGCTTTCCTTTTACGAGTGAAAATGATAGCTTGAGTCGAAGCATTAATTTTGATGTTCCAGTTAACACAATATGATGCGAAAGCATGTATAGCTGATTGCAGGTTCGTTTCAACATTGAAACCAATTACATCTGTTGAGTTAATGCAAGTATCATCTGCGAACAGGGCGATACTACAGTTTGTCAAATTGGGGAAATCGGAAATGTATACGTTATATAAGACCAGAGCCAGACCGGACCCTTGTGGAACTCCAGCATTAATTAATTTATTGTCTGAAAAGTAACGATTCATAGACACTTTAAAACTTCGGGATGATGGGAAAGACTGAATAATTTTGACAAGATACAACGTATGTTGTACGCTTATGTATTAAGCCATCATGCCATACGGTGTCGAAAGTTTTTTCAACATCTAAAATTATCATGCCGGTACTTTTTCCATCTGATAGATTGTTTTTAATATCCTTTGTGATACGATGTACTTGGTGAGTAGTACTCTGAAAAGCTCTAAAACCAAATTGTTGAGAAGGTAGAATAGAGTTGTTTTCTAAGAAGGAAATAAGTCTGTTCTTTATGATTTTTTCTAGGCATTTACTCAGAGAACTAAGCAAGCTAATTGGTCTATAGCTACAGGTTAAATTGGTATCTTTGCCAGGCTTCAAAATGGGAATTAACTTGGCAGTTTTCCAATGTATTGGGAAATATCAGAATCTAAGGCAACAGTAAATTAGTTTCGTTAATTTTGCAAGAGCAAAAAGTGGTAGGTTCTTAAGACATACATTCCTAATAGCATCAAACCCAGTAGATTTTCGAGTTTTTAGACTACTTATAAGATCTTTTAGTTGTTTAATAGGTATGCGATTAATATCATTAACTCAAGTATGAGAATTAACGAAATCTACGGAGTGTTTGACGGAAGATTCAATGTGCATAGGTGGGGTAATATTATTGGCAATGGAATGATTGAGTGAAAAATTGTTTGCTAGCGCATTAGCCTTATCAGCACAAGAAAGCATTACAGAGTTTCCTGTTCTAAGGGGAGGAATGTACGAGGGCGGGTCAATAAGTCCGTGACTTTTGGATTAAAACAGATTTTTTGATAAAAAAATAATTTTATTTTTCAACGTAGTTTCCCTTGAGCTCTATACACTTTGTCCAACGCTTCTCCAATTTTTTTATCCCTTCCAAAAAAAATGATTTGCCGAGGTCCTCAAAATGACGAGATGACTTCATCATTGGAGTCAAATTTTTTTCCACCAAGCCATTTCTTCAGGTTTGGGAACAAGAAGTAGTCGCTCGGAGCCAAATCTGGAGAATAGGGTGGATGAGGGAGCAATTCATAGCCCAATTCATGGATTTTTGCCATGGCAACTGCACATGTGTGCACCCTTGCATTGTCTTGGTGGAAAAGAACTTTTTTCTTGGCCAAATGAGGTCGTTTTTTTTTCAAATCGTCATTGAATCGGTCCAATAAGTTGGCATAATATTCCCCATTGATTGTTCTTCCCTTTTGAAGGTAGTCAATGTGGATTATCCCGCGTGCATCCCAAAAAACAGTCGCCATAACTTTATTGGCTGACAAACCGACCTTGGCCTTCTTTGGCGCCGATTCACCCTTAGAAACCCACTGTTTTGACTGTTGTTTGTTGTGATGGATCCATATTTCGTCCACGGTTACAAAACGGCGCAAAAACTCCTCCATATTGCGATTAAACAACGCCAAACCTTCCTGTGAAGTTGTTACACGATTGCGTTTGTGGTCGACTGTGAGCAAACGCGGCACCCATCTTGCGGAAAGCTTTCTCATGCCCAAGTGATCATTCAAAATTGAAACCACTGAGCCATGCGAGATCCCTACGGCTTCCACAATCTCTCGCACTTTCAATCTTCGGTCGGCCAACACCATATCGTGAATTTTTTCGATTGTTTCGGGTGTAGAGACCTCAACTGGGCGTCCAGGAGGTTCGGCATCTTCAGTGCTTGTACGGCCACAACGAAATTCAGTAAACCACTTTTTTACCATTGAAATCGATGGTGCAGAGTCCCCATAGTATTTATCAAGCTTAGCCTTGGTCTCGGTAATGGTTTTTTTTCGCAAGAAATAATGCTTAATAAGCACACGAAATTCACTTTTTTCCATTTTCTCCTCAAATTAGTGAGTAGTCTGATAAAAATAGCTGTCAAACACAAACTAACTGACGCAGCAAGTTTAAATTTTGACAGGAGTCAACTGACAGATGCCTGTTGACAGGAGCAGTGTTGTTGTTTCAGTAAAGAGGTCAGAAATTCAAAAAGTCACGGACTTATAGACCCGCCCTCGTTTTAGTAATGGACATATTCGAATTAAGAAATTGGCTATCGGTTCACTTATATTCCAATAATATTAAGACTTCCTGCTACTCTGGAATTGCTGGATTATCAATACAGCTACACTGAACAATTAACAATGGGTCGGTTTTTCAGCTCTGCGACCCTAAAATGAGAATAACGGCAATAAAATAAAAATATATAAATAACCTAGTTTGGAAGAATTTAAATGAAAGAGCCTTTTTTGGAAGGGTGATCAGACAAATAAATTAATATTCTAAGACTGATCCCAATTGAAAAATTTAAATCAATTATTTTATAGAGCAAGATTGCTGTTTTTGCTAATATTTGTACTGCATCACACAATGCTTGCATTTATCATAACATGGAGAACAATATCCTTGAAGCGGAAACAGACGATGCCCAAGCCATAGGAAATTCTAATCAAACTTCCAACGTATCCAATAGCAGCATGCCGAGAAAATAAGAGACAACATAAAAGAATTGCTATTGGTTTAACAATTTTTAATAAAAGAAATCCTCTTCAAGAGCAATGGTTTCCTTCAAAAGTAATTGAATTAATTTAAAACGGCATAAAAAACAAAACTACGAAAGACTTCACTTTAATTTAACACTAGAAGTTAAATTTTCTAGGAAAACAATACAAAAAAATCACATTCCGCTGAAATCGGCCCATATATGCGCATTATGTATTTATAAACACAATAACAATTTTAGTTGATATTGCTATTGCGTTGCATACCTTGTTGCAGTTGTTGATCCCCAATCTCTGTCCTCCTACCCAGCAGTTTTTGGACCTGAGAGTGGAAAACACCTTCTTGTCGATTCCGCTCCGCTAATATATTAAGTACGAGTACATAACTCTGGAACTTTTGTATTGGTTTGATCCTTCAGAATCTGCAATTTCTCACGCTTGTTTTAATTGCTGCTAAGCCTTATTCTTTTCGTTGTGCTAGCAGCAACATACAAAGGATTTCTGAAATACATTTTATGAAGTCTTTTAATATTGGAATTCCATCTTGCGAATGTAATGATACCTCTTACTGAGTTCTGCATCTGAAATTTCTTCGGCAGCTTCCAGGGGACTACCTCTTATGACATTTCGAGCTCATCTGGTTCCTCTGCTTTTACCTTCTACCACTAACTCCAGTGCGGAGCGAGGCCTCCTTAATTGCCTTTTCTTCAATTTCGGGTATAGGAACTTGTTCAGATGGCCCGCCACCCGTCTTGCAAAATGTATTGTATAAAATGGTAATGATATACCTTTATCAATAAACATGTAGACTTGTTCGGCAGTCGAGTTGCATTTAATTTTTTTGTCAGATCACTTTTTTATCTCCGTCCTACCCTGAACAGTTTGGGAACATAATATTTGATCATTTCAGGGTACTCCTCCATGGAACTTACAGAAAGTTCCATTTATTTTGGTGTTGCTGAACTAAAATATATATTACTATACTTATTTCTGCAAAATATGAGTAAATTATTGATAATTACTTAGATTTCGTGAATTTCGATAAACTTGCATACTTATCAAAACAGTGGAGGATGACAGAACTGATGACATTTTTGACATCAGAGAGGTTGCTTTAAATAGCACTCAAACTATAGAAAAAATAAACGATAGACGAGACGATAGTGATGGATTGTGATTATGACTAAGGAATTCAGGGAAGACATAGCCAATATACGCGGGCTAAAAAGTAATCACTTTTCTGCGTACGTCTACTTCTGTAAGTACAGAACCGCTGTTTCGGCACTTAGTGAAACACAGGTAGATCTCCGCCCACACCTCTCAGATCACTCTAATCCGAGGCTACCTGGCTATGAACTAGTGCCATTATTCTGCTATTACTGCGGTCATGCCATTTACGGGCGCAGTGATGTAGCTTACCAAACACCACGACAATGTGATTCACGTTGCGGTCCGGAATTCAACTTCATGTGGTTAAAACTCCATCTCCGAAAGCAAATTATCCGCTATTGCTTTATTTACATAAGCCCCAAACTGGACAGCAACTCGACCTTTAACGAGTTTGATGTGCTGTCTGACTCCATACAAAGAATTGTATCCCTGCATCTTCATACTGAAATCGTAATTACGGGCGATTTCAATATACACAATTCTGGGTGGTTTCGACATTCTGGACAGACAACACCAGAAGGACGGTGTGTTGAGATCTTCGCTGCGGAAAATAACTTGACCCAGCTTGTAAATGAGCCCACACGAATACCAGATGTTGATAGTCATACCGCCAACACCCTGGATTTGTTTTTAACTTTTCACCCTGATAAGTACTCCGTTGATATGCTTACCCCTCTACTTAGGTTCGTTGGACCATTGTGTCATATCAGCGAATTTCTCGTACACCCACCTCACAGAGCAAAAATTCCTAAAAGAACCGTATGACAACACGAGATAGCCAATTTTTGCGGACTTAACATCTTCTTTAGGAATTTAAACTGGTCGTTATATTTCCTCGAAAATGACGTGGATGCCGCAGCTGACATGATCATAGAAACTATTCTTTTTGGAATGAGATGCTTAATCCCTCATCAGATGAAGGGTATCAAACTAAGAGAAAAGGCATGGTTCGACTTGAGCTGTAAAGATGCTGTCAGGGTTAGAGAAATGTTTTTTCGGTCCTACAAGACCAATCCGACAGAGAAAAACCGTAAAAAGTTCAAACCAGCCAGAAATGACTACAAAGTCTTTCTTAAGCGTGTGCAATTCCAATAAGACCAAAAACTGAGGAAAAAAAATACTGCAATGTCCCAAAGACAGTAGAGATTGTTGGTCGTTCGTCAAAAACCTTAGAAATTCTGCCTCATCTTCCATCCCAAATTTCTCATTTATAATGACATTCAAGCTAGCAGTTCTGTATACAAGGCCAATCTGCTTGCTGCAGACTTTGCGGCTAGCTTAACACTTCCAGATTGTCGTTTGTCCTCGCCTGCACTTGAGTGCGTCGAATCTTCAATGGGAAGAATCAACTTTCGCACTCTTGTAGTAGCGAGAGTACATGAAGATCTTAATATATGTATAGAAATTCGCTGGTCCAGATGGTATATCTTCCCTTCTTCTGCAGAGGTGTTCTTCCACGCTGGCTAATCCCCTGCGTAAGCTTCTTCATCAATCCTACTCTTTAGGATTCTTCCCGTGAAGATGGAAAACAGCATTTGTCCAAGGCGAATCGTCTTCCCTCACTTCCTAGAGACCCATTGCACTTACGTTCCTTCTTTCCAAGGTCATGGAAATGCTGATAAACCGTCAGCTAATGAAATATCTTGAAACACGAAAACTTCTTAATGACCGGCAGTATGATTTTCATAGCACTGGTGATTTGGCGGCATGTTTCACCCAAAAGTGGAACCAAAGCGTACATCAATTTGGCGAAAGCAAGATAGTTGCACTTGATATTTCTAAGGCATTTGACAGAGTTTGGCAGCAGGCTCTTTTGTCGAAAATGCCTGCTCTTGTGATCGATGACTCTCTTCTTCAATGGATTAGAAATTACCTTTCGGAACGTTCAATTCAAGTTGTCTTGGACGGTTTCAAGTCTGATATTCACAAAATAAATGCTGGTGTGCCCCAGGGCTCCGTTCTGTCTCCGACACTCTTTTTAATTTTCATTAATGATCTCTTGTCTGCTGCTTCTAATCCAATTTATTCCTTTGCTGATGACAGCACTTTCTGCTTCTCATATTCGTTCCCGGACTCATGTCCCTGCTCTTCGGCTGTAAAACGAGAACGGCAGCGTATTCTAAGCTCATTAAATTCCGATATTAACAGCATAACCAACTGGGGAACTATCAACAGAGTGGAATTTAATGTTTCCAAAAATCAATGCTGTCTGCTGTCATTAAAGCGAAATTTAAATGAATGGCACTTATATCGTCGAAACCGAAAAACCTTCTATTCTCGGCATGTATGTAAGTGATAACATACGTTGGAATGACCATGTCGCCAAAAATGCTGCGAAATTCCTAGGTTTTCTCAAGCGGTGTAAGAATATTTTACCCCTTCTGATCTGTCCTCAATATATAAGGCATTCAGCCTCCCAAAATTGGAGTACAATGCCCACAGGATGTAGTCTACGTGTTTTTTGGGTGTACACATTTATTCGTATTCCGTTTAAATTTCAATTGTGATCTTCTTTGACTGGTTTTCGAAACCGTTCCCACCGTTCATTTAAGAAATTTAGTTGTGTAGTTTTTCGCCAAATGTTAAACGCAGAACTACCGGCTCATTACCCAGTGCACGCAACCTACATTAAGAACTTAGGCATTATCATGATCTCATGGGATTAACCGCTACCATTGATTTCAAGAATCTCTGATTAAGGTCAGATAATCTACATAGATTTCAGTTCGGAGAATGTCTTACAGCATGTGCTTTTCCCTACAGATTATACCGTCGCCGGGAGAATTCCTTCAATGCAGCTCTTGCTAACTTATAAATGAAACTCTTCAGATAAGCTGAATTGCTAGAATCCTAATCGCTTTACATACGCTTACGTTTTTGGAAGTACGAAAGTTGGTTTGTAATAAATAAAATTGTAAAAAATTGTTCAATGATTTAAATTTTTAAAGGGGTAAGTACTTCCTAGTTTGACAATAATGGAAATTCTTGATCTGTAATGTTTCAACAAAGCTCAAGAATATTTAATATCATTTTTATCAACAGAGAAAATTTCCCAAAACAAATAACTTTGTTAGCCCACAAAATTTACCGGTTTCCATAATAACCGGCAGAAAATTTCCAAACCAACACCTGCGCAGAATACATTCCCCACCGCACCTCAATAACCGTTTCAACTTTGAATTTTCCCAACAGATTGCGCTCGTTTCCACCCAACCCCAGAAGGAAAAGCAGGGAAATTTAACCTAGAGCAAGGATTACGTCAATCCTGCTAAATATAGGTTTTAGTAGCCGACTAACTTTCCACATGGACTGAAGTCCCCGTAGTTTCATACGGTTTAAGCAGATGTATACCTACATACAGTATATGTATATATACATAACATTTACAGGCACACAAGTGTACCAACACACATCCATAAAAAGAAATTAGTTATCATAATTAAATCAGGAAAAAAATCAAAAGTCAAATTGAAATGTAAAAAAGAATTCCATATTCAAATTCAATATAATTGTTGCAGATAAAAGTTCTAAACAGTTAAGCTACGAAAAAGTGAACACTTGTCTACTTCTACTTCCAGTTGAAAGTTTTTCCTTGGTATGAGTTTTGAAATATTTATAAAAATGGAAGTAGTTTTAATTAGAAAGTGTATGTGTAATGTGTAGCAAACAAAAAAAAGTAATTTTTGAAAAAAGTGTTAGAAACGGTTTTAGCCCTAGTTCTCTATAGTGTATGTAAATTATTCATATGTATCCGATAGGAGAATCGGCAACAGCACTACCATGATATATCGTTTAGTCGACAACATACACGAGTAATATCGTCGCAATTCTTGTTTTTGGGTCATAAAATGACACGGTAACGTGGGGATCCGAAGAACTACTCCGCGTCGGGTCAATGCAGTAGTTTGACGACGCGAAACAATCTGCATAGCTTATAACTTTCGGTTGTGTTAAAATTTAAAAATAACAAAAAAAAGCAAATGCTCTTTATACCTCCAACCATCGGTGACATCCTCTAATCATGTACTTCTCTTCTCCATATCAAGTGATCAAATGTTAAACCAAAAACCGAAGCCGGAAGTATACGAATACTCGCATGCAGTTTTTATCTGAAAATAAGAAAAAAACTAGCCTACTAAAGATAATTATCTGGTTGGTAGCTCATGTTTCTTCTCTGCTGGTGTGTGTAAAGCTCAATCACCCCGGAAAACGAGTTAATATTTAAAAAGATTTCATCCCGTTCTTCTTTTCCTGTGGACCACCTCACGGCATTGCACACCCATGGTGTTCTATCAGCACCATACTAGCCTAGGTAGTGAATTAATTCAGGGCATTCATAGCCTTTACCTGCGTCGCGTTATTAAAACCCCCATCATCACCATCACCACCATAGCTATTCAAGAACGAAAGAATAATAAAAATGCATCAAAACAGTGCTGGCGTTGGGCGACGATGGTATAGTGGTAGCAGGGAAAGGATCACTAAGGATGCAGGGTGGCCCAGCAACAGTGGCAGTGGTAACAGCAACAGTGGCACCACGACCATTACCTCGTCATCCCTTAGGAGTAGTTGCAGCAGGAATAGCACAACCTCCATCATAATCAACACCAAAAACAACAACAAACAAATAAAAAAGGATATTATACTCGTACTTGTACATCATGCGCGAAATGTTCTGCTTGTCTTGTAAATAAGTTTGCTCAAAAAAAGTATATATATACAAACATATATACCTGATATTACCAAAAAAAAAATTATAAATAAAAAAAATCAGTGTACGAGCATAAAAGGAAGATAACCACAAAAAAAGCTCGTCCTACCTTGTGGTGCTGTTTCTGCATTTTGCTTTGTCTTTTTCTGGTTATCCTGTCGAAAGAGCGCTTAGCGTGTAAATTATTTTTACATTTCTCTTTTTCTCAATAGATGTTGTGTGCAAAAAGTTTCCCCCTAAAAATCGCGTATACATATATAAAAATTTAGAAAACAATTATTACAGAATAAAATGTTATGTCTTCTTTGTTATAGTGGTAAAAATAAATTATAGTGTAATTTAATCAACAACAAAAAAAAATTCTTCAAAGTTTATTCGCTGTTAATAGGATCTTCCGCTTATTTGAAAAAAAAAATACATAAATATTTATAAACATATATAGAAGTTCTAATACCCTTAAGCTAATTAGTCAAAAATTTAAAAAAGGTTTAAATAAAAAAATAATCAAAAGTAGTGAATTTTAAAAATATTATTATTCCAATGTGAATTTCGTTGTGTTTTTAAAAATAAAAATAAAAAGATATATATATATATATATATATATATATATATAATAATAAAAATATTTGAAAATTAAAAATATAGAAAAATATATAAAGTAGTTAAATAAAACGTGTTTTGTTAAAAATAAAATAACATATGTAATCTAAAGCGATTCGATTACAAAACATCGACTGCATTATTCTAAGTGGATTACGTTAACCAGTGCTTTGAAATGTAAGTTTAAAAATACCACACCACTTTTTATTTTCCTTACTTAAACCTTGTTATTCTATAAATTTGAGAAATTTTGTTTAATGGAAAATAATGTAACATATAATAATAATAAAGCCATATAATGTTGTACAGAATAATACTACTAAAAGGATGCTAAGTTTAAGTTAATTTCGAGTGTGCCGAAATAATGAAGTGTTTACAGCCTTAGATTTATAAAATTTGATTGTTTTCATTTCTATTAAGCGTTAAAAGTCAGTATTTTAGAAGGTGAAGGTTCAAGCATACATAAAAAAGTTTAAGAAATATATTTTTCTACATACTAAGGAATATAGAAAACATAATTTGAAATATACATATAATATAGAAATTTTGCAATATTCTTTTCAAATCGTACACAATTCCAGAAACTCAATAAAATAATGAAACCGAAACTTTCTAAACACAAAAATTGAACTGGCATTTCGATGAATTTTTTATACAAGAGATCGAAACAAATCTTTTATCTGGAAATTATAAACTTCCTCCTTTCAAAGCTTTTAGCGGATTAAATAAAAAATCTCCCAGTAGGCACTTTCATCAAAATAAAGTCTGCTTTTCTAAGAGAGCCCAGAAAATAAATCTAAATAAAAATACACGACTTTGTCTTTTAATCTAAAAAATATACTCGTAATTCATTATCACTTGACATTCAAAGATACAATTTTACTCATACCCACAGAAAATTGTTGAGAGGCGTTAGATTGCATTATCTCGGTGAAGTTTATGGATTTAATATCATTCTCTAACAAAACTTTGATTTCAATAAATCGATTTTATTGGTCTCAGTAGGACCTGTAGCCACATCCTGCAACATATCATCCACCATGAATCAAATATTTGTACATCATATTTCTATATCAATAGCCATTGATTTTAACGCGAGTTTCTGCCTCGTCTTGAATACAAATAAAACCCGATAATTCCACCGGCGTATAAACCACACCATACAGTACTTATTTATTGGTGTAGTGATGTCTGAAAATCTCTCGTGGATTGGTCTCGCTCCAAATACGTTCTTAAGTGTCGGAATTATGTTTCCAATCCAATTACCAAAAACGAATTTAGCTGTGGTCATAATCCTGTCTTCTGTCAGCTTCATTATTCAGGCCAGGTAGAAGTTTAATATATGCAAGACATTAAAAATATAAATTGGCATCGATTTCGAAGTTTGCATGGTTTCGCCGCTAGCTTCGATAGCGTCCTTAATAAAGAAGTTCAATTGAAACATTTACCAACTTGGTTTTAGGTGCCGTTAATGATTGTGTGCCAAAAATACTTAAAATATCTATCCACATTTCTCCGTTTACGGTTACATCAATAAATAAAAAAAGTATTTAGTAAGAAAACTGGCAAATATTTCGGCACGCTAGTTTTCAGGAATATGTTCGTACTCTGAACAAATTAATATCAAAGCTTATTGATAATCAACGCAATCTGATTGGAACTACAAACTCAGTACCTCCGACAAAAAAAAAATTGAATTATCACAGGTCTAAAAAGCCCTTCGTCTGTTTACTAGACTGATAACGATAAAGCTAACGTCTTAGCAGATACTTTCCTGAGAAATTATTCTATCACATCTAACTAAGGGAATCCGCTATTACCTTAGAGTGTAGACTGTACGATTGAAAGTTTTAACGTTTCAACCCCATCAACCACATATGTATTGTATGTTGTTTCTTCAACGTACATGCTTCTTCTTTGACAACAAAAAACCTTAAATCAAGACCACCAATTGCTTTGATTTCTTAGCACAATAGTTAACCTAATAAAGAATTTGGCTCACCAAGCTATAAGGACAGGTAAAACTATAAAAACAAATCGTGAACAAGGAAAGTCAACAGGTATGATTCTCTTGGACATTGAAAAAGTCTTTGACACCGTATGGCGTAATGGACTGTTATTTAAATTACTAAATTATAGTCCCCATCGTATTTACTTTTCTAAAATTTTTCAAAGTTTCTTGTTTAATTGGTTCTTTCATGTTTACGTTAATTATTCTGTTTCTATTTTATTAAATGTGGAATACGGTGTGCCTGAAGGTTTTGTGCATGGACCCTCGTTATATAATTTGTTTACGTCCAATTTTCCGCTGGTGGCGGCTAAACACACAAGAGGATATGACTTCTACTCGTAAAATTGTCGGAACACGTGTTAAGTTTCTTGGAGAATTGGACAGAGAGAAAAGGAAGATGTTTGGGCTTAGTAGTTAATTCGCTTCATGGGTGACATCCAACATTTAATGAGAAGACTAAATTATTTGTGTAATTGGATTTGTTGCGTTGTTCTAGCCAAATGCTCACTTAACATGATTTTAGTTGCCTACAAAAAAAAAGAATTTCTTTCGGGCACTTCATTTAATTTTTAGGGCATTTTTATTTAATTCATTAATTGACTCTTACATATTCTACAAAAAAGTGTTTAACAAATTAGCTTAAATAACTTAAAAAGTAATCTTATTCTAACCTAATTCTACTTCTAATTTGAAAATAATACTTAAACTATGTCTTTCGACGTGTGTTACGGTATATATTTATTTTTTATTTTTACATTTATTAAAACTAAAACTAAGAAAACACATTTATTCAAGAAAAAAAAAATTAGTAAGAAGCGAATACACTACCATTGCTAAGTTTGCAGATTGTACTGATTGCATACTTTCACCACTTCGATCCTCTATGTAACATATAACTATTTCAACAAACAGAAATGTAGGGCTATCTTTTACACACGGGGAAGAAAGGTTTCCTACATTCCCGCTAGAAACTTTAATGTCAATAGAGCATCTGCCACACTTTGGCCAAGTATCT
The DNA here is from genome assembly GCA_963966105.1 of Volucella zonaria. NCBI lineage: Eukaryota > Metazoa > Arthropoda > Insecta > Diptera > Syrphidae > Volucella > Volucella zonaria. Next base: position 96,984,925 of record OZ014531.1, read on the forward strand.
ACCCGAACTGATTTTTAAGGACCACATTAAAAACACCCTGAACAAAATTAATATCGCGATAAAAATTCTTTATCCGTTTATTACTCGAAAATCACATTTTTCGGAGAGTAATAAATTGATTATACCTATATATAAAACAATTTTCCAAGGAATTAATTATTATCACTGTCAAGTTTGGGGCCAATGTGCCTAGTGTCATTTAAAAATATTGTGGGTGGCATAAAATAAAGTCTGAAAGATGAAGCTAAATGTTTATTGCAATCATCCAACCATTGGCACGCACCAAAGAGTGAATATTGAATTTAAAAGTGAACGAATTATAAAATTCACTTTTAAGTTTATAGATAAAAGTTCAAGTATTGCAAGTTCCCTTGTAAGCAATTTATACACGAAATGCTTAAATTACTATTTTTTTAATTTATTTATCTTTACATATTATTTGTTAATCGATTTGTTTATATATACAAGTAACATATTTATTTAACCACTTATGTTTAAGTTTATTTACTTATATGTCTATTCAATAGTTAATTTATTTATTTATTTATTACATACACATTTATTAGTAGTTTATTATTTACTTATTTACTTATTTAGTTATTTTCTAGTTTGTTATTAAATAATTATCTATTGTTAACTAAACGTTCTTTACAAACTCGTTTAATACTTATTACTTGCCATTCGGCTTTTACATTTATATAATCTTATCATAGTTAAATATCTAATCTTCTTTCTCTCCGTATTTTTATTATTTTTGGTTATTTTAATTTAATGGGTTTTTTCCGCTTTTGCTTTTGTATTATCTGTATGATTGAAAATAATAATAATTCTAGCATCATACATCGTAATAAATGTAAGCTTATTAAAATTGTACAGGAAATTTATGTGAAATTTTAAGCTTAGCATTTTTGCCCGAGTTTTTTTTAATCAACAATTACTGGAAACTTTTATCAGTGACTTCTTATATACTTCTTAATAATGTTTATTCTTGACAGACACCTTTTTTATCCACAGAATTCATAAAAAACGATGTTCCCAAATGGGAACACCAGGCATGAATGGATGCATGAAGGTCCTGCCCCAAATGGGAACACCAGGCTGAACGAACTTATAAATTTCAAGTAGCTGCACAAGAATAAATCGTATTACAAAAAAGAAAACGTTTTTATTGGCATGCAATTACAATACAAACCATTTTTTTGTAACATGATATGATTTGAAAAAGTTGCATGAAGGTATTTTTACATTTTTCACACATTTTTCGGGTATTTTTCTTACAAACAGCGCACCTTCCTTGTTTTGGAGCAGTCTGCAGCCAATGTTCTCTACCATCGTACCTTACAGAATCCAACGTTCTCTTAAGAAGCGGTTTTGATGATTTAGGTCGCCCACCTACGCTTGGAGAAGTCGCATACTTTGTTGAATAGATTTGCACAATCTTCCTTCGAAATGCTAAGCTATCTAGAGGTTCACTTCCCGTGTTTATTTTATATAGCTGCCACGCATTTTGCAGTGCCATGTCGACGCAGTATATGAAAATAGACCACCACCATTTTTTAGAACGTATTGAAACACGGTATTCACTCACATTTTGGTCCATGAGATCCACTCCACCCACGTTTTCGTTGTATCGTGCAATAATATTAGGCCGCGCTAAGGGAATTTTTTTTTCAGTCTGTGACCACCTACTCACAGTTGTAGAAGGGCTAGCAGGGTCACAATTGCTACTGTTGTACATGACTAACAAACCAGAATTTATGTCAGTGATGTAATTTGACGAGCCTCTCGGTTTTTTTCTACTGATTTCTTATCTGGAAGTGGACATTTCTGAAGTCTATTCCACATAATTGTTCCAGTGTATTCCATTCCTTTGGATTTTAATATCTTTGCTAGTGAAATGGTGGAGAAAAAACGATCAGCGTAGATTTTATAGGGGGCTTTTGGCGGTTTATGTACGAGTGTCAGCACTACATGTTGACTAAGACTGGTATTTTTTTCTCTTCTTAAATCTTTTCCTAAGTAAGAGTAAAACTGGATTAAGTACCCTTTGGGATAGCAGACGCAAAACATTTTGTACCCAAATCTTATTGGTTTTCCTTTTAAAAATTGTTTGGACGGATGTTGTCCAAAGTAAGGTCCCATACTTTTAAGACAATTTTTCTTGAAGTTGGGCGTTTTCCAAAAACCGTTCATTTAGCCGTGATATCAAAGGAGATACTTTGGCAATGGGCACAATGGGCACACTTTTTTACAATCTCGAATCTGTTTCTACGCATTGCATTGCTTACAAAACTAGTGTTTAACTCCAACATAATTCTCCATCTAGGTACTGTAATATAGCCTGAGATGACCATTTTAACTCTTCACAACTTATGGTAAATGTATGGTAACCATTTTGACCTGCGTATTTTACAAACATGTTTTGCAGGCTGCTAATAACAACCTCATCAAAAAATAACTCAAAACACTCAACTGACCCTGGAATAGCAGTAAGTACACATAGATTGGGGAAATGTTCGAAATTGGGGGTTATGTCGTGTTTTTCCCATTTTGTTGTGGATAAAGTGGATGCACTGATACTGTCGTCAGGTTGTATTGATTGAGAAGAGGTAGTTATTTCCTCAGTATGTGATTCTGTTGATATGGTTAGGGAAGGAGTAATAACTTCTAAAGTATCATCAATATAATCAGTGGCATCCGGCCTTCGAATCCTAGCCCCTTCTACACAGCTTAGCTGGCGACCTGACAGATTATTGTGACCGCCACCTGTATCTTCATCACCGCTGTCCTCTTCCGTTTCCATTCCATCTCCTGCTGGAGTGATGAAAATATCTGCTGCAATAACATCGTCATCCTCTTCTAATAAAGCCAAAAGTTCAGCAGCTGGCAACACCCTAAACAATAGAAATAAAAAAATAACGAATAATAAACATTTTGTACTAATGTCATCTTCTAATAATCTAAGTTTATACCTAATAATATCAAAAAAAAAAGATTATATTTTTTGAATAGCACTAGGTGAAATTTTAAAAAAATGAGAGTTTCTACAGTATTTTGCACGTAAAAAAGAGTGCACACGAAATATTGGATTCTTTTATAGGGAAAACATCATGAATATATCTAATGATATACGAGTAAAACTCAGGTGAAAACCTAATCAAAAAAATGTTGAGTATTAGAAATATTTACTTTTTCTCAGACATTCCAGCTGCAGAAAAACAGAATAAATTTCAAACGAACATCTGAACGAACTAAAACGTATCAAACAAGTGCACAACCGGCACAGAGCAACGATTATCTTCACACAGATGTTGGAAACAAAGTAAACAAAGATAACGGGGCAACAATTCAAAATTTCTTCAACTACGATGTAAACAAAACAGATGGTATCGTTGTTCCCATTTGGGAGCACTGGGCAAAAATAGGTTAAGTAAATATCTTTTATATAACAATTCATATAATTCAGTAATGTAGATAAGCATAGCGTGTCTTGATCGAGATCCAAGTGAAGGAATCCACTGTTGTACTTCGACAGCATAAGGAATATCTTTCTAAAACCTCTTCCCAAGCATAAGTTCAAATTCAAAACTTTTATTTTAAAAATATGCCTTAGGTCCCAGTATTTCACTGATTGTTGAAAAGAAACCAAACTAATCCCTATTCCACCCAACAACAATACTAGGTTTTATAGGCCCATAAGTCTACTTAGCTTTCTAAGTAAAGTCTCGAAGAAGGCAATTAAGGAAAGACTTACCACTTTTATTAATAGTTTGCCTTCAGAAGATTTTAAATTACTATTAATCAGGTCCTTATATTGTAATGTACAATCATGTCAAACATAACTTCAAAATCAGAAGATCCGGAGGAATCTTGCTACAATACTTAGAAAAAAATCTTTGACTCAAATTGACATATTCAAAATGATGACGTTCAATATTCCATTATATGTATGTACTATAATTAAAATAACAAAAAATTATTTGTTTAAAACAAACTTTCGAGTTTGTATTTTGTAATACAATCTTTAACTACGATACTTTAGATTAAATTGTGTAACAAATAGAATTAGAGCCATCTGTCTGATGTCCTTCGAGGTTCATGGGATTTTCTCGATCTCTTATTCGTTTTGTATCTTTTACCTTCCATAATTTAGAAAAGAAAACGGCCTTCTTCATTTTGTGTTCCAAAACTATAAAATAATCTTAACAAAGATTACTGCAGCCGATTATAGTGAATATTAACCATACTCAAAAACGAGCAATAATAGTGAACCAAGTGAAAAAGATATCGTCGTGCAATACTATCCATTAAACTGCACGATTCTAATGAATACGAGAAAGTGTGTTGGTTATTAAATAAAAACTATAACGCTAACTATTGCATTAACAAAATTTCATAGCATTCCTTATCAATCGTCCTTTTATCAATCATCAGAAATTGTAAGCACTGAACATATTTGCTTATTGAATAGGGCCTCGATCCACCATAATAGCTGAAAGCACGAAGGCATCTCTAGATTTAGTCTAAATCGTGGTTAATTTTTCAGTGCCTAAACTAAGTTAAAAGTTCTATATCAAATTCTTGAATATGTACATCTTCAACACAACCAATGTTCTCAATCTTTGAAGGCGAGATTGGTAAATATTGCACTTATAAGGTCTTTCAAAAGTCGCGCCTAGATGTCAGTAGTAAATGATATCTGAACGCTACCTTTTTTATGTCATCTTTGACATTGGTGAAGTAAACAGATGTACAATTAAACGCATTATTCAAACTTATTATGAATATGGTTGATATTTTAAAAAAAAATATCGTAAAATTCTGTTCTTTTTTTTTTTTGTCCAAATGGGTCAAGATTTCAAATGTTAGTGAAAAAATTTTAAAAAATTGGTTCCGTCGAGGTTGGGAAAAGGTCTGGTAAGAAATGGACGTTCTACTGAGAACTGCGTCGCTGGAGAATTTTCAACATCGATACCACAACGTTCTTAAGCACTAGGCATTAGGATTTGCATTTGCATCCTTACAGCATCCAATTAACACAAGAATTGAAGCCAACAGATCATAATCAACGCTGAACTTTCGTCAATTGGTTGTTAGAACATGATGCTTGTTTTTCACTCAAAATTATCTTTAGTGATGAATCTCATTTTACAATGGATGGATTCATCGGCAAACAAAATTGTTGTGTACGAAGAGAAGAAAATCCTCGAAAAATTTCAGAAAAATTATTAGACTCGCGAAAATGTACTGTTTGGTGTGGTATTTGGGCTGGTGCAATCATTGGCTCATTCTTCTTCGAAGATGCAAATGAAAGGGCTGTTACTGGCAATGCAGAGCGCTATAGACAAATGACTGAAGATTTGTTGTGGCCTTAAATTAAAGAAATATACACAGACGATATTTATTTTCAACAGGATGGAGCTATGAGTCACACAACAAGTGCAAAAATTATGGTCAAAGTTTCCACGTCGATTAATTTCACGTAATGGTGACGAAAACTGGCCACATAGATCATGCAATGTAACACCATCAGATTATTTTCTTTGGGGTTTTTTGAAAACTAAATTCTATCTGGATAAACCAACAACAATTACACAACTGAAAAACAACATTTAGACCGAAATGCGGTATTGTGTGAGCGAGTCTTCGAAAATGTTTTTATTCGTATGCGAGCCTGTAGTCGTGCTCGTAGTGGACATTTTAATGCTGTTATTTTGCACATAATTGTTAAGAGCCATAATAGTTTATTTTATTTATTTAAAAAAAAAAATAGGCGCGACTTTTGAAAGACCCTTTATATTTATTCCTAGAATAGCTCAATTACTTAATTCCTCTAATTAAGGCCGAAAGTAAGAAAATTCGCATTTATTGGGTTTGCCTTTTCTTGAGAACTACTAAGCCTATGAAATGAAAGTTTGCGGTTATTTTCTCATTAGAGTTTGAAATGATTTTACTTTGACAATAAATTTGAAAAGACTAAAATCTTTCCTTATCTTTTACAATACCTAGTGGAACCAACGGCAAAGCTAATAACAATATAAATCGAAGACTGAATTTTCGCAACTTGCGAACAAATGACTGATTTAATACATTAAGCAGTTATCTTGAACTGAAATTGAATTACTTTTTCTTATTTTCAACTCGTATATCAAGTTGGAGTATCGAGTTTTATTAAGTTCCGTCCGAAATTGATTTTTTAATAAAAAGACGTGTATCTATGAAAAATTTTTTTTGGGTTTAAATGTTATTAATACCATTAGCTATGAAATATGACATTATTGAAATATTCTCTATGGAATCGCTTGCACGAGTGGGCTATCCTGAATCCAATTTTCCGGGATTATTCGCAGATATTCCAACAATTTTACGTTCAATTTACGCCTTCAAGTCCGGCTTATTGGCCTGGAGGAAAGTCGTCGGGGCGGCCAATTAACAGCGTCATTTCTGGCGAAAAGACGATCAACGAACATCGGCTTCAATAAGTCGATTGTGACATCATCCTGTTGAAACCAAATATATTCAATGGCTGCCATTGCGAATGCGGAAATATTGCTTATTAACAAAGCCAATTAAGGATGATTTTTCAGTGAAAATCCGGATCAACTCCCATCTTCACAATAGCACCCACGCAACAATAGTTTCAGGTGCACGATGATCATTTGGCCTCAACTCTTGGGTCAATAGGAACTAATATGAACGTATAACTAAGTCGTTTCGCAAAATATGCCGCTGGGACTCTTCTGAGAACGGCGTGGAACCTATTGATTGTGTTCTTGACTTACAAACCGACTTGCGTTCAGCCCGAATATTATCTTCAATTCTGGCTATCTCACAATGTTTTAAAGAGAAGAAGTCTATTCGAGTTTTTGACTAAATGCTCAATTGTTCGATTATTGCCATGTTTATAACGATATTGGGTTAACACAAACAACGTAGAAATAACTGACTGCGAATTTTGATAAAAAAAATGTTATGAATTCTAAGCATCTTTGAAGCATATACGTTTCCATAACTAAATGGTAAACAGCCTGGAATATAAATATAACATCTGTTAAAAGATGGTACTAGTTAGTTCAGAGAATCTTTATTGAAAAAATGGAGCGAATCTAATGAAAAACACTTTAATGTCCCTACAGTATGAAAAAAGCAATAGTAATCCCTGTCTGAAAGTCTGGAAAATCCGGGTAATTGTTCTAAGAGTTAATTTAGTTGTATTAGCAAACACATTGAGAAGATGGTAAAAAGATTATCGGCTGAAGGAAATAGTTTACCTCTGCAACAGTTTGATTTTCGGGAACACCATAGTACAATACATCGGGTACATCGGATAACACATTTTAAATATGGGCTTAAAGCAAGCAAATCAACTGATCTGCCTTTCTGAGATATTAAAAGTGCACGTAATTCTGCCTGATAATCTGGTCTATTATTTTAGATGCTAAATTTTGGGTTCTAATTGTACACTATCCATCTATTGTAGTTATAAGCTTTTTATCTATTGTGCTAATTTTGTCTGCAAACAACGCCCATACTACATACCACACCTGCTAGTTCACCCCAAGGATATTTCAAATATCAAAATATCCAATATTTACCATATACATATATTTATAAGGGTGTTTTTTAAGAGGTTCAAAATTGTTTGTTAAAATAAAGCACAGAGAAATAAACACGACGACGATTTATTAGATTCATTCGAAAGATAATTTCATGTCAATTAATATTTGGAAATATATAGTTTTGGGCATATTTTCATCACTCGTCTTGGTACAAAACACATTCTAGAGTGTGTTTTGCTCCAAAGCGCCAGTCGGTACTGGTTTATCGGCATAAACTAGTGACAGAGCACCATCCTGTAGGAACCATAGTTCTTCCACACTGATGTCACGCAAATTTGAGAACAAGTGACTGTGACACCATAATCTCGGGGCTGTCTTTTTTGCCGAAAAATTAAAAATTGTTTGTTGTGCTCAAAGGGCTGGTATCTTATGAAGCAAATCATACAGTATATCTATACGTATAATTTGTTGATGAAAGACCATAACTTTGCTGTAGAGAGCCGTTTTACGGGACAGTGAGTAAAACAGAAATCCACAGCCGCAATATTTTTTTCCAAACGCATTCTTCTCGTTCTTGTTGGTATGTGAGTATCCAATAGCGCGAAATACCACCTTGTTCAAAAAGTTCCCGACCGCACCCACCGTGTGGCGCTCCCATTATTTCGATTTAAGTTCTGTTTTTTTTTTTTGTTAAATTGGTAAATCTGTTGTTGATATTTCCTCTAAATCTTAGCGTCATAGCTTGACATTTGCAAAAGTTACGTAGCCAAGAGTAAATTTATTTTTGTGTGCGTTGGCGATTTTTTACAGTTCTAGAAATGGATTTAAATGTGCAACAACGAACTTGTATTCAATTTTGCGTAAAAAAACGGATTTAATGGTGCGCGAACGTTGGAAAAGTGTTTCGGCAACGATTCTCTAAAGAAAACGGTCGTTTACCAGTGGCATGAGCGGTTCAAAAGTGGTCATGAGTCAATCGAAGATGATGAACGCAGTGGCAAATCATCGACATCGAAAACCGAAGAAAACATTGACGAAGTAAAAGAAATGTTGGTCAATAACCACAAATTAACCATCAGAGAGATAGCGGAGGACTTGAACATCGCCTATGAATCCGTCCAAGACATTTTGGTTAATGATTTGTGTTTCCGTCGTGTAGCAGTAAAATTGGTGCCAAAAGACCTCAATTTCATGCAAAAAAGAGACCGTGTTGACGTCGCAAAAGAGATGATTTACGAGGCTAAATCTGATCCCACATTCATCAAAAGGATCATTACTGGAGACTAGACGTGGGTTTATGAATACGACAGGCAATCCAGACCAGAATTGTGGGCAGAAAATTCGTGGATTTTGCACCATGATAACGCACCGTCGCACGGTGCCATAATTATTCGTAATTTGTTGACGAAAAATGCAGCAAATACCATCTAACAGCCACCGAATTCACCTGATTTGACTCCCTGTGACTTCTTTCTGTTCAATCGAGTTAAAAAACCCCTACGGCAACGCGTTTCAACAGCCGAGAAGAAGTAATAGAAAAATCGCAGGAAGCACCGATGGACATATCGAAAACCGAATATAAAAAATGTTTCGAGGAATGGATCAAGCGCTGGCATAAGTGTATTGCAATCGATGGGGATTACTTTAAAGGGGTCAATATAGATTTAGATGAATAAACTTGTATTTTTAATTTTCTGAATAAACTTTTTGATCAAAGTGGTATAGCACGTTCGGATGACCGAAAATGTCCACCGTAAATTTCACTATGTGATTTAAGTATAAGTTTCACGAACACGTCTTCGATTTCGAAAATAAATTTTAACGTTTTGAAATCGCTGTTGTGGCGTCAATTTTCCCATGATTATATGGTAAACTGTATTGAAATATAATGGAGCTTGGCAGCTCAATGTGGCTGCTGATTTGACAATTAATCCCCTTTGAAAAGTCTGATACTGGCAAAAAATGACACACGCTTTACACTTATAAATAACTTGTCAAATGAAAATGAAAGTTCGACGTTTTCGATATGTATTATTCGGTTTATTCTTTAAATATTCAATCGATTCACCTATTTTTTCTATTTATTTTAAATTATTGATGACTTGCTTATTTCTTCAAACAATCGTTTTCTATTTACTGTTTACATTCTTACCTTTATTGTTTGTCCATATTTTAATTATTTTTAAATGTTATTGATTATTTTCTATTAATCAATTAATATTATTTATTAACTATTATATACATTGTAGTATTATTTATTATTATTTCTAAGTGTTTGTTCATCGTTTACCATTTATTCGCTATTGTATCTATTATTTATAATTATTTTTAAGTTCATCGTTTATCATGTTAGGTTTAAAATAAGATAATGGTTTTCGGAGGATATAAATATAGGTCTATGATAATAGTATTCATTTAATCAGAAAACTTTTTTTTTATCCTGTATGGGATGTTGTTTTGCGGCTTTTCCGTTTTGTCAACCGTTTATCCTAATGTTATTAGAATTAACGAACACTTATTCAGTAGTAAGATAGGTATTGTTCCAATAGAAAAATAAGGAGTTAGACATTTTGTTTTGCTTGGTTAATCAATTAATTAAATCGATTTAAATCTATTGGCATCATCAGCTTAAGAAAATTACCGAGGGTTACTGTGAATATACAAATATAAGAAGGCTTGAGTTCCACTGCCAAATCCTATATCGAAAAACCGAGAAACAATTTCCGATTCCACTACCCTTTCAATAGGCAATAACAAATCCTTGAAAATAAAAACCTTTACTATACTCCGAAATTTTATTTATTTACTTAAAAATGTAGATGAAAATTGAAGCAGAGAGTATACAACGTACAACATAGACCTAGTCGAAGTGGAAATGACTTGTCGTTAAGCGGGTTGAAAAGGAAAATAAGACAAGTGACAAGTAACATTTAGGTGAAAGTTGGCACCTTTAGTTGGTTTTACATGTTATATATCGCATCTGCGTCAGCGTTTATGAAGGTGAAAATCTGAGGGAATTGTTTTTCGTAACTGCTGCTGTATTGGTTTACTGCAAATATTACAACGAGCATCCTACGAAATGCTCCACATGCAGTCCATCAAAAATTCAGATTTCCTTCATGACCCTTCTTGTCAGAATGTTTCACAATATGTCCTTACAGATAGGTACCATTAGTTTTAGTTTGCAATAAATTTAACGACGATTATTTTCGGAGAAATTAATAGAAGGAAAAGAGCATTTTCATTTGTTGCGATAGACTAGTAAAACTTTATCATAGTTCATTTCTTCGTCCAATAACGCAATATCTCATTCTACCTCTTCATAATACCTCTTAGTAAGTTGAATGCAGTAGTTGAGTACAGTAGTTAACCCCCTTTTTCTGGATACAGTAGTTGACACCCCTCTGTTCAATAGTGATTTGCTCTCTTCCAGTTACTTACGTTTAATAACGACTTCCAATTTGGACAGTATAGATATTTTCTGAAATTCTCGAAATAAGAACGAAAACTTTAGCTATTTCAAATGGCAATATCTAAAATATTATTAATCTAAGTATAAATATTCCAATTAGCTGTTAGTATATTACGAGTAAATAAGAGGGGTGCCAATAACTGTATCAAAAAAAGCAATAGATTCAATTATTGCCAGGAAGTGCCAATAACTTGTTTATATGGGACTACGGTTATTGGCACTGCCAATAACTGTACTATTGACGATGCCAATAACTGTACTATACGACGGTTATTTGTTTCAGATTTTTGAAAATGCGAAAACAAAATAAAAGCTACGATGAGGATCGCCTTCAACTAGCTAGCTGTTTCGGCAATTTCGGCGGGCAGTTTTCAAGGAAGAGAGCTTCGGAATTTTAAGAAATACCAAGATCAACCATTCAGTTTCGCCTTGGTGCCACTTTTAAGAAACCCGGTCACGGCCCGTCTCCAATGAAATCGAAATAGGAGTAGGTAATAATTGTTAATTGGATAAAGCTTTGCCAAATTAAAGGTTTTCCAAAGCGAAATGAAGATGTTTTAAGTGTCGTCAAAGAATTCCTAGAGCAAAATGAAAGGGAACATCCATTTGGAGAAGACAATATTCCAGGAACAAGGTGGTTTAATGCCTTTCTTAAGCGGCATCCCTAACTTAAGTTTAGAGCAATTAATCCTGTATCATGTATAGAAGCTTAAATGCGTTTTAATAAATCGGGAGCTAGATAGCTAGCTACCTATTTTTGAGTGCCAACTACTGTAGTTTTCGAAAGACATTTTTATAATCCATTTAATTACAAATTGCAACCCATTAACTCAAAAGAGTAAATTTCTAGTAAAAATAAAATCCTTAAGCAATATATAAATGTATAAAATATTAAAATTGTGTGTAAAATAACAAAGCTACGCTAGTTTAATATAAAGTCAAAATTTGCTTATGGGTGGCAATTACTGTATTCTTTACGCTATAATCTTAAGAAATGGGTTATTCGGGCCGAATGAATTTTTCCCGAATCAGAGAATTTTGAACAATCTTTTCTGTAACTAAAAGCATGCTTCGAAAATGTATAAGAAATCCGCGTGATTCTTTCTATCCTACAAAAAAAATTATGGAAGGGGAGAATGTAAAAGAACATCTTATGGTTATGAAAATAGCTCTCCGACAATCAGTTCGCAGTTTTAAGGGTATCTTGTCTCACCTCTCAAATAATCTAATACATGCGCCCAGGTATCATTACAGTTTGTTCAGCAAAAACCTCCGTCTAAAAAGCCAATGAAAAATACCACAATTTTATTAAATCATATTTTTTTATTAAAGCATACTCGTACATATATCAAAACGAATTGCGCAATTCGGGTATATTAGTGGGGAGTCCAGTCACCATTATTATTTATAATTGCTTGGCATCATCTACTGCAATTTTCACTTAATTTTTGTGCATATGCTCAATTTAGGCCCCTTCAAATTTGCTTCAAGACCCCAGCAAGTTGTGATATCGTAGCTATTTTATTCCCCTTAAAACTCTGCTTAGAGACCATACATTTTCTATTGGATTCACATCAGTACTTTGGGATGGCCATTTTAACATACGAGTATCTATACCATTTTGCTTATGCCAACGCGTGCAGAGGCGACTCCGATTGATGCGCGATCAGCAATTAAATGCTGAAAATAATTTGGCTAAAATCATGTGTGTGTAAGTAAAGTGAAAGAAGTAATTTAACGCACGTTTTCCTGGAATCCACTGTATGTAATTGCCTAAAATGACACAAGCATATGCTCCTTTTGCTGATAGGAAGATAACACATTTCGTCTACTAGCATGTTGCAAATATTGGAGACGATCTGATGAGTGCCAACCATCACAGCATCATCACTAAATTTTCTTCACTTTTTTAGCAAAGCTGAATAGCATATAAAAAATTTAAATATTTGCTACTATATAAATGCACTCGAGAAAATACTGACGTTGTGAACGGTCGATTGCTAGGACATTCGCCAATATTGATAGTCAATCCCCTCGATATAACTTTACGAAGTACCATATACGAGTAAGCATATGCATGTCTTCAGTATAAAGGACACCATGAAGTATTGAACACAAAACATCATATATTTTTCGGCGACTGAAATGTTTGACCTTTAATTCGTTGCATCATTGGATTTTTTTGGGACTCGCAGCGATTCTATTTCTCAATTTCTTCTCATATTATTTCACTTTACAATCAAATCTCTAAAGAAATTCCCATTGAAGTACCAATATACATACATATAAAGAGATTATATTATATTATGTAAACAGACTCCAATTAGCTAAACACAATTTAAAAAAAGAATGGCAAATAGTTAGCAAAAGAGTATCCTTTAACGATCAAATCATCCCGTATCCAGTAGACGTGCCAAATGTCTTCAATGAGTATTTTTCAACTGCTGCCTCTATTAGACTTTCTAGCGCGGAGATATAACAATACCTTCCACAATTGCTCAGAGAACTGCTTCAATAGGGAAAAGCACCAAATTCGTAGTTTTTTTTAAAGCTCTATTAATATAATTAATGTCCTAGTTCACGTCTTCAATAAAAGCATTTATTACGATATTTTTCCGGATCTTCTAAAACGGAGGTTATACTTATTCTGAAAAAAAAATATAAATAGACCAATAGCTATTCTTTCAGTGTTTTGAAAAATGTTTGAAAAGGTAGTTAAGTCTAGAGTTGTCTTATTCCTAAAAAAATGTTCTTTTTTTGAGCTCATTTCAGTATGATTTTAGATCAGGTAAATATACAAACGATGCACTCTTAAAAGTCGGCCCATATAATAACAATAGCTTGAATGATAGAAAACTTATTGCTCTTCATTGATATCACGAAAACATTTGATACCCTAGATCATCACATATTACTTGAAAGACTCCAAATGCTGGCGTACATGGACCTTATTCTTAAGTGGTTTATTACACATCTCCCTGACCGAAATGGTTAAGATTGCTGATAAATTTAGTTAAAGTCTAGACACTCGAGTAGGCAGGTCCCATTCTTTTCTTAATATAAGTTAATTTGATTTCTATCTAAAAGTTGAAAGGAACACTGACAGGTTTTGCGGATGATATTGCTTGCTCATATTCGAATTGATCCGCTCTAGACTTAATTGCTGACATCAGTCACAGCCTAGAACTGTTCAGACATTGGTTTAGTATGCAGAAACTGGTGATGAGTGACAAAACCACAATTATGTTTTATAATATGTCGTATAGTGTTGTCGAATTCCCTAGTATGACCTTCCACAGCACCAAGTGTCAACAAATTTCCCTTAGGCCAGGCACCTGCCGTAGAAATAGTTTACTACCTTGCACAAATCTGAAACAAGTTGTACATCCAAATGCCTTATTATTGAAAGAACGAATGTTTTTAAGTACTTGGGTCTTGAAATCGATGGCGGTTTGAACTGCCTCGCTTAGAAACTAACTACTAAAAACTACGAGCATAATGTACCACATAAGACTATTTTGTTTCCGTAAACTTTTACAAATGGTTTATAATTCCCAAGTTCTAATACAGTCCAAGTTACAATACGGTCTGGTTTGCTGGGTAGGTACTTATCGTAATAATATCCAAGCCATAATTGTTGTCCGAAAACATATAATTAAAATCATCTTGAGAAAGGCACGCATGGTGAATAGCTTTTTCCTTTTTCTTAACTCAAAGATTCAGCCTCTAAAGCATCCTTACTTTTATAAAGTACTTAGAATCTTTTTTTTAAGAAGCTGTTCATGCTCTTAGAAGCAGCGATGGATTTCTGGCCACTATCCCAATGCACAATATGAATCACTTTCTAAATATTTGTACATCCATTGCTCCTAGACTTTATAATAAACAATATGAATTAAGATGCACTAGGAATCCCGGTTCGAGAAATTTAAAATGGCCCTTCACCCTCGATCTAAATGAAATAAATCACTTAATAATAATAATAACGTAAATATTGCTAGATACTCGTAGTTATAAATGTACATACTCGTATATGTGTGTTTTTGTTTTTATATTTCTACTTTGTATTTTTCTCTTGTCTCTTGCATACCACCCCGCTAAAACCTTTTAATTACTGAATACTATTCCTCAAATCTAATTTGATATACTCGACACTAGTTATGTTAACCTAAAGAGCGTGTCTACTTACAAATGCTTGAACAAATACACAAATAATCAAAGTGCAAATGTAATTTGTAACCTATAAACCTTTTGTATGTTTGTCACGAGAGCCTAGTAAATAAATAAATAATCAATCTATCAAAAATAATACTATTTCCACCAAAAATACAATGAGTCAAGATTTAATTGACACTCTTTCTTCTTACAAGAAAAAAGCATTTACAATTTTGTTAACCGTGACACTCAGATTTGTTATAGCAGATATTTACGAAGAATGTTGCCTATTAATTGTCCCATGAAAAGTAAAAAAAAAATAACTGCAATCTCCACTATTATATGCGTAGAGGCCGTGTCTGTACATTTAAGATATATCCAATAAAAAAACACTTGGGTTATACAAATTTTTTTTTGAATTTTTCTCCGTTTGTCTGTTTGTCCGAGCATCACCAAGAAACTTCTGACCTGGTTTTAAAGGGGTGCAGACAATTCGAGAGCTGATTTCTCAACTTAAAAACTGTGATACGTTCGATCGGTTGAATAGAGCCGCAATTACGATTAAAGAAACATTTAAAAATAAGAATATTTTTAAATTCTAAACTTCTGATTAGGTAATCGATATGCAAATGTAAAAAAAATTGTAAAACTATTTAATGTTTGACCGCTGTGTGGAATAATGGTATAATTTACCAATTTGGTTAAATGCGTCCGGCCTTCCTGCGCTTGAGCTGAAGTTAAGAGTTGGGGCATCTATAATGCTCATGCGCAACTTGGATCCCTCAAAACTATAAAATGGGACTCCACGTC
Source organism: Volucella zonaria (assembly GCA_963966105.1). Taxonomy (NCBI): domain Eukaryota; kingdom Metazoa; phylum Arthropoda; class Insecta; order Diptera; family Syrphidae; genus Volucella; species Volucella zonaria. Next base: position 97,000,921 of record OZ014531.1, read on the forward strand.
AAAAAACAACTAAGGAATGTGAAAGAAGTCATAATCCTAAACAGAAGGTGGTCACGGATAGGATGTTTTCATCTCGCGAGCTTCGCTGTTGAATCCTACTTTCCTTTTCCAATTCAAAGGAATCCAATTCACCGTTGTTCTCTATTTCGCCTTCCGAACGCTTTGCTTCACCAACAGCCAATTCTCCGTCGCTTGTCCGGCGATCAGGGGCTTCTTGAATCTAATGTACTATTGTATACACAGAGACCTTGATTAAAGCTCCACAACGTTCGGTTTGTTTTGATTCTCTCGGTCAAGCAGAGGAGTAAATTCACATCACTCTCAACGTTTCTGTTCAGTGAAGAATGTAACCTGGCTTTTAATGAGGCGAAACCTGGAACCAGCAAATTAAAAATAGTAATGTAAATTCAATAAAAATTTGTTAAACATTTATTTTGGATTTATATGTTATGTATTTCTAAAACGTGAAATAAATTTTTTATTTTTTTTATTTTTTTATTTCAGAACTTTACCCTCAAAATGATATGAGAACTCTTTAAAATTTAAACTAAAACTAAACACCTCCCATGACTTTACTTGTCTGCAAATATGTATGTCTTTCGGACCCCGGTCGGGATTGAACGATGGATCGTTCGATTGAGAAGCCAATACACTGCCACTTGCTCCACGGCCACACACTAAAAGTTTTATTCATTAAAAGACTATGTAATATTATAAGCATAATGAAATATTCTGTGCAAAATTCAACTGTCATAGACCTTTCATCAATTTCATAAGCTAGTAAGTAAATAGTATTGGAAATCTATTTGGTAAATCTCTGGATAACTTCCGACAAATTTTATTACAAATCTGTTTCTTGACATTTAACAAGTTACCATATATGTATACGGTGTTGAGTACTTACAATTTTCAAAATCATAAGCAATCTCCTCCATTTCGCTGGCGACATCCTTTTTACAACGTGAATGGATATTGCTCGGGAATATGCCTTTAAGCCTGTTGAACTTACTTTACATTTGCCCATTCTTTAAACGAAAATCTCATTCCCTCCTCTGACACATATCAAAACATCCTCAGTTATTTAAAAGCACTCTTCCTCACCATGACAGCACACACAATCTTAGTTTGTTTTATTTTTAGCTGAACAAATATCAGATGGAAACAAAGCAATGCTTTAGTTCCACTCCCAGCTCCGGCTACAGCTCAACCTCCAACCTCTAGCCGGCATAAATCGTCCTTGATGTAATTGTGTTCCACATGTGTGTGTTATGTGGGGAGGAAACATAGGGTGGTTAGCGTATTTGCATATCTTATGCAAAATAAAACTCATGACGTTTCACATGGGAAAAATAAATCTTCACTTTTGCCGTCGACTGAAACACTCACCAGAAACTATACCCACATGATGGCTGCTACCGTAGCATAAAAAAGGATCAAAGTGACCAACAGGATGCATAAATTTATTCAATCTCTGCTGACCTCTGGGTCAGCATGGGCCAACATAGACTAAGCTAACAATAAAAAAACAAAAATAAAAAATAAAAACAGAGATGAATATGGTACGTAAGCTGTTTTTGTTTTTGTTAGTTTTCGTTTTTCTTTTTTACTGTTGTTGTTTTCCTTTTGGTTTTTTTTTCTGTTTATGTTTATTGTGAGGTGCAAGAAAGAGTGAAAATATTCGATGTCAACCAAGTTTCCAACCTTCTTCAACTGTTCAACAGAACCAACTTCAAGGCAATTATATGAAAAACTTTACAAGGTAACCAACACATCCTCCCATTATGAATGAGAATGGCTGTCAAAGAGCACGAATTTAGGTGGAAATGTTAAACCAGGAAATACAATAAGTTCCTTGGATACTCCAATCCAAAGCCACTGTCATCGATCAAATGCCTATATCGATTTCCTTATTCGTCACTCGTACTTAAGACTTTGTATGTGTGGTACGAGTGTGTACGTGCTGCTCCTTACATGTGATTTAGATATCAAACCCTTCTGTTGATTTATTAATCAATACCATTTGACGTGGATAAGAAAGAAAGATATATTCTTCCACATACACACTATCGACTTTCGAAACTAAAAATAAAACAAAAGACAACTTTTTTTCCCCTCTAGGATTATAGAAAACAACACAAGTCGGAAGGCGCATTGTCCTTCTAGAAAAAATGGTGGCAAGAACTTTTCTTTTAGTTGGAATTATTTATTCAGCAACTGTCCCATTAAGCGTCATTGGAATTGCTACAGTTCGTTGCCACTTGAATTTAATATTTAGCATTTCGTTGAAAAGGCCAACATTTCGATGGTTTGAATAATAGTCAATCTGTTATGGTCATAAATTGAGAATTGATAGATGTACGGTATTTTTGTCATATCCAATTAAGGTGCTAGTTGAAACTGGCGATTACCTGTTTGGAAGACATTTGTGTAAAAAATTAGCCTGATTTCTATCGGAGCTTGTCACGAAAATAACAATTAATAAAATCGATTAGGTCTGATAGTTTCAATTTCTGATATAAATATAAAAATAAATAAATTTGCAATAGCAGTGAGCTTGTGTGAAAAATTGTTCTTGATATTTTATTTTGAAAGATGACGCCCGTTTAGGAGACGAGAAATCGAAAAGACTCCTATTAGCACCAAATTACGATTGATACGGCCAAGCAAGACACCGCCGACAAACCCTCTGTAATTTGTATTTGATTGGAGTAAATAATTTTTTTTTAATATTGTACATAAATAAAATTATCGTATAGAGAGGAAGGAAACAGCTATGCCCAGTCTATGCTCTATAGAGTGTTTTATATACATATAGTGACGAAATAAATCGACATGATTCTCTACTCCGGACGAGAGTTCTATGTAGAACATTACACTGTTACTTTATGAAATATTGACAAGGAAACTCGAATCGGCATATTAAATGTTAGGTTCATTTGCTCAGTACAACCATACCATTTGTGGATGCTCTTTGGCATAGTACAGACATGATGAAAAGCTGACAAAAAGAGCAGCTGCTATTTATCAGCAGCGCAGATTTATCATTCAAGCCAGACGAAGGAAAGAACTCCTATCAAAGGAAAACTTTCCAACATGAGACATACATACATATACTTATACGATATACCCACGAATGCGACGACGAAATCAAAAGGAGGTTTTACGAGCTCCAGGTCAAATCTTAAGAATAATGCCCTAAATATAACCAGCGACATTGACGCAATCCTATAGAAGAACAGAATCTTTCATGAAACTGTCGAAGAATCTGTATCGCTCATCTCCTTTTAAGTATTCAGGCTAATAGATTTTGCATGGGAGCGAAATATTGTTGTTGGGAGCAACTAATGGCTGTGTAATATAGTGACATACCAAAGTTCATAAGGGCAAATGAGTGGCTGCCCTTCAATTTAACGTCAACCAGGTTGACCACAAAAACCATCAAAATAGGGAAATCTGCCAGTGTATAGTAATGCCCGAATATTGTCAGAAGCAAACATTGACTAGAAACATTACCTTGTTGTAGACAGGATATGGTTGCAGATATACTGCAAGTTTGATGTCTGATAACTACAAATTAGGGAAACAAAACCCAACTTCTACAAAAAAAAAAAAAAAACATTTTTAAGGTCTCGGAATAATCTTAGGAAAACGTGTAATATTATCAATGAACTTCTGCGAAGAAAGAAAACCTCAATTGTTGAAGTAATAAGAAATAATTTGGCAAGCAGTGATGAAAATTTCACTATTGTAGTATTCTGAAGAAGTTTGCAGGAATTCTCAAACCAAGCAAAAGCAATCATACACAATCATATCAACACATCAAGGTATGAGCATTTGCAACTTCAGCAGACAATTTACATTGACGAAACTAGTGAACAAGAAATATTTCAAATGTAGTTTCGCCTGAAGAACAACAAGAGTCCTGGAGCGGATAACATTACCCCGACTGATGTAAAAATAAATGCTCATGAAAACGATAACAAATCGAAGTATTACAGAAGCCCATGTTTTACGATTAATGAAAACTACGATTATTCGACCAATGTAATTGGTCAGGTGCAAAAAACAAAACCCGGAATTACCGGCCAATATCAATATCTATTGTCAGCTGTTGAAAAGTGTTAGGGGGAAGTTATTGTTAATCGTCTTAATAATTTCGTAATACTTATAAGACATAAAATATAACACCCAATCTAGTAGGGTTTTCAAAAAAATAAAAGTACTGGAGGAGAGGAGAGAGTTGACCGTGTTGGTAACGAAGGCCTTAACAAAAATCATCAAGTGCTTGTGATGTTTGTTGATTTTAGAAAGGCCTTCGATACCATCACACATGAGAAGTTGATTGAAACTGTCAGTAGAGTTGGTATGAGAGGGGTACTGGCAAACTGGATTGAAAATTGTATAACTGATAGAAAGATTAAAGTAAAAGTGTCTAATGCTATAAGCGAAGAAAGGTCAAATGCGTTTGGTGTCTCGCAATGTTCCAAATTAGGTCCGATTATTTTTCTTTTCTATACAAATGAACTTTTACATTTACTCAAAAAGTGCACAGCCTATGCTTATGCAGATGACATAGCAGCTGTCGTCAAATACAAAAATGTTAACAAGGCATTGGAAATAATTCAAGAGGAATTTTATTTATTTTATTTTGGTGGGGGCTGAGGCCCCCATTTATTGGCTTAATACAAGCTTAATCTAACTTAAAAAGTAACAGCAAGACTTAAGAGCTAGGGACCAAGGAAGTGATGGAGGAGGTCATGTTTGAGACGAGCAGTGCTCAGGTGGAAATCAAAAAGGGAGAGATTTGAGTTGACCTTTCGGAGCATTCAGGAGATTGGTTCGTTGGTGCCATAAGAAGTGCGGTGAACCGGTAGATAGAAGAGACGAGGACAACGGAGATTGCGGGGGTTGGTGTTGAAGGAAATGGGGTTCAAAATGGGTGCACAGTCCATGGAACTTGAGAGAAGTCGAAGAATGAAAAGAATGTCAGAAGTATATCTACGTTCTTCTAACGAATTCATATTTAGAAGTTTAAGGCGGTCCTGATAGCGAGGTAAGATTCGTTCCACGGCAGACCACGGTGAAAGGGGGACCAAGCTTGCCTGGCATACTCAAGCATCAATCAGGGGGCGAACAAAGGTAATATAGAGAAATCTGGTTACATACGGGTTGGAAAATTCCTTGGACCACCGTTTAATAAAGCCAAACGATGAGTTGGCTTTGAGGATCATCTTATTGATATGCGAACGGAAATTAAGCTCACAGTCGAATAATATGCCAAGGTCTTGAAAAGACTGAACCAGGGGAATTGATTGACCCTGGAGAAAATAAAGTCGGCGAGGAGACGGGTTGCATTTACGTGACAAGGTTACAGATTGACATTTGTTTATTTCAAGTTCTAGACAGTTTTTGAGGCACCAGATTGAAAACTGATCAAGATCTTCTTGAAGAAGGGCAGGGTCATGGGGGTGGGGGGGGGGGGGGGTTGGAATAGTTTTAAAAAAATTTGTGTTGTGAGAAGAGGACCAAGATGACTGTTTTGTGGAACTTCAGATGAGGCCAGGAATGGAACAAAAAGGGCGGATCTAAACCGAATACTATAATATCGGTTTACCCGGTAAGAAGAAATCCATTTTAATAAGAGAGGCTCAAAATCGAGAGCAGACAATTTGAAGAGGATCAATTGATGAGATATCTTATCAAACGCTTTAGTGAAATCAGTTGCGATAACATCGATTTCTTTCCCATTTTCTAAGACTGAGAGAGCAAAAGACACGAATTCAACTAGATTTGTGGTAGTTGATCTACCTTTTATAAAACCATGTTGTCGGGGTGAAATAAAAGGCTTGCATTTGAAGCAAGAGTTTAGCAATGGGACGATAATTGGTAACTTCATGCTTAGATCTCTTTTTGTGTATCGGGATTATAAAAGAGGTCTTCCAAATCTGAAGAAATTCTCCCTGTGTAAAGTATTGACGAAAAAGGTAGGAAAGGGGTAGAGACGGGTTGGAAGAGCATTTTTTAAGAAACACGGCCAGGTACAAATTCATCTTTAGAATGGATGGAAGTTGGCGATGGTAGGGGGATCATATGAAGATTTGGTTTCGAAAGCAAGGGAGGAAAGATAACCATCAGTCTTACTTTTGCAATTGGCAAATTGAAAAAAGGACTTGGGGTCATTTATGAGATTGGTTTGCGCACTTTTCAGGTAGCGCTGATAGAGAGAGTTATAGAGTTCAATGAAATGAAGATATGTACCTAAATAATTTGAATAGTCGGAAGAAGAGTGGGTGCGAAGGAATACCGCCCATAACTTGTTTCTTTTGTTTCGTAGAGAGCGAAGTCTACGATTATACCAAGGAGGGGATGTAGAAGAAGTTTTATGGCGGGAGTAAGGCACATAAAGGGAGATGGATTTGAATATTTCTCTGTAAAAAATGGAGAGGGCATCAACCAGAGATAGATTGGTAAACTCAAAAGAAGCCCTGCTTAGATAGGTATTGATTTTACTGAAATTAGCTTTCTGAAAATTATAAGAAAATAGAACTGAGCGGGAAGCGACTGATGGGGAGAGTTGTGGAAAAATTAGAGAAGAAGTGGAGGATGAAAGTTATCAATAGTTGAAAGAGATAGGGGACAACACGATACTGAGGAGTTGATGGGATCAGCTGTGAAGATAAGGTTTAATTGCCTTTCCATATAGTTGGAAACGCCACTGACTTGGCATAGACTAGAATCTGTTAGCCGATCTAAGAAAAGGCATTCCTTAGTAGTAATGGGATTGGAAGCGATGAAAAAAGATAGGTCTTCAGATGGAGTCCACTTCAGCTGAGGCAGATTAAAATCGCCGAAGATAATGATATCATCAATCGAATCTGATAAGTCGTTCAGACTGTTAATTGCTGCAATAGCAAGTTGGTAGAATTCGATAGGTTACGCCGGAAGAATGTAAAAACACATAATATATGTACAAGCATCTACGAGTAAATGTTATTTTAACCGACACAAAGTCGAGCTTAGGAGAAAATGAAGTTGCAACGAGAGAGGAGACCAGGCTGTTGTGAATAGCCAGTAGGACACCTCGACAGGGACGTTCAATCAAGGGGGTGTGCGATCATCATTCCGAAAAACATTAAAAGAAAGAGGGAATAACTCCAGGTTTTTTTATGTTGGGGATAAGATTAGTTTCGGTCAGAGCGTAGATATCAAATGGTAGAGCATGAGATTGGCGGAAAACGGCGTGGGTTTTAGAACGCAGTCCTCTTACGTTCTGTTAATAGAAGGTGAGAGGGAGGTTTTTGCATGACTTTTTGGGGTCGAAAAAATCTATCGTGGTCAAGTCGACTGGAGGTGTGAGACTCTTTTTGAGCGTACATAGTGGCGAAGAGCGACAAGATCGTCTGCACTTTTTGGGGGGGCGTATTGAAAATCTCGTGATACTTTATATAAAGTTTCCTGAGACTGGTAACGTCAGTAGGGATGTCTTCCTGCTGGAAGGCGATGCGATGTCAACATGCTGCCATAAACAAGGGTTAATCACTAATGCTGCAAAACCAACGTGATGCACATACGAACCCCATCTAAACCAAAATAAGCTTTCAGGATATGTGTGTTACCGAAACACCCTCTGTCCATATTCGGCCAACAACAAAGCAATAGAGGTAGTGCACAAAATGCAGTATCTGGGAGTTACCATCGATGAGAAATAAATAATAAAAATATCTTGCGGTTTCAACTCAAAAGCCCACTTCTTATATTAAAAAAAAATTCAAGTTTCGAAGTACAAAAGCAAGTGTAGGACTCGCTAGCAGAATCGCGTATTAGATATGGGATACTGACATAGGAAATGCAACTAAAACACATATGGATACGAAATTAAATCTACAGCACCGCCTAGTTAAAACTTTAAGACCCACGAACTCATCTTTTTAAGTCTTTTTTGGTTTTTATTTTTCAATTTTTTGACTCGCCAATAGCGAAGTAAGGCACTTTGAACTAAAAGATCTTTTGTACCATTCAGTCAGAACTATACGAGTAAGTACTTAGGCTAGTAGGTTTTCTGCCTTGCGAATGAAGTTGATAACACTACTATCAGAAGAATTCATTAGTTCCTTGGAGCCGAATTATTCCTTGAAGAAAATGATTCGTCTAATTCCGTTGAGGGGCGAACATTCACACAAAATGTGTTCAGCTGCTTCATCTTATTCAAGACAAAGTCCGTACTCCAGAGAGTCGACTAAATTCATTTTGTTGAGGTGATATTTTAAACTATGATGTCCTGTACGACATAATCAAAACTCTAGAAGACAAGCCCATGGGATGCTAGAAGTTCCGGAATTATACATATAACATATAGTATATGGAAAACGAGAACTAAAACATGTCCTTCCAAAAACTTTGAATGAAATACCTCGCCATCTTCCGTATCATATTTATCTATTGTAGTCGAATATCATTGTTTCTACATATATGTATATATCCGAGTATATACATAACTGTAATATAGTATAAGATACAGTTTCACTATGGTGACAACAACGAACGAAAGGGGCGCTCGGAGTCAATAAATCCTCCAATGTTCTTGCTTAAAACCGCAGAAAATTAGAAAATAAGTAATGTATGAACTTTATTCATAAGAATTTTATACTTTAAAGCTTAACCCAATGTCATCAACCACCTCTAGATAAGGATTTTGCTTTGTAGGTGGAAAACTGTATATGTGTATTAAGTGTGTAAACAAAGTCCTTAAAGTAAAGTAAGTAAAGTAATCAGTGTCAAGTAGCGAGGTCTGAGGTAACATTGTCAAAAAAGGCTGAAGGTACTCGTGTGTTCTAGGATAAACACCAGTTTTTCTAAGGATAAAATATTTAAGGAAATGAGATTACAAATTTTCCCACATCATTGCTACAAATTCTGAAGCAAAGCCTGCAAAGACGATTATGAGAGCATTATTGTGGAATTGCGATTGCTGTTTAAAATATTTAGAGACCATATCTGCGGACTAAATTGTCGGGACGATTATCAAATTTCATATGTAAGCCAGAATGAACCGTTCAATGTAGGAAATGATTGAAAATAATCACATCGCACGCATAATGAAAATATATGTACGTATAACCAACTTATGTTCAAATAAGCAGTTGGAGCTGAAGGTCTTCCCACCGAACTATTTAAAGAGATGACTAGGTAAAGAGCATGGCGCAACTAATCTGCTAAAAATGGTCTAAGGGAAATATACGCTATAAGTGGGACATCAGCCTTATTTGACCATCCACACAAAAGAATAACCCCTAAAATGTGGACATACATTTCTGATTGATTTTTATCTCGCACATGATAGTGTTTATAGAGATAAGCTAAAGGCGTTTTCGAAGTGACAGAATTAAAATAAAACAAAACATGGTATTGAAAAGAGAATTGTGTGCCATTAGTGCTTTAATATCATGTGGAGCTCATGGGCGCTGCAGCTGGTTTCCAAAAAGGCCATCGTTTCTTGTTTATCAGCGTAGACTACCGATTTTACATATCTCCACAGAAAATAATCCAAAATTATTAAGCCACTCGATCTAAGAGACAGAGAAATTATGCGCTCATCGAATGTTTCCTTCAATACTCTGATTGTGGATCGCGCTATTTGACATGTTAGATATCTTTTTGTGACTACATTTGTTCCTGATTCAATTTGGGAACGAAAAAGTCAGTAGTTATGCACTATAGGACCCTCCATTGATTGTTGGGTTTTGGCCAGCATCAGACATGAAGAAATATGGACCAAAGATGCAGGATTTGACATTTGGTATAATGTCAAACTAGTTGTGTGAAAGTGAGGTTTTACTAAAAAGTCGTTGAAATTGTTTAAAAGTAAAGTAAATTTCTCATATTTACTGCTAAAAACTGAACAATAATAGCTCTTTACCAATAAGAAAACGAAGAAAGAAAGAAAGAAACAACAAAAATCTCGTGAATGAGATTGCCATCATCTCGGACTTTCAACAGGACCAAGATCCTCCTTCTCCCGACATCGAATTCGCTTACATTGTTACACGCAGGAACGTACGAACAGCATTAGTACTGGTCAAGCCAACGTCAAAATGGCTAGTTGGAAAGTACTCCGAGATTCGAAAAACCTCAGAGGCATAACGATTAGATTCCATAGCGTTTTGACCAGGAACATGCACATAAAAAGATCCAAACTTGTGCAGGTGTTGAGAATTGTTCGCTAGAGAAACCCCAGACGAAAAACAGAATTTTTTTTTCTTTTGAAGGATTTAACACTCAATTGGGTATGGAAATACACTTATAATGCCTCAGAATGTGTTAAGTTCTTAGGAAAATGGGATATAGCGAGAAAAAAAGACGTTTGGGCTCAGTGGTTATTTCGCTCCATGGGTGGCATCCAACATTGAATGGGGAGACTGAATTCTTAGTGGAAGTTGTCTTGTTGTTGATTTCAACTCAACTAATCTTTTTTTTTTTTGTTAACTGAAAGAAATTAATGTACTAGGTGGGGTGAAAAGTAACCTCCTTGGGAATTAAAATTTTTTTTTTTAATGTTTTTTTTTTTATATTGTATTATTCAATATAGTCCCCTTTTAGTTTGATACACTTATTCCAGCGATTTTCCAACTTCTTGATCCCGTCCGAAAAGTCATTTTCCGGAAGGTCTGCAAAATACTCCTCCGTGGCGTCGATGATTTCCTCGCGTGAGCTGAATTTTTTATTGATGAGCCATCTTTTGAGGTTTGGGAAGAGATAATAGTCCGAGGGAGCTAAATCGGACGAATACGGTGGATGCGACAGCAATTGGAGCCGTAAGTCATTGATTTTAGCCGTGGTTGCGATGTTCTTGTTTTTGGTTAGGAGTGAGCATGCGCGGCACCCAGCGGCAGGATAACTTTTTCATATGCAGAATATTGCCCAAAATATGGCGTGTGCGCTCAGTACTAATCTTTGTGGTATCTACTAGCTCATGTATTTTTTTTGACATTGTCCTCTGTAACCGCATCGGTAGTGGAGTTGCGGCCACCACGAAACTCTCGAAACCAATATTTGATGGTGTAATCTGACGGAGCATTAGCCCCATAATATTTATCCAACTTTACTTTTGTTTCTTCGCCGTTTTGCCTCTCAAAAAATAATGTTTTATGAGAGAACGAAAATCGTTTTAGTCCATACTCAACATGATGCCAAACACGTCAACAACAATCAGCTGTCAAAACAAAACTAAAGACAGTATCGCACTGAAATTTGGCATGTCTGCCTAAATATGAACGGACTTCAAGACACCATAACCTTTTTTGCAGTAGAAGCGCATTTTGGCGGTCAAGGATATTACACTTCACCCCACCTAACATTTCAGGAGCGGTTGGGATTCGAACATCAAATCTTCCGGTTTGGAAGCCAGTCCACTACCAATTAAGCCATGGCCACATAGCCATGACCTTAAAACGGACAAGCTTTTCGTTTCTAAAAAAAAAATTCTCCTGTGACCTATCACAGGGTTGATATGAGACGAGGCGTAAGGCATGCATGTTTTAGCCGATCTTAAGATTTTAATGAATGAATTTAGAAATCCGGAAAATGTTAACATATTGTCTAAAACTACGCTAAAGAACGAAAATCTGCGAAAAAAAAGTCAAAAATCTGTTTGCGTACTCAAATTTTTCATAAAGAAGAGAGCGAATTAGCAGAGCAATTCATTTTCCCTCTTTTGTCGATTGTAGTAGCAGAAGTTTGTTCAGACAAATTTATAAAAACTGTAAAATTGTTTGTTTTTTGAATATTTGAAACTGTTTTTGGTTTGTTTTTATTTCGAAATCGAATTTTTTTTCTGCTAAAAACAGGTGAGATTAAAGTTACAAATGGAAAAATTAAATGAAAGTGCTCCCCAAACACCTTCAGACATTTACAAATGGCATATAGATGCACAGTACATAGAGAAATAGTCAAAGAACTCATTTTAACTCATTCAGACATGTCTATGCTTAAATAATCTTTGTACTGAAGTTCAAGATCTAAAATAAAAATCTACTGAATTCATTAGCACTTAAAAATAGTTGACATTTTTCTGTATAAAACTGTCGAAAATCCGTTCGCTTACCTTTTAACAAATTTTCTCTCCGACAGAGAAATTTATGCTGACTCCTCCAGATTTGACAGTTTTTACAGATTTAGTCCAAAAAGTACGCGAACTGACTTAATGAGTATAAAGTGTCAAACTCAAATCAAATGTCAACCTAAATGTCAGGTGAAGTTAGAAACGTTTAATATTACCGTGAGTAAAAAAACCCCGCTGCACAAAGCTCGGTTAAAAGCCTAAGGGAGAGTTGCCACGTGCCAACAAAAACTCCATGAATACTTCTTGTCTGCCAGAGAAATATAGTCGTATATATTTACATATATGTTTTATTCGATTTTGTAGTAGTTAGTTATAATATTGCGTGCCTAAAAAATTAATTACTTTTTGCTAAAATTTGTAAATACATTAAACAGTTCGATATGTTTTTGTTATTCGAAACATACATAGGAGAAAAAAGTGAATTTGTAAATTTATTCGCTACCAGTAAAGCAACACACATATGGAAGAGGAAGCGGTGGAGAATTATTTGGATACCGCAAGTCTCTGAAATGAGTAGATGCAAGATTTATGAAGCTTGAAGATAGGAATATATTCATTTTGGGAATTAACAACAAACCGCATTTATATCAACAATAATAACTGGAAAAGTAATTATGATAAAATTGTAGAAACTTTGTTTAAAATCGACCCATCTGACGTCATGGTGACAGGAGATTTAAATGGAAGGACCAGACTCTCCCAAAACAATCTGATAAGCAGTTTAACAAGTCCACTACTAAATGTAATGCGTTCTTCCAGGGATACTACGAGTATTTGTGATGCAAGTGGTAATAGGATTCTTGATCTTGCGGATGCGTTCGATTGTCGCATTTTAAATGGAAGTTGTGAAGGCGACTTAAGAAGTGAATGCACGTTCATTCTGGTAATTGGAATCATCTCAATTCTCATATCTGGAAATGTTGACATTTTCATATCACATGCCTCTTCAAATTGCGTGCAAAGCGCAAATGCAGAATCAGCCTAAATCTAGAGAGACAGCTTAACTACACTATTCCAGAGAAATCTAAACAAAGCACTTACAAATCTGAGAATATCAAACACGCCAATAAACATTGCCAATTCTGCAGAAATAATTAAGCAAGGTACATCGAATGATTCAACATGGAGGTATATTCTAAGAAAGCAAAATTGTTTGATTTTGAATCTTTCAGAACAAGAGAGAGGTCTTTTGCAGCTCTTGGACTTCTGCGAAAACACAACACAAATGTGTTCAAATCTATTTATGGTGAAGTGATTAAGGACTTCAAGTGCATCTGCTGTCCGATGTATTTCTTGGCGCACCGTTTTCCCTTTCTGAGTGCCCTTCTATAAAACTGCATAAATGAATTCGAAACGCCGTACGTTTCCAAAAAGTTTCAAAAGAGCTATTATTTTCCCATTGCACAAAAAAGGAGACTATGATGATCCAAAGAATTACGGGGACATATCTTTCTTAAATATATCGGCTAAGCTGTTCGGAACTACAATATTTTGTTTAATAGGCTCATTCATACAATCAAACAGACAAGTTGGATATTTGCAATCTGTGGAACCTGAGTTTTAATCTTGAAAGTCGAAGGTGATTATATTCAGAAGCGTAAGCAGTAGGTATTCGCGCAACGAAAAGTGGAGCCTTCAAGGTGAACGTATTGAAATAGTGAGAGAATAAAAATTCCTAGGAGTTCTGATAACTGAAAATCTCAATATGAAAAAGCACCTTATTTATTTATTTATCTATTTCAATCTACGATTTAAGAATCAACAAATTTCGAAACTTAGATAAGATTGTGTCTTAAACATAACTTAAAATAATACAACAATTGATTAATAAAGTAAAGACATTAATTTATGTTTAAAATATTTCTGGGCAAAGATATGTCAAATTCTGTGCTATGTACATATACATAGTAAACATTTTGATACGCAAAGAAATGAGTTCACGTTGACCATACAATGTATTATGAGGAAATTAAAAAAATAGGGGTCTAGGTCTTAAGACTCTTGAAGAAGTGTACAAATTCAAACATCTAAGGAAATTCTCATTGTCAATGGTCGCAGATAGTATATCTCGGATCAACATGACATTATGCATTTTTCTTCTCGATTCAAGAGATTGCATTCCAAGTAGGAGACATTTAAAACGGTAAGAATGATGAACATAAAGGACCTTACTAAAAAAACAAACGACGTAAGGCAGAAAAAGAACTTCTTTTGCACGCTTTCGATTCTACGTATATCTGTAACAGTGAAAGGACAAGCATACTCCATGACAGGATGCGCAATGCTGCAATATAATGCCTTTATAGTACACCAAACTCTGTTTTTACACGGTAGATGCGTCCCTCAGCAAACCGTGTAATTAACAATCCTTGTAAAAAAATATATGCTGTATATGGTATTTTCGGGAATATGTTCCGCAACTTTAAAAAACCGTGTAAAATGAAAAAAAATTGTAAATATTTGACTTCAAAAGCGTGCAAAAAAGAATGATAAAACGTAAATGTAAATTAAAATGTAAATAAAATCTTCGCAGGTGGTATTAATCGCTACTTGGTAAGCGTGGACGTTTATTGCGGACTGGGCTAAAAATATTACCATCAGTGAACGAGTTTGCATCAACCGCCGTTTACTTTGACTTCTCCGCTGTAATAAAATTAAACGTCATTAAACATTGTTTTTTCGGCTTCTCCAGCTGCTTAAATAATTCTTGATATCCAGCTACACAAGACTTTAAATTTCGTTGAAATTTTAATGCACGCTCCATATCAGGATCATAAGTTAGGAAATGATGTTCCAAACTTACAGCAAACTTCAATCCTTCGCGTATTATATCAGCCGTTAACAGCTGACATTCATCTACAACTTCGTCATTTTCCGAGACATTTTCTTTGTTGTCATTAACTTCAATTAAATCCTGCTCATTCAATCTACTTTCAAGAATCAATTCATCGATGTCAACTGTTTGCATGTCGTGAAAACCTTCGCCACCAATTTGATTTGATAAAGTTACTCGTATAATTTCAGTGTATAGAGCTGAGTTTTGTGTTACACAACTTTCACTTTTAACGCATGACGGCCAAATTTTTTTACAACAAGCATTTCAAGTAGACTGGCGCAGTTGTTTAATAGCGTAAGAAGCATGTGTAATAAACTCTATAATTGTGAAGTTTTTCCGTGCTTCCAGAACCGTTTGATTTTTTTCTTCTATAGAATCTAAAATTTATTTAAACGCTTGTTTTATGTAGTACATTTTGAATGCTGATATAATCGTCTGATCAAGTGGCTGAATTAGCGAAGTGGTATTAGGCGGCGAAAATAGCAATTGAACATTTGGATGATCAAGCACTGGGTGGCTAGGCGCGTTGTCAATGAGCAAAAGTATTTTGAAGACCAATCCTTTTTCTTCCATATATTTGTGGACTTCAGGAATAAAACAATTGTTGAACCAATTTGTAAACAAATCTGCAGTCATACAAGCCTTTTTATTCGCCATCAAATAAACTGGAAGTTGTGTAATGTTTTTACCTTTCAAAATTCGAGGCTTAACGGATTTGTTAATTAGTACAGGCTTTAACATTTTATCACCAGATGCGTTCTTACAAAATAAAGACGTTACTCGATCTTTGACCGCCTTAAAGCCACTAGCTCACGTTTCCGATTTTGGTATATATGTAGGTTCTTCCAGGCATTCTCGTCGGCATTAAAAATTTGATCTGGAGTATAGCCCCCCATTTCAAATGCTTTTTTTCAGTTTATCTGGAAAACTTTTTGCAGCGTTTTCATCTGCTGATGCTACTTCACCTTTTAGTTTACAATCTAAGAACTTTCTCTTTTATATTGTAATTCTCCCACTAACTGGTATTCTTTTTTTCTGCAAATCTTCCATCCATAACACCAGAAGTTTTTCGGTTTTTTTCTTTTACGTGATTTCTACAATAAGATGATATTTTCGAACTAAGTTTTGGTCCAGAAATTACTGATTGTCGAATGGAATTCTCATTTTTTCGTATTGTTCTTATAGTCGCTTCACTAAAATTAAAGGCTTTACCAACAGATGTGGCACCTTCACCCCTTTTTAATCTATCTAAGATTTGTACTTTGATTTCTAACGATATTGTTTGTCTTTTTGAAATATTCCGTTCTTTCTTAGACATATTTGTAAGGTTACTATGAAACAATGTAAAAAACTTACACTCCGTACACTTCTAACACAAAATAGAAACTGACATTCGAACTGCTCCGATTAAACAGATGTTCATAAACACACACGGATAAATTACCGTTAAGAATTTTGATGTGTATACTGAATTCAATTTTGCAGATGTTCATAAGTATGGATTAGCTGAAACGCACTTCGAAGAGTAAGAAAATTTTAATTGTGAATCGTGTTAGATCGAAAAATCCGTGTAAAAAAGGAAAAATTATTTATTTTTGTGAATCGTGTTATTTCAAATTCGCGTAAAACAAGATCGTGTAAAAACGGAGATGGGTGTAAAAAGATCTTTAAAATCAGAGGAGTTCCTTTTAACAAATCCTAAAAGAGAATTCCCTTTGGTAACTATGGAATTAATATTTAAATGAAAAGTTAACTTGCTATCAAAAGGTCTTTAATATAATATACGGCTTTTATTTGAGAACTATTTAATAAATAATGTGTAACAATATGATTCAGAGTTCTATTATAGCTCATCCAAGCACACTCGTCTATATTTAACCTTAGGCCGTTTAATTCGCACCCCTTAGTGAAACTATTTATATCCTCTTGTAACAAAAAGAGTCGTTTACAGTAGATGACTCAGTAAAAAATACATGAGACAATAGCAATGCTTTAATAAGTTTGGCAAATCGTTGATGAAAAGTAGGAATAGCGTTGGACCTAGATGGCTGTCTTCTGGAACACCAGAGCTGATTAAAATTTCCTAAGAAAAATAGTGTTCAGTAACAACACATTGCTTTCTGCCATGTAAATAGGATTTAAACAATTGCAGCTAGGAATCATAAAAGCCATATGCAGTTAATTTATTTAAAAGAATAGTCAAGTTACCTCTGCTAAAAGCTAACAAGATCTGTATAAATCACATCGACTTGTTTGTGGGTTTCCAAGGAATTAATACAGAAATTTTAAAATTCCACTAAGTTCGTACAGTTGATCTACCCTTCCAAAAGCCGTGTTGGTATTTACTTACGTGTTGTTTAATTGTAAAGGTAATTTTGTCCTTTACAAGACTATCCAAGAATTTGGAAATATTTGAAAGTTTGGGAATCGGTCTGTAGTTAGATATGAGATGTCTAGTACCACATTTATACAGGGTGTTGCGAAACTCAACGTTAAGCTTGCACCGGGTGATAGGGTGGATCAAACCCGTGCTAAGAAAAATAAGGAAAAAAAATTCATCTCGCTTGGTTAAGTAATAATAACGATATTTATAAAAATAATGAAATTTGATACCCTAGGCCACATTTTTAGGTTCAATGGTCACAAATTTCCAAATTTTACGGTACTTTTTTCTTCACGTAATCCTCAATAACCATTCTATTGATCGCAATCACAAATCCAAAAGTAAATGTTGTAAGTTTCGTAAGAAAAGTTAAGTTTGACTGAGCCATAGTTCAAACAAATTTTGAAAGCTAAATTTGACCCCTCTAACTTAAAAAAAAAGTACTACACTAACATCGATAAGTTATTTAGAAAAATGGCCCATTTCATCAAGATTTCAAAGTGGTACAAAACTTGCTACTTATTTTGTGGTAAACATTTTTATTGCTTTTCTATTTGCAAAAGAACCTTCGTTCACTTACATGAATAATGATTTTTTGTTCTCAAACATCGGTTTTACACTGTTGTATGTAAGATGGACAGATGCACTAGACTAAAATATTGTGCGCTTTTGTGCTACTATAACATAAGTGTTTGTGTTACCCTGGACTTGATTAGTGTTTTAGTGTTAGTTATTATCTAGTATTAGATACTAAAAACCTTTGCGAAATGCCGCATTTGTATACAGCTCAAGATGTGCGAACATCCATATTATCTACGGGCCCATTGACTGAAATTTAAGCGGATATTCAAGTCTGGCAGCTTCAATTCTTGAACGAGTTGGATTTTGTAAGCCTTTAAACCAAGATCCTCTTTTAAAATTCGCTAAGTTGTCGAATACGATAAGCCCAGCCACGCTCGCCTCCACAGCAGCAATATTCTCCTCGCTACCAGCTGGATGTGGTCTATTCGGTCGCGTTTTATCCAATAACATACACTGAGACTAGAATTTGCGGATGGTAAAGGTAATAACGGCACCGGAAGGTCGATGACGCACGCCTTATGTTGCTAGAAGCGCACTAAAAACATTTTTCACAGAACGCTAATTTTCATAATACAGCTGAATAATTTGGAGACGCTGTTGAGGTGTGAGCCTTTCCATGATGATTTATCAAACAATACTCAATAAGAATAACACGACACCATAAGGCCAGTCACGCGTGATCTGTAAAAAAAGCCAATTAAAAAAAACAAAATTTAAGTGAATCACTCGTTATGTGCAGCTGATGATGAAAGCATACGTCATCAATTTCACCTTAATAGCCCCAAACAAGAGTGTCGCAGTCTCCAAAACTATCGGAAGCAAAACGCGAGTTTGGAGTGTTGTATTGTTAACAAATTCATAACCCACAGTTCAAAAAAAAAATCATATTATTCTTTTATACGGAGCCCAGGAGTATGGTTTTTACCTATACCCTTTTGAGAAAGTAGAAAGGTTCCTCGATACTTCTTCAAACGAATTTTTTGCCTACCTAATGGCACCCCTAATTATATGTTGTATTTGGAGTCTGGTATAACTCCTCTTTTCCTGGACGCTCTACATATTGCATATACAGGGTGTCCCAGTTTAGGTTTTCATCGTGATAGCTGAAGATTCCTGATGTTATGGCAAACAAAAAATTGTATTGCAGGGGAGGTTGATTTTCACCACCCTCCAAGTTATAGGCCGTTAAAATGAGGATCCTCTGATTTTGAGATAAAACTTCTTAAAAGGCCGTAGCTTTCTAACAGATTCAGCTTAAGAAACCATTGTGCACATTTTTGAAAGAGAATTTCATTGTACATAAAATACTGAAATTTCGTCGAGTTCGATGAAAGCCAGCCAAAATTATGGGATTTTAGCTAACATTTTGAAAAGTCGTTGGACCAATTTCATCAGAAAAATGCGTTTATCTCGAAATTTCCAACTTTTAGGTTAACTTTTTTTATCAAAACTTTTGTTTTCTCTTTATCTACGATTTTTACGTATGACTTTTCCACCTACGAACAAGAGAAGTTATTGCAAACCACTATTTTATTCAGGCAAATGGGCCTCAAAATAAATTGTGTGTTCAAATTAAAAAAAAATTGGCTGCCAATTTTATCAAAATTGGGAATTCGTTTTCAATCCTAGATTAAGAACGGCGGATCAGGGTACAGCTTTAAGACTTAAATTTTGCACACCATTATCTTCAATCGGACGAGATACTCGTAGATACGGGAAACATGTAAACGATACTCAGAGTTCCCAACATGGAATATAATACTCGCAACTTAGATATGATCTACCAGATCAAACACATTTTTTAAACAGAATGCTCAACCCACAAAATAAGCCTACTACTGAAAGCAAGAAGTGAGCTGATCGCACTTAATTTTATTCCTCATCGTCCAGAGCTGCCAATACTTTGTGAACTTTTAAAAGAATACCGCCAGAGATGAGACGACTCTGCTGGATGAGGAGAGAACGTTGAACATTTTAAATGGAAACTATGGATGCAACCCGTTACATAACTTCACTGCAAAGGCGGTAATGTGCGACTCAAATGCAAAATACTTGGTCTATCAACTTTAATTTGGTTATAGAATATTTACAATTCAATAATTCCAGAGATAATGATTATTTGTTATTTATAGACTGGAAACGTTTATTTCACGTAAAAAATTTATATAATGAAAGTTGTATCTTAGGAAATGTATTGTGTCAGTAGTTGTAGCTGGTTAAAAAAAAGCAAAATAGTTGACCTGCATAAATCTTAATGGAAACAAGTTGGTCTGCGATGTCGAAATACACTTGCACCACTGTGTTACATTGCCTCTATTTTTTATGACAGCATTAATTAGGTAGTGAAGCATTGCCATATTTCACTTATTTTCTGAAGTGTCCTTGCAGGTTGTTACCTCAATCTTTGTTTCAATTTGTACCATAAATTCTCAATTTGAGAAAGATCCAGGCTGCTGGAAGGCCATTCCATCAAAGGAAAAGCTTCAGCAGATAACCAAACCTTAGTTGATTTCGCCGTATGCCAGGAGGCACCATCTTGTTGAAGAAGCTACTATTCTAAAATGTTCTGGTGCTTAACAGCATTCACTAGACCATCAAGGAAATACAGCTGACTAACATCACGGCCCGTCTGAATCCCCATATCATTTGGGATGCTGGAACTTCACTGTTTGTTTTAAGCAGTCTTTGTGAAATGCCTCCTTTGAGTTTCGAATTACCAACAGAAACCTCAAATCTGGATTCATTGCAAATAATTGCCGCCATTGATGTATTGTCCCATTTCTGTGTTCTTTTGCCCATTCAAGTCGTCTTTTTTTCTGTTTGGGCGTCAAAAGTGGTTTTTCTTTAGCCTATGAACACACTTTTTTAATACTCGAAACCAAAGTTTAGTAAAATTGTGTTTAAACAAACCTTAAAAAATTTGTGGCAAATTTTTTTAATGTTCGTTTACAGAAATTTCTCTTTTGATTCGGCTTTTCAATTCAAATGTTATTCCAGCAGCAGTTTGACCTCAATTTTCTTGAATTATCTTTTTTAATACCCGACAATCACGAGGCTTCGCTATTGGGGGCCTTCCTGTTTTCTTAAAAGTCTCTAACTTTCCCGTCTTATTGTAAAGCGAAATGATATTCGAGTGGCCGTGGCTCAAGTGCTAGTGTATTGGCTTCCATATCGGACGGTTCGGGGTTCAATACCGGCCGTGCTCGAAAGACTTTTTTTCAGGCAACCAAAATCTCGTAAGATAAATGGTTGCCTAAATACAACATCAAGTCAATTTAGACTGATAATTTAGTCTTCCCATTAAATGTCGGATGTCACTCACGGAGCGAAATAACTACTAAGCGCAACTTCTTTCTCTCTCTCTACTCAATTTTCCAAAAAACTTAACACGCGCTACGCCATTTTAAAAGTAGTATCTAATACCCCCTTGAGCCCTAAGTTCAGAAGATCGTGGCAGACTTAAATTCTGAGCAATTTTATAGATCGATAGTAGATTTTCAAATGCTTGATTTATAGACTCTCTAATGTCACTTGATAATGCTACCCCACGCGCCATATCCAGCAAGAGTTAAAAGTTTATAATGACTAACTTGCACTAATCAACTGTTAGAACAAAAACATAAATAGTTTACTGAATTTCTTGTAACGGTTTTCTTTATCAGGTGATTACGATACAGTAGACCAACTGTTTTGCATCAGCAGTACCATATGGTTTACCAAGTTTTTTGTTTTCACTATCTATTGAGAAAAGAATAAATATCCTAACATTACTGAAAATATAATTTCAATCCTTTGCATCATTACAAGACCAAACGTATTGTCTGTAGTAGATATCTTTTAGCAAATAAAAAATACCAGTGTATGCCATGCTGTAACAAATATCGTATGTGTAAAATTGAGTAGATCAACTATTTTGTATCTGGGCGTGCATAAAAAATGTATCATGGAAGAAAGTTTTTAAATTAGGAATGTCAATATAATTAGCTTTCGTTACGCAATAGTTAAATTGTTTATGAGAATGTTTAAAGTTTATAACGTGTTATGTAAATAAATTGATATTTTATGTGGGGAGTCTAAATCTCAATCTGGTAGATGGTCAATAATGACCAAACCTAAATAAATTTGAAAACTATGTATGATATGGACGAACTATTCCACCAGCACATAACGCATACCTAAATATGATTTTTGTGGAAGAGCAATATTTTTTTCGGTCCATTCAAAGAACGTATATCACACATTATCACACATGGATTCACTTCTTGCACGAGTTGGAGTCTTTAAGCCAATATCATATCTTTCACAAAGCGGATGGGCGCAGCTAAAATTTCTGTACACGATGGCGCATCTATTCGGGCTCTTTTCAATATTTCGCTTATGATAAATCGAAATTTTTTTTTTTTATTATTAAAAAACATTCTCATAATCTTAAAGCTATAAAAGTCACAAAAATTCAGAATTATATATTCATATACGAGTATAAAATAAAATAATTAGAGATAACTATAGATAAAAATAAATTTATGTATATAGCAGATTCTTTAAAATAAAATGTGAAACAGTGAAGCACATTGTTCTTAAAAATAAGAGGCGAATGTATTACAAAATTATATAAAAAATTAAAATCAATTCAAGGTTAGATTTAGAATATAAAGAAAATATAGTAAGAGAAAATTTACAACATGTACAAAAAAGCATATTAAAGCATTCATTAAGTTTTCAATAACATTATTATTTAAATGGAAAAGCCGTTGTTTAACTCCTTTAAGGTATACTGATTTATCTAAGATTCTCAGGTAACTTATCAAACAGACGGGGCGCAGTAACTTTAAAAAATTGTGAGAAAAGAGTTTTTTTGATAGTGGGCACAAGAATGAGATTTCTGGTCTTAACACGCAAATTATGGTTTACATAAACTCTCGGAGTGTTATAACCGAATTTTTCAAAGGATATTTTTAAAATTTTATAAAAATACAAATGCGTTAGTGGAAGAAAATTAAGGCTTCTTAATAACTGAACGGTGGGAATTAGTCGATTCACTTTGCACAGAATACGAATCGTATGCTTTTGCTTGATTGGTAAAGGTTGTATTTTGTTGAAATGAGTTCCGCCCCAACAAGCTATACCATATTGAAGTTTAGATTTAAAAAGACCGTTACAAACTAATTTCAAAACAGCCAAACCACAATATTTGTTTAGTAGTTAGACAGATCTATCAATTCGATTACAACATTATTTAGAAATAGGTTTGAATACATAGTATGATTCATCCAGCTCATTTTATAGTCCAATATAACTCCTAAGGACTTAAAAACGTCAACGCGCTCAATTGCATAGCAGTTGACCGTGTAACATGTTTTCGAATCGAATGAGATTGCAACAACTTGAATTTCTTGCAAAATTTTTCTAGCCAAATTGTCACACGATTTCGAATTGGAATTTTTCAATGACTGAATAATTTTGCGAGAAAGACTCAAAAAAAAAACTTTGTCTTTGACATGGATCAAAAACAATTTTACCATCACATTGACATTGACAAGAGGAATCATAATTCATTGTAGTATCCCTAATAGTATTCAAAATGCTAACAAAATAATTATTAAATGCAGTGGAAACTTCTAATGGCTCGAATACGGATGTATTATTAATATTGACTACGAAATCCGCTTTAGATTAGTTTCTGTTCAAGATTTAGTTGACAATCGCCAATTCCTTTTTTGAATTGCCCATATTTTCAAAAAACCTATTACTGAAATAACATCTCTTTGAAAAGGTATAAGGATTTTCAGTTCTTCAGACAGCTTATCGTAACTTCTTTTCAGCCTTAAGTTGGTGGGATGTTTTTATAACACTTGAAAAGATACTTTTTCCTACGAATTTTTTTCAAAAGCGTATCAGACATCCACTATTTTAAATGTTTGTTTTTTACATTATTTTTAATTGTCTTGCTACATAACATTTAGTAAGTTGGAAGTCTGTCAAAAAATAAATTAAATGCAATGGATGGACCACAGGCTCTGTATACTTCATCCCAAGACTCAAACACTAAAAGCAGATTTTAAAGCAGCAAAATCAATTATTGTAAAATCTTGAGAAACTGTATTTTTTGCTTTGGTCTGACTGAGATCAAGCTTCATAGATGTTAGCAAATGATCATTTATATTAAGGTCATTGAATTATTCTATGTAGTCTAATAAATATATGGTCTAAACAAGGACTAGAATCTTTAAATATACGGGTAGACTCATTTAGTAAACTGGTAAAATCAAAGGAAGATAATAATGACAGACAGTTATCAAGTTCAGATGAAGGAGTCAGGAGATCGATGTTAAAATCACCTACCAAAATTAAATTTTTATATTTACAGTTATCCAGAAAACCAGACAAATCTTCCAGAAAGGCATTAACTGAACAAAAATAGAATATATAAACATAGACAAAACAGTAAGGAATAACAGTAATTTCGCACTTAAAACTTAATAAATCAGCGCTATTAAAATTAGAACGTTTAACCTTAATGTCGGTCGACAGGTTATTTCTATAGAAAAGCGCAACCCATCATGCGGAATAAGTATTATTGCAATTAGCAACGCATCTAAAATTAGAAACAAGATACTTCATCATTAAAAATCCAAATTTCAGACAGAAAAATGAGATCCGGTAAATGATCAATATATGCTTGCACTCGGTCACTGCCGTTACTGTATTTATCATACGGTACGGGCAGTGACTGGGTGTATGTAACAACTGATGGATAGCGGATTGTGAGTGAAAATTTTGTTGGTGCACTGTCTCATACTTTTGTAAGGCCATAACACCTACAGCAATTGGTTTCGGTCGGATTTTTCACTTCGCAGCCTTGCTTAGTATCGTCGGTGTTTGTACTTACTGTGTTTGTTTGTAATTATGACCAGATAATTCAGGGTGGACGTAGCCAATATACGCGGGCTGAAAAGTAATCACTTTTCTGCGTACGTCCACGTCTATAAGTACAGACCAGCTGTTTTGGCACTTAGTGAAACACAGGTAGATCCCGCCCACACCACTCAGATCACTCTGATCTGAAGCTACTTGGCTACGAACTACTACCATTATTCTTCTCTCACCGCGGTCTCGCCATTTACGTGCGTAGTGATGTAGCTTACCAAACTCCACCACAATGTAGTCCCTGTTCCAATCCGGAATTCAATTTCATGTAGATAAAATTCCATCTCCGAAAACAAATTATCCACTACTGCTTTATTTACAAAATCCCCAAACTGGACAGCAAGTCGACGCTGTCTGATTCCATTCAAAAAATTATATCCCTGTATTTTCAAACTGAAATCGTGATTACGAGTGATGTCAATATACACAATTCTGGATGGCATCAACATTCTGCACAGACAACACCCGACGGACGGTGTGTTGAGATCTTCGCTGCGGAAAATAATTTAACCCAACTTGTAAATGAACCCACACGGATACCAGACGTTGATAGTCATACCGCCAACACCCTGGACTTGTTTTTAACTTCTCACCCTGACAAGTACTGCGTTGATGTGCTCTCCCCTCTAGGCTCGTTGGACCATTGTGTAATATCAGCTAAATTCCCGTTAGTTAGAGAAAAGATTCCTAAAAGAAACGTATGGCAATACGGGAAAGCCAACTAGAACGGTCTGAACAGCTTCTTTAGCAATTTGAACTGGTCGTTATTTTCATCGATAACGACGTGGATGCCGCTGCTGACATGATCACAGACACTATTCTCTTTGGAATGAGATGCTTTATCCCTCATCGGATGAAGAGTATCAAACCAAAAGAAAAGGCATGGTACGACTCGAGCTGTAAAGAGGCTGTCAGGGTTAGAGAATTGTTTTTTCGGTCCTACAAGATCAACCCGAAAAAAGTTCAAACGGGCCAGAAATGACTGCAACGTCTTTCTTAAACGTGTGAAATTCCAATACGACCGAAAACTGAAGCAAAAAATACTGCGTTGTCCCAAAGGGAGTAACAATTTTTGGTCATTCGTCAAAAACATTAGAAATTCTACCTCAACCTCCATCCCAACGCTCATTTACAATGACATTCCAGCTGTCAGCACTTTGGACAAGGCCAATCTGCTTGCTGCACACTTTGCGGCTGGCTCAACACTCCCAGGTTGTTCTTTGTCCCCACCTACACTTGAGTGCATCGAATCTTCAATGGAACGAATCCTCTTTCGCGCTCCTGTAGTACCAAGAGTACTTAAAGATCTCAACATACATAAATCCGCTGGTGAAGATCGTATATCTCCCCTTCTTTTGAAGAGGTGTTTTTCCACGGTGGCAAAACCACTGCGTAAGCTTTTTCACCAATCCTACTCCTTAAGACTCTTTCCGAGCAGATGGAAAACAGCATTTGTCCAGCCCGTCTTCTTCTCTCTCCTCCTACAGACCCTTTGCACTTACATCCCTTCTTTCCATTGTCATAGAAACGCTGATAAACCGTCAGCTAATGAAATATCTCGAAACACGAAAACTTCTCAATGACCGGCAATATGGTTTTCGTAGCAACAGGTCCACTGGTGATTTGATGGCATGTCTCACTGAAAAGTGGAACCAAAGCGTACATCAATCTGGCGAAAGCAAGATAGTTGCACTTGATATTTCTAAAGCATTTGACAGAGTTTGGCATCAGGCTCTTTTGTCGAAAATTACCTTTCGGAACGTTCAATTCAAGTTGTCTTGGATGGTTTCAAGTCTGATATTCACAAAATAAATGCTGGTGTGCCCCAGGGCTCCGTTCTGTCTCCGACACTCTTTTTAATTTTCATCGACGATCTCTTGTCTGCTACTTCTAATCCAATATAATCCTTTGCTGATGACAGTACTCTATGCTTTTCATATTCGTTCCCGGACTCACGCTCCTGCTCTTCGGGAACGGCAGCGTGTGTTAAGCTCATTAAATTCCGATATTAACAGCATAACCAATTGGGGAACTATTAATCGCGTGGAATTTAATGCCTCCAAAACTCAATGCTGTTTGCTGTCATTAAAGCTACATTCAAATACCCAGCCATTATCCATGAATGGCACTTGCATCGTCGAAACCGATAAACTTTCCATTCTCGGTATGTGTGTCAGTGACAACTTACGGTGTCGTGAAAAACACTGCGAAATGTCTAGGTTTCCTCAAGCGATGTAAGAAATATTTCACCCCCTCGGATCTGGCCTCAATATATAGGGCGTTTATCCACCCGAAATTGGATTACAGTTCCCACATCCGGTCGGGTGCGCAAAAAACATCTATGCACCTGCTACATAGGATTCAAAGTCGTGCGATAAAACTCACTCAATCAATGGACACTCTCGAACACCGACGTAATGTCTCGTGTTTCACTCTGTTTTATCCTATTGCCATCACCAGTGCTTCATTGAAATTGCCAGTAGCATTCCACCCATTCAAACTTTCAACCGTAACACCCGTCTCGCTATGAATGCTCATCAGTATACCCTCAAGCCCATTTTCGGACGTACTCTTAAATATCTTGATTCTTTCCTAAGCCATACAACTCGCTTATGGAAGCGAGCCGATCTCTGTGTTTCCTGGTCGTTATAACTTACAAACATTTAAAAACAATGTACATCGGTACCTGTCTTTTCTTCCTCCCTAAATATCCTTCGCCCGCGCTGTGTACGAACATTTTAAGGGTACAAAAACGCCTTGAGCGCGCGCTCACTACAAAAAAAATTAAAAATTAATTAAAAAAGTATCAAAATTTTTTCTAATGCTACGGATATTCTGATGAATTACAGAAAACCCTGACGAAGAAGTTGTATTTTGATGATCGATGCAAAAGCATTTTAAATTGGCAGAAGTTGAAGAGGAAAAACTATTATCAAATTAATTCTGATGAGAACTTAAAGATATATCATTCACACTTAAACTAGTCATAAATTATTATAAGTTATTCTCAAGTTTACAAATTTCCTCAAAACTAACTACTTTGATCACATTATCCCCTTCTTTTTTTCTAATGAGAACCGATGAATTTTTTATCCAAACAAACTGACACATTTTTTTTTTGCTTAAGCTGCTTTGCCTTCAAAAGAAGAGATCTTGTGTATCCAGTCAGTGTGTCGTTTATGAAAATTCTGTTATTCACCTTAATACTACTAACTCCCACGCTGCCGTCTTTTATACCAAAGATGTTAGAAGTGAGCCTGATTTTGTCGACACGCATTTTGTTCATAATTCTCATCTTTGACGAAAGCGAAGAAAACCGTACGCTAACAACGTTGTTGATTTTGTTGTTTGCTTTCGACTTACGAGTATATGTTATGTATTCTTAATGTACGAGTAATAAGATTCAATCTCATCACGGGCAATGGGAACACCAACACCAACAGTAAGCAGCTTCATTACCTTCTCGTGCACATTTGCATTTGTGACATCAAGAATACCAACGATGTCAACTCCACACTGTATCACTTTTTGTTCAAGCAAATTAACTTTCCCCTCCAGAGAATCAACTTTTTTTATAAGGAATTAATTTTTTTACTCCAGATATTTAATTTTTAAGAGCGCATCAGAGCTGAGTTGTTGCAATTTTAATATTTCAGCATAGAGTACCTCTAGAGTAATCTGCTGCATGACTGATTTCGCAATAGGCTTGTCGTTCGAAATTGCAGTAGGAGTGGAAATAGCTTTGCAAATCAAAGAGAGATTCGAGATCACTCGATTCAGTTATGATAGCCGGAGCAAGATCAGGCAGAAGAGATTTTCTCCGTAGACTTACACAGCTATCACGTTTGTAACCTTGGTCACTTTTTACTATATTTTAGTATACATGTAGAATTCAATGTCACTTTTTTTTAAGTTCACACAATTTGCATGAAATGATTCATTACAAGCAAAACATTGAATCCTAGATATGTTTCTTTCCATTTTAAGAATACAAGCCTTACGCTTCATTTTGGTTAAATATTGATATTTTTATATACTACTGGTATTTTTTTCACTTTAATTTGCACACAGTGCATATGTCCCCATCAACAATTGCTGCTGATCACAATTAAGCTTTTACATGTCAAATTCTTCTACATAGCATCTTCCAATAGCAGCGTATAAGCAAAAAGACTGCACGTCGCCTCGTAGGCAATAGAAACGACGATTTTTAAAAATATTTTGCAATATTTCCTATAAAAATCCGGGACTTGGATGTGTAGACCATGTTAACATAATCGAAAGAACGAAGCGTGATGTAAATGTCAGTAATGCATTCAAGGGTGTTGATTTTGGAGCGACGAAGATAGTATAATGGTGTATTCTGTGTGGATATGCTAATCTTTGGCAGATATAACATTCAAGAAATTTGAGACTTCATCTACCTAGGCTAAATACATAGATTGTATACCATAAAACTTCCCGGAATTTATTCAGAAAATTATAAATACAAGTTTATTCATCTAAATCTATATTGTCCCCTTCAAAGTAATCCCCATCGACTGCAAAACACTTATGCCAGCGTCTGATCCAATCCTCGAAACATTTTTTATATTCGGTTTTCGGTATGTCCATCAGTGCTTCGCTTAGTGCGATTTTTCCATTACTTCTTCTCGGCTGCTGAAACGCGTTCCCCGTAGTGGTTTTTTAACTCGATTGAACAGAAAGAAGTCACAGGGAGCCAAATCAGGTGAATTCGGTAGCTGTTGGATGGTATTTGTTGCATTTTTCGTCAAAAAATTACGAATAATTATGGCACAGTGCGACGGTGCGTTATCATGGTGCAAAATCCACGAGTCTTCTGCCCACAATTCTGGTCTCTTTCGGCGAATTACTTCACGCAAACATCTCATAACGCCCAAATAATACTCTTTGTTTACTGTCTGGTCTTCTGGCAAAAATTCATGATGCACTACACCGTTGTAATCCATTAAAACCGTGAGCATTGCCTTTTTTTTTACTGAAAACGACGTGGTTTTTTTGGTCTCGGCTCATTTGGTGAACGCCATTCACTTGCCTGATGTCTGGACAGCGTGTCGTACTCATAAAAACACGTCTCGTCTCCAGTAATGATCCTTCTGATGAATGTGGGATCGGATTCAGACTCGCAAATCATCTATTTTGCGACGACAACACGGTCTCTTTTTTGCATGAAATTGAGGTCTTTTGTCATCAACTTTACTGCTACACGACGGAAACCCAAGTCATTAACCAAAATGTCTTGGACGGATCCATAGGCAATGTTCAAGTCCTCCACTATCTCTCTGATGGTTAATTTTCGGTTATTGACCAACATTTCTTTTACTTAATCATCATCAATGTTTTCGTCGGTTTTCGATGTCGACTATCTACTACTGCGTTCATCATCTTCGATTGACTCACGACCACTTTTGAACCGCTCGTGCCACTGGTAAACGACCGTTTTCTTTAGAGAAAACACTATTCGAACATTTCCACTGTTCGCTCACCATTAAATCCGTTTTTTCAAGTTCGTTGTTGCAAATTTAAATCCGTTTCTAAAATTGTAAAAAAACCGCCAACACAGGCAGATGTGTTGTCAATTGCAAATGTCAAGCTATGACGCTAAAATTTAGAGGAAATGTCAACAACAGACTTACCAACTTAACAAAAAAAACAGAACTTTAATCGGAACAATTGGAGCGCCACACGGTGGTTATTCCCGGAACTTTATGAAGGTGGTATTTCTCAATAAGACTAAAAGTCCTATCATCGGACATGAGTTGATGAGTTGGTCTCTATGACTACATTATACATTAGCTTCATATTTGCGAAATACAGACAAAACATTGGATCACGTGACCTTGTTATCTAATTTTGTCTTCTATGGGACGTGAGTTATCTTCTTGACTTGTCACTATTCTTCTGTATGACCCACATACTAGCTGTGGTATGTGACTTGATATTGGCCCCTATACTATATCTCCCATGTTCTTTTCTCAAATCAGTGATATTCGTGTGATTGTTTCTTGTAGATAATAGGAGAATAAGAAGTTCCTGTTCCCTGCTATGTATCCTGCTTACTTGCAAGGAAAATCCTAACAAAAATTTCCTGATTTTCGAAATTCCCATTGTCGGAAGAAATTAAATTGTGTATGGTAATTGTTCTTGAGTAAATTGTATCATTTACACTTAAAATATTCAAATTTAAAATAAAAGGATATATCGACACGTGTGATACAATTTAAGTCTTTGCACTTTCAAGTGCAAATTCCTTTTAGTACGGTGGAGCGGTTGATATAACATAGCAAAATCATTATGTATCAAACGACAGTTTCTTTGTTTTTTTTTCTACCACATTCCATAAGTAATGGCCTAAGGAATAACCCACAAAAATCGACATACTCTTACTACATGTACATATAGCCAGACTATTACACCGTAGTCTTATCTCCGGTTTTATTCATTCAATCTGAGATCCGAAACATCGTTCGATTGACACATTTAATCCCTGTCAATCATTCTGCCTGCAGTAAGATATTCATCCCCAATTAAATCCGACCATTTCACTCCTCCGAATG
Source organism: Volucella zonaria (assembly GCA_963966105.1). Classification (NCBI taxonomy): domain Eukaryota; kingdom Metazoa; phylum Arthropoda; class Insecta; order Diptera; family Syrphidae; genus Volucella; species Volucella zonaria. The sequence continues at coordinate 97,032,345 of OZ014531.1, forward strand.
GGATTGGAAATTGCTTTTCACATACTGCCACACCATGGAGCTAACAATTATGGATACGTATAGTGCGTGCCTAAGAATGACGACCAAAAGGAATTAAACTTTGTCCTTATTAATATATTCAGTCCGCAACTCATTTACTTTGCATTGTTTCATAAATATTGTATCAACGCTATACCGACGTACGAGTATGATCCCAACAGAGTATTAAGGATAATCCCACTCTTGTGATTAAAACCCTATGTCGATTGCACCCAAAGCAACAGTTCGTTCTTCGCAATGAGCGCTTACTTAGCCTTACACGCCTACGGAATAAGCAAGGACATAAATTTCCTTTTATCCCTGAAACTTGAACGCGTAAGAGAAATGACGCACGTGCGAATCCGCAAACACACACAGAGACCTTATTTCTGAAATATTAATACGATTGATGGTAAAGGATAATCTAAGTGAAATAAGTTCTATGTGCTCCATTTTCATGTGCTGGCTGTCCTGATTTTCATTTTCCTTTTGGCGTTCTCGACTCCATCGTTTTCTTCATTTATACCGTCTCTATAGATGTGTTCGTTGAAGGCTTGTGTGCTGGCAAACGTCAAGGTTAACTCAACAATTCTTGCGTGAAACTAACCCCAGTTGTGTTTTCGGCACACTGAAACACACAACCAGGCCAAACATGAATAAATGAATGAATTAGATCCCTAGAATAGGAGAAGAGGGCAAAGAGGACAAGACGAAATAATTTCTATTTCACATAACGTGCCAGAGAAATAGAGCTTATGGAACAAATGGAATGCCATTTCCCACAATTGCGCATCCTTTGGCTATATCTAGAGCTCATTCGAGCGAAAAGGAACACATTTATACAAGAAAAGGAATTGGTGGATACACTTTTCTTTTACTCATGAACCATTAGGAACCCTGCGGACTCTTGATAATGTCTCTGCCTAGCTGGCGGACACCCAAATTTTCCCTACCGAAATCAGACCATAGGGGTAAGAGTTCAAGGAAGGTTAAGTGTTTTCCGTTTCTTCTTTCGTCAGAATGTACGAATAGATTTCCTTACGAGTACCTACGAAAAGACCACCTTCCGGTTGTTGTCTTTGATATGTTGTGACTAAAAGCTGCCCTTGTGTTGTTTTCGTATCTGACTATAGGTACTCCGCATATTTACATATGCATAGCTAATCGTACTTCTGATTTTTTGCTTTCTTTATGCGGTGAATGAAGGCACGTTTGAATTATGGAACTCGTTTTCGTTTTCGGGTCGTCTTATGTAAGACCGGCAGCGTTGGTTTCAATCAACTTATCCTTTATTTTTCTATGCGATAGTCATTAGTTTTCTGAGGTTTTACCTGCACACACCTTTGAGGTGCTTTTTTATTTCCAGGGGTGGGGGTGAGTGATGAACTTTTCACCGATAGGTAAAGCAGCTACCACTTTGGTTATTACATTGGGATATGCATGTAAAAGTGCCACCATCAATGTGCCTTTCAGAATGAGCAGAAAACCTTTTGATTTTGCTTTCGTAGTTTATATGGCCCTAGTGTGTGACGTGGCAAAGGACGAACAGGATTATGTGTCTTATAATTCAAGACATTCGTATCATTTGAGATAATTAATGGACTTGGAATGTGTTAGAGTGGCATTGGTGCTATGAAAAATGATTTCTATTCATTTGACGGGATATTTTGCTCCGGGCTGTTGGTTTCTACACTAATCGACCTTGAATATTAGTTCAGATACTGAACATTAGCCGTGTGGTCTTGCACGCATGTTAGCGATTGCCCCCAAAACATGACCCAACTCCGCTTAAGAGTTCATCATGAAAACTTGGCAGCACGGATCTATCTATGACGTTTAATAGCAGTTCATCTGTCAGTTGTTAAACGAATTTAATTCTTTTTGAACAAATGTGTGACACTTCTGTTTTATATTCGCTAAACCAATATTACGTATAAAAATCGACTTAGCGTACATAAGTTATTAATTTAAACGCAAATTATTTTTTTAGCGATTAGGAGATGTACAAAAAAACGACTATTATTTCAAAATTAATTTAACTCTGGGTGCAATATTCTCCAGTTACGGTAATTTCTTAAATGCGATGTCATATTATCTACTGTCGTGAATGTTAACTCGTCAATAAGCCTGAGAAATCCCGCCGGGCAGACGCCACCAATAGTGTCTTGCCGCCATATTGTTCGATGTGCTTCCAATGCTCTCCACTACTTCTGCTTAGGTCGACCCGATTTTTTATCTATTTGGATAAACGTATTCCATTGGATAGCCATCTCCGCAGTAGAGAATTCTGACCAATTCGCATAAAAAGTTGTTTGTTTGAAAGTTTGGCCAGGAGACTCTCAGGACTAAGACTTGATTTGACGTTGGACCGAAGCAATGCATTTTAATACTTGTGTCTCTAGAAAACTACTCATTTTCACGATCTCCTGCCCAACAATACTCCAATTTAGACTGCACACCTTAAGTCTTTTCTCTTTTTTCTCACTCTCCTGGCCTACCTACTGGAGAAATCCAACTGATCTTGTAGCTTGCCGGATGTTCAAAAATTTTACCACAGATTGTCAGGCCATTTCGTCGTCCCAGGCCACGGACCCTTGTCATTTATTTGGGCGGGATGTTATCACATCCTACCTTGGCGCTGAAATCTGTCTTCACGATATGGCCGCAACCAACTGACACCTATTTTTGACGCAGGGAAACAGAAAACAGATGGAATTATAAAGGGGAATAATGAGAATATCGTATTGGGAGACATCAATATTAACATCAGAGATGAGAATAACTCACTTGTTTTAAAATACGTGTAGATGATGGCTTCCAAAGGGCTAACAAGCGTGATTAAATGTCCCACGCCGCACGCGTATTGATGTTTTAAATAACACAGCGACGATAATTGACCACGTATATGTTAGTATAACTAAGAGTGAAATATTCTCAGCAGCAATTGAAACCGATCTCTCTGACCATTACGTTGTTTTATATGCAACGAAAAGCCTAAATAGCTCTGAAACACCATGTGAAACCGAGGTTAAAAATATTAATCAGCAAAAAGTTAATGAGCTTATTCAGAGTACAGACTGGCAACATATACTTCAAGAAAATGACGTTGAGGCACTCTACAATAAATTCGTAGGAGAAATGAATAAGATTTATGCTGAATCAAGTAAAATAACCACAAGGAAAAGAACACGGAAGCATAAGCCATGGATAACTCCAGAAATAGTCCCAATATGCAAAAAAAGAGATGAGTTATATAGGAGGTGGAAAAACAGCCCCAGATGTAAGACGTTTGAAGATGAGTACAAAAGATATCGAAACACAGTTACTAAGAACATTCAACTTATAAAAGCCAAATACTACAAACAAAAGTTTTTAAATGCCAACAACGACCCGAGGAAAACGTGGAGTATTGTGAGTGAACTGCTAGGAAGAAAGAAATGCTCAGTAGACGAAGCAATTAAAAGTAATTTTCCAAAGGCTGCCGATGGCTTAAAAGACATTGTTGAGGAATTTGCGGAGCAGTTTTCAAATCAAGCGGCAAACATCATTCATATCTGTGATACAAAAACCTCAAACCATGAGAACTGGCAACTTCAAAAAAGTATTTACGTAGAGGAAGCAACAGAGCCTGAAGTTTACAAAATACTGTGTCAACTGAGTGACAAAAAAGGTCCTGGAGCAGACAACATTAGACCAGTTGATCTCAAAATAAATGCTATGTGTCTCACTCCTATAATCACGAAGATCGTAAACCGTAGTTTGTGTCAATCCTGTGTGCCAAAACTAATGAAAACTTCAATAATTCGCCCAATATACAAGGGAGGAATAAAAAAAGATACCTAGAGTTATAGACCGATTTGAATTCTACCAGCGGTTGAAAAATGTTTGGAAGAGGTAGTTGTTAATTGTGTTAATTGTTTTATGTCGAAGCACAAAGTGATTCATCCAAACCAATTTGGTTTTCAAAAGTGCAAGAGCACTCAATCGTTACTGGGGGAATTTACCAACGTCGTGAATGCTGGACTGAATAAAAACCACCACGTACTTGTGCTCTTTATAGATTTCAGCAAAGCGTTCGATACCCTGATTCCTGAAAAACTTTTGAAAAGCGTCAACAGATTAGGACTGAGAGGAGTGCTGGCAAACTGGCTTAAAATCTATCTAAGTGAAAGAGAAATACAAGTCAAGATATCTGACACACTTAGCAAAAAAAGAACAATCAAATACGGCGTGCCACAAGGTTCCAAACTGGGCAACATATTATTTATACTGTTCACAAATGAACTATTAAGAACATTTAAAAAAGCTACTGCATATGCCTACGCTGATGACATCGCAATCGTTGTGCAACACAAGGACACAAGGACTTGCACTTAGCCATAAAGATACTGCAACACGAGTTCAACCTTGTATCTGAATGGTGTCATGACAACGGCCTGGTGATCAACGCAAATAAAACTAAGTTGATGCATATTCGGACTCCATCGAAGCCAACGGAAGTTATTCAAATCTTTCATCGAAATGATCGTTGTCCATTACTGAGGAGCAGCAGCACAATCGAGGTAGTTAAAACCATTAAATACCTCGGAGTTACCATTGACGAGAATTTCCTGTGGCGTGAGCACATCAACGTACTGCGTCTTCAACTTAAGAGCACTATATTTGCAATGGTGTATCTTAAGCGTTACTCACATATGCAGGTACTAAAGCAAGTGTACTACTCGTTGGCAGAGTCACGCATGAGATACGGGATTCTGGCCTGGGGAAACGCAGCAAAAACCCACCTGGAGAAGATATCAAACTTGCAACATCGTCTTGTTAAAATTATTCGACACACTAATTCAAGTTTTACAGTTTTAGATGTAAAGGCAATCTTCCAGATGACAACACTCCTAACTTATATGGACGACCGACGGTTTCTTCAACCCAACAACCACACGCTAAACACCCGAAGACGTGCCCAAGGGATGTTAGAAGTTCCGACAGCTTACAACTCGTACGGAGACAAAGAACTACGATGCACTGTTCCTAAATTGTTAAATTCTCTCACACCGTTATTGAAAGTTATTCTTAATTTTAAAAAAAGGAAAAAAGAGGTTAAAAAACATTTTATTGAATTTCATCATGTAAAGTAGAGTCATATTAGTAATTCTTAAAATCACCGTAATAATATTAACTTCAAAATTAACTAGTTGTATTTAAACCTAATCTTTTCAATTTGAAATCACTTCAAAACTATATTAATGTTATGTCCAACCACCTGCAGATAAGCACTTTGCTTTGCAGGTAAAACAATGTTAAAGAAAATTTATGTGCAAATAAAAACCACCTTTACATCGAATTTATACGTATGGGGAATGAAGAAGTAGTGGAATGGATAGCAGCAGCAGCGGCACAACATATCACAGACACTTTAACACCTATTAATATTACAAGAACCATTCAGCATTAGCTTGCATTCAGTCTGATGGAGGACAATTTGAAAATTTATTATAATGGTAAACGAAAGTCCACTTATTTTCGAGTATTTTTTTAGTAATAATAAAAAATTGTAATATTGTGGATATTTAACCTTATACCTGTAAAAGAGTAAGCCTCAGGTAAAACCTTTGTATGTTGAATTTGTAGGTAATATTATGGCGCACTAAAAAAAATAAGAAACAAAAAAACAAACTAAATATAAGCACACTTTTCCGAGATGAATGCGATTCTTTCAAAAACTTGTTTGAAGCCCAATATCTCAAAAATAAAAGCTAATCAAACGAGCCAGCCTAGTTGCTCTAGGTTTAATAAACTAGAAGTTATAAATAGTTATTTAGTTGGTAACTACTTTTCTAAAAGAACTTTTTTAAAAACCCCGTTTCTCGGTGGGTATTGAAGATAGATCCCCTCTCCCATGCGAATTTTTTCATAACATAATATCTGTATGCCAAACTGGCTCTCCCTGTATATACTCGTAGTATTATCCAGAAAGGGTCCGCCCATATGCTCACCAGCCACTGCGATTTTAATATTGTTGGTTTTGGACTCTTTAATTCGTTGCATGTCCTTACTGCGACATACGAGTAAGTATAGACTGTTATTGTTCCGTAAAAGACAGAGTTCGAACATAATTTACACTGAGAAGTGTCTTAATCTCGTTGATCTCAGTACTGGTGCTATTGATAGTGCAGTCTAGTTAGACAAAGTCCTTAGCTACGTCCAAATTATATCTGTAGAGGGCGGCGTTCTGTCCGAAACGTCGATGTTGGGTGTCCTTTCTTGTTGACAGCATACAAGTATACTTGGTATTTTCCTCATTGGCAGTTAAACCCATCTTTGCCGCTTTTGCCTCAATACTCGCGAAAGCGCCACTTTCTTTCCATTATGTCAATAGCATCGGCGTATGCGAATAATTGGACGGACTTTTGAAAGATTGTGCCTCTTGTCTTCGCGCGTGAGTTTTGCACTATTTTTTCAAGAATGATATTAAAGAAATCGCATGAAAGCGCATCAAATTTAATCCCTTATTGATATCAAAGGTCTCGGTGAGTTCTTTACCGAGCTTGATGGAGCAGCCTCTATTATCCATCTGCAAAAACAGACGAGGTTGGCAAGTTTAGCTTAGAGTGCCCGCATAGGGCCAGTAAGTTAGAATAAGATAATTTTAAGTTAATTAAGCTAATTTTTAAGCGTTTTTTTGTCTAGCATGTAAGAATTAATTAATGAATGAGAATAAAAATGCAAAAAAAAAAAACGAGTTTGGCAAGACCAAAACTAGACATTGTTCTGTATAGTTAGTCTCTATAAGTGGTGTATATCGATTTGGAGCTCATGGGTTTTTTTACAAGATCTGCCGTAGAGTGCATATTCGGTCAATGGTCGACTTTCCTGGCCTAAACCTACACTGATATCGACCAATCAGACTGTTGAAAAACGGTTTCAGGCGTTCACACAACACGGGGGATAGGATATCGTAGGCGATGTTAAGAAGACTGATGGCTCTGTTTAGATGGTCTCCTTTCCTGATGATCGGACAAATAATGCTGAGGCTCCATTCATCGAGCATACTTTCACCCGAACATATTTTAGAGCTAAGTTGGTGTATGGTCTTTACCAAGTCATCGCCTGAGCTCGGGGTTTTTTGAAACTTCCGGATCTCATTCCTTTTCCTCTTGAGAAGCCGGTGTTCGTCTCTCCTCTTCTGCTCGTAGAACTCATGAGCAGCTTTAGTCCGTCTATGCAGCGCCGGCACTCGTCGTCAAACCGGGGTTTCGTTGTAGTGGCCGAATGAAACCCAGCACATCAGAGGCGGCATCTTTGATGGCTTTTTGACGATGTTGCAACTGGTTTTCGATACTTGATGATGGCGACATGGGACCTCTTAAGGGATTAAGGGAGATACGATTAGAAAAGGAGTTGGCTATCTCTTGCGATTGTAGCCGTCCAACGCAAACTTCCTCACAGTATTAGCTTGTCTTTGCGATGTTCGGGATATTCGCAACCGTACCTTGGCTACATCAAGGTAATGGTCCGAGTCGATGTTAGCCCCTCAGAACGTTCAAACATCCATAATACTGGAGGACTGCTTTTGGTCGATCGCAATGTGGTCAATCTGGCTAACGATTGAAAGATCAGGACATCTCCAAATCCCATTATACTTATGTAAATATCGAGATGCGGGAACCGCATGCTAGCTACGACAATGTCTCGCGAATCCGTTATCGGAGGTGGTGTATACCTTCCGATAGTTCTACCAAAGATGCCCTTTTTCCTATGTTTGCATTAAAGTAGCCGATGACAATATTAATATCATAGGTAGGTCTTGTCCAAGTGTTCCCAGAAGCCGTCCTTGGTGTCCTTAATTTACCCTTATTACGGATTATTACTGGGTGCTCTTCCACATGCCGGAAACTCAAGACTACTTTCCTAAGACTGCCTCTAACAATAAATCCGCATACAAATTAGCGTTGCTTTTGAATTGATAACTATTGCCGTAGTACTCGTATATGGTATGTTGCAGTTTTTCAACCTCTTTTTGCCCGGCCCATCCCATCGAATTTCTCGGACGTCGGTAATATCTGCTTAGCAGCAGTCCAGGGCCTTGGCTAGTTGTTAATTAATGTTAGTTAATGGACCTAATATTCCACGTGCACATCCGAAGTTCATTGTTCTCGTTTCGTTTGCAGGGGTTGTCAACAGTACATCCATCTGTATCCGAGGCCTGTTGCTGCTTCATAACTACATGTTTTTTCCATTGCCGGGCAGCTTGCCCGGCAGCAGAACCCCCAACATATACGGCCTATTCAGTTATAGGACGAGAGGTCGGTTAGACCGAAGCCTGTAACCCGCTCGCGGATGTGAGCGCTGTCGTTGCTCCGTTAAAGGCTCATCCGCTACCATCTCTTTTCCAAAACCCAGACTTAGTCTCGGAAATCCTTACAGGTCTGAGCTCCATATATGTCGGAGTAGCTCGGATAAGGTCTTATTTGCTTTATTTCACTTTTCCACCGATTCCACCCGGGGAATTCATCCGCTGTCCCGTTTATATGTATAATAGTACTGCTATTTTGTCTGCTTGCCAGCACTCGTGCTTATAAGTTTGGCAAGTCTAGTCCGGATGGACATTATCACTTACAGCACAGTTACAGTACTGTATATCGTTTATTGATTTGCCGTAAATACGTTCTAGCCGGGAAAATATTATAGCCTGACCCTGTCATCGCCATCGAAAGTATGTAGTATTGTGTAGGCTGACATTTGAAAAATATCAACAAAAGATATCGTCCGTTCCCAACCTTACATAAAAATTTCTAAAGACATTTGTAATGTAGAATCTGTTTTTGATATCCTCATCTTTTTTCATGTGAGAATATGCGCGCATATTAAGCTGATGTCTAGTCTGAAAATTAGTCCTTGAGACGAATTGTGATAAGATGCTCCTTTACATGTTGGAAACTTATGTCGGCTTGCAGAAACCAGGCTTCAATTAAGAATCACCACTCAAATTACCGCTTGTCACCAGTAATCGTTTATGGAATCCAAATCTGACTGGACGAGAGCAGTATCAGGTTGCTAACACTGCAAGATAAAATTAGCACAATTGCATAATTACACCTAGTCAGTGTCTACCCTAACGGTACAACACTCGACTACTTCCAATGGCAGGTGCTCCGCTAATAGCTACTAATGGATGATTTTGCATTTATAACTCACGCCCAAGGGATTTGGTGTACCCTGCAAACGTTTGCACATAGCGCGGGCGAAATATTGATATTGATATACTGAGACCCTATGGTTTTCAGAAGTTAATGCAAATGATATCCTGCAGAAAATCCTTAAAAAGCTAAATTTGGTGGAATTAAAAAGTTCTCCTCTTTCAGAATCAATCAAACGTGCTAAGACTCCATTTATTGGAACAATCTTGCATGGTACTCTTACCAGTAGGAATTGTTATGAGACTATTTTTAACATGCCGACAATTTTGAATTCCTCCTGAATTCCTGAAATTTGCTTTTTTAACGAATCCGCAACGAAAGCGGGCTATCGTATGTTCGAAAGTATTGAAGTAAAAACTGCCAAAATAGGTTTAGCGGTAAACCAGAGCAAAACCAAGTATATGTTGTCAACTAGAATGGAAACATACATCGACGAACTGGACAGAGTATTACAGTCGACAGCTTTAACTTTGAGGTAGTAAGGGACTTTATCTACCTTGGCTTCAATTCTGCCACAAGCATAAAATAAAACATAGAATCGCTCTGGCCAATTGCTGTTTCCTTAGTCTAAGAAGACAATTAAGTATTGAGTCGTATCCTTGTAAGGTGAGGTCCAAGTTGATTCCGAACTGTACCGCCACCTAAATAAGTAATCCGCAAACAAGAATAGATAACGAGTTGCACGAAGGAAGCCGGTGGAAGCCAGTACTGTTATTATGCTTCGGCGGTAATAGTACGCTGTTCTTAGTTCACAGAGAAGCCAATCGCCCTCATACGTTCGAATGTGTCGAAGAAAGCGCAGGCCAAAATAAAAGGTTATCGACAAGACAAATTACAATCAATGACTTTGCTTTTTTTTCAGATGGGAAAAATGACCACTGGACGGCGATCCTAAAAATCACTTAAATCGCATGTTAAGTGCAATTTTTTTAATTAATTATAAGCTGAGGCAATCTCTTAGGCAATTTACTCGGAAACGACATTGTATTGTTGTCAGTGCTTCCGTAGGTTGCTCCCTGCGTTTTAATCGGATTTGGCTTGCCTTTATCTAGACCACGGGTTTCAACAAAAATGTCTACTGCCGTATGCCGCCTCATATACATACATACATAAATACATATGAGCACCTTTCTGATTGAGTTAAACGATCTGTTACCACACCACTACCAAAACCATGCTCATGCACTGAAACATGAAAACCCTTCTCTGATATCCGTATTAACCCACTTAATGTTTTGCTCTATATTTACTTTGTTTCTCCGTTGCCATTGCTGTCCATGTTCGCGCTGGTGGGTCATCTGTCCTGTTCCATTTAATTTTATTCCAAATGACTGCATTGCGATGCATTCTGGGGTACAAATTAAAAACTACCACCCGATAGAGATACATTCCACATGCAACCTCTTTATACATAGTAACTATAACAGCGCCCCGACCCTACGAGTGCATAGCAAAACAGTAAGGCAACAACCAGCCCCTAGCGTAAAAGGATGAAACACAACATTAATTGCATTAGTATTGACTTATCCCCCACCTGTGGCTGTTTTGGACTGAGAACAATGGCAATGGTGAGCACTTTGTTTAAGCGCAAACAAATGGCCCAACACCACAGCAGGACGTTGTCGAATCTAAGTGGGGTGGCAGGTCTTTTCCCTTGAATAGGAGCATTTCCTTATTGATTAGTTTCTCTTGAACACCACCAAGCTAAAAGAAAATTCATCCCTCTGAATGAGGGGGATTAATAGTAAATGGGATGGAGAGTAGCATGTAACGTAGCCGGTATTTCCTTTGTTCATATTGCCCGGATTTCTTTTTTTATAATTTTTTTTTCTTCAGTTTATCTGCTCGCCTGCTTTCTACCGGAAGTAAATAAATCGCCCTCCTTACACGCTCGCAAAGGTGGAAGTTGTATAGCAACCACTGAAGACACGGGTACATTGCGGTCGCTTTCATACCCATGGCCATGATGTTCGCCTTTCAATTGCTGGACATTAGAGTTTTTTCTGGTTTATTAATTTTTAATGGCATCGCATTCCAATTATTTCCGCTTCAGCACCACCACTCCCGCAGTATATGGTATATCTACTATCGATTTCCCGCTGCGCTGTAGCATACTGTTGTCAGTCATACGCTAAGCCCCGAGGAGCATCCCTGCTTTTACTGCTAGTGCTCAAATTGAGTTAGATATGCGGTTCGAATTTTTTTTTTTCTTTTTTTCGGGTCTTCCTGTTCCGTTCGTCAGCTATCCTCCTCATGGCATTTTTTTTCCATCGTATGAATGTACAAATGTGTATTGGTGAGTGTTTATAGTAGGAGTGTGCGTGATTGAATTTCTTTGCATAGAAAATTGATGAGAGTCCATTTTTGCCCAGCCAACTCTAGGTGGTAATCGCTTGGATGATGGAATCAAGGTGATCGAAAACTGTTCTACAATGCATGAGCGGATCTTTGGCTATTTCCCGTAGGAGGTAATGATGGGCATGGGATTGTATTTTATTTTATTTTTCTTTTCGACGCTGTGGGAGCTGTTGATGGTAATGGGTCTCTATATGGGGAATGTGAGATGTAAAGGGATATACTCATATGTATTTGCTTGAGGTAGCTTGCTTCAGGCTTGAATAGAAAAACAATTTACATGATATGCACACTATGTATTTTGTATCCATTTTTATGAGAAAATGAGAAAGCTTTTTAGATAATGAAACATAGAACTTTAAGTTAATTGATTTGGGCAGTTTTGGATACATGTGCCACGTCGTTGAAATATTTCGTATATATGTATATCTGTTCCCCTTACAATACAAATTTTGGACAAGTTTTCTTTAGATATACAGGGTGTCCCAAAAATCAACATCAAGTCGGAAACGGGTGATAGGTCAAGTAGTGTCGGTTATCACAAAATCTAAGTCATGTACTTTTAAAATTATTGGAACTCAAAAAAAAATCGAAAAATCTGACACCCTGTGACGATGTTTCAAGTACTGTGACCGCCAATCTTTACTTTTCTTTGATTTTTTTGTTGTCACGTAACCCTGAGTAACTCTTCTGTAAATTACGGTCCAAAATTGAAACTTAACTACATATGTCGTTTTTAACTAAAATATTGCTTTTTTGTCCATCCCTGTATCTGAAAATCATTAATCACCCAACTTGAACTGACTGTACTAACAAAAACATGTACTATGCCATTTTGGCAAGTAAAATGGTATGACACTTCCTAGACTAACACTTAATTGAGGACAAAAAAAGAATTTTCTTAAAGAAACCCGATTCATAGTTAGTTCTTTTTAATAAGTTAAAATGTGTACCAAGTGTGAGCGAGACAGACAGTGACGCCGTGATTGAGATTGATAAACACACCATTTCGACTAGTATGAGTGAAACAGATAGAAATGCCACCCTGTGCCAATAATTTTAAAAGTACATGACTTAGATTTTTTTTTATACGAGTACTTTTGTGATAACCGCCACCACTTGACCTATCACCCGTTTCCGACTTGACGTTGATTTTTGCGACACCCTGTATAAGGTTCCAAAATTCTACTTAAATATTATTGTCTCCACCACAGTGTGGACATCAGTAATCGATTTTTATAATGCACCCGCAGTCACAGTGCGCAAGGATCTTTTTTTCAACTTAACTGCTCTATTGGTCAATGCTGATTTGATTTGATTGGTTTCATCGAAAGAAAGGAGAATTTTATGCCTATTTTATAAGCATGTTGAACGGCGTACGATTTTGCTGAAAGAACGTCAAAACTTAATTTCATCGTTCTTCTATACAGTGTTAACGTTAATGATTTTTTTAGATTATTTCCTTACGTGGAAAACTACCAATTGGATCTCTCCCTTAGTTGGGATCAACTTGAATATGTGTAGCATATACCATATTTAAATGATGACGTTCCATAAACACAGTATCTTTTACTTTGCGGTACTTCGTTGTGACGTTGGTTTTTGCTCTTCAGCTTTGGTTCAGGGATTTCAATCTGCAGACAGACCCTGGATTCTTTTAAGATTCTAAGTCTGGCTTTGGCCAGAAGGAAGTTGTTAAAAGTTATTCTCCATATCACCTTATTTTGTCTTCTGATCGTGCAGTTGAATTACAGAAAGATTGGAAAGAGCTCGAATAGTTTTCCTTAAACCATTTGCTAACTTTTATAATTTCGACTAGTTGTATAATCTGCTCATCTGGTTGGAAAATTAGTTCAATTGTCACCTTCGTGATTAAATACAATAAGCATTCCTCTGGGTTTTCTTGTGATTTCGATTATATTAACCAAATTAGCATCCTTAAACTGCTTCTAGAGGAATTCCTTTGTTGAAATTTTGGATTGTGTTGTTTTGTTTGTAGGTCGGAATCATTTCAGTTGGGTCTCCACTTAAACTGCCGCAAGTGTTCGTATGTGCATTAACCTGTGGACTTTATAGTTATTTATGCAAGCAGTGAGGCAATGCGAGAGTCTTGTGTCAAAGACATATTGAACCTTGAAATGATTCTAAGTCTACACCACCAAGTGAATAGTGACGAAACGTTAAGGGTGCTCGTAGTTGAAGCATGCCAATGTTGTAATGGAACGCAGGCGTTTACATCTTTTGTTTAAAATGTATTATAGTTCAGAAAGATTCCACTTTTGCTTACCCAGGCAGCAAAATACGTCGATTTTCCTAACGTTTGTCGTTAAAAGCCTATTAATCCCAGTGGCAAACATCTGATCAGGCATCAGTCGGCTTAGTGAGCTACGAGCTGGTTCGGATAGAGACAAATGCTCTGACTTGATGCCCATTAAGCGAACACCATGCTAATTATACAAGCTGATGGCAGTGGGGAGATCTATGGATTCGCTGATGTTTGCTTTTATGTTCGCCTGATGTTTTCAATCATTGCTTTGTACCCCAAACCAGTGCAGATAACTTTAGAGCTGAGCTATGCGCATGGTATTATGAAGAATTGTTTACCAATATCTGATCATTTTAGTTTACACTATAGCTGTAAGGAAAGCTAAGCTAAGCGCATGGCATTTCTGAGGTTTGTTTCTTCTAGTTCCTAGTTCCTAGTTGTTTCCCAGTTTCATTTGGGAGTAAACATATCCATATTCCAATGTACTTCCGTGCAGTGAAAGTACTCGACATCAGTTTACTGGTGGGGAAGTGGCCAGTTGATGAGTTTGAATTTTCTCAAAAAACCGTCCCACTTTCAGAGCTACGCCGAAAGAGAATACTTTTTGTTAGCGCTATCACCAATGGGGTATAATAATAAACGCGGAATAGGTTTATCAGATCTGTATACATGGGTTATAGCAAGGCTTAAACCTATCCGTTGGGTTTATACACATAACTATCAAAATAACACAAAAATGTATAAAACAATTTTTTAACAAGGAAAAAATGTAAAATGTAAAAATGTAAAAAAAAAAACCAGAGTCCGTCGCACAACATACGTATCGAAATCGCCGGAATTCAACTGTTCAAAGAGAAGTAAACTACCGAAAAATGGTGCCCATTAACCAGATTTTTAAGAAGTGACTAAACAAATTGTAAAGGTCGCAGTTGACACGTTATAAAAGAGAAAATTTATGGATTAAGTTTTATTTAAATCATTACTACATAACATATTACCATGTACAGTATATCTTGCAAGATCTAGGAAGGTGTATGCGTGTAAGCTGTCGCATCTATCTACTTCCATTCTTAGTGCTGGAATAGATAAAGGGTAGGTTTGTAGTCTACTCCCAACGTTGCGCTGGGAAAATGTGCGTTAAAAGCTTATGGAGGAAAGGCGATAGATAAAATCTACCCGTAGTGTAAAAGTAATATACAACAGTTAAGGAACTGACTCAATCTTTGCCAATCTCACAAATACCTCTAAAATGCATTAAATCACTCATTTCCTGGGAAAAAAAATATCGCCAGGTATCGACGGAATTTGAGTGATTGATATAAAAAATCACGCAAATTTATTTGTCAATCTCAGCTGGATGGAAGCAAAAATTCCGTCGGTCCTCAATACTGCCATGGTAAAGCAAATATATAAAGGAGGAACAGAAAAATGAAATGAGAAACTATAGTTGTTGGAAAATACGAGTATATAGAAAATATAATAATAAAAAGATTCTAAAGTTTGATATGCAAGCATTCTCTTATCCACAACGTTGATCGTTGATTCCGTGATTGAGTAGTGTGAACGCCATCATGCCAGCTCGATATACTGCTCAGGAATATGCTAACATGCATCTCATTTATGGGGAATGCAGGTGTAATGCTAGTGCTGCAGGCAGACTTTATTATGAGAGATACCCTAATGCTCAGCGTCATCCAGATCATCGAGTGTTTTTAAATGCGCACCGATCATTCTCAGAGGGTCGCTTTCCAAATCTAATCGTTAGTGAGGGAAGACCCGTCATGCCCTACGTAGACGAAGTCCTACAAGCAGTCGCACAAGACCCTAATACCTCAGTACGTTCAATTGAAGAAAGCATAGGAGCGCCCAAAAGTATAGCACCTCGAATTCTAAAGAAAAACCAGCTCCATCCGTACCATGTACAACGAGATTATCCAGACAGAGTGCAATTGCTGATGTTCAGAGAAGATCCGAGATTCTTCGAAAAAATTCTATGGCCGGACGAATCACCTTTTTAAAGGTACGGTTACATAAATCTCCACAATTTGCACGAGTGGCACGTGAAAAATCCACAATGGATGCGAGAAGATAGATCACAGTACCGTTATAAGGTAAATATGTGGACAGGAATTTTGAATGGTAGAATTATTGGCCCATTCGAGCTGCCGCAGAATTTGAATGCCGAGGTTTATTTAGATTTTTTGGAGAACCACTTACCAAATTCATTGGAAGACGTGCTACTGAATATTTATGCATGCATGTGGTATCAACAAGATGGCTGCTCAGCGCATTTTGCTCGCACAGTACGAGAGTTCCTCAATCGGGAATACTCCTACAGGTGGATAGGGCGGTCTGGTACAATTTCGCGGCCAGCCCATTCACCTGATTTAAATCCACTCGATTTTTTTACTGGGGAGCAGTAAAAGAAAAAATTTATTCTAACCCGATAGAAAATTTAAACGAGCTGCGACAAAAAATTGCAGAAGCCGTTTAAGACATCAACTCCAGAAGATAAGCCCGTCTTTTACCAGATCATTTGTGAGAAGATGCAGAGCTTGCATTGCTGCTGCGGTAGATGGCGATCCTGAGAGTATACATACTCGTACACCAAAAAAACGTAGTGTTCTGTGTGCTCTGTGACGGGAAAAAAATGAAAGGAAATGATGTGTTTATCAGTCTCAATCACGGCGTCACTGTCTCTCTCGCTCACACTTGGTACACATTTTAACTTATTAAAAAGAACTAACTATGAATCGGGTTTCTTTAAGAAAATATTTTTTTTGTCCTCAATTAAGTGTTAGTCTAGCAAGTGTCATACCATTTTGGAATCCAGACTAAATACGCCATCTTTTAAAATTACTTACCAAAATGGCATACTACATGTTTTTGTCAGTACAGTCAGTTCAATTTGGGTGATTAATGATTTTCAGATACAGGGATGTACAAAAAAGCAATATTTTCGTTAAAACCGAATATGTAGTTAAGTTTCCATTTTGGACCGTAATTTACAGAAGAGTTACTCAGGGTTACATGACCAAAAAAAATCTAAGAAAAGTAAAAATTTGTGGACAGTACTTGAAACATCGTCACAGGGTGTCAGATTTCTCGATGTTTTTTTGAGTACCAATAATTTTAAAAGTGCATGGCTTGGATTTTTTTTTTTATAATTTTGTGATAACCGACACCACTTGACCTATCACCCGTTTCCGGCTTGACGTTGATTTTTGGGACACCTCGTATATATTATTAAAGTAAGCTCACTCTTTAAATATTTTTTGTGATGTTATATACAAATTATTTTTAATGAGAGATATAGATGAAAAAGGAATTAGGAAGCTCAAGATGGTGTTGCACAAAAGCTCAGATCTTGTACGATCGATAATACGGGGTGACGTGAATGAAGACCCAACGAAATATGACCAAATGTAAAATTTGACCTTATTTCGCTTTGAAAATGGAAATAAGGCCAAATTGGTTTTATTTCCATTTCCAAACCGAAATAAGGCCAAATTTTATTTGGAAGGAAGGCAAAATTTTACATTTAGGAAAAAACAGCTACTCGTTTTTTTTTTATGTTTACATAGGCGCCTGCCTGACAGTTGTTGGGGTACCCTTACCGGAGCGACGAAGTCGCGTGAGCATCTAAACCATCCCGGAAAGAGGACTTTAAGCAAATGAATCGTGCGAAGCTCGGCACCTACTTCCTCTTGGCTGGCGTCTAAGACCAAACATAGTCCAAACATAACACCATATTTGGTGTTATTTTCATTATTTTTTCGGCGTTACTTCTTTTTGCGAAGCGAAATAAGGCCAAATTTCGTTTTTTAAAGCGAAATAAAGCCAAATCGGAAATTTGGTGTTATTTCCAGATTTAAAACGAAATAAGGCCAAATTTTTCATTTTTGGCTTTATTTCGTTGGGCCTTATTTTACGTCACCATAATACGGTACGAAGCGTTCTTCGAAAAAAATACGCTTCTTCGTACAAAACTAGGTTCTGGGTGCAAGGAAGAAACAACTGCAAACTTTACGAACTGCGTAAAGCTTAAAAGGCTAGGTTGGAAAGATTACATAAGGAAGCCACAATCTCTTAGTGGAAGAAAGCGTCCTGAGTTGTCTGTTTCTATACGCTAAATCTTTGGTATAAAGCTAAAGCCGTTACGGATAACTGAAAATCTGGTGTGAGCAATTTTGTTTTTATTTTTTTTTTTTTTTTTAAAGAGAACTTAACGCTCAAGTGGGTATGAATACACTTATAATGCCTCAGCATGTGTTAATTTTTTTGGAAAATGGGATAGAGAGAGAAAGGAAGATGTTTGGACTCAGTGGTTAATTCGCTCCATGGGTGGCACCCAACATTTAATGGGAAGACTAAATTCTAAGTGGCTTGATGTTGATTTCTAGTTTAGATTTTCGTTAACTGAAAAAATGGATGATATGTCCTTCGGGTGAGCCTGGGGTTCGAACACCGAACCTTCCGATTTGGAAGCCAGTCCACTACCACTTGAGCCACGGCCGCCCACAATTAAAAGATTTAAAAGCGGTAACATCAGATTGGAAAAAGGGACACAAAAGTAATATTTGGACTCCACAAAGTTAATATGAATCAAGTTCATCTTTCTACCAACCGCCCTCGAATAAAAGCATTTTTAGTTAATTTTTTGATTTCCATTAAGCTGCAGCCACTTTTATACGTTAGAAGTTATGTCTTCCTCGCACGGATTGCCTATGTACAATAGGTCTTAGCTTGAATAGCTGTAAATATTTTATAATTTACCACTGAAGTTTCACAAACTGGACCAAAAGTTGCTCAGAGTATCTACGATTCAAAAAGGGACGGGCAGATTAATTGATGGCTTTTTCTGTTCGGGGAAAACTGTAATCGCTCTTCGCCACCAAAATATGGGCAAAGAATTGTTTCTACTGTCTTATTTTATAACATATATACATATACAAATAACAACCATAAAAATGGATAACATCTTCTTGGTGCCAATCCTTTAAAACCAACTGAAATATTAAGTTCTGTTCCCTTGTTTAGCAAAAGGAGTTACTATAAACTAGATTGCCAACACATGTACGGAATGCAACGAAGTCATGAGCACGGATATATTATACAAATACGAGTATAGGTATATATTTTCCTTTTATATTTTTTTTATGCTTTTGAAAACTTTTCCTTTTATTCCCTAAAGTTATTTGAAGAACTTTATATAGCCATCTATGCCATAAAAGAACAAATGACTAAATAAATATTTAGAGTAGATGTCTGTCTGTAGCTGAAATCCATTCCAGTTTGTGGATTGGGAGAGGGTAAAGGGGCTGCGAAAAGTTCAACTTGGCAAAGATTTTCATCGTAAGATGTACTAAAGTACCTGGGAGCGTTTGAAAATGATTTCTTTGTTGTAAAGTTAATGTTGTGAAAGTGAGCCTAATTCGAGGGTTTGAATTTGTTGCTGGAATTATGAAAATTAATTAAAAACGTGAATGAATTTCCTGTAGGCCCCGGTAATACGTTTGAAAGTATGAAACAATGTTCTGTTTAGATTTACTCATTTCTGACAATTTCTCAAAGCATTAGCTATCTTAAGAGTAAAAGAAGATAAAATATGCAACTATGATAATTGGTTTTACGGAGAGCTAGTGGAAGTCGGATATTAAAAGAGAATTCATAATAATTGAAAATAATACATATAGGTGTGTGTCTTGCTTATATATTGCCCTCTGACGCAGATATTGTTTATTTATTTATTTATATTTATATTTATATCACTGTTCACATTAAGATGAATCTTATAAATTTTAAATAGCAAGATGGAAAAAATTAAAATTAAAAAATTAAAATATATATAATATAAAATATAAAAAATTACAGAACTTAAAAGATTTTTTTTTTTTTTTTATTTGAAGGGAACGATACAAATCAATTTGTAGGGTCCGGGATTTAACGCCGGGGTACTATGCCCATGTGGCGTGTTTTGTCAACAGCACGCGGAGTACTGAGTTCCCATGTGGTTACCCACCTACGTACTTACCGCGCCCAACACTGCTTGATTTCGGTGATCTAGCGGGAACCGAAACTTAAAAGATAAAGCGTTCCTAATTATACAAACTGGCTATGTGCCTCAAAAGTAGAGACTTAAAGTTTTTCGTGTTTCTTACTCCTCTCACTTCAGCAGATAAGGGGTTCCACAGGCGGATAGCATGAACAAAGAACTGGCATTCCGAGGTTAGGCATGAGTATATTGTTGAAATCAAAGCGAAAGTCCTTTGCGAACGCGGAAAAGATGATCTACAATATAGGTACTCAGGTTGATATATTTGTATTATATCATGCAAACAAGATAGAGAGCGGAAAACTAAGAGGTTGTCGAATGAGCAACCGACGAGACCTTTTGAATAAGCTGATACGTGATGAAATCTTCGAAGTCCATACACATAGCGAGTGATATTGTTGTAAATGACATTGAGCCTTCTTTTACTTCCCCAATCAACCTTACTATAACCCTCACATCCATATAGTAAAATTGGCAAAAAATTTGCCAGCATTTTCCTTATTGTAGGTGGTGTAAGCAATTTCATTGACCAGAGCAATCGAAGACCTCCCCAAACCTTTCCGATAACAGCATTAATATGGCAATGGTGTCATTAAAGATAAGCAGTTCTGACATATGGGATGATTTCTGGACCAAGTTTTATCGGCGACAAGAGTGAAACGTCTAGTGCTTTCCTATTTATGGTAAGGACTTTAGATTTTATGGGGTTTAGGCTCAGGAAGTTACGTTGGGCCCACAGCAAGACATCATTCAACTCTCCGTTAATTTGTGCAATGACTTCATTTAAAATATTAACAGGACCACTCAAAGACAATTGGACATCATCGGCATACATATGGATCAGGGAACGTCGAGAAATAAGACACAAACCGTTGATGTACATTGAAAATAAAATAGGCTCAAGCATTGATCCTTGTGGAACGCCGCACGAAACTTTAAGGAAGCCGGAAGACTTTGCGTTAATCACAACACATTGCAATCTCTTTACTATATTAGCTTTGCTGACTCTTTTGAAAAATTGTACAAGCTCTGAAGTTTTCGACATAGCAGAACGTGATTCACCCATATCGAAAGCTTTTGAGAAATGAATCAAAAACGCTACAAATTGTTTATCCAGGGACTTCCTTATGTCGTCGACTACGGACAACAAGGCAGTTCAGTTTGCATTTTTATTTTCTTAATTAATTTACTCTTACATGCTAGACAAAAAAATGCTTAAAAATTAGCTTAAATAACTTACAAATAATCTTATACTAACTTAATGGCCCCATGCGGGCACTCTAAGTTAAACCTAACACTTAAACTAAGTCTTTCGACGTATATTACAGTTTATCTTTAATTTTATATTTACATTACAACTAAAACTAAGAAAATAGATTTCAAGCAAAAACTTAGTATATGGACATAGTATTATAAAAACCTAAAACTAAAAACTTACAGACTACTTAAAAATATATCGTAATCTACTTATCCTACTTATATCTAATACGTACATATATATATATATATACACATAATGCATATATACTTTATATATACACATATGTACATATATATATATATATATATATATATATATATATATATATTTTTTTTTTTTACTTTTTATTTATTTTTTTATTTTTTTTTGTTTTTATATATTTTTTTTCTTAAAAACTAACTTATACCTACTTAAAACTATGTAAGCCGGCCGTGGCTAAAAAAAAAAAACAAAATTAGGCTGACCGACTTTGCTTGACATAAAGCTACCTATTACTTGAGGAATTCGATGACGAGCCCTCGCCTCCTTCAAATAGCCACCAAAATTGTTGGTGCTGCCGAGCAACATCCCTCATGTCGCGACTCCCTACCGCCCTACTGAACCGGAGACGCTCCGCACTGCCATGTGCGACGTCTCTGTCGTAGTTGAGTCGCCTGTCCGCAGCTGTTCGAGCAACGTGGAAGATTAGCGGCACAGCCAATCTGTCCTGGATCAGACCTTTGCTATCTAGATAGAGGAACGCTTCTGGAGGAATATAGCCGTCAAAGCGAACTCTCTCATGATACATATAATTAGGGTAGTAAGCCCCAGAGATCAGGTTGTTCGACGATGTCATTGCTCTTGCAATGTGCCTTCGAGTCAACTTAATAACAAAATTGTCCACTCTTATTAGGTTCGCCCTATTGTACAAGACCTCATTGCGATAGAATTTTATGTACTCAGACTCTGGTGTTCTGTATAAGCGAAGACAAGCCCTAAGGCAAGCCCTCTCAAACACCCGAATCTTTTCCAATAAACTTGCTCTCACGTTGAACCACACCGGACATCCAAACACAAGCATAGGCCGGATAAGGGCCATGTAGCAGATCACCTTCACCCTCGCATCGAGTTGGCTGTTATAAAACAGTCTCCTTGTAAGGGCAAAAGCACCTCTGGCTCTGGCCAGAGCAACATCTATATGTTTGTTAAAATACAGATATTGATCTAGCCAGATCCCAAGGTATCTGACTACATTTCGACAAGCAAGTGGCTGTCCATGTTGTCCGACGATAGAGAACTTTCGCCAATTCTTTCTGGTATCCCTAGAGGCCCCAGACAAAGGCGTCCTAAATAGAATGGTTTCCGACTTCTGAAAGTTGATTTTCAACTTCCACTCATCGCAATATTGTTTAATTTTGTCGAAGTCACGTTGCAAAAGTGTATTAATGACCTCAATCTTTGGACCTGATCTGTACGCGATTAAGTCGTCTGCGTACGCTATGGCATGGTGAAGTGAACCTATCAGATCACTTGTGTAAATGTTGAATAGGATCGGCGAATTTACCGCACCTTGTTGCAGACCGTTTTTAATGTTAAATGTTCCAGCAGAGGTCACATCGCCATTCTTCACGATGAACTGTCTACTGGAGAGCATATCAAAAAGAATATACAGCAGTGGTTTACTAATGCCCAACCTGTCCAGCTTGAAAAGAGTCCCTCTAACCATACGGTATCGAAGGCTTTTTCCAAGTCAATCAGGCAGGCACCAGTGCACTGTTTCTTGCTTTTGTTCCATTGGATATCAGAAACCAGTTTAGACGCAGCATGAATGATATCATGCCCCGCCTTGAAACCGAACTGATTATCCGGAATTATATGTTTGTCCTCAACCCACTTAGTCAGGACTCTATTGATCACCTTCTCGAAAACCTTACTGATGTTTGGAAGAAGACTGATCGAGCGGAGATTCGCCGGATTGGATGTATCTTTATTCCTTTTGGGAATGGGATGTACCACCGCAGTTTTCCAATGCGCTGGATAATGTGCATTATTCATTGCATTATTAAACAGGGTGGTATAAATGTCCACCGCTTCTAGTGGGAGATGTCGAAGCACAATGTTCGGTATTTCATCGGTTCCCACTGATTTCTTACTTCTAAGTGATTCGAAGATCGTTTGGAGATCTTCCTTCGAAATGAACGGTGGTAATACCCTTTCGTTGGTGATGACATTATTTGCCATATTCTCGTCACTGAACTGGGTGAAACCCGAGTTCTCGAATCGCCAATTCACAATTTCATTTCGAAGGCAGGTATTGTGCACAAGGACTCGACTCTCCAGGTCGCGGTTCGGGCCAATGATATCACTCGCCTTGTACACTTCCTGGAAAGTCGCTCCTATAGCCTCTACTTTCTCCTGCGGATCCTCGATCACAAAGAAGTTGTCATCATCAACTGCCTCATTTGGATCGATACCTGCTGCTACAAGTATTTGTTCGTTATTCGTCGTTCGGGCGATTTTAAGACATGGAAGGTCGTTTTGATTATTTCTCCGAAATATCTTATTTATTTGCGGGAACATACTCGGGTTGCTGGTGTTTACAGCCCGAATTTTATTGTTCCAATACAAACTTACAGAATTTCTGTAATTTTCCTTTATTAATATCTGGAGGTTTTTAATCGACGACTTCAATGTTATGATCTCCGGGTTATGTCTGTCAGTAAACTGTCTGTACAGGGTTTTTAGTCTTGACAGCAGTCTACTTTTATGTCGGTGCAGTGCGTCAATAGTTGCGTTGCGGAATAAGTCTTCTTCGTCAGTGTGTTGATACCGAGGTATCGTTTACGGACAACAAGGCAGTTTTGCAGCTGTGTTTAGGACGAAATCCCGACTGACAACTGCTAAGAAGTTTTTTCGATGTCAAATACGTTTGAATTTGTTTTAAAATTACTTTTTCAAAAACCTTACTCAAAAAAGGCAGAACTGCAATGGGTCTGTATTCATACTTCCTTTTTTAGGGATTGGAATAATTTTTGCCTTTTTCCATTCACGCGGATATTCAGAGGTGGTAATGATGTGATTAAAAATATGAGTAACGAAAGGCAGAATATATGGAGCAGAAGTTTTATGAATCTGGGATCAATTCCGCCGATACCTGCTGCATTAGACTTTATTGACAATACAGCCTCAACAGTGTCTGCGTCATATGAAGCCGAAAAATTCATTATGGGCATCAATTTCTGATTGCTCAAAGGCATTTTGCCCGGTTTCGGTTGCGAGAGATGTAGGCATTGTGAAAAATGTTTGATTTAGAAGGTCGCAATCAATTTCGTCGGGCTTGGTTCTTTTTTTACAATTTTTAGCTCTTTTAGGGTTTTCCATGTGTCTTTCGTCGACCTATTCGCAACGAAAATGGCGTGCTAAAACGCGACATTAACGTAGAGATCAATTCAAAAATCGCTATTTCTTTGGAACCCAACTTTAACATAAATCCCATAAGCCAACGAAAAAAAACATTTGCTGATTCCAACTTTGAACTTTACTAGGACATGGACCTGGTTAGAGGGCTAGAGTTCATTGTGGAAGATTTACGAACAAATCTCGATCTACATCCAAATACGAGCAAGAACCTGCTGGTGAAGAACTAAGCCCCTGAGATCATGGCTTGCGATGGCATGTAGTTTAGTGATTGGGCCATTGAGCAGCTTGAAGTCGACCTTTATTTTTAACGAAAAATCGTATTTAATGGCAAACCTCATTTTTAGATCAATGGGGTTATAGACAAGCAAACTTGCCATTTTTGTGGTGTGGCAAATCAAGAACAGACCTGTGAGACTAAATTACACGCACAAAATTGCGTTATTTGGTGTGCGCTAGTTGCATCAACTTTCCTTATTCTTTCAAAACGGAGGCTGAATCTCGCCGCAATTAACAGTGATTATTTCTTGGAAAATATGGATGGCATGTGATTCTAGCATGATGACATTATGAACCAAAGAGCCAACAGTTAAAGATACTATTCCTGGAAGGACCATATGGCAATGCAATAATATTACTATAGTTCCAAAAAACTTTAGGATATGGTCACAAACACTATTTTCTTGCGAATGAAATCCTTCATTCCTTATCAATTGAAGAGTATCAACTCAAATAAAAAGGCTCAGTACAACTGGATCATTAGGACCAGAGAACAGATTTTCTGGTCTAACAAGGCCAATCCCACAGAGAACTGGTTTAATTTTTGTCGATGTTTGTGGGCTGAGTTTTGTGTTGCTGATACCATGTTTGGGTGTCTACGCTCTATCTGCCAACATTTACTCTAGCAAGCCATTTTATCACTGAATTTCGTCGTGTGAACACACAACATAATCGGGAAAAAATGGCGGACATTCCAAATACTGATGTTTGGAAAGAATTTTTCGAGTGTTTTCACAGTCTACCATCTATGTCGGAGTGAATTGGTCTCAGCGTTTGCGGGTTTTAGTGGTACCATGTTTACTAGTACAATGCTTTAGCGTTTACAGGCCGCTTTAAATTCATGTTGTTATTAAAGTATACAAATCCCATATGCATAAAATAAGAGTAAGTGTGCCCAGGGGTGTGTACTCTCTACAACACTCTTCTTAATTCTCATTATTGATCTCCTGTTTGCTACCTTTAATCCAATAGAATCCTTTAATAACGCCAGTACTTTCCCCTTTTTATTCACGCTCTGGTTTTAATCTCAAGAATAGGTATGGCAGAGTATGCCAAGCTCATAACATTTCAGTATTAACAGCATAACACTAATATTGGAACAACCTACAGATTAGAACTAAATGCTTTCAAAATCCAATGCTGTTTTTTCTCGTTAAAGCGAACCTTGAATACTCAGCCATTATCCGCGAATGTAACTTACCGATGAATCGGTATATATGTATTAATAACAAACAACATTAAGATGACAGTATATAATCATACATATAAACAATTGCTGGCTGCTTCGTTAGACTACGAATTTGCAATTGACATCTACGAAAACTCTTATGACCTCTCAAAATTGCCACTCACAATTCCAGGACTCACTATGCTGGACACACCTTTGTCTATCATACTTGTGCAATCGACGTTAAAAGTCTCTAAAGAGTTTATAGTCCGAAAATTTTCCACACAAGTATGTACAAATCTCTGCGACGTGCCAAGAGTGCAATTTTCTTCATTCACGTTGAATTTGTCTGTGATATCCAGATGGCAGAACTGAGTTTATGGGTCGTGGAATTTGAGTATCTTGAATCTTTTCATCCCTAAGCATTACGAGGACTCAAATTTTGCCATTGAAAAGAATTATGGTTATCTCAACTGTAATGAGCTCTTCCATTCACTGTGACGAGGTATCACAATGTGTTCCAGTTTATTGCACCTTAACTTTGAACAGAGTTATATTATATTTTCAATACTCTTCATAGTATAGTGTAAAACAATGTTTGTAGTGCGTTCATGTGGTTGTGGTTTTGATGATTTGAGTGGAGTGTAAAGAGGGAGATAGAGAGAGAGAAAACCCCAAGTTTTTTGAAGGAGCCTACTTACTTGTAAAAGCTGCGACGGAAACCGCAGTGTAAATGGGTCAATTAAAGTTCCTCTGCAAGATTTTCTATGTCGGAATATTTTATCAAATAAAGTCTTTTTTGAACTAAATTGCCTTCAGTTCACCAAAAAAGTTATTAATGAATGTCCTCTGAAGCGGGCAGGTGAAGTTTACTACGATCTAGAGTCTAAAGACGTCGCAAAACGAAAGCTGATTTCTCTGTATTTAGAGTTAAATATTTTCGGGCTTTCAACAATCATACAAAATAAAATTCGATTTATCGAATAGATACATATGTGTATCTAATCGTATATACATTCATTGCGTTCACGAAGATGGCTGAACTCCCTTTCCACTTGTATGCGCCACCAAAGATGAGGTCGTCCACTACCAGTTTGTAAAGATCAGGGTCGCTTGTTGATTCTTTTTGGTTGCTCGAGATTCTGGACAAAAACTGAATTGGAATCTTAATGTAGCGGCATATAATGCTCTTTTTATCATGAAAGGACAGTAGGAAAAATTTGAGGCTTAAAACCTGCTATGGTGTACTGGCTGTATACGGTGGTGGTAAGACCCATACTTACATAAGACGCACTAGTATGGTGGAAAACAAAAAACAAGAAAACGGTCTAAATAAAATTAGCGGCGGTTCAAGGAACGGCTTCCATATCCATTAGAGGTGCGCTCCATACCATCCCTACGGCAGCATTGGACACTTTTTTGCACTTAACGCCGCTTGATTTACAGATCAAAAATGAAAAATTTAAATTGCAATTTTCACAGATGGCTCAAAAGCAAAGGATGGAACAGGTTCCAGTATCTTCTCATAAGACCCAGAACTATAAGTGTCTATAAGACGACCGGAGTGTCTTCCAATCAGAGGTCTTAGCTGTCGTCAGGGTGGCTGACCTAATGCAGATGAGATTAGTACCCGAAAGAAATATCGCTATCCACATCGATAGCCAGGCTGCACTCAAGGCAATGGAATCAACCAACGTCAACTCTAATAGAGTCAGGGGCTGTCGCAGTCAGAACCGGGTAAGACTCTGCGGGGTGTCAGGACACTGCGTTATTAAAGGAAATAAACAAGCGGACGAGCTTGAAAGAAAAGGAGTGCTGCTCGACAATAGTGAGGTTGCCAACATCAAACCACGGCTTTGCATACAGAGAGGCACTATCGAGGAAAAAATCACAAAGACTGTCAACCTAAGGTGGTTCAGTCTCAAAGGACGCAGGGTATCCAACGCTCTCTGGCCGCTTTTTGACAGTAAAAGATCTAGGAAGCTAATAAAATTAAACAGGCATAAGCTTAGTATAGTAATACGAATCCTGACAGGACATTGTCTCCTGCGGAAACACGCAAAGCGTCTCAAATTGTCAGATAGGATATTTGGAGGTTCTGCAGCAATCTGCAAGCCGTTGAGGAATGCAAGGCAATATCGCGTAGTTGAAGAAAATTTTTAAGGAAATACTCTTTCGAAAACCTAGGGGAAATAGATGGCACAAACTTCAAATGCCTTCTTTGCTTTTGCTGGGAAATTGGGTGTTTCACCACAGCAATTGTTTAGGTTTTTGCCATTTGAAGACGAATTCAACTGGTTCCACAGCGATCGCGATGGGCGCGTATTGGTGTCTGCTGTCTGTGTGATAGCATATCCATCATACCCCTGTTTAGCCTAACCCTAACCTAACCCTTGGTTAAGTCTTTACTACTTAGTGGTCTTCTAAGCTCAAACATGAATTCCTCGCTGGTGTCGTTGTTGGAGCTGATAGCGGCCGAGGTAGATAAAGTCCCTTACTACCTCAAAGTTTTAACTGCTATTTAGTCAGGTTTTGTTACTATAGGCAGCGATGTATTGTCTCCCTCTTTACTTATTGCAAATTTGTAGATCCGTTCACATAAGTTCTTCGCAATATGTCAATTTCGTCTGCAAATGCGAGTGACTGAACAGACTTTTGAAAGATCTTGCCTCTGGAGTTGACTTATGAGTTTTGCACAGTTCTTTCAAGAACGATGTCCTTGTTCAAGTACTTTACTGACATTGTAGGTCTCAGTTTTTTCATAGCTGCCCTTGATGAAGCCGTGTATCGTCATCTTACATAGTCGGATGAGCTTGGCAGGGATGGCAAAACTAAACATGGCCTTGTGTAGTCCGTCTTTATAGATGCTGTCATATGCGGGTTTTAAATCGATGAAAAGGCGGTGTGTATCAATTTTGACTTCTTGGCCCTTTTCCAAGTTCTTTCATGATGTTGAGGACATTTTAGAGATGGGTTGATGTACGAGTATGCACCATATCTAAACATCACCTGCTGCAGTTAAGCCTGCTGTGGGTCCAGCAACTTGTAGTCGGGTAGATGCAAATATTGTCTGTGAATGTTCTGGCTGACGGTGGGATGTTGCTCGTTATAACCGTTAAAAATCTCAGAACCGACTGCTTTAACCTTTCCTTCTCCATCCGACTGACCGAATCGTGTTTTCAACTTTGAGGTGGGGCAAATTCCGTAGTCATAATAATAACTTTTGGAATAACAGTCCAGAAGAAAACCACCCCTTTTAAGGAAATGTCTCTCCTACCTAAAATTAAAAAGGCGAAAAAAGATCGCTATAATTTATAGACAGAATCTGGACCACCAATTGGCAGGAAATGGGTCCAAATATTTTGGGAGTTAGGAGATATCATAAAAACAGCGTACCAAGTAGACGTAAATTAAACAAAAAGGATTTTTCTTAATGAAAAATCACAAGGAAAATCTCTTACGCATGGCTGAAATTCTTTCGAAACACTGCCAAGGACTTCTTTAGGACATTATATGTTGAAGCCAAAAGCTGGCCAACTGTAAAAATCCATATAACTTTTGGAGATGCGTTGTGAAGCTTAATCGGAAAAAGCAGTGTTGGGCGCGGTAAGTACGTAGGTGGGTGACCACATGGGAACTCAGTACTCCGCGTGCTGTTGACAAAACGCGCCACGCAAAATACAGATTGATTGGAAAGCAAGACGAAAACTGTTAGGCGAACAATTCACTTCAATCCCAAGCTTACACTTAAAATGCCTGGGTACGTGTTAAGTTTTAGGAAAATGGGACAGAAAGAAAGATTTTTGGGCTCAGTATTTATTTCGCTAGATTGATGGCATCCAACATTAAATGGGGAGACTAAATTATTAGTGTAATTGGACTTTCTGTTGCATTCTAGGCAACAACTCATCTTACGTGGATTGAGGTATTGAGCCAGGAACCGTCCGATTTGGAAGCCAATATACTACCACTTGAGCCACCCTCTTTCTTCATGTCCAAGTCTTCTTTTGAGTTCACACAAATTTAAACTTTTATTGACAGTTCTTTTAAACTTTAATTGATTCGAGGTTTTTTACAATTCCTGCCAAAAGAAAAATCTCTTGTAGAAAATTGCAACAATTGGCAGGGTAGGAAAATGAATTGCTCTCTCAAAAGCGCTCACTTTTACAATAGGTACTTTTTCCCGCCGGGACAGGTTTTTATACACATTTGGTGTCTTCGAACAGACTTATTATTTCTCATCACTTTAGGCAACTATTGAATACTTACAATAACTAATCAATGCACATTTCACTTTGAACAGCCAACCTTTGTCACCGAAGAATTGAATGCACCAATTACTGTAGCAGAAATAGATGCTGCACTTAAGAGACTGAAAGATGGAAACATCTAAGCTGTTTAAGACTCTGGAAGCCTTATTTAATAATGTTTCTGAACATGGCTTGGCGCCGCAACAGTTCAAAGAAGCGCTGATTTTCCAGGTGTTCAAGATAAGCTGCAGGTCCCAGACATCCAACTACAGAGGCATATCCTTCCTGAATGCATCTTATAAAGTATTTATAAGCATCCTTCAAAAGAAATTTACTCCATGGATAAACACAAATTGCTTACTTAGTAAACTCCAAGTTGGCTTTAGGGCAGGATATTCAACTGTCAATCAAATATTCGTTCTCAAACTTAAACATACTCGTATGTAGCGCAATTTAAAAAGTTATATTAATATTTTTTTGATTTTAGAGCGGCTTTTAACTTGATAGACAGAGGCGCCTTTATTTATAAACTACGTGCCAAAGGAATGTTTAGGATGATTGGTAGAGTAAGCATTTGTTAAAATGCGATGGCAGCGCACTGTGGAATATATGGGTCAGTTGTTGATCAAAAATCTATAACTTTTTTGATGTTGAATATAAAGACTTGAAATTTTGCACAGACATAGTAACAAACATAAGAATTCAGTCGAGTGTATATTTAACAGGAACTTTCGGTTGCTTGCGGCCTCACTCACGTTTGAATTTGCAATTCTATCCGAAATTCATTTAAATATTTCAACTTCAGTTTTTATAACTAAATAGGGATACAGAGAGACTTTAATAAGTGTAATAAGTAGGCAGATATTTTTATAAATACATATGTTTGTAGATATGAGCATAATTTTGTCAAACTACAGTCTCAGGATCCGAGCTGAGTTGAGTCACTTTTAAGAGTTGTAGAGAGTCTTCATCTAGTTTCTTGGTATTTTTTACTTAAGGTTTACGGATACTTGTAATATAGGGATCTGATGTATACTAAAAATAATGCTTAAATTAAAAAAATTTGTTAAAATATCAACAATGTTCAGAGCAATTTACACAAAGTCCATCTATTCCACAAGAGTTCGAGTTTTTAATTGAACTAACTGTCCTTAAATCTAATATCATGTTTTCGGGTAAGCAATTCATGTGGCAGTCAAATTACGGATGTGTCTGATGATGATTGCCTAACCCAAGCAAAATACTCACTAAATTCATTCGCAACAGCTGTAGGATCTAAAATATCAGTATAGCAACTATCTGATTTGATTGGGCCCTTGCAGTGATTAAAATTTCGATTGGTCATATCATTTATGACCTGCTCTTCCTTTTTTAGATGCCCTTTCGACGATCTTACCTTGTTTTCATAATAAACTAACCCAACTAACCCAAGATTTTAGTCCAATACCAGAATGTTTTTCTGGATATGTATAACTAGATGTGTTTTGGCAATCTTGAGAAAGGCTTCATCTGCTATAGATACGTTTACCTGAACGTATAACTCATCCCAGTTAATTTTAGCAAGTTTGGGAGGAGATATACCATAAGTCCCTAATCATTTGATATCAATACAAATAACAGTCATGCACTGATCTATTATATCATATTGAAATATGCATTTGTTAATCCTGCCTAAATGAAAGCATCTTGATCGAGGCATGTATCGGGAGATGGCCTGGTTGTTTCGTTAATACGAAAAATTTGTCGCTCTTTCATAAGGACAAGATAAGAATCAGTCACAGGATTTTGATCTAAGATATCTATATATGTTAAAATCACCGCTCACTCATTACCCATACAAATAAATGAAATGAAATTTTTTATTACACAAACTGAAAGAATTTTTTTATAACATCTGTACTAGTGCGTCTGTAACGTTTTATGTCCCAATCTATACAGTCACGCATAAAAACTCCAACTCCACCTGTAACATACGAATTAATGTGATTTGCATAAAGTTTATAATAGGGAAATTTGTAATCATCCATTTTGCAAGAGCATATATCCAAGGATCTTAGGACAGTAACCTCACCATTATCAATCATTTTTAAAAATAGTAAAAAATTGCGGAACCGTAAATACTTAAATTTCTTCTCAATTTTAGTTTTTTTTTTCCTGTCGAAATAAAGATTCTGTAGTCTCTACTCGTAGGTAATAAATTCTTGACCTTCAATTGTGCGATTCTTGGTCAAAAATGCAACATATTTGTAGACATCGATCATTATTTGATGAATCGCTGAAATAATTTTAGAGCACAGAAAAACATTCTGAATTTCGTAGTTTTAAAAATTTCTAACATTTAGAGAACCTATGAAAACCGAGGTTCTGAGTACTAAGGCCTTTTCTGGATGGCTTTTTATTTCTCGTTTACAACTATCAAACTAGCTTATGTAACAATAAGTCTAAAGTGTCCGTTTTGTTAATAATGGGAGGGTTATGTTCATCTACTTTCCTTGCTTAAATATTCTTATTCTTACTGACGAATATGTCTTATTTTAAGGGACCCTCAAGCGCTGAAAAATGTTTCTGCTGCAACTAACTAATATTTTTTCAGCAAAACTATGATACGTAGCTCACCTGTGCCAACACACAAAAGATAATCATCATACACTTTGACTTCATGGATTTGTCTAAGATGTATTTAAATGTATGTGCCACCGGATTCCATAACGCAAAGAATTTACCAGTGTTTCGCTATCGAAATATTTATATTTTATTTGTAATACAACAGTTCAATTATAATATTTTACAATTTAGCACAAATAATACCAAGCTGGCTGACCGATTTTGTTTAATTAATCATTAGCTGTGTTTATCCTTTAAACAGATCCATTCTTGACTGAGTGGCTAGATAGTATCCTTCATTGCTTTATGCTATTAAAAAGATGTTGAATAAATATTTAGTTCTTAATTTTGCCTACAATACGATTTAATACGTCAATGACTCAAAATATTTTATATTTCTAAGCGAGTTTTATGTTCACTTATTTAACAAAATAAAAATTAGGAAAAAGTGCTGATATTTGCATATTTTTTATGATGTAAATTAGCTTCATTTTTAAATATTTCTTTCCGGGTAATTTGGTTTATTGGCAACTTTCTGCTTTTATTTGCACAAGAGAAGAAAAAAACATCTTCCTCCTGGAGTTTTCAAAATTCATTGAAAAGCAGTGAAATGGAATAAAGCCAGGCAACTTGTCCTTGCGACACAAATAAATTCAACAAAAGTATAAACCCGAAACGTTTTTAAGTGAAAAAGGAAGTACTTACGAATAAAAGTGGAATGAATAATTGATTAATGGATTTTGAGATTTGCAACTTTACCTACACATATACACTCTACCTTTAAATTATATGGTAAAATATTTTATTTACAATATAACTGATGTTATGGTTCATATATCCTCGAATGTCACATAGCCGAATTCAAAGAACTTGGTCCACTCTACAACTATCTGTTTTCAATAGGAAGTATGGAATATACCTAAATGGTTAACTAATGTCGGCTTACGATCGATAGCGTGATTTTCATAGATGTAGTGTATCTGTATTCCATTTTTGACGAATGATTGATGAATCATTTGTAAAGCATTACCTTCTAGCTATATCCAATAATTTCGAGCCACTCCACGTTGTTAATATCATGCAGTCGAAGTACACGCATCTTTCTACATATCATATCCTCCCACTTATACCCCTGTAATCTGTGCTATGCTTTTAAAAATTATGTTCGGTTACTCAAATTTTTCAAAAATTAGGTTCTTATTATTTTTTGACTGCATCTAGCAGCTACTTGTAAGGCTCTAAACGGATTTATAACATTTATAGTCAGTGACATCTTGTTACTTAAATCTCTGGTCGGGTGATTCCACCTTTGATTTCATTTTGCCAGCTAACATCATGTGCTAGTCTCTTTGTCGTCTACACCACGACTATCTTATTGTACATATGTAGACATCATTGGAGATTCCTTGTATGTACTATTTGAACCCATGCATTTGTATGTCAAGAATGATTTTTCGAACTTAATGCTGAAAAAGTGATGGTCGAGATCAAAGGCCTCTTCAGGTCGGAGATTGTGCACGGAAAGTCTACTTTTCAAAACAAGCAAGAGCCACGAACACAAGCGGGTTTATTGTTCTGCAGAACGAAACAAGTGTAGTTAAATTTGAATCTGCCCAATAAAGGTTTATAGGTTCACAAGAAGCTGAACAACAAGCTGAGGCATGCTACCCTGCTATCAAATAGTCATCACAGCTATCCAAAAAGTACAGTGGGATGGACCGGGCAGAAATAGGAACCCAAACTTTACAAATACTAAGGTGAATATTACTATAGCAACAAAAACACCGTCTATACAGATGTGGAACTAAAAAAAGAAGTCTTGAGCTTTTGGCTTGTGAAGGCAAGGCTAATTAAAACTCGCATTAGAGTTAAAATGTCAACATGGTTTTGACACAGATTGTAACCAATGTCGTAATTATTACATTACAAGTGATTTTAAAGTCCCTCATCTTCGGTAATCAGCCGGAAATTACGCACTTCATATCTTGAAACGGACTTAAACTAATTTCCTCCAGGGAAGAATAACACTATAACTAGCACACGATTTCGCCACTTTAATCAAACTGTCAACCAAATTTGCCATGTTGCAAGGCACTCCTCGAGTATTATATTTTTCCAATATACTAGACTCAGGCCACTAGCTAGTTACACCAAAAGTACATATGAAGATATATGAGATGCCACAACAACGAAGAAATACTGTGAATGGCGTTGAATGGCTCCAATTGTCAGAGTCTTTGCATGCCGATCACGTATACCTGAACATCTTGACATTGGTGCCAAGAACATGGACAAGCCCCTTCTGCCGGCGTTGTCAAGGAGAACAAACCATTTAACTTGGGCGACAAAAGACAAGATTTACGTCCACCCGTCTAAAGTGAAGTAGAGATAGGAATATCTTTACTTAAATATAGTACCTGCAGAGTTATGTAAGGTAGCGTAAAATAGCCATCAGTCTCCGTCAGTGGTCGACCAAATGAGGTGAGTTCAACAGAAATGTTGAAAAAAATCCACAAAATGTATTGGATGACCGTCGATTGAAAGTGCGTGAGCTAGCAGATATGGTAGGCATTTCAAAAAGCGCTATACATCGCATGTTGACTGAAAAATTGGACATGAGAAATTGGAACAAAAACATCGTCGTGAGGATGTTTCAATCGAGTGTATCATAACCATAGATAAGCATAGCTCCATCACTCCACACCCGAGACGAAGGAACTGCCAAAACAATGGACTCAAAAAGGGGAATCGGATCCAAAGAAGGCGAAGACAGTTCCATCTGCAGGCAAGGTCATAGCGTCAGTTATTTTGGGATGTCGGATAATTTTCATTGATTATCTTCAGAAAGGAACTTATTGTAGTGTTTGAAAGAAGAAATCAAGAAAACGTGCGAAGAAAAAAGATTTGTTTCATCAAAACAATGCACCAGTTCACTCATCCGTTATCGCGATGTCCAAAATCAGTGAGTTAAAGTTCGAATTTCTTCCTCATGCACCCTATTCACCAAATTCAGCCCCCTCGGATTATTTTGTATTTCCGAATTTGAAAAAATGGAGAGGTGGTAAAAGATTTGCCAACAGTAAAAAGGTGAACTCTGCGGTTGATGGTTACTTTTATGAGCTCGACGATTCTCATTATAAACCGGATATCGAAGCTATTGAACATCGCTGGAAAAAGTGTATTGAACTAGAAGGAGACTGCGTAAAGGAGTAAACATATTTCTCCCCAATTTTTTTGTGTTTTCTTTGCTAGGGACCACCCTCGTATCTCTACATCGATTTTAACACCGCATATGACAGCATGTAAGCAGACAAACTAAGATCATATCTAATTTTGGTATCGTTGCCAAATTCGTCAGGTTGTGCAGACTTACGATAGAAAACGTTCGCTATTTTACAAAGGTTGGAAGTAATCTGACCTAGATATTTGGTGTCAAAAAAGGATGAAGTCAATGCGATGTGCTGTGAAAATTGCCCGAAACTCACAAGACAACTTCCGATATACAAAAGTCTGTACGAATACTTGCATACGCAACGAGTAATTGAAAACAAAACCAAGTATTGGCTGTTAACGGGCAGGGACTAATAACATCGCCGAATGGGACAGAACATGACAATAGACAGCTACAACTTAAAGGTACTTAAAGTTCATAGACTCGGCTTTTGTGATAATGGCAGAAATTAAACGAAGACTTACATTTGGCAATCGCTTGTTCTTTGACCTTCGAATTCAATTGAGTAACACTTGTCAGTAAATACATAGGAGACTCTAAGTATACTGGTCCTGCTTTATGCCGTAGAAACATCGGTGTTAACGTAAGATTCTGCTAGTGATTTTGGATCCCATTTGTTTTGGAAGAAAATAAACACGTACACAGGGGCCTTAATATATGACCCTATTTTCTTAAGCTATATCTTTGGAATAGAATAAAAAAAAAACTTGTGAGATTTTTTAAATATTTTTTTCCATCGTGAAAATGATATTGCTCAAGTGGCCGCCGCCAATACTGATTACCATTTGGGCTCTTTTTATGGCATTTGCCCTGATTTTCTTCAGAACTTCGGGCAATAGGTTAACCATTTGTTGACGATTTTTCTCCTTGAGGGCTAACAGACTTTGTGGGTTGTTCCCATTGGCCCCCATCAGCTGATGAACTGTCTGCACTTTGTAGGGAAACATCTTCAAGTTTTTCACCAAAATGCGCCGCATAGACGGTATGGCACGTTGCCTGGTCGATGTCGATGAAGCTTATACGACATCTTCAGCCACGACAGCGATATTCTCGGCCGAACGAGAGATAAGAGGCCTTCCTGAGCTTACTCGGTTTCGTGTTGTTCCGGTCGTCTGGCTAAACGTCGCATTGAACGACCAGTGGGAACAGAGCGCCCAGGTGAACGGCAACAAAATACGCGTCGCGTCAAAATTACTAGCGAATTGTTCATTAAAAACATCATGACGATTACTTCAGTAGTATACCGTTCCATTGTCTATTCACACAAATTCTAATTCTGTTTGCTTCACAGATGTCAAAACCGAATTGATATTGGACGCCATTTTTAAAATCTATGGCACTCTCCGATAGGGTCATACATTAAGAACCGCCTAGTATAACTGCAACCGCTATGAGCTTTACATCGACGTCAAACTGATCGTAAAAGTACGCTTCTGCCCCCGTATATTGCTAGGACATGTAGAGCCAATGGATACTAACACCCGGAAAATTATTGCAGTTGAGGAAGGTCTCACCTCAGTTGACTGGCACAAAAAGAGAGGGACTTCAACCATATTGAAGTGTGCAATTGTAGCTGCATAGTTAATCTCGTTAATTGGAGAAGCTTATTAGTTGAGATCCAGATCTACTCCGAGCGAAGTAAATATCAACACGTCATGTTGTGAAAAATATAAAAATGTATATGTATTACAGATTAAATAATTCAATGGTTATTTTAGCGGCACAAACGCTTTTATTTTAAATGACAAACGATTAATAAATAACAAATGCCTACAATTCCGGAATTTTTTTCCCAATTGAATTCACTATAAGGGAGTGATGATGATTCCAAAGCACGGCATCCCAAATACTTTTTGTAGCATAAAATATTGTTTCTAACTCCCCAAATCTTAACAGAAAATACCCGTATATTATACTAGAGCGGGAATATTGATTTAAAAATGTCCATGTCTTCGAAAAAGATTTAATCCCCACAGGGCGACTCAACTTTAATACATAAGGACAACAATAAAATCTTTCCAATACAAATCGTTAAATCTCAAGAACTTTCTTTGAAACCCGCATGTTTTCAAAGAGTCGTTTGTCGTTTGCCATATCCATTTCGAAGCGAAGAAAAATCCTTCGGCGGAATATAATCAAGGGATGAGAGATGAGATGCTAAAATAACATTTATTTCAAAAGCCATGCCAACAGATCTCAGACGGTTATTGACAGAGAGTGAGGTTAGGCCTCATCACCCTAAGCAAATAATCCTATACTCGTTGGCTTAACATCCTTATATTTTATTTTATATATAACCCATTAGATTGCTTGTGTTTATCCTTGCAATTTGAGCTTTAAGTGTGCCTAATATCCGGACTATAATATTTCCACAGGCAGGCATCTTGCCTACAACGACAAAAACTTCTTTTTTTATTTATTTATGTATGATCATAATACGTATCCGGACATATGTACATATGTATACACCACTTTGTCTATACTCGTATTCACTTAAGACCGACCGTATGCCATGTTGCGCGTAACTTTCAATTTCAGATGGTATACTAACGGCCTCAGTCAAGTTGACACATAATTAAGAACTGCTGCAAGCGTATCGTTTTCACTTCAAGCAGTTTCTTATCCAGTAAAAAGGAGTGCCGATTTCTTGCCAAAAATCGATTCGTCAAATGTATGTTTAAGTAATGTTGTCACTCCTCCTTGAGGGTGGCACGTCAAGTAAAAATCCTTTTACGACATCTTTGTGCACGTACATGCAACCTGAAAGTAAGTGAAACATTACCTTGATCAAGGATATGCTATCCGGGGACATGAAAAAAATGTACGAGCTCGCTTGCTGCAAGCAGCCGTTGAATCCACACAAACACATATGTATAGTAAGATTATTATACATCCAAAGCTTAGATAAGTTCGGATAGAATTGACACTTCTCTGTGTGTCAAAAAGTTCCAATGACATTATCTGTAAAGCAAAT
The DNA here is from genome assembly GCA_963966105.1 of Volucella zonaria. Classification (NCBI taxonomy): domain Eukaryota; kingdom Metazoa; phylum Arthropoda; class Insecta; order Diptera; family Syrphidae; genus Volucella; species Volucella zonaria. Next base: position 97,071,400 of record OZ014531.1, read on the forward strand.
GTGCCTGAGTGCTATTGGCACTTGATGTTTTCATTAGTCTCTGATTCTGTGTACAATTAAGAGTGTGTGCTTGTCACAATTGAACAGAATGAATGACAGATTCCATATCCATTCGACTCACCTGGTTACGTGTACCATCTTCAAACTCAGAAGCGTCCCTTTAGAATAGAACATCATTAACAGAAACATCTGGTACAGTGATACTCGTAGTTGCATTAGAAAAGCCCAAAGGCAATTCATTGACCTAATTTCTACGAAGCATTTGAGTTCAATTGAATAACAAAGCGATAAATAGATGAAAGGGAATAAAAACCAGCTGTACTTGTATTCTAAGGGTAATTCAGGCCGAAAGAGCTTTTAGGGCGGTGGTGTATTATCCCAACAGGGGTACACTGCGTATTGACCGGCATCCATTTACGGAGGAGTGCCACAATCCACATATGTGCATACGTATGACCCCATTGGTACACAAAGTTGGATAACATAATTTTCTACTTTATTACAGAACGATGTGAGCTAGGAGTGCAGCAGACTTGGAGTTTAAGGAAACCTTGAGTGCTTGCAACTAGCGACAAATTATTGCGAAGAAATTAATCATTCGGTGGTTTTTTTATGAGAATAAATGCGGTTACAATCTGTGTAATTGGTTTGACAGTTGTTTGTTTTTTGTGATCAAGTTCTTAACTTCGTGATATGGAAATTCATGCATTCACCCCGGAAATCGAAAATGAAAATTTGGTGATATCTATACGTTTTAAAGTGTCAGACAGTTTTTAAGAAAATTTTTGCTTTGTGTATGTGTTTTCTTCATAGATACCAGTAGTAAGGGCTACCAGCATGCACGATTCGCTAGCTTGATTGTTCGATTCTAAGAATACCCCTACGTAGCTAAACCACACCCTATACACTTCGACCACTTTCCCCGCGGGAATGTCGTTAGGTATTACTTCGCGGGAGTGGCAAGCAATCTATGGTAAATCTTCTATCCTTGCTATATCAACACGTCTTATTCTCTTGATCTTTTGCAACTTATTTTGCACGTTTGTTATGAATGTGCAAATCTCCATCCAATTTTCTTCTGACATTTCGTCAATTATTGACTGCGGGTTTGGTATGTCAGCTCTCCGTCTCCCTCCTGATTTGGGCAGTCTAGGCAAAAAGGTGAGTTATCGTGCCCGATAACGGTGTAGATACTTTCGATACACACGGTGACCAGATAGGAACTGCGTAAGATGGTAGTTGCAGTTTCCATGTCTTCGGTTTGTCCAAACGTCTATGGATGGGATCAATCTGTAGATCCATCTGCCCTTCGTAGTGGTGTTGCACCAAGCTTGCCACCTGGTCACTGAAGTCGCTCTTTTTTCTTCCTTGATCCTTTCGACGACTACCGCCTCTAGATTTCTAAAAGTTACAGACTCTCCGCATCTCGTCCCGCCTATAACAAAAGTTGCTTCGTCCGAAATCATTCTATAGCCACTCATTACTCTTAATCCGCTAAGTCGATATTTTGATGATAGGACTAGCTTTCTCCTTGCTTCCTTTGTCACCCCCATCCGAACTTGGGCAGCGTATAACCGGACTGAGATTATTACCTTGGATGTTAATATTTTTCTAGCATATCCGGGTCCTCCGATGTTCGGCAGTATTCCACAAAATGCTGCCTGGAGCTTTGTCGCCTCTTTGCTCGAACAGTCGATGTGATGCATGTCACTGTCAAGTCACTGTCATTGTCATTGTCAAGTATTACTCCTAGATATTTTATGTAATCTTTTGATCTAATGATTTGACTTCCAACTCTTATGTCCACGTATTCCACATTTTTCCGGCTGGTTGGTAAAACAGCTTCCCTTTTGTGATCTGCTAGTTCTGGGTCAGCGGATATAAGCCAATCTTTGATAAGGTTGATTGCATTGTTCGGAACTGATTCTATTTCGCAAATATTCTTTGCAATAGTTACAATGGCGATATGGTCAGCGAAACCGATTAGTGTTACTCTTGGTGGTAGTGCTTATTGCAGAACTCCATCGTACATGATATTTCAGAGTAGGATGCCCGAGTACCGATCCTTGTTGGACTCCCGCGAAAATTTTATAGTACTTCGCCTTCGTGGGTTTCATATCTCAACCTTCTATTGCTGAAGTAGCCGCAAGTAGTATAGTGTGTCCATTCTGGCTAGTGACTTTCTTATAAATAACCAATTTGCTGAGTTAAAGTAATTTTTTTATGCCCAGCGTCACTACGGTGCAACATTCCTTTGTTCCATATCGCCATCATTCTTTTTTTTATTGCTTCGGCTGCTATTTCTACCACCGCTTTTATTGTGCCAACGGTGAAGCGCGATTGTCTGAATGCAAACTGTTAATCTGGTAATGCTCTTTTCTTCTGTGTAACCCAGTGTGTCCAGTAGACATATTGGCCGATATGATGCTGGTTCTTCAGGTGGTTTGTTTCCCTTTGGTAAAAATACCAAATGCTGCAGCTTCCACTTCTCTGGGAAAAACCCCTCTTTCAGACACTTTTACACCGTTGTTGTAAGCATGTCTGGTCTCTTTTGAACGGCGGCTTTCGCTACCTTATTTGGGATAATATCGGGTTCAGGCGTTTTGTTGATGTATATCTTCTTGAATGCATTGGAAAGCTCGCCTTGTGTTATTATTGCAACTAATTCTGCACTGAGTTCCCTGATTGTATTGCATAAAGTCGATGGTCTCTCTGGAAATAGTTGCTCAACAATAGACCTTACCATTGTTGCACTTGGTAATTTTCTAAACGTACAGCCTTTCAGCTTAGTCATTATCATTCTGTGCCCCAAGGACTTATGTCCGCTTCGCCGCACAGGCGTTTGAAGCATCTTCCTTTACGAGTACTTTCTTTTATGGCCTTTTTCAAGTCCCTTCTTGCCAGCCGGAATATGCCTAGTCGTTCTTGAAAATCGGCTCTTCTTCTAGAACGCTGCACTCTCCGCCGGTTCTTATTTCCAGTAGCACACCAGTAGCACAGTGTACCCCTTTTACTGAGTATTGGTCTGGGCTCCGTCACATGCTGCGTTTATAGTGATCGTGATGTCATACGACAAATTCTCCGCGGTTTGGCTGTGGACTAGCTCGCTCGATGTTTATTCCTTCAAACATGTCGTTGTCGAAGAGTTTATCTTTCCATTTTGGGCCCAATACCTTAGTTATCACCTGATGCGCACTGTGGGTATATTCTTTGCTAACCCACCAGTCTCTACTACGAAAGAATTACTCATGAAAGTAATATCGATGATCGATCCTATTCCCGTTTTTTAAAAGATTTTGCTCGACAATAATTGTCTGCAATGTTTACATCCAAGGATACAAATACTACTAATAAGATACGTCCTCTGGCATTGGTGAGCTTGCTACTCCACTCTGTTGCCCAGACATTATAGTCTCCACCTATAACCACTAGAGATCTTTCATGCGCATCTGCACTTACAATTTGTTGCCCAACTTGGTCCCGCGTAACTGCTGTAGAAATTGATCATGTTTATTTTTGAAAAATACCTGACCGCTGGCTCTTGGAAGGCATGTTTTCTACATGTCCAAATTGCGGCATGCCTTGATTTATCGCATGTCCAGATGTCGGTGTCGAGAGTTTTAAACGGCTCGCAGATCAAAATGATGAACGCTCCCTCGTCTCTAGCCGTGTGTGTCAGGATGTCATGGGCTACAATACAGTGGTTAAGGTTAATCCATATTACCTTCATGGTTGTTTGTTGGTAATGGCTCTCCTGAAGACCGGACATTCGCTCATATCGCTGCATGCTCAGCGTTTTCCGGGCTATCCTTCTTGCAGAAGAAGCAAAGCGGGTTTATGTTGCAGTCTTTAGCTATATGGCCTTCTTCCCAACATCTTCTACATTGCTTGGCGCGGTCCATCTCATTTTTGCATTGGCGTTCAGTGTGGCCGTATTTAAGACATATAAATGGGTTTTTTGTTCCCGAACGCGACAGTTTACCTATCCAATTTTGATTCGATCTGACTTAGGCATTTTGTGTGCACTGCTTCCAGGCAAGCTAATCGCCGTGACTCGGCTGGATCCATATACGTTTCTTAGGCTATTTAGGTCGGGCATTGTCTATGTCATTGAGCTGATATTGCTGAATGACTGACTCGAAGATCTCCTCCTTCGTCGTGGCCTCGTCGATATCCTTTACTTCCACAGCAATGCGGTGTGTCAGGGACCTAATCTTCACATTATTGCCAAGTGTTTCACTAATTATTTTTGTAAACTGGCATGTTTTTTCTCCTGTCTCTGAGTTACATCAGGTTCCCTTTGCGCAGTACTTCTGCATAGGAAAGCACCCCTCCGCTGTCATCACAATTGCGTCGGGTAGAGTTTTCTCCTTGGTAGGGCTTTGCTTCTTGACTTGCTTCGTCTTTTTGATAACCTTCGTCCAAGTGTTGCTATCGTCATTTGTGGTCGGTTTGTCGGCCTTTATCCGGTCGGCTTTATAACCTTTCGCAATTTCTTCCTCGCTCTGCATGCCCTTGCGAGGCAGTTGAGAAGCTTTTTGGAAACTGTAGGTAGATTTTACCTCCGCGTCGAATCTCGGATCTCCTCGTTCAGCTCTGATCTTCGTTTAGGGTCCGCTACCATGTTTAGCCACGCCGATGTCTGTGATGCATTGTTTAGCCGAATGACTTCCTTTCCTCTGTCATCGTTCAGCTCAAGCGCCGCCAATTCGTAGAGCGCTCTGATGTATTCGATGCCATCTCTCGTCGGTTGATGGATAGATCGCCTATTACCATCCTCCAACCTTTCCACTAGTATTTTTATCTGTTCTCCCAGTTTGTGGAAAATAGGTGACTCGGTGGTTCCCTACTGCTATGCTACTGCAGATCTTGGTGTGGCCGCGCTTTTCTCCGTACTCTTGTGAAGGATTGATGACTGTCCCCCGGGTGACTATGCGCCTTCGAACTCTTCTAAAAGAGGATACCTTCATCCGCTTTCGATAGAGTCCAGGTTTCAGCGTCATAATGTGTCTTATATAGGGTCTCCTTAATTTTTCAAGATAGGGCTTCATTCCTCAATTGCCTTCTTAGTCCGAAGAAACAGCGATTTGCAAGAGTGATACTTCATTTTATTTATGCTGCGGTATTATTGGCAGAAGTTACGGCAGAACGAAGGCAGACAAAGTCCAATACCACCTCGATATTATAGCTGTTGACTATGACGTTCTGTCTAATTCGTCGATGTTGTGTGTCACTTCTTATTAACAGCATATACTTGGTTTAGCCCTATTTACTACTAAAGCCATTTTGGTAGTTTCAGTTTTAATAATAACGAATGCATCGATCCAATTCTGACAACTTCTGGCAATATTATCGGCGTACGCTAGTAGTTGTACAGACTTTTGAAAGACTATGTCTCCCGTGTTCGCGTTTCTGACGTCAAAGGTCTCGGTTAAATCTTTATCTATTTTGACGAAGCAGCAAGAGTTCTCAATCGTCATTCTGCATAGACGGTCGAGCTCGGCAGGGATGCCAAAACTAGACATGGCTCTTTATAGGTATAACTCCTCTCTATAAATGCTATCATATGGGGCCTTAAAGTCGATGGTAAAAGGTGGGTATCGATTTGAACTTTTTGAGTTTTTCCCAGCGAACTGCGAAGTGTGGAAATATGGTCGATTGTGGAATTTGCTGGTCAGAAACCGGACTGACTGAATTCGAGACGTTAAATCAGTATGGCAGTCACTTCCAGCAGCTTTGAATACTCCGGTCGGTAAGCCATCAGGTCCAGTTGCTTTGTTCGATTTCTGCTTAGATATTGCTATACCTACTTCGAAAGTTTTGGCTACCATCGTCTAAGTTGAATGGTCTATTCTGCTTGATGACAGAATGTTGGGCTTCATCGCCGTTATATAGTCTGCAGAAAAAGTTTTTCCATATTCTAAGCACCAACTGTGGCTCTACTACAGACCTCTGTACGGGTCTTCTTGCTTTTACACGTTCTTTTTATTTGTTAGCAAAACTTGCGTAGATTATCCCTAGAGTACAGACTCTCAGTATCATCGACCACCCGCTTCTCGTCCTATTTTTGCTTTCTGCAGTCTCTTCTATTCGTGACCAGATAAGAACGATAAAAAAAAAATGTAAATAAAACTACAACAGCATAAGATATAAAAACGATTCTGGCTTTATATTGAAGCTACGTTAATGTCATTATATGTAGAATAGTACATCATTCAAATGGCAGCAGCGGCTTAGCTGGCAGTTCTTCAAGCGGTCGGTCCAATTTTTGATGACTCGGTCCAATTTGTGCGCCGTTATTCCGGCAATAGCGTGTCGAATGTTAGCCTCGAGCTCGTCTAAAGACTTGACGTAACCCTAGAGAAAATAATCGAGTGGTGTCAAATCGCATGATCGCGGCGGCCAATTGATTAACGCTCGCCGTGAAATAACCCACTCTCCAAATTTCTTCTTCACAACTTCGAGCGTTGCGTCACTTGTACGGCATGTGGCGCCGTCTTGTTGGAACCATAACTCGAATATATCGTTGTTGTCGAGTTTTGACTACAGAAAATCGGTTAACATCGCTCTATACCTGAGACCATCGGCGATGGCGGTGTCTTCTTCCTCATTTCGAAAAAAATAAGGTCCACCATGCCATAAATCGCACAAAACAATCAATTTTTGTGGATGGATTGATGCTTGGCCGAATACTTGTGGATTGTGTTCACTCTCTGAGTCTGAGCCAAAAATGGGTCTCATCCGAGAAGATGATTTTTTGCCCGAAATTCGGATCTCCTCCCAACATTTCCAGCGCCGAATTAGCGAACTCACGGACTTGTCTATGGTCATTCGGCTTCATTGTCAGCTCAATCAAGTAAGCCCAAATCTAACCGCAAAATAAGCCGGAGAGTCAGGCGATGTACAATTCAGCTGATCGGTGCGGAATGGTAATTTCTGTGTCTTCTTCGACCGGTACTGGCCGGTACGACGGCTATGTCATTTAATTTTTTCATTTCTTCATTTTGCACCAATCTCTGTCTGGCTAGTGGCTTAAGGTCTAAAAGAGTGTACGCCGGCGACGAATTTGCCGGCACACTGATGCCATGATTACGACCGACCTCACGATGAGATTCACGTTGCGTGTTTACAACTGAGCCGGGAATTTTTTAATAACTTCCCCACTTTCGGCAAGCATAAAACGATGATGAAATGGCAAACCTTACTGAATATTTTGACAGCTGGATGTCATTGGTATCTTTGACAGCTACTGAAACATAAGAATTGGAAAAACTATCATTGCTATCTGGTAACCCGTTAGATCTCATGAGCGGCTCTTGTCCTTCGTTGAAGCGCCACTTTGTACGATTATTGTTTAGCTGGATGTGGTTGCCCACCTTTTTCATCAAACCAGGAATTACTTGATTGTAAACACATCAGTTGCTGCGTCTATGACGGCACCTGGGCAGGATTGCCACTGGTCTTGTGTTCTTGATACCGGCAGCATTGGAGTTGGTGAAAGATTTTGGGATACGCTTTCTGGAGGTCTCTTGCGCTTGGGCGCTTGGGCGCTTGAAATATCCGTATTTGCACTTTGGCTGCTTTAAGGTGCTGATCCGAGTGAATGTTGGCTGCCGGAAACATTCGACCGTCCAGAACAGTGGAGGTATGTCTTACGTCTATTGCAGTGTAATCAATTTGATTTAGTATTTCGTGATCCGAAGGCCGGCATATCGCATCATGGTACATATTGAGATGAGGAAACCGAGGGCTTGCTTTAGTGATATTTCGTCGTGCCGCAAAGTCAATAAACTTAAGTCCGATGCCAGATGTGGTGTCTTCCTTTCCTATCCGTTATATTCTTAAAAATGCCAAGGAGATCTTTGTTTTTTGAGTTCGGCTGAAGTAACAAAAACGGCATGTACAATAGCTACATCAAATTTATAAGTAGATTCCTAATTTTCCAATTTAAGCAGACCTCACCATTGAAGGTATCCCACCTTGTTACAAAGCAAAGAAAGAGTTGCAATTCTGATAATAGGTGCATTTATTAAAATGGTGTTCACATGAAGAATATCGTAATATAATATTCTCTTAGTGGTATGTTCGCCGATAGCTGTCAACGAGCAGCATTAGATCCGAATCTATTCGTTACCCAAGGTTGAATCAAAAATAATTGATGCGATTAGTAAGAAAGATGGTCCATCTGTCTGCCTAGTAATAATGGAACCTAAAATGAGACCAACAAAAACTTTGTACATAAGTGTTTATATGTAGTAAGTTTACACACAAATCAAATTCAAATTCCGCGACTGTTAAATATTACATCAATTCAAAGACCTAAACTACTTAAAAATGCAACAAACGGATAATGATCTCGAACATTCCCACAAGTTTACGCTAACTGACAAATGTGAATACTAATTTTACACTCCACATACTTATATAAGTTTGCAAGTATTTAGATCTTCTTTGTTCTTGTAAGCGGTTGGATATTTTCATTTTAAATAAATTGTAACTTATGTTAAACACATCTCGCCGCTTTTTTTTCATGAATAGTGTTAGCATGATTTGAATTGCTCATTATCAGATAGGAACAATTGATTGAAAGCAATTTGTTGTACATTTTAATATCTGATTTCTATAGATCTATCAGTAGGTACTTATGCATTCATAGTCTACTCTTATCGGTGGATTTACGCACTCCACTGGTGTTCGCACATTCCAGATTTTCGCAATTGATTTCAACATGTCAGTTATATGCCAACTATCACGATTTATAAGCAACTTTGGTCATTGTGTCACTTTCTCTCGGAACGTCAAACATTTGCCAGTTTCGCGATTGGTTGAGCTGTGTCTTCTATTTCTCTCAAATTTTTTTCATTTGTGCTTTAAATATTTATGGAAATAAACTTTGTTATGTCTAAATTCGTACATTTTATCATTGTCAATTAAAGACAAAAAATATATAAATTGAGGTAAAATTGTAATTCGTTCATTCGCTTTGTTCTTTCGTGATCTAATTAAAGGAATAACCACTATTGTAGATATAAAAACTAGTTAATTATTCGATTAGTTAAATAAAGAAACTGCAATTCGTTTTACTAGTTTAATTTTTCTTGTCTGATAACTGATTTCAAAGTTGAGAAGTTTTTCGTATTTGAAAAAGGAACGTGCCCGCTTTTAATAGAGGTAAGTTCCATTAAAAACCTGTCCACACTAACTCGTATCTAGATAATGCATTGACTTTGGTAGAAGAAAAACGAAACAATACAACGCGGTTATAGAACATGTTATAAAAGAAAATGAGTGCTGCTCTAGTTTCCAATAGCAATTTACTAATTTCCACAAACGTATAGAAAGTTCAATATTAGCGCACAAAAATATTTGTAACATCAGCTATAGGTCTGCGGAGCATTTTTAGATGAGTTATTTTGATTACAGGTACTCTAATTCATTCCTTGCATCAAAAAGGGATCAAGGAAATATGATATTATCTACCGCGGAACTGCTTGCATGAGTGAATGTGCTTGCCCCAATTTTCAATAATTTTTTCGCATAATTTGACTTATCTACCAGCAATTTATGTCGGCATAGTCCACAGACTATAGCCCCAAGGAAAAGAGACTTAAGATAAAGATCGAGGTGGACAGCTAAGAGGGTTTTTTTTGGCGATAAGACGATACCCGAATATCGTCTTTAGTAATCCAATTGTAGCACGCCCTGTCAGTGACACCGTCCTGTTTACATTACATATATTCTAAGCCGTTCAGTTCCAATGTATCCCAAATTGTTTAATATGGGGCGATACTCGTAGATACGAGTATCTTTATTGACTGGAACCAACTCGAAAGCATATTCTCGAAAGAAGAATGACCCAACGACATAAAAACCACAGCGACAGTCAATTTTTCGTACACAATGGCTGGTGTTGGAATATCTCAGACAGATCGCTTGACCAAGTGCGGCAATTTTACCAGTTAGCCAAAGATGTGCCTCGTCGCTGAACCCAATCAGCGAAAGCTGAACGTGCACGATGGAAACTTGGTTTTAGCTCTTTGGTCAATTTGATCTTATACTCGTATATACCACCTTGATCAAAAAGTTCAGAAAATTAAAAAAAGAAGTTTATTCATCTAAATCTATATTGTCCCCTTCAAAGTAATCCCCATCGACTGCAACATACTTATGCCAGCGCTTGATCCAATCCTCGAAACATTTTTTATATTCGGTTTTCGGTATGTTCATCAGTGCTTCCTGCGATTTTTCCATTACTTCCTATTGGCTGCTGAAACGCTTTCCACGTAGTGGTTTTTTAACTTGATTGAATAGAAAGAAGCTACAGGGAGCCAAATCAGGTGAATGTTGGATGGTATTTGTTGCATTTTACGTCAAAAAATTACGAATAATGATGGCACTGTGCGACGATGCGTTATCATGGTGCAAAATTCACGAATTTGGTCTCCACAATGCTGGTCTCTTTCGGCGAATTGCTTCACGCAAACGTCTCATAACGCCCAAATAATACTCTTTGTTTACTGTCTGGTCTTCTGGCAAAAATTCATGATGCACTACACCGTTGTAATCCATGAAAACCGTGAGCATTGCCTTCTTTTTTGACTGAAAACGGCGTAGTTTCTTTAATCTCGGCTCATTTGGTGAACGCCATTTACTTGCCTGATGTCTGGATTGCGTGTCGTACTCATAAACCCACTTCTCGTCTCCAGTAATGATCCTTTTGATGAATGTGGGATCGGATTCAGCCTCGCAAATCATCTCTTTTGCGACGTCAACACGGTCTCTTTATTGCATGAAATTGATATCTTTTGGCACCAACTTTGCTGCTACACGACGGAAACCCAAATCATTAACCAAAATGTCTTGGACGGATCCATAGGCAATGTTCAAGTCTTCCGCTATCCCTCTGATGGTTAATTTGCGGTTATTGACCAACATTTGTTTTACTTCATCAATGTTTTCGTCGGTTTTCGATCATCTTCGATTGATTCACGACCACCTTTGAACCGCGCGCTCGTGCCACTTGTAAACGACCGTTTTCGTTGCCGAAACACTTTTCCAACATTTTCACCGTTCGCGCACCATTAATCCGTTTTTCACGCAAAATGTAATACAAGTTCGTTGTTGCAAATGTAAATCCATTTCTAAAATTGTAAAAAAATCGCCACACACATAAAGATAGATGTACGCTACGTAACTTTTGCCAATGTCAAGCTATGACGCTAAGATAACAGACTCAACAAAAAAAACAGAACTCAAATCGGAACAATGGGAGCGCCCAACGGTGGTGTGGTTCGGGAACTTTTTAATCAATAAAGGTGGTATGGTCGTATAGGCAAGGCTTTTCTACAAAACATGTCACATGGACGTTCGAGAGAGACCGATCTTTTTGGATCGCGGCGCGGAGTCGACTGAATACCGCCATGACTTACCGACTCTTATACAACCGCAATATTATCTTCACCTCTGGCGATGCACTGTTTAATTGGCACAGCAATACCTATTACGCAGTGATTAAGTCCATTGGAAATTCTTCGGGACGATTATAAAAATGGAGTTAACGCACGTAAAGTAGTCCAAACCGTTGTCAATGGAAAATATGTTTGATTCGTAAAAGTTGTTTAAACGTATATCTTTTCATAAATGGTAGAAAATCTGCAACACAAACGGAAACATGATATGCGTCAGTTCTGAGAATCCCTCTTGGAAACAGGGGAGCGTCTGATGAAAAACCCTCTACATGCAGCCATTGATACATACTTAAAACAAATTGAAATATTTGCCACATAATTGATGTTATCCAATTTTTTATGGACGCTACCGTTAACTCCTACTATGTACTAGATTTCAGGAGAAGAAATGCATCCTTATCGTTTCAATGATTTGACATTTGTGATTTCAATACGAAAGTTGTGATTGGACCCACAAAAAGCAGAATTCGCGAAATTATCCATTTCAGAGATTTTTGCTTTATGGTGTTTTAACTGTAAACAAAAACATTGAATTTAAACACTGTTATCAAATATATTTAGTAAAATTAAATCGGACCCTGAGAAAATGAAGATAATAAATGACTTAGATTCTGTTTATTATAAAAAAAAGCGTATTTTGTATGGAATAAGATTTGTTTTTTTTTTTTTTTAATTCCTAGAAGGGTTGTTCTTTTTAGTAAAGAACAATAGAGCTGTGTTGCACATAATGGCTGCGGCTCTTTTGATAACATTTTTCAGGACATTTTTGCACATCGATCACAGTACGGATGTTGACTACATATAAATTATTCCAGTAGCTTAAATTTCTGATCCAATTTTACTACATATTTCCACTGCTCCACGTCGAGCGAGCAATCTCAAAATTTTTTTTTCCAGTTGCAAAAAAACACATTATTCAAAGAAAAGCTTTTTCGGATAACTATAAAATGCAGATCCAGACTTCGATGGATATACAATAGAAGTTGCAATGACAAATTGATTGCAAATTGATTAAGTGCGGGGAAATAAAAAGGAAAATAAAAGATATTTTGATTAACAGTGTCGAAGGGTGACCCTAATTAAAAGTATATATTAACGTCAAAGTCCTCATATTAAAAACTGTCTAGTCTAACTACTCTGGGCCGACTAAACTTGACACCGAATCATTATATGGGTACATATATTGCCAAGGACTTCATATATTTAAACACAAGATGCAGGATATACAAATTGACCCCGACGAATTTGAGGTATCACAAAGCAAAAATTGGGATCAGATTAAGGACTCCACTGTACAAGTTCAAACATTCGTCAACAACAGTACGCCCCTAAGTAATCATAGCGAACATCGTACCAGAACCCATGTTGGACAATTTCTTGAACAAAATATAAAAAAATAAAAAGTAATAATTACTGCAAAATATTTTGAATACTTCTTCGCCAAAGAAACCAATAATTACAATTCACTGCAGAAGTAGAACGAAATAAACTATCATTTATTGCCGCACTTGTATATAATAAGGAAAGAAGGACGTTTAAAATCTAACCAGTAACATTGTTAAAACATATCTCAGATTTTAGGTCACAACATTCTATAAAGTTAATCATCAACAAATCCAACATCATGAATGAAATCGTATCCAGTAGGGATTCCGATTTCTATAAAAAAGAATAAAAACCTATTCTGAACAAATCTCCATTAAAAATATTTCCCCAAGACAATAATTAACTCACTCATGACCTTGCACAAAAACATGGACGAGAAACCAGCAAACAATGCAGCGATTTGGAAAACTGTTCCATAGAGCAAGCTCTTGAACAGCTAAGCAAGTCCGCGCTGAAAATACCCTCGGGAAATAAGCCTTCTGAAGTTTTCAGGCCTCCGAAGCTGAGGTAGATCGCGGGTCAACTCAGAGAATACAGCATCAATCTGTACTACCGCCACCACCACAGGTAGTAGTCGAACTCATTAAATGCGAGTAGATACTGTGATTCGAGCGTAATTTTTTGGGATATAAGTAAACGTGACATGAGAAACACATTGATTCCTATCCAACTGTGTCGCGAAAGTACAATATGTCTGAACGAAGCTCTTACAAGATATTCTGGACTTATATGCTCGTTCAAAAAATTTCAAATTTCAACAAAACGTCCATTCTATGGTTGAAAGCCGATTTGCAGCGACTACGCAAGGTAATCTGAAAACTTCTAAACGCGTTTCTTATGACTAATTTGGAGCAATACCGAAATCTGTACAGATCGAAGCAAAAAGAATGTAAGAAACTAATTCGAATTTTAAAAAGTGCCTCTTTATACTTTTGAGAATAAATTTAAACACGCAGTGAAACCAACAGGCTAGAAGTGAATAACACTACCCGCCTTAGCTGGAACCTGTCATCGGTTGTGATGACGGATAAGACTACGAAATACGCTGTTGCTTCGTTTGATGAATTCAATATGATCGTGATTGCAGATTTGCAATGTGACGACCAATATATGATGGCATGACCCACTAGAAATGGGTCCTCTTAACGTGAAGAAGGAAGCTGACTACCCTGATTTATCTACTCCTCCGAACATCACCAGCAGTTTTTCTAATGAAGCTAAGTACTCGTATTTGGTTGTCACCTTCTGTAATTAACTTCTGGGCTCTAAGCATGCCGCATCGAAAACTTCCAAGGTGTTATCGGTTTTCGATTAGTGTAAAGGGGCTTCTAGAAAGTCACGGACTTGTCACCAAGAATTCAAAACACCAACAGAGTATTGATGAGACCACCCACCGGTTGTCCGGGGGAACAAGCTTTCACAAAAATACGTCGCCTCTGCTTTTACCAGGAACGGTTTGCTTGAAGCAATAGTGGTCAACCTGGTGCACAGAGGTCCAAATAGCGCTCAGGCAGATGCGTGCATTTCCTTGATGGGAATTATATTTTATTTTGAAGATGTTGAATATGTAGTCATCCAGATATAGCATTTCATATACGGAGAATAGAGAGTTTTTAAATTTTAGTAACGCAACTGCAATTCTTGTAAGAATGTACTATAGGATAGAAACACAACTGTATTTCCGAAGCATTAAATTCCGCTTTACCAAAGTATCCCTAATAACTATTATTATCAAGGGAACGATACAAATTAATTTGTAGGGTCCGGGATTTAACGCCGGGGTACTATGCCCATGTGGCGCGTTTTGCCAACAGCACGCGGAGAACTGAGTTCCCATGTGGTCACCCACTACGTATCCCTAATAAGTTATGCCGTAAATATCGGAGTTCGTTAAGCTGAACAAACACCAAAGTTCAGTGACGAATGCGAAATCAGAAACTGCTACTATCAGAAGCAACGGTATATATTTGATTAGAAGCATAACAGCAGAAAAGAGATCGTTAACTAAAGGTGTTTCAGAGATAGAACAAATTCCTGGGATACTTCAGAATTTGAACTAAATAAATTTGTAATCTAATAGATACGAGTAGATATAGACATTTTCGAGAAAATATGTCAAATTCTTTCGGAATCTTTTCCAAAGTGCAAGTGTGGTTATTTAAGAACTCAATCTATTTTATACATATGCTGTCGATTTATCCGAGTACGTCTTTTTGTAATCTGAAATAAGAGACATATAATAAAATTTGGTCAGCGGCCTTGTCTGGGTCGGAATACTCGTTTTTAGAAGAAATACTTCTTGCTTCCATCTGGAGTATCGTTTTTAGGTATTTTGAAATCGTTTGGCTCTCTATCCCTATAACACCATTGTCAAAGTGAATATTGAATTTGTCCCATAGACGTCTTTAGTGTCTTTAGCGACCAGCAAAGGGATGTCATCAGTTGACTTTGCCCGTAGTATTAATTCATGTATGATATCCAGTTATTGTGATGATCAGCTCATTCAGCGATAGCATAACACTGAACCTAAAGTGCCAGATACTTAGTCTATGAACCAGTCTCAAACGTCTGTCTCTAAATTCTAAGCTATTGCTCACTTTGAAGACATTTTTGCAGCACTGCGTTACACTTCCTATAACACGCTGTCCTTTGAAATATTGAAATATCCTAAAATAGCTGGATTATAATGTCTTTCGTAAGGATATTTATATTTTATAAATTCATTATGCCTTTCCAAGTGTTAAATGGTCTATTTCTTGTCTTTTTCAGGTTAACAATGTACATACCGTAGAAATCTAAGCAAATGAAAGGAGAAGTACTCTTACAATTTTAAACCCCTAGAATAGGGATGCAAGTTAAAATTTGAATAAGGAAAACAAACTCCTTCTGTAAAATGACTTCTGATATAAATTTAAATTTCTAAGTAAATATATAATCCATCAAAATTCAAAGTAGATATAATCAAAACGAATGTCATATCCAAAAGAGCCAACAAAATGTAATCGCAATGCAAACGAGGCAAAGGTACCAACGGAGCTCATTTGAATTGATGAAAACTGACTACAACGAGTGAGGCTAAGCACAAAAAATCGGGCAGATATCCTTTCAAGATGAGTGATGATCAATCGCCCAACGATGACAAAGGTAAATTCAATTTTTACAGCTTACAGATACCCATATATGTATGTTAGTATTTATATTGTATTTTTCTTTAAATATCAATTTCGGGGAAACATGTCAAAAAAATTAAAGGACATTCTTTTGTGTTCCTTTATATTCTATCAAGATGAATGTTTTGTAGATACATATGTAAGTGCCATTATGTGCAGGAGTGCAGATCTGCTGTAATCGGTCTGCCAAAATTTCGAAAAGCAGCTACAAATAATCGTAACGATTTATTTTAGCTTATGCCTTCTACAGGTAACATATATGTACGTGTACACTTTCAGATTACATCCATCGATGCATCTTTTAGCAACAATGGACGCCAATGTACTAGTTCCATGGGGACTATTTGTTCTGCCTCAGAAGAGATGCAGTTGCCATTGTTCGCCCTATTCCGCCAAACGAGGATTAGAAGAAAAGCTGAAATAAATTCTCATGAAATTTCTGCCTTCATTCGATTGTCCTCTGCTTTTAAAGGAGACTATGGCCTGTCTGACGATGCTAGATTTAATGTTTATCCGGTTCAGCATGTGCGCACTTATGTGCACTGTGCTCTATTAATGATGGAAGACGGAAGCTGTGTATTTGTAAACCGGAAATGGTTCTGTATTTTATGTGAAAAAGTCTGCATTAAATATCTGTTGATATGCTCTTGAGCGAATCTTTGTTATAGTTTATAACTGTATGGAATTTTTTACTGGAAATCCTGTGGTTGAATTAATGAAAGTCACGTTCATTGACTCGGGATAATTCAGATACATAATAGGAGCGCATAATCAAAAACCGCCAATATGATTTTAGCCACAGACATTTGTACGTATAGATTTGTATGATGTACCCATCAGCAGGTTTCATAATATCCGAACAATTTCCCCGCATTGCACGAACTAACACTAATTTCGTGCGAAGGTAGTTGTCGATGGTAATTCGCCAATTAAATCGAAAACTTTAAATTCAATGTGGATCACTTATTTCGTATCATGTTTAACTCTAATTCTAAACGCCTTCTTAGCATGCATTCTATCATACATCTTGTTCCTTTCTTCTGTTGTAAGAAAACTCTTGGTATTGTATATTATTGGTAGGGTAAAGACCTTATTGAACAGCGACCAGATTGATCTATTGTGCCGTTTGTTTAATATTCCCAAGAAGTGGATCATCCTTTTCTACGAGATCGCCCACAGATCCTCTACAGGGAGGATATACTTCTTTAGAAATGTTGCTCGTCTATTCTAGCTAGTGAAGATGTTTCCTTATCTGTTAAAATGTATATTAGAAAAAAAGTGATCTGCATCGCAAAGTGCTTAAGACCGTCTAAGATCATTCCAGTATTTGACTGCGCATTTTTTTTTTTTTAAAGAACTTAACACCCAAGAGGGCATTACTACTCTTAAAATGTCGGAACACGTGTTAAGTTTTTCGAAAAATTAGATAGAAAAAGATAGAAAGATGTTTAGGTTCAGTGTTTATTTCGCTCCATTGGTGACATCCAACATTTAATGGGGAGACTAAATTATTAGTGTAAATTGAACTTGATGTTGTATTTAGGCAACCATTCATCTCACAAGATCCTTAGTTGCCTGAAAAAAAGTCTGATTGGGAAGCCAATACACTACCACTTGAGCCACGGCCACGGCATAATCTTGCCCAGTATTTTATTTCCTGTTTTAATTCGTTATGACTAAAGCCTAAGCTAGGGCAGGTCCAAAAATTGACGTTCTGATCTTTCTTGGCTTGACGGTCCGCCTTTTCATTGCTATCGTGACCATCATGCCCAGATACCCATTCTTATTACTTTGTTCAGGGTGGCTGTGTTATTGTGGGTGGGTGCGTTTGTCTTTGATGTGTACAAGTA
This sequence comes from Volucella zonaria, assembly GCA_963966105.1. NCBI lineage: Eukaryota > Metazoa > Arthropoda > Insecta > Diptera > Syrphidae > Volucella > Volucella zonaria. The sequence goes on from OZ014531.1 coordinate 97,089,274, forward strand.
GCTATTTAATGCCTTGAGTACCGCCTCTCTATACAAGATTATATGTAGTTATTATTCATGTCGTTTACTTTTGCTTAATAGAATGCATGGAGCATCCAATAAGGCGATTAATTCTGTCTGAAAGATAGTGGCATCCTCACATATTGCAAATGAGAGATGGGTTTGAGATATTATCATCCTTACTCTTAGGGCTTGATAGGTTTTCACACCAACAGTATACCACTTTGGCAAATTACTATAAAGGAAGAAGACCCTATTCTTCTGTAAAAAAAAACTAATGATGGGATCCAGTTGGCTTAGAGTTTGAGATTTGGCAAAGGTGGCTTTTATCTTTTTTTAGTATTTCCAATTGACCTATGATGTTAAATTATTTGAAGTGTAGCTTGAGTTCTTGTATGGTAGCATCCCCATGAACTGCTATGAGTACACGAAGTGAAACTAGGTCTAGTAACGCCTCCATACACACAGTGGAGGTCGTTCGCGAAAACCTGTTCAGTTACGTTATTGTTTTCTTTTGTATTGTAACATATCTCATTGACCTGATAGGCTGTAATATGTGTCGCAGAAGTTTTAACAAGAATGCTTTTAGGAAAAATAATAAGGCGTACCATGAACAACAAATGCTTGATATTGGCCTACTTAAATACGGAACCTTAGGCCTCACTAGCCTATGTGAAGGATAAACAATTGTGATAAAAACAACAACAGCCTCGAATAAAAACTGTTGGCGACCCATATAAACGTGACAAGGATATAGACTTTCGGGTTTGTTCCATTGGGAGCTTACATATAAGATTGCTATAACCGCCATCCAAGAAATGCGAATGGTCGGATCGAAGAAAAAGACAATCAAAAGTTGTGATACTACGGCGATTTTATGTGGGTTTATTATTGATTTATTATTGAATTCACTAATATCAACCAAAAATAGAAGAAAAATTCAGTGCTACTAAGCAAAATTTTTACGAGCTCCTTGAGAAAACCTATGAACAGCCTCATAAGTACGACGTAAACATGGTACAGTGAATGCCAAAAGGAGAAAGCAGGGCAATTTTGGTGACGTCGTGCGTCGGCTGACTGATTTTAAAAGTGGTGATAAAAAGGCAATAAGTCAGATTAATCGCATTCCTATAGGCGCATCCATCTAGAGATCTGCACTTTGTGAGGTGCCAACATTGACTCAAATCAGTACGTAGTTATAGCCAAAGTACGAATACAGATATAAACAGCAGTACAGCGGCAAGAAAATTCTGAAAGAACTTGAACCTCAGGCAGTTAAAATCGAAAAAGATCGCTAGATGATTTGCAGTTTGTGGCTCCTTCAAATAATTCAATAACATCAAGTACAGAGAAGCAAAGGCAATGCTGCAAAAATGTCGCCTCTGGTGTGTCTGGTTTCACCAGGAAAATAGAAGCTCATGGTTCAATGATGCACTCGACAGGAAGCGTACCCTGCAACATTGCACGCCAAGACGAGAGCCGAACTGGGCCTGTTGTCAACATGCACCAATATAATAGAGAAATTGAACACAAACGTTTTCAAGGGCAAAATTACGAGTCCGAACAACGCCCAGTTAAAGAGATGAAGAAATACTACTCTAAGAATGAGGTTGTAAAATTTTACCAAAACGTAAAAAGGACATGGCAGGTCAACAAACAATTTAACCGAACTCTGCTAAGACAACTAAGAGAATATCGTAGTTGATATGTTTCGTGCTAGCAATTTGAAAGAACTTTTTCTGCGGACTGTTAAATGGCGAAGACGACAAAAATACGGCTATCAAGTATTTGCCCCCTTAAGGGCAAAGATCGCGAAAACTTAAGCCTAACAAGTCTTCTTGATGCAATTGTTTATCCGCGGAGCTCTTCAAAGCTGGAGGAAATGTTAAGGGACATGCAAGTTCATACTCGTATACACAATTTGGTCAGAGGAACGCATCCTGATAGATCCATATCAGTGCGGTTTTATATCTGGCAACTCCACCATCGACAAAGTCTTCACTATGTGGATGATCATGGAGCAACGACGAGAATACCTTACCGATGCACACCACCACTTCAACGATTTACACCTTACTTATGATAGCGTGTATAGAGAGGAGCCATGTCTTGTCTTTGCATCTCTGTTCGACTATGCAGGATGTGAACGGCGAACTCTCGCTACTATTTGAAAGTCGGGAGACACATCACTGAATCTTTTGGTGTCTAAAAGGATCTCAGGCAGGGCAACGTGAAAATGAAAGAATATTGTGTACATTTCACATGGCAACACCCAAGGCACAATATTTCAAAAATATGTCGAACATCTCACATATACAGACGACATTGATATGACAGTGAACGTCTTAAGCTGATTGTCAACAATTTAGTAAGTTCATATGAGTGCAGTCTTAGACCTGGCAAGTCCTCTATCGACCAAATTTTCACCCTACAGCAAATCAGGGATCTAAGCTCGTTCGACAGAAACGAGGTATCGCCAAATCTTTTGGTGTTAAAAAGTAAACTGAGGTATTTTTTGTGTATGTTGTCAAAAAAGGATAAGCAACAACGACTATGGAGTCCTATAATTTGGAGGTATTAAAGGAATTTATCTATCTAGACTCTATAGTGGACTCCAGTAATGACACACGGAAACTAGACGAAGAATAGCACTTCCGAACTTCCCTGTCCTATTGTATAGGACACAGACATGGACACTCTCAAGAGCGGAAGAAAGTTGCTTCCCCATAGAATATGAGGCCCTGCACATATCTGGATGTTTTCTTATACGTATGTATGTATAGCTTTAGGCCTGGTTGCAAATAGATCAACTTACTTAAGTGGCTATTAACGAAGTTATTAGTGAGTTGCATAACACAGCACGTCGTAGCTGGTATATCTTATCGGTTGCAGTTGCTTCCTTTGATGGCTTCAAGTCGTCCGTCACCGATGGCATATGCACAGTTATGTTACAAAAAGTATAGATCAGCTCCTGGTAACTCTGAAGAGAATCTCCACTGCTAGACTGGCACTGACATACGAGTACATACCGAAACCCTGACTACATATTCGCCAAGAGCTTTAGACCTATAAGTCTCACGACTTTGAGGGTACTTTCGACAACGCAACTTTTGGCGTTATTGTGGATGCTGCGGATGCTGACTGTGACCAATATGTGATGGCAGGGGTAAACAGAGGTTGCGCGCAACGGGACGTTCTGTCTCCACTGCTATGGTCCATGTTGGTCGTCTCACTGCTAAATGCGCTTAATAGTTTTGTCGCCTATGCAAAAGCATATGCGGAAGCTGTACTGTCAGTTGGATCATGTGTGGCTACTATCTCGTTAAAGTGCAGGTAGTCCTAGACGTGAACGACGATTTCTGCGCTAGAAATGGGCTTTCACTCAAACCTCTGATATCTGAGGTTGTTCTGTTTACGAGAAGGAGGAAGCTGTCTTTTCTGACGCATGTAGTGTTTCTAGGCATCACCATCCAATTCACTAAGGAAGCTAAATATTTGGGTCTCTTCCTAAATAACTAACTTCTTTGGACTAACCACAGAAGTGTACGGGAGCTGCCGCCAAGATATATGTCCTGCCACCGAGAAGGGTCCTCTAGATCTACACGGCTATGATAAGGCCAATTATTTTTTTCGCGTTAGTTGCCTTATGGAATAAGCTCTCACGAGAGTACGTCATTGCTTTTACCAGACTCCAAAAAACGGTTTGATTCGGCTGCATGGTGGCTTATCCAATCACACCTGACCCCGTCCTAGACATGTTGGTGAGCCTCTTATAATTCATATCAAAGGCTGCACTCTCAAAGCCATTTTCCGTTTAAAAAGAAATGGCCTCGGGTACAACACGCACTGGAGCTTTGATCAACTTGCGCCCCGGCTGTCTTTTGACTCTGGTCTTATGGGCATCTGACGTAATGACACCAGAACTCCTGTTGCAGAAAAAAAGACGAAGTTGACTTTTCCTGTGCCCAAAACTAGTTTTGGTCAGAATCTGACCCTGAAAAAGAATGTAGTCGCGTATTCACGGATGACTCTAAAACCGATATAAGATACGGCGCTGGTGTCTTTCTGGAGGAAGACAACTTTAGGAAAGTTTGCGTATGTCTTCCAAGAGGAGATGTACGCAATTCTGATGGCAACGACCTACATTCTGAAGAACTGGTGGAGAGCGACCTTACTACTGTCCCTCAGCAGGAAAGACTACAGATTGCTTACCGGCGTAGTGACGGGGCACTTTTGCTAACCACTTAAATGTGCTGGGCATAAGTAATACAACATCCTGAGACGTTTGCTGTGACACCCTGGAGCACTACCTTTGTGTATGTCCAGCTTACGCTCTCATTAGGATGCAGGTACTCGTCTTTGTTATGATAGGTGCTGGTATCTACTGTGGGCACGTTATCACTGAAGCGCTTACTCTTCGATATACTGAGAAATTTCATTTAAAAAAATCTTATAAGGAGTATAATGTACTAGTTCTTTTTCTGAGTGATTTACATATGTACATAAATAAGTTGCTGGCGCAATTGAAGTGGCGTTTCTACATTTTGTTGCGTGTTAGAGTATTTTCTATTCAAACAGTGGAAATTGAATTTTAAACGTTTTAATGTCCATTAATTCTGAGCACTCTTAATGCTCCTTGTTCACTTTTATACATCTCGGATCTAAATAAAGCTTAAATTCAATTAAACGGGAGGACCTACCGATTATCCAGTATGAAGTACTCATCAAAAACAAACAGAAAAATGGCTTGTTTGGAGTTTAAGTAAATATCCACCAACAAAATTGTAAATACATATTTATACAATTAACTGAAAGTTTTTCATTGATTTAAGAAATCACATGGGACCTCTCAACTCGTGCGTCTGTCAGTCTGCAATTATTCTCTTAAAGAAGGAAACTTTCATTGGAAAAGTTTGCAAACGTACTAAGTTCCCATTATCGCAAGGTAACCCCATTTTACCCCATAACGTCAGCGAAACAATAATTAATTATGTTACAATGCCACCCTTCTACCCTAGTTGGTGCGTTGGTTATGTATTCAGATTTCTCGCTATTTCGCAAACAAACACTACATAGTGCATACTTGTATGTACATACGACTCTTATATCGAGCCCAATGTTTGATGACCTAGTAACACATTACTTTGCCAGCCTGGCTGCGCTGGGGTATTCGTATTTGTTCTGCAAATGCAAAATCCTTTTTGTAAATAGAACACAACAGTCCCTTCGCTCATGTGAGTAACGTGTACAACTCAAGTAAATTCCAAGGACGAAAACAGTCACTCGCAACGATCCCTTATTTTTGTGCTTGCCTTTTATTTAATTTTGTACGATGATTTTCGAATTTTGCTGCTGTTGTTACTTGTAGCATAGATACATATGTACGTACATACAACAGTTGGTGGTGCTTTTAATGGTGCACAAGTATACGAGTATTTATGTAGCCATGATTCACTTAGATATTAAGCTGGTAAAAAGTGTATAATAATGTGAAAGCAAAGAATACGGGAATTGTTAACTTGGCAGCATTGGTGGCGACCAAGTCGTACACCAGTTGGCAAAAGAATAATTAGGATTTTTATTTGCACCATTGTCAATGTTGTCCTTGCGATACTTTTAAGGCAGTAACTCTGTTTTTACTTTTATCGGAAAGCGAACAGTTTCAAAGCGAAACGTTGTTTCTTTATCATAAGAAGGCAATTAAGAAGTAAGTCATTGTTTATACAATAAGGCCCTAATCGCCTTAGTTCTTCTCTATGATGTAGACGGCCTGGATGTTAGCGAGAGCGGATGAACATGCCCTTGGTCGTCTTAAATGTTGGATTGCAAGTAATTTTTCATTCATTCAGAAGAAGTTGAGAAGAAGATGTGTAACAGCAAACTCTAAAACCTACACAATGACGTTGTCCTCGTCAGAAAAGAATGTATCGGTCGTCTGAGATGGACATGTTGACTGGATGAGTATAAACTCTCCGGCCGGAAGTGCCTTTGATGTCCACGCGGGTGGTCAAAGTACACAGGATAAGACCTCGCGTTTGGTGCCGTGGTGCCGCGCCCAAGTAGAAAAGGACCACTATCGTCTTAGACTCCCCTACTTGAGGCAGTAGATCAAGGAATGCGATAATAACAGATGAGTATTGACTGAGACCTAGCCGCGCCTCCCATCCCACCGAACTAAATGGCCATCTAAGTTAGTATTTCGGCAACAAAACTTCTAGCTGTCATTTCTGTGAACGCAAATATAAATTTTCATAACATTAACAGCTTGTGTAAAATATGTTTTCATCCACAGTAATCAATATGAGAGCGACTTTCAAGACAAAGAGCTATAATATTCTAATGTGGGTCAAAATTGACCACCGATACCTTGCATTTGCGATACTTCGTACACTTCTTCCAATCTTTTTATTGATATTTCTTTATAATGTTTTATATAATAATATTTATTTATTTATTTATTGAATAGCTACAGAATAATTAAAATTACAGAGTAGCTTAGTAGCCAGAGCATCAAGAGGCCTTAGGCTATATATAATAATAATGTTTCATGAAATATATACAAGTTCCTTATTTTTTGTCTTCAACATTCTTCTGAGTGTTTTTTTTTTTGACATGAGTCAAATTCAACAAATATGACTCATTGATTGATTGACTAAGTTTTCGATAACATTGATTTAATATCTTATATTCACAAATGGTAAATGATGATGCTAAATGAAACTGATGTCTTAGATATATGTAAGTGGCATTGAGACAGACGATACAAATAAGCGCAAGGTTTGTATTTCACTCAACAAGAGTTTTGATATTGGGTATATAATTTAATTCGTGCGGTTTTTTTCAAAATTTGAACGTTTATTTAAGGAATACATGTACAATAGTATTATTGAAAGTATTGCCCATCTGAAGCTATGACTTTGTCCCATCTTTCTGGCAATTTGTGGATCCCATCCCAAAAGAACTGCGCCGGCTTGGCAGCCAAGAATATAATTTTTGCCAGATTAAAATGGGAGCATATTAGTAATACAATAATACGTAACCAAGTTTAGTCATATTATTAAACAATTCACATTCCCCAGGTAGAACTGTACAACTCAACTATTACCTAACCGTTTTCCAGAGCAGATAGTACAACCTTACCATCATTTATAGACTGACTGAAACTTATAGGTTTAGGTGCATTCCATAATGATACAGAAATATTTCATGAGAGACAAAGTTAAAGTTATGTTTACGTGGCAAACAAAATAACCGCGCGCGAGTAAAAAGAAAAAAATAAAAACAATCTACTAAAACAAAATCAATCTGCGGAAAACAAAAAAAAAACAAAAACAACAACATAAACGCGCGAGTGCAGAACCCCAATCAACATTCACTGTGCGGGCATACTAACTTTCCTGAACCTGGTCTTACTGTTGCTTGCACTCGGTAACTGCCGTTGCTATATTGCATTGTCATACAGCGCGTGCAGTGGCTGAGTGTATGTAACAACCGATGGATAGCGGGCTGTGGGTATGAATTTTGTTGGTGTGCTGTTTCCTATTGTTGTAAGGGCATAACACCTATAACAATTTGATTCGGTAAACCAACTCTGAATTTGTACTTTACATCTGCACTTAGTAACGTCGGTGTTTGTGTTTTTTGTGTTTGTCTTCCTTTATAATGACTAGGGAGTTCAGAGTGGATATTGCCAATATACGCGGGCTAAAAAGTAATCACTTTTCTGCGTACGTCCACGTCTGTAAATATAGACCAGCTGTTTTGGCACTTAGTGAAACACAGGTAGATCCCCACCCACACCACTCAGATCACTCTGATCTGAAGCTGCTTGGCTACGAACTACTACCATTATTCTTCTCTCACCGCGGTCTCGCCATTTACGTGCGTAGTTATGTAGCTTACCAAACTCCACCACAATGCAGTCCCTGTTCCAATCCGGAATTCAATTTCATTTTAACCACATGAAATTCCATCTCTGTAAGCAAATTATCTACAACTGCTTTATTTACAGAAGCCCCAAACTGGACAGCAACTCGACCTTTAACGAGTTTGATGCGCCGTCTGTATCCCTGTATCCTCATACTGAAATCGTTATTAAGGGCGATTTCAATATACACAATTCTGGGTGGCTTCGATATTCCTGACAGACAACACCCGAAGGACGGTGTGTTGAGACCTTTGTTGCGGGAATTAACCTAACGAATACCAGAAGTTGATAGTCATACCGCCAACACCCTGGACTTGTTTTTAACCTCTCACCCTGACAAATACAAGGTCAATGTGCTATCCCCTCTAGGCTCGTCGGAGCAATGTGTCATATTAGCTAATTTCTCGTACACCCACCACACAGTTAGAGAAAAAATTCCTAAAAGAACCGTATGGCAATACAAGAAAGCCAATTGGACCGGACTTAACAACTTCTTTAGGAATTTTAACTGGTCGCTATGTTTCCTCGATAACGACGTGGGTGCCGCTACTGATATGATAACAGACACCATTCTCTTTGGAATGAGAAACTTTATCCCACATCGGATAAATAGTATCAAACCAAAAGAAAAGGCGTGGTACGACTCGTGGTGTAAAGAGGCTGTTAGGGTTAGAGAAATGTTTTTTGGTCCTTCAAGACCAACCCGACAGAGGAAAACCGAAAAAAGTTTAAGCCAGCCAGGAATGACTGCAACGTCTTTCTTAAGCTTGCGAAATTCCAATTCGACCAAAAACTGATGCAAAAAAATATTACAATCAAAATGCTCATTTACAATGAAATTCCAGCTTGCTGCACACTTTGTGGCCACCTCAACACTCTCACATTGTGCTTCGTCTCCGCCTACACTTGAGTGCGTCGCATCTTCAATGGGACGAATCCACTTTCGCTACACGAGTGCAAGAGTACCTAAAGATCTCAGCATACATAAATCCGCTGGTCCAGATGGTATATCTCCCCTTCTTCTGAAGAGGTGTTCTTCCACGGTGGCTAAACTACTGCGAAGGCTTTTTCATCAATCTTACCCTTTAGGACTCTTTTCGAGCAGATGGAAAACAGCATTTGTCCAGCCCGTCCCTAAAAAAAGCGAATCTTCTTCTCTCTCCTCCTACAGACCCATTCTTTCCGAGGTCATGAAAATGGTGATAAACCGTCAGCTCATGAAATATCTCGAAACACGAAAACTTCTTAATGACCGGCAATATAGTCTTCGTAGCAACAGGTCTACTGATGATTTGATGACATGTCTCACCGAAAAGCTGAACCAAGGCGTACATCAATCTCGAGAAAGCAAAAGAGTTGCACTTAATATTTCTAATGCATTTGACAGATTTTGGCATCAGGCTCTTTTGTCGAAAATGCGTGCTTTTGGGATCGATGACTCTCTTCTTCAATGGATTAGAAATTACCTTTCGGAACGTTCAATTCAAATTGTCTTGGATGGTTTTAAGTCTGATATTCACAAAATAAATGCTGGTGTGCCCCAGGGTTCGTTCTGTCTCCAACACTCTTTTCATCAACGATCTCTTGTCTGCTACTTCTAATCCAATATATTCCTTTGCTGACGACAGTACTCTCTGCTTTTCATATTCATTCCCGGACTCACGTCCCAGCTCTTCGGCTGTAGAACGGGAACGGCAGCGTATGTTAAGCTCATTAAATTCTGATATTAACAGCATAACTAATTGGGAAACACTAACAGAGTAGAATTCAATGCTTCCAAAACACAATGTTGTCTGATGTCGTTAAAACGGAATTTGAACACCCAGCCATTATCTATGAATGGCACTAACATCGTCGAAACCGATAAACTTTCCATTCTCGGTAAGTTTGTCAATGAAAAATTACGTTGAAATGACCACATATTCGGTGTCGTTAAAAATGCTGCGAAATGTCTAGGTTTCCTCAAGCGATGTCAGAAATATTTCGCCCCCTCTGCTCTAGCCCCAATATATAAGGCGTTTATCTGCCCGAAATTGGAGTACAATGCCCAAATCTGGTCGGGCGCGCCCAAAACATCTCTGCACCTGCTAGATAGGATCCAAAACCGTGCAATAACACTCATAGGTGATACTAATATCACTCAAACAATGGACACCCTCGAATACCGACGTAAGATCTCGTGTCTCACTCTGTTTTATCGCTATTTCCACTACCACCACTGCTCCATAGAAATCGCCAGTTGCATTCCGCCCCTTCAAACCTTTTACCGTAACACACGTCTCGCTATGAATGCTCATCAGTATACCCTCAAGTCCACTTTTAGACGTACTCTAGAATATCGTGATTCATTCTTAAGCCGTATAACTCGCCTATGGAATGCCCTGCCTAGCTCCTTATTTCCTAGTCAATATAACCTTAAACATTTAAAACCAACGTTCACCGGTACGTCTCTTTCTATCCTCCCTGACTTTCCTTCGCCCGCGCTGTGTGCAAACATTTTAAGGGTACTTAAATCCCGATAAACAAAAAAAAGAACATATTTTATGAGAGCACAATCCCATCTTTTGTAAATTAACCACATTTCTTAATCATAACCGTTAAATACTGTAAACTAACCTCTTTCATTAGGAGAAAAAAAAAGATGGGGCTCATATTGACGTATTACAACGTTAACTTCACACAGTTGCTACCGCGATTTCTTATAAGATGGACAATAAGTTACTTGTACTTAATAAGAGAATTATAGCAATAATCTGCTATTAACTAGGCTATTTAATATAAAGTGATATTCATTGTATAATTGAACTTCAAGTTGAGGTAAATTTAAATGTTTGGTACTTCTTACGTTTATTACAACATGGATTTGTTTGCAAAATTCTTATTTGCAACCATGGTTATCTTTACGCTATGATTTTATATTAAAAGTTTTTTTTAATTCAGCTTTTGCCTTTGCTCATAGTTATGTGACGCATTTTTTTCTTATGTCTTTAAAATAGAGTTATTTTTGGCAAATTTTGGGATTCAATCAATTTGCTTGTTCAAGGAACTTATATTTGGGACATCATATCTTGTGAACGGCCAACAACCAGTGTCCAATAGGAAGACCGAGGATCCGAATTATACCGCTAATGATACGAAGAGAACTCGCGAACTTCGAAAAAAGAAACGAGAGGCGACCCCAAAACAGATTCTAGAAGCTAAAGAAAAGTGAACAGAGACAAAAAGAGAGTTGAGAGCTTAGAAATAGGCTGAATATTCGAGCATTGACAAAAGTTCTTCACTTTCAGCTCACCGTACAAAGCAAAACAGACATTGGCTAAAGCCGTCTACAAAGCACGAAAAATTAATATGGTCTTAGCAGAAGAACAAAACGTTAGACTGTCAGCAAGCGATATACAGTATGAAGTAGTGTAAAACTTTTACTATCGTACTAATATTGTGTATGCTTATCCAGGTGAAAATGCCGTTGTCGTTTTTTAGGGAAAATGGGGTAAAAAAGAAGATACAGAAGCATTATTTAACTGTTTACCTGTGAGAAGCTTTCAGTATACATATTTACGAGGGTTGGCTGAAATGTTTCCGACCACAACGTAAAAATAGCGGCACTCGTCAATAAAAGCTAGTGAATGCTGGTTATGCATTTCTTTTGACAGTTACTAACCGAAATTTCAGACATTTTAGACCCGCAGTTTTTAGTTGACAGTCGTTTGAGTGAGTCGATGTGAGTGTTTTTTATGTGAAAATGGAAAAAATTGAGTATCGAGCTGTTATTAAATTCTTGTTTTTGAAAGGCAATACGCCTACGCAAATCAAAAATGAGTTGAACTCTGTGTATGGGGACTCTGCACTATAATTTACTACAGTGACATTTTGGGCAGCTGAATTTAAACGCGGCCGTAAGAACTTGGGAGATGATGAACGTTCGGAACATTAGAAAACTGACGATAACATTGCTAAAGTTCACCAAATGGTGTAAGACGACCGCCGAATTAAAGTGAGAGAGATAGTAAAGGTTATGAAAATGTCCAAAGAATTTGTTTGTTACATGATTTCCAACGCTCTGTTGGCGCAGTTTAGGCGCAATAAATCAGAGTTTTGGCGCCGATTAATTACTATAGATGAAACTTGGATACACCATTATACGCTCGAATCAAAAATTCAGTCAAAACAGTGGACTGCAAAGGGCGAGCCGGCTCCAAAAAAAGCAAAAACAATTTTTTCGGCTGGGAAAGTGATGGCGACTGTTTTTTGGGATAGTAAAGGATTATCATCAAAAAGGAAAAACCATTACAGGAGCATACTACGCATCATTACTTGCCAAGCTGAAGGCAGAAATTGCGTTCCCTCATCTAAAAACTGCGTTCGGAGGACAGAGATTTTCATCAAATGAGGAGGTAATCGCCTTCGTGAACAATTATTTTGCAGAGAAAAACGCCAAGTACTATTTGGACGGGTTAGAGAGATGGGAGCGTCGCTGGGAGAAGTGTGTAGAGTTACAAGGAGACTACGAGTAAGTAGAGAAAATTTTGTATCATTGTTCGGTCGGAAACTTTTCAGACAACCCTCGTAAAGAACTCCACGCTGAAATTGAGATTCAATTTTCCAAATTTTGTAGCATGCGACCTAAAATCGTTTTGCTAATGGAAGATACACTCTCAGATCAATGTACGTGGGTTACACTTGAAAACTTAATCCTAAAATTGAAAGGCCTGAAAGTAATTTATTCCAACAATTGGTGGAGTAAAGTTTAATGTGATCCCCAAATGGGTTCGTGATGCTGAAGAAATTAATCCGACCATTGTTCAAATGGTAAAAATATATTCGTGCCAGACATGAGCTGGATTTGCGTTTGGAAGAAAACTCCCAAGTAAAAATTACGTTTTATAATCGATGAAACCAGCGCGGGTGAACTTCTGGAAATGCTTGTTACCTCGATGCCTTCCATAATGAATCATGTCAATTCAAAAAGTATCCAAGCAACTGAGTTCCAAAAAGATAAAACGATAAGCATGTTCATACTCTTCAGGTGGATTTTGACATGTCTTTTGGCTGTGAGTAGAGAAATGAGGTACAAAGTGCACTTTGGTCCCGATCAAGTGTACTTTTATTTACAGCAGCAAGTTTCTATAACTCGCGACATTTATATTCCATCCTCACAAATAACCGAAATAATAACTAGTGTAGCACCGTGGGACAATGTTAAAGCGGGAGCAGGAATATCTAATATTCACTTCATTGAAACAAATGGCAAGTCTGTGAAATGCAAGAAAAATTGCATATCCGAGAAGAATACTGTAATTTCTTATTGCCTTTTGATGATTTCACATGTGACAAATATGTCTGCACGTGACATGACAATAAAAATTTATAAAAAAAAACTATCTATTTTATTTAATTTGTATTTAATTCAGAATGTAGCTTAGATACATCAAGTTTTTTTCGATTCGCTGAAAAATTAAGTCTTCAACGTGCATCTAATTTCTTGGTTGACTTTGCCCGTCTGTACGTGACGTCTCTTTGTTTTTGTTTTATTTCATAATCAATAAAGTGAGGAGTTCAATTTTTTGTGTTCGTTGAAGATGAATGATACCTTCCACAAATACAGTATATAGGAATTACTTTAAATGAGGCAATCTGAAAATATGTTCATAATAATGACACAATTTAAGTACAATTTGTCTATGTATACGTGACCGTGAAATGCACCTTTACAGTCTCTTTCTATACTCCTTTTTTTCAAAATTAGTGCGCGCAAGTGGAACACCCTTAATTCAGCGGTAGCGAACAAAATTAAAGAGGAAGGAAAGAGTTATACCGATTAATGTTGGTTTTGAATATCTACAGGTTATAGAGATACGGAAAGTGCTCGCCAATGCTTTCCATAATCGATTTGTACGGTTCAGCAAAGAATCACGATAGTTCAGAGCACTTCAGCAGGTGGGCTTGAGGGTAATCTGACGAGGATTTATAGCGAGACAGTCGTTACCGGTGGAAGTTTTAGGAGGTGTTATGCTACTGGTAGTTGGTGGTTACACAATTAGTTATGCTATTAATAGCGGAATTAAATAAGCTCAATCTGCACAGGCACTCCCAATGTAAGCAATGTCGTTGTTGTCGTCAGCAATGGAATTTACCGGATTTTTTATTTATTTTTATTTTTATTAAAATTCAATACATATGAATAGCAAATTATTTATAGAAAACATTATTTAGATATGCTTAAGGTAAAGCTAGAAGCGAGTGCACCATTAAAACAAATTTACAATTAATTTAAAAATTATGTGATAGTGGTGAATATCATTTTCTATAATAAAAGGTGTGCCATTAAGGCCACTTATTTTGAATTTTGCGCGATTTTTAGTGTCGGTTGTACAGCGATGTTGTTTGACAGCTGTTATGTGTGAACATTAAGGTTTAATCATGGTGAACTACACGAACGCACAACGCCGTGTGCTGAAATGGTGAGAGTTTTGCGGAGACGGTTCGAAAGTGTCAAAGATTTTTCGGCCGTCGAATAGTGTTCCGATCAATTAGAAAATTTCAGGCGATTGAGTTAATAAAAATCCAGAAGATACCTGTCTGTGTTAGTGTATCTTGGTCTAACGAAAATATTGCAGCAGATTGCTGACCAGAATCCTTTCACCTCACTTCGCCATCGTTCTCAGCGAAGTAGTTTACAGCGAATTTTAACTAAAGATTTGTATTTACGTGCTTACATGATTCAGTTAGCACAACATTTGAAGCCAGTAGACCATGAGCAGCACCGAAATTTCGCAGAAGGGATCTTACACCAACAACAAGTGAATTGTGGTTTTTCGTAGAAAATCATCTTCTCCGAACTTGATAGGTTTGTCAATAAACAGAACTGCCGCATTCGAGAGGCTGCGAATTCAAGAGTGATCTATCAGCGTCGCATGTATCCACCGCGAGCCACTGCACTGGTTGGTGTGCATTTCGGGTTGACGGAGTGATTGGTCCGTTCTGAATTGAAAGACGAGATTGATGGAATTGAGCCCACACTATGTCAAAATGTCATCTAAAGGACCAACAAAGCGGCCATTTATCGAATATTGTGTTCCATATATACTCGTAAGCTCCATGTCCACACTCTTTATCAGAATAAAAACATCAGAACTTTTCAAATAAACACTGCGTTTTTCTTTCAAATTTCAAAACATAGTAGGCAGTTTTAATTGGACACCCTTTAGTATTGTTTAATTTATAAATAAGATTAATGTGTATTGTTATTTTAACATATTTTCAATTTCACTATAGATTTTATTTCTTTGAGAAAGATTTTTAAATTTTGTTACCCTCTGACGTAAAGAGGCAATTTATTAAACAGCGTAGGGGTTACTGTATTACTTTATTACTGTATTATTACTGAAATGTATTTTATTATAGGAAGGGATATTAACAAAATCACCAGAGTTAATATGTAACTCAAGGCGAGCATTCTTTCTTCTAGAAAGGTAGCCACTTTTTATAAAAAATACTTTTATGGCTGAACTATTATGGAAACGATTTTTTCTGTATATAATCCGTAAAATATGTTTTTGCGATACAAGCAACGGACTATTTCACCCCAACAAGTTACAAGTGAATCATATTGAATTTTTGTAGTGAAGTATCCAATAATATGTATTGTATATGTATGTACCACATGTTTGTGAAAAATATAAACTTGGGTTAAAAATTTGTTTGGTACAAAACACCAGATATTTCTTCACACTTTTCGTGTGGCCGAACTAATTCAGATTATTATCTAATATAAATCCAAGATATTGTATTTAGAAGATTGCATAATATCTGCTTGGAAACAATTATCAGCGCAACTGATAGATGCGTTTTTATTAACTTCGGATTTTGGACAGTAAGAAGAATGGTAAAATATGTATTTATCAGTCAGGCAGAGTAAATGAACCCGTAATGCTGAGAATCCTTTTATGAGCAGCAAACCACCGTTTTAAAACGTTTAAATCGAAAATGATGTCAGCAGTCAAATCTAGAAGGGGCTTGCATCCATATCAAAAGACAATATCGTCTGCAAAAGCTGCTAGTTTGCCCTTAAATTTCTGATTAAAGATTTATTTAATGAATATCACAAAAAGGACGGGGCCTAGGACCGAGCTTTGAGGAACTCCAGCAGTTAAGATATACAGTTTGCTATATTTTCCGCTAATTTTCACTTTGTTTTCTGTTAGATAAGTAAGAAGCCGGCCATTTATAAACAAAGTCTCGCATTCCTATATAATATAGTTTATGTAAGAGATTTTTGTGATTCACTAAATCAAATGCCTTGGTTAAATCAATGAAAATTCCAGTAGTGAAAAGCCTTCCATTAATGTCCATAAATTTCACAGCATAATTTCAAAAGTACATCTTCCGTGGACTTACCAGCACGGAAGCCATATTGACTGACGCTAGAGAAGTTTTTTTTTTGTTTAAAAAACTCAGAAAACGATGTTTCATCTAGGGAACGATCGCAAAAGTTTGAATTTTTGAAGAACGAAATAACTTCTGCAACTTTAAATGAAAACGAAAATACTCCACCGTAGATGTTTTTAAAGGCAACGTTCGAACATTTATCATCTGTTGAAGAGTTTGAGTTTTTGAGTAAGTTGATGGTGGCAAGTAACCCTACAGAAGATTGAATTGAAGGCAAAACTCTTATTTGAAGAAACCTCATTTATAACATCCTCATCAGGAAATATAAGCTATACCATTAACGAAGAATTCGGCAGATAGATTATTGGCTACAGAGGCAAAAAAGTCGTTACAAAGTCCCTTCACAGCTTGTTGAGTGGTGATTCAAGTGGTGTATTACCTGGGTTTTTTTTTAATTTTTTTTTCTTAAGTTATTTTTCTCATTTACTATGCTCGAAAGATGCTCTGTCATCCAATCTTTTAACCTTTAGATATACTAGTACGTACAAGCTTTGGAAAGGTAGTTTTCGTTATAAAAATCAAGCCTTGGAGATAAATTGAGTTTGGCAAAGTCAATTTTTTTAGCTCCAAAGACGCAATGGTCCACTTTTCAAACATTTAAAATACGAGTACCTAAATAATGAATGCCAGTCATACAGTGATCTGTAATACAAAAATCGGCTGGTGAACTCACTAAATAAAAGCGTCGTAAAGGACTCTTTCTGCAAAAAAAAACATGGGCTATGCAGGTCTTGGAATTATCACAGATATGAGTAAGGGTGTTAGTACTGCAATACAAACCATTATGTAGTTGCCCACTAAGTTTGGTAGCATAAGAATGTCAATATTAATGTCACCTAGAAACATAAACTTTTAATTTTATTTGTTTTGTAACAGATTTTGCAATTCTTCGAGAGAGACATCACCATGAAACCTGTAAGCATACAAGAAACAATGTTTTTCGCGCTTTGTTGTAGATCGATAGTAAATTTAATTGTATTAGCAGTGATTAAACTCTTCCTAATGATATCAAAAATCTCATACATTTCTGATAAAAACAACCAACTCTACTAGAATAATAAGAGTTATTACACGTAAAAATAAATTCGTAGCCTGGGATTTTAAGATCATTTTTCTCATTATCAAAAATGCAAATTGGGGAAATAAAAATTAAATCTGGCTTATAAATATTGTACAGAAGGACATCGAAGGGCATTTGAACGTATGCTACGAATATTTTGATGAATAAAAAAGAAACCATTGGAGCAATTATCATTATTAAAAAAACTCTTTCGTAAAAAGTTACGATCAAAACTGAACAAAGGCACAATATTATTAACATGATCAGTATGTTGGATGTACATTTACCATAATTAAAAATTATTGAACTTCATAACTTTGACAAAAGTCAGTCAAATGCCTTTGGAATTTTAAGTACAACTATTTTACGGTCGCCAGAAACCTGAGACCACGAAACTCATACTGCGGACGTTGAGAAGTGCTCGTGTTTCGAGATATGCCCATGACGTCAAAGAAAAGGGGTAGTGAAAAAATAATATTGTTTATATTTTGGACGGGCTGGACAAACGCTATTTTTCATTTACTCGGAAAGAGTCATAATGAGTACTCATATTAGGATTGATTAGTGTTCCCATCGGAGAAGAGTACATCTTCAAATGAAGGGGAGATATAACAACTGGACCAGCGGATTTGTACTCGTATATACTAAGGTATTGTATTTATTGTATTTGGGCCTAGTGAATTCGCTGTAGTGTAGGTGGAGACTTTAATTTAGGCCCGGATTAACCCAGGACAGCTTTATTGTGCTTAATACAAGCAATGAACTTACTATACTTATAAAACTAATAAAAATTTAATTGCTAGAACTGTAGAGTGCGGGTAGAGAGTGCGGGGAATAAAGGACAATCTTAAGTGAGTGTTTGTTCAGGTGATAGTCAAAGATTGACTGGAATTTTTTCGTTTCGTGAAGCATTCGAGATAACGGTTCACGGTATCCGTAATTAGTTCGGTGGGAATTAACTCGGAAGTGAGGTACAGTTCTTAGATTAAGAAGATGCGTTCGAGGAGAACCTCAGTCAATGTGACCATTTAAGGGCTGGTGGACAAAAATTATATCGCAAACTTCTGCACGTGTAATGAGGGGTTGTAAGTTAATAAGTTTCAGTCGATTATGACAGGGTAGTAAATTGAAAGGGTCAGGCCAAGGAAGTCCCCGTAACGCGAACCGAAGGAACCTACGCTGTACCGATTCTATACGTGAAATTTGCGCAGAATAATATGATGACCAGACTGGACTTCCATACTCGAGGAGGGGTCGAACAAATGTGGTGTAGAGCGCTTAATGAAGCCAAGAGTCGAATAGGCTTTACTAATAATGCTATCTATGTGAGAGCTTCGCTATCATAGATAATGCCTGAATCGCGCATTTCGGTCACAATAGGAACAGGCTCGTTGTTGATGAAATATGCACTAGAAGGAGTTGTATGACGTTTTCTAGTGAAAGTTAAAGCTTGACATTTGTTAACATTTAGGTCAAGAAAATTATGAAGACACCAAGTGGAAAATCGATTGAGATCAACTTGCAACAGAGAACAGTCAGAGGGAGAAATTATGTGACGGAAGATTTTGATGTCGTCAGCATGGATAGATATAAAAGAATTGTTAACTATGGTATCAACATCATTAATTCTTAATGTAAATAACAAAAACAGGACACTGTCTATCATTTAAGTATGAGGAAATTCACGTAACGAAATCTGATCGAAAGCCAAGCGCGCAAAGTTTTAAAAGAATTACTTTATGCGAGATTTTATCGAAAGCTTTGCTGAAGTCGGTGGTTATTACATCTACTTCTTTGTCATCTTCTAACGCACATAGAGTACTTGATACAAATTCAATGAGATAAGTGGTAGTTGACCTGCCAAATTCAATGAGATAAGGAGCGTAATAATGGAGGATGATGCAGAATTTCTTGTGAAATTGGATGAAAAATGAATTTTTGAAATATGACCAAACATTTTTACCACCCTTGAGACTACAGCATTTTGTTCCTAAATTTTTGGTCGCATTAAAACTTCATGCATTCAAGGAGGGAATTGTAGTTATTCCTGATTCCTCTAAACTGTTTCCGGTTTTCTCTAGCGGATTGATCTAAAAACCGAAAAACAGTTCTCTTACCCTGACTGCATGCTTGCTCTTCGAGTCGTTCTAAGCCTTTTCTTTTGGTTTGATACGCTTCAATCAAAAATAAAGGAACTCATTTCAAGGAATCTCTTATAGCCAGTAGTCTGACTACATTCTCCCCTGGATAAGGGATAATTTGCTAACGAAAGTGGACGAAATCATTGTGGCGGAGTTTGGTAATCTGTAGCACTACACCACATAAATGGCCAGACCGCCGTAAGACTAGCATTAGTTCGTACCGAGGTAGATTTAGATATTTGACAGGATTTCTCGGTATTTTTACTAAGTGCCAACAAAACAGCCCTGTGTTGACATACCAGTACGTGGACACACGCAGAGAACTGACTACTTTTCAGCTTGTATACTCGTATATTTATTATTTCCACTCAGAATTATTGAGTGGTTAAAATATACGAATTTCATGAAAAAAAAAATCCGTGGCAATATTTATCAAAGTTGCGATGTGAAAAGTCACCGACATACTCTTTGTTCAACAAATTTTAGATTAAAAATTGATAGCCATTCGTTAATTAGGGCCTTCCTCCTTAACACTAATCCATATATGTAAGTACATAGGTCAAGGTCTGTGCCCCCTTTTCCGTTTATGGCAAGCTTTGTTAGTTTGTCGTCGAGAATTTAAATGTGTTTCAAATAAGTATATGATATGATACTCCACTTCGTTTGCTTCTTGTGTGGCTGCAGAGCTTGCAGAGCTATGGTAGTCTTATTTATGCAAACTAGAGCATTTTTACAGGCGTATTGGTATTGAGGCCAATGATATTCTTAATTTCGACGTTTATTTTCCTTGCAACATTTTGTTGGCCTAGCGATGTTACGTACATATGAACGCCTAGACTCAAAATTATGAACCGAGCTGCCTAGAAATTCTAAATACTGAACGATTGCTTAAATTTTACGAGTGGGCCACCAATTCACAGGGCTGCTTCTACCGATAAGGCGATAACCGAACTCTGCCGTCTATAAGTCAATTGTGGTACGCGCTGTGTGGGAAGTGACACCATCCAGATGAAACCACATAGCCTTTCAGTTCCAATTTATCTCAAAAAAATTACTAGAATGGAGCGACAGCTGTCCGCATCAACTACTAGGTGGCGCAAAAGTCAACACGCTATCGGAAGATGCTATAATTTTTGCAAATGGGAGTAAATGTCAATTCTACTTTGACATTTGTGAAGTAAACAGATACAAAATACATGAACAAAAATGCGGAATAATTGTTACGATTTTTTGCGGAATCGTAATTTTGTCGGTGGTGTTGGCATAGCGTGAATTTTGGCGCAGATTTCCCGGTGGTCCGACACCAACTGGTCAAACACTACGACGTTTAGAGGCTCGCCTAGAAGAGTATGGGATAACATGAGATGCTGGCAAGTTTGGCCCCGGAGCAACCGTTCTGCTGAGGATATCGCAGCTGGGGTTGAAGATGTCGCAGCTGTAGTGAAAGATATCGCAGAGAACCCCGGAGTATCGACCAAACGACGTTCCATGCGATTGGGCATCAATAGGCGGTATTTACAGAGAATTTTGGTGAAAGACTGTAAGATGTTCCCTTACAAAGTGCAGACAGTGCATCAGCTGTTAGCTGTTGACCGCCAAACGCGTGTAAACTACACTCAAGGCATCCTGAACCTCGGCAACGGGGGAGACGACTTTTCATCTAAAATCATCATGAGCGACGAGGCTCATTTCCATCTCTGTGGATATAAGAATAAGCAAAATTATCACTTCTGGGGCACCGCGTATAATCCACGAAGAGCCACTACACCCGCTCAAAGATACTGCATGGTGTGCTGTTTACGCTGGAAGCATCATCGGACCTTATTTTTTCGGAAACGCATAGGGCCAAACGACTACTGTGAACAAGCCTCAGACTTTTGAAGCCCTCAAAGAGAATATTCCTTAAAGAGAATAGCCCTCAAAGAATGCGGAAGTTCTGACGAGAGCGATGGAAAATGCTACAAGGCAGGCCCGAATGTTTATCAATTCTGCAGGCGGCCACATAGGCGATATCATTTTCTTGACTTAATGGAAAACTTTAAGACATCAGGTAAACATAATCCAAAAGCAGCACTAATGTTTTTCATTCATAAAAGAAATTACAGCCAAAAAACATCGGATGATAACTTTTGCGCCACCTTGTATAACCAATCCACCCACATCATATTGGAAGAAGTACGGCTTATTAACACCGCCGGCATGAAAACATTACTAAACAGTTAGCTTTCTCATATATAGTACATACGCTTTAGGCTATTGGAATACATCCGGGTGTTCGCTTGACCAAATGCTCCAATTTTGTTTACAAAACAAAGCTATTTATCCAAAAATGTATGATACCTCATAACTAGGGATTATTTTCCATATTGTCGTCCATCTTCAATAGAGGTCAATTAACACGATCATATAGCTTTACCTCTCGGAATTACGCCACAGGGACTTTCGAGAAGTGCTCAGAACGACGTGAAATCTATTGATTGGGGTCTTAGCTAATTGCTGGTGTCTCGGTTTCTCATTGATACGGCGACATTATAAAGGGTCCGCCAAAAATGTTTTTTTTTTTTGAAAATGCTATAAAAAAAAACAACTGAATATCTTCTCAAATTTCTTTTTTTCTTTGAAAGTACAATCCTTCCGGTTAATAATGGAAAATAATTTCATTCAAATGGCTGCCTCGCCTGGCCATGCAGTAGCGTACACGATCGGCCCAATTTTTAAGCACATTATCGATTGTGTGCAGCTGTATTTCACCAATGGCTTCACGAATATTGTCCTTTAAAGCGTCAATTGTCTCTGGCTTGTCGGCGTAACACTTATCTTTTACGGCACCCCACAAATAATAGTCCAACGGTGTCAAATCGCAGCTCCGGGGTGGCCAAACGATATCAGCTCTGCGGCTGATAATGCGATCTTCAAAAACATGTTTACATACCCGCCAAGATCAAAATGAGCTTCATCTGAAAAGATGATTTTTTGGCAAAATCGGCATCTTCTCTAAGTCGATCGCAGGCCCACTTAGCGAAGCGTATACACAACCATATTCGTTCAGCGGAAGGATAAAACTAATTATCTGTCAAATCAGACATGAGCTAAGTGTTACCATTCACGAAATAAGCACTAGTTGAAAAAAAAACGTTAGATGACGGACCCTATATTATGCATTATTCAGTGAATAAGTCCATTTGAATATTTTCACTAAAGCCTCTATTCTTCGCTTCTCGGGCCAACCGAACATTGGAGCTAACGCACGTAACGTAGTACGGCAACGCGAAATAAAAAAAAAAATATTAGATCATTTTTAAACATAAGTTGACATATAGCGACCACTCAGTAAACTTGTCAATGTATATACGAGTAAATATGATTGGAAGAGGATAACTGCTAATAAAAGTTTATTGTGGTATTCATTCACCTGATATTGTATCATTCAATCTCCGATAGAAATCCCCAACTAGGTGTTCAGTGAAGATCTTACCTATGATCAAGGATTTGAGTAAAAATAAACGAATACAAACTCTCCAAAGAGACTTTGATTTACAATAAATTAAATTTAGTTTTATTGGGCTTAAAAATTTACAAGTTACATTATTTTTTCTGCAAAGCCGGAGTGGCTTATCGGCAGAAGTTTAGCTATTTTTTGTATTTTTGAGTTCTACATAGGTGCATTATTTTGCTTGAATTTTGTTCGTTAAAACAGTGACATTAAAAAATGTTGGAAAACTTTCATAGGCAAAATTGCATTGCTATTAAGAGAAATTTGTTTCCTTTTTTCCAGAAATATTGTCTTAGGTAGATCTACGAGTATAAAATATGTTGGCGTTTCGTTGAATGTACCTGGAACTGCGGTCCAGTCACTCCAGAACATCGGGATCATACTGGTACGGGTATATCTGTTTTGTAAACGTCTTCTTGTTTTGCTAACTGTTGCGCTTGTATTTTGTATTTGTATGTGTTATCTCTAGTTTATATGTATAGTTGGCTGATGAAAGACAAGTTTTTAAGTTTTCACCTTGTTGGCTTTGCGATCTCATCATCATTTTCTGAATACTTCTATGTAACGTGTTTAGTTTTTGGAGCTGCGGTATCCCAGGCCTGAGGTGCGACTCCACAAAGCTGAAGTACCACTGCCGAAAAACATCTCTTGAATATCTATAGCTCAGATGGTATAGAGCGAAGGCGGATTGCCGAAGTTTTTTCGTCAGTTGGGCGATATGGCAGCTCCACTTAAAGTTGCAGTCTACTACAACTCCAAAGTATCTGTATCTGTTGATATATTTTCGAGAATAGTTGGGCATTCGTCGTCGTCTTGAAATAGCATGTGGCTTTAGATCTTATATAGGCATTCTAAGGCATGAAATTTTAGTTCCAGTGTATGTTAAAGAATATGCGGTGGACGGATGTGCATTACTTTGGCTTTTTAGTGTTAATAATAAGACCATTATCATGGCAACATGACATTGAATTCGTTCTGCTTAATTTTTTCAGCAGTTTTAACATCTTTGTAATCTGCCAAAATCGCCGTTTCGTCTGCGTAGGCAAACAGAGAAATTTTTCTGAGCACCAAAAGCATGTCATTTCTGTAGATAATAAAAAGTAGGGGATCCAGCGTGGAACCTTGCGGGATGTCATGGTTTGCGGATTTTTCGTCGTTTATGCTATTTCTTATTTGAAAACTTCGGTTTTTCAAATAATCCTCAAACCATGTAATAACTAATAACCCTCCTCTTATGCCTATTTTTCCCAACTTCCTTAAAATGTTTTCATGGCTTAGTGTATCAAATGCTTTTTTTTAAAATCTATGAAAAGTACCATTGCATGCTGATTTTTCTTTATGGGGGTGGCCGTGGTGTAGTGGTACTAGCAGTCGCTTCTCACTCGGAGGGTCAAGGTTCGAATCGTAGCCACGACAAGCTTTCATTTGTGTAATTGGAACTCAGTCAGAAAAATCTGCGTGTGAAGGCATAACACTGACATGTAGATTTGGCTGTTGTAGGGTTTTCAAACACAAAAAACAACCGTTAAAATTCACAACCTCACCATTCCGAGTGAAGAAAATCTCTCCGTCCTATTCGGACTCCCACCCCTGGAGAGTCAATATCGAAACCAAACACACCTGAGTTTCAAACCACTACATCACAAACTTTCCTTTCTCCTCCTTCTATCTTTCCGCCCGCGCCAGGGCAACAGTATAAGGTTATTCATAACCCCTTAGGCGCGCGTAAATTATAAAAAAAAAAAAAAAAAAAAAAGACTTGTATTTATTTTATTTGCAATATCTTAAATTAGTCAACTGATACATTTGTTAAGCCTAAAACAAAGTTGATTGCTTTTCAGGATTTTACATTTTTCAAGGTATTTTATCAATCTTTCAATGATTTCTTATAACCTTATCCGTTACCAAAAGTATCGAAATCGGCCAGTAGTTTCCGGTGTCGTCTTTTATCCCGTCTTTATAGTATATATAGGGCGGACAACATATATTTTAAGAGCTTCAGGTACTGTTGACTGCTCAAAATTAACCAGCTTTGTTAAAACTAGAGCCAATACGCCTGCATTATACTTTAGGTCTCTTGGTCTTATACCATCTTCACCAGCCGACTTGTTTTCCTTTAATAAAGTAATCATTTTGAAAATTTCTTGCATACTAACTTCACAGAAAAACATCGAATGTTGGAGTCTGACTGATGGACCGGAATAAGGCTTGTGACTATAAACATGTATAGTGTTTTCGATATCGATGACTAGTTTACTGGCGAACTGATTAGTTAAACCATCTAAATTGAATCACATACATTTATTGCCTTTTTGTCTAAAATATGGTAGTTTTTATTATTTTCCAAGTTACTCTAGCATTGCCTTTTACTTGAACAAAAATTGCTCTTTAGTAAGTTGGCGTTATTGATTTGTTTATTAAGACTGTTTCGAAATCGTTTGAATTCTTTTTTGTACTCTTCATTCCTGCGGTTGTTCTTGTACTCGTATCTCCGGTACAGTCGGTCTCTCTCCAATCAGGTATTGCACAATTCGTTAGATATCCAATTGTGTTCATTTGAACTTTACTTCGTTCTACTTATTGTCGAGGACTTAACCATTTTGTTTAAGCGCGATTTCATGATGCATTTAAGATCTCCCAGTTGAAATTGATCGTGATTTGTGTTCCTAACTTCACTCTTCTCATTTGTAATGATAGTGCAGAATATAACGTAATGATCCGAAAAGTTCGAGTACTATTGATTTGGCTTCAATATATTTATTTCGTTCGAACTAGACAGTGATCTATAAGTGTCTCTGTCTCTGTACCCCTCGAGACATCCACACGCGTAGCTGAATTGATCATATTAACAAGTCCTCTCGCTGCTGTCATTGATAGGTAGTTATATCTATTGGACCATTTAAATCTTCTGTGTTTAAATTAATATCACCAATAATTATTAATGTTTTTTTTTTCAATCAGCTGCAGCTTAATTCATTAATGAAATATTGTAGCTTGCGTTAATTCCAGGAAGTCAGCATATTGCAAATATGACTACTTTTTTGATGGATATGACCATCCATAACTGGAGTGGGCTCGAGTAGATAAGTTGGAATAGGTTTTGCCGTCCAATAAATTCCAACGATGAATAGGAATTGGATGAGGTATTGTCTTAATTCGGATTGTTTATATCATTCAGTCGTTTTATGAAATACCCTTCCGGGATTCGCGAGATTATTCAGGTGCCTGGGTTAGAGTCAAAGAAAAAACGTTGGCTAATAGGCTTTCAAATAAACATACATAATATATGATCTGCGGTTCAACCCAAAGTAAAACACCACTACGTTGTATTGCTAGTTTGCAACCGTATTCAAATATTTCAACGTTCGGCTCATACTCGTATATGTAAAAAGCTTAGTAATCAAAATTGGAAACATAAACACATGTGAAGTGATTATTTGCATTTAGTTTTAAGTTGATAGAGGACAGGAAATCTGCCTGGAAAAAAATAATTTTTTAAAACGTTTAACTTTATCTTTTATGAACTTATATTGTCTTGCATCCATCGGGCATCCTGGAATGGAACCGATTGTATAGCTTCACAAATCAGTTGCACATATATGATACATATATATAAAACCTGAAAGCTCAACTTTAATTCTCCATTGGGTCGACCAGCTAATATTGTATGGCCGTATGTACCAGTATCGAGGTTTATGAGTATTTCTGTCTCAGAGATAATGGTATTAAGTATTATTTCACAAAATAAAAATACCCATACAAATTCATGTCGACTGGCTCTCTTTCTGGTGCCATTGAAACAGGATGCTAAATACATGGCAGGATATGATCTCGAGGTATTCTTTCTGTTCTATTTTTTGTTCTTTTTGGTCGTTGTGATTCTTTTTGCTGGTTTCCTCGTTTCCATGGAGAATTGTTACATGAAAAATTAATTTCTAATTTCACAGACTGCGATGAAAATAAATTCGGAATGTTGATTGGAGCGCATGGTAGGTATTTTGATACTCTAGTTGGGAGTATTGTAATTCAATTACGAGATCCGAAGCCCGAGGGTCAGGTAAAAAATTTTTTTTTCGTTGAGAGGAGTTTGTGCGAAGTGAATGTGAGTTTTTTTAAGATTTATTATGACATAAAGATGAATAAGTGGAACTTGAATGGTGCATTTCCAGAAAGTAGCTAGCCTTGAGTTTTGAATGAATTTTTCTTTTCAATATTTTTGAATCTGTCGGAGTATTATTCTGTGATTTCTCTGTCAGCTGCAGGGACTACATCTGTGTGAATACTTGATAAATGTGAACTTTAGTTGTTTGATGACAGACAAGATCTTGTAACCGTCTATAGTAGGCACGAAAGCATCATTCACTTAAGTCTTCGAATTACATCTTCGTAGTGAACGGGTACATGTACTAAATAAGGGAAGTCGTCGGTGCCAGTGGCCATGTAGTTTTGAGGCTTTGATACGGGTGTCGACATTTTTTCTTCCTTTTCATCAGGTGAGTGGAACTCTATGATGATTGTAGCTATGCCAATAACTTTTCTTGCATGATACTGCATGAGAACAGAGATCTGAAAACATATAAAACCAATGTATGCATGTGAAGAGTTGCTGTAAGGAGATGGCTTTCGTTAGTATTTTTCGCATTAAATTTTCTTTTATTGAGATTGTTTACGTTAACCAAACTGATATACGAGTATGACCAATATTAAGTCAATTCCAACTGCTCCGGCAAATACGTACTTCTTTCTAGTCTGGTCGTATGATCTTAATACGTGGTGCAGTTCATATGAGAAAAATACTTCTTCTCACTGCGTTTATTTTCACCTAAATCGGAAGGAATTTGACTTTCACAGGTTTAAGGCACTGGTATGTACCATGTTGATTTGTTAACGATTGTCATATCAAACGGAATCAATCTTACACATTAACAGCAACTAATTCTTTGCCAATCGTACATGGGTTTGCTTTGATCAATAAAATATCAAATTTTGTTTCACACTAGTTTTCTAATTCCAATTCCAAATCTCTAAGGAGATTTTTTCCATTTCCAAATGAGGACACTATAATTTTACACTCCACAAGCAATCTGCACAGCGTTTTCCTAGGTGAATGCTTCAGCTGGAAATATTTGCCGACAGCAATATATAGAATTTTCGGCATTCTCTATTTAGGCGGATATTCTCTTTTTCCAATCGACTAAAATATAAAGAATTGACTAATTAGATCATGCGCCTCCTGGGGCCCTTTAAAATTAATGGAGGTAAATAGTATCCGGTTGCGCCTCGCCGGCATTCTCCCTATCCTACCAGAGCTGTATATTGAAGGAGTAAAAGAAAAGGCTGGATATATCATTAGAGTCACAGGCCTTCACAATAAATATAGCTTCAGAAAAGGCTGGTTGGAATGTATGATGGTTCAAGAAGTGTTTTTGCTAGTAAAAAAAATTATGATACAGGATGGCGTCAAGATAAAAGAAATCCGCACGCAGAAATAATTGAAATTTCTGAAGTAAATATTCGATTACAACATGATAGTGTTCAATGACTCTTGTTTTTCAGTGCCATGCTAGATTTTCATTTAAAGGCATATCAAACAGCCCGACATTACTTCTTTTCGCCAGCGACAATTTATATTTTATATTATATTCAAACGAAGAAAGGCAAAGCGATGCATAAGAGTCTATGTAAATGCATCGGGCTGTAACAGAATGCCACGCAAAATTTGATCACATGACCGGTGGGAACAACCACTAAAAAACTTGGCAGTATTGTCGAAGAATATATCCAAAGAGCTCTGAAAGTCAACAACATGTCTTATTATGAGTAAAAACGCAAATTGAAGGTTATCAGAATGATATGCAGAGCACCTTATATTTGATGTATATACTCGTATACAATCCAGAATATTTTTTAGAAATCGAAAACGTATTAATACCGAAGAACTAAATATGGAATCGTACTTAGAGTAAATTGCGGAGAAAGGAAATTAATTTAGCTGATCGTAAGGCATCGCCTAAGCGACGTTACAGCTGGAAACTGACTTGAACTTATTGTCTTTACAACGAGGCAGACATAATATCCACAGAAAACAATGCAAACATTAAAAAATCAATTAAATTACTTATATTGCAGCCAATGCAAGACACTTCTCCAATATTCACCCCAAGCGCCCGATATAGACCAAAACCTAGTTGAAGCCAAAGTTGTATCAGTAGTTTTCAATATGTCCACCTTTGGTGCGAATAATGGCCTTGAGACGGCCGAAAAAATCATCGCACGCTGCACGCAAGTGGCTCTGCGGTATTTTGGCCAATTCCCGGACCAAGTGCTTGTTTGAGGTGGTCCAAATTTTGGTATTTTTTAGTACCAACCTTCGCCTTCAAAATACTCCAGACAGAGAAATTTAAAGGATTTGCATCCGGAGAATTTGCAATCCATTGTGTAGAAGAAATGAAGTATGGAACATTGTTTTTTAACCAATCTTGGTGAGACGGTGCCGATTCTTGTTGAAATGTCCACGGTCTCCGACCTAAATGATTGTTTGTCCAAGGCTTCAATACTGCCTCTAAGACAGTTTTACGGTATACGATCGCATTAATTTTTACGCCACGGTCCAAAAATACGAGCGGAGAGCGACCATCGGCGGTTATGGCGGCCCAAACCATCACCATCGGTGCTGCCTGCTTTCTCATAGCCGTCCGAAGGTGTAAATTTTCAAAGGACCTTTCTGGCAAGTAAACGCGGTCATTTTGTTTGTTAACATATTGCTCGATAACAAATTGAGACTCATCGGAAAAAGCCAAATTCGGCAACTCACCACTTTCGTACAAGCGTAGCAACTCCTTCGCTCTTTCGACTCTAATTTTTTTCTGTTGCAGTGTAAGATCGTGTGCTTTTTGGAACTTCAATGGCTTGAGACCAAGCTCATTTTTCACTATGTGTTGCATCCGTTCCAACGTTATGTTGAGCTATCGAGCCATTTTTCTTCCACTTCGACGCGGATTTCGCTCAATTTGAGCCTTCACTTTCCGAACCATTTCTGCGGATGTTGCTGTTTTTTTATGACCATCTCCATGGCGTTTCGCAACGCTGCTAGTATCACGGTATGGTTCGAGACACAAATGATTTATTCACGTGGAGGTGCTGGAGGGCTCTAACGATAGCTACTTGTGGTTTTCCAGCCAAATATAAAGCAATCACACTACCACGTCTGAATTCCATCGCGGATAAAAATTTCTCAACACAACTGAGACACAAATCGTTTAAAAGACTTGTAAATAATAAAATTATCTGTCATGTGTCAAAATTTGAGCTCACTTTCATGAACGGTTTGGAAATTATAGCAGTCTGAAGTTGGTTGCAGTTCGAGTCATTCAGGGTGTACATGTAGAAAAACCTATATTTTATTTTAGTGAACCTAGAAACTTGAAAAGGCAAATAATTTAGCAAACAATTTAAAAAAAACTAAGAATTTACCAATTTAGGAAACAGATAATTTTGAAATTGGCGGACCGCCAAACCGTCGTTTCTTTTTCTTAAAACTCCGTCTCGTTCACTCTATCGCCGACTTCCTTCCTCATCCCACCCAGTCCCAAAGACGCACCGCATTCAACACATTGTACCAAGTCCACAGTTTTAGGGCGAACGTCATCATAATCCCACCGCCAAACACTTCAACGACAATCAATGCCAGCTCAAGTGGAGTCATTGTATTGCTAAAATAACAATGCTCACATTGCTTTTCCTTTTATGCTTTCAAATGTAGGTCAACATAAAACCCCTACACAATGAATCAGGGAACATAAACAAACCCAGATCTCCGTGACTCGTCGAGAGTAAACAAACCCAGACCGCAGTGCATGGGGTCGACGAATGAGTAGGCGACATTAACTGGCGCAGCCGGCGGTCGACGATACAAAAGCAATCTGAAAATAGAAACTAATTAGCAGAAGAAAATAAAGCAAAACAGAATGTTAACTCATTAATTCGATTGGATGGTGATCAGTACTTCTACACTCGGCCAACTGTCCTCAGCCAACTGTCGTCAATCGAAATGGGCAGCATCCGGTTCGTCCTCATCTCGCTCATCCACCCATGAAATCAGCAGAGGTGAATGTTATGTTTGGTCCATCATGCTCTCCCACTTTTCGGACGTCATAAAATTTATGTATAATTTAAGTCCGATACCGAACTGAGTCCTCTTGATAGCTACCAGATCATGCAAACGGTAGCATCTGGGTGCCTTGCTCTTTCGGTTGAATGTCTTTGTATTTTCCTCCTACACCTTCCGTATGTCTTCCATAGTTGATTTCCGCATCGTATCCCAGCTATTCTCCACCCGTCCGTTTCCGCGCGAATATGAGTGCCATTAAGATGTGGTGAACGCGGTTCTGTTCGCATAACTCCTTAAATACGTTAGCGGTGAATGCTGTCCCTCGATCCGATTTAATGCGCACTAGATCCCCGAAGACTTCGCTCTGGTATTGCATTTTCTTAACCACCTCCTCGCACTTCGTGGGTATCACAGGTAAATCCAGACTAATTTGGTAAAAGCGTCGACTACTACAAATAGATAATTATAAAATTTGTTAGCCGAAGGGAGCGGGCCCAGATGATCCACGTGATAAGTGTGCAGCGGTACGTCGCTTTTCTCGATCGGATGCAGAAATCTTTCGCTTTCTCGTCCTTCTTCGCAGCCAGTATACACGCAGCCACAATTCCCGATTTTGGGCTTAAAGTAATCCTGCTTGCACATTGCTTCCATTCTTTTCGCGCCGATGTGTCCTACTCCGTGAATACCTCTGAGAGTATCCTTTTGCATAGACCTAGGCACTATAAGCAAATGAGCCCCGTCAACAAGCTTGTATTTTTATGTAGTAAACCGTTTCTCATTTCGTAATCTTTGTGAGTTCCTGTTGTCGAGAGAATATCCGCGATTAGTTGGGAGAATTCGTCCTTACTTCGTGACCTCTTAATTCTCTCAAAAATCCTATCCTCAACTCGCAACACTGCTGGGTATCTGCTAAGTGTGTCGACATGACGCATGAATGATCCTGAACGGTGCAAAGTCTTACAAGATTGCTTTTGCAACATGTTCGCCCACTTAGCTGTAAATTATGCTTCAAGTGATGCTCAATGGTGCAGACGAATGGACATTAGACAACGCGGATGAAGATATCTTTTTGAAAGTTACAATTAACATTGTAATTGACTGATCAATAAGAGCACAAAAAGTGGACTGTGTCGCACACCAGATGGGTGTTGCCAAAGCAGTATAAAAAATTAACACAATAACCTGTTGGCAAGGCAGTATACTCGTAGAAACGTAGTACAATGGTGCAATAGTACAATAGGTAAGTCTAAATATTGCACCTACCAAATTATTCCAAAAATTCTAAGAAACGCATTCTCGGATAATCTGCCAGAGTGAGGTCTATTAATTCTAGTATTAGCGTAATTAGGTTTCGGGATCGCCATCAATGATTTGCCTATTAAAAAATGTGTGCAGTCAAAGGTTGAAGGTGGTTTGGATCCACAGACAATGGTTTAATTAGGCCTCTATTTGTGCGGGTTGAGTACTTACTTCTTCAAAAGTTAAGCTATTTGTATTCAGGATTCTTTTTAGATGGTAATTTGTAGATTTAATGTCGGCCTTAGTGAGGTGAGGCCGATGGTACAAATTCCCATTCAATTCCTTCTTTACAGGATAAATTTTAAATTTCCTTCTTCTGAGGTGGGTCTTGAATTACTCGAAATACCTTGTTTAGTTCTTCTCTGACTCCAATAAAATTTGTGGCGTTAATGCTATAAATTTTTTAACTATGTCCGGCGTCATTAAATGAATCTTTTAAGTGCAGCTAAAAATCCTGATGTCGTCAAGTCACTTATTAGCTTAAGGTGGATTGCTCTTGCACAGAGACATATAAATAAGTCAATATACGCTCCTTCGAGCGCAAGATCATGATCGGCCCTCCAGATTTTGAACTCTCTATTGTTCCGAATTCAATCTTCTAGCAAATCTGATATCAACTGATATCACTGGATTTGGTTTTATGTGAAAACATTACACGCAGCTTCGGGCCGTCATCCGTGTAGAATTTCTGCTTTTTAGAGGGCGGAATTTCAATCGTATTGACGCAGGAAAGGCTTGAGGTCCTACATGAAGTAATCGCTGATGTTCTGGTTCAGAGATCAACCGTCTGATCGTTTCTTTCGATGGAAGTAACATGGGCACTCTACCGCCCATCCTGTTAATATTTTATTGTCTGTACACAATTTTAGTAATCGATATACGAGTATGATGATGATTCAGAGTGAATAGACGTGTTGATAATCTCGTTCGGCTATATATTCGGTTTGCTGATAGAACACTAAATCCAAAGCTAAGTGTGAGATTTAAAATTTTTTCCGCATAAAATTTCGCCTTTCTTGACATACATAAATAACGTCATAACTTAAACGTCAGGCAGACAATAGTTTAATTTTTTACTTTTCCTTTTGAATTTTCAAACTCGCTCCTGTTTGTGTTTTTTTTCCTCTTTGTAATCGTACTCCTACAAATAAAATGGCGGGGAAAACACGATCGACGAGTTCTTTGGAGAAAGAGAAGCAGCCAACACCAGCCTTGGAGGCAACTATACGACCAACACAAAGCCTGGCTAAAGAGTCTGCACCAACACCGATACCCCAGTCGGACGAAAAGGATCTGTAAATAACTCTACACCAGCTGCCTACAATCCTGCCCCAGGTGTAACTCTTACACATATCGTGGACAGACTTGCCTAACTCACCGATGGCATAGTAAGTCGAATCTCTACGGAAATAAATCTTTTGCGAAATGATGTCCTTACTAAATACACACACAAAAGATGTCGAAGTATCTCTCAAAAGCAGCCAAGAAAAAGCTGAACTAAGATTCAAGGGCTAGAAAATTCTACAAGAGCAGAGAGAGGGGATAAAGTCACACTTAGCTGAATCGCAGACTCTCGATGGGGAAATAGCTGAACTTCAAAAACGATGTGATGTTTTCGAGCGACGTGAAATTTCTGCCGACGCAATTATATTAGGAATCCCGCAGTTGCCAAACGAAAATCTAAAAACTATCTTTCATCACCTTTGTCACAGCATTGAGTGTATGCCGCCAACTTTGAAAGCAATTTTTCGTTCTCAGCGTCAGCTACGTAGCCACCCAGACATCACCGATAAAATAGACACACCAATCATTATCAAATTCAGCTCTCCCCACGAAAGATACACCGTTCTGCATGCAATTGCTCTCTTTTGCAAAAACGAAAGATAGCTTTGTCTCCTAGCCGTGAGCATCGGAGCAGATAACAGAAAAAATATTTATATGTTCGGGAGTATGACCAGAAAAAAATCGTACTCTTTGCCACAGGGCAATGCGTCTAAAGAATAGTAAACAGCTGTTTTCTGTTTTTACTCACCGTGGCTCTATCTACGTACAGAAGAGAGTACACACGCTAAAGGGATTTTAGTGGAGAATAACCGAGTGATCAGTGCCATAGCCGCGAGTTGTCAGACCAGGGAAGTAGTAGAAGACGAATAACAATGATGATCGAAGACACCATTCAGCAAGTGTTAATCGAAATCTTTTTTTTTATTTTGTTTACATTATTTTCTTTCTCTTTTTGTGTTGTTTTTGCTTGATTCCTTTTTATATCCCTGTCCTAGTAGGTCAATGTCGTTGCTTTGGGGAAATTGATGCGGCTTTTGGTGTGATCTGTGTGTGCCGTTTGGTTCTGATACAAAATTTATTTTATAAAAATGAATTTAAATGATGGAGGGGTGGATTCCATTAGTGACGGTAATGATGTTATATTGCGATATATGATTACGGTTTTTTGTTGTCACAGATGAATTTAGAGAAATTTTTGTAAATTCCCAAGTCGATGCGATCTGTGTGTCGGAAACTTGGTTTTTCCGAGATGTGAAGGATGTAGTATATGCTCTGAGTGGTTACAAACTTTTTCGTTCTCATAGGAGTAATCGTATTGGCGGCGGTGTAGCGATTTATGTACGAGAAGCACTAACTTCTAAATTAAAATGTCAGTCATCTTTTGAGAGCGCCATTCAGTATCTTTGCATAGATATAATCTGTGGTGAAAATGCTGTTCGTTTATGCAATGTGTATAGATCAAATAGGAATATTAATTTAACACCTGTTTATGATTTCATTGAGGAAAGTTCAACCAGTGCCATTAATGTAATTGTCTGTAGTGACTTTAACAGTAACATTTTAGAGGAAAGTCACCTACTATAATTGAAAACATGAATGCCTTTGGTCTACATCCAGTAAATGCCCAGCTCCCTACTCATTTCACAAGTACTTGCAGTACCTTGTTAGATCTGTTTTTTGTCAATAGTACAGACAAAGTTGTTCTGTATGATCAAATTTCAGCACCTGCATTTTCTAAACATGACCTCATTTTTCTCATCTTTGATTTTGACATAAATGGTTCTGCAAGGTCATCCAGCTATTCATTTAGAAATTTTAAAAATATAGACAGGTCTGCCTTAGAACACCACATATATTGCATTCCATAGCACCTTGTGTATACTTAGTATGCCCTCACCGGATGACCAAGTTGAGTTCATTCATAAAAATGTAAATCATCTTTTTGATACACACGTCCCAGAACTACTACTGGAACGGTAAGAAAAAAGACAAGGACTTGGTTTACTAACGAGATTAGGGTGTTAATGATGCAACGTGATCACGCTTACCGTCAATGGAAACGCTTTAGGATAAACGAGCTACAAATAACTAAGAAACAGCGTGGTTCGCGAAATAAGAATTGCTAAAACACGGTTTTATTCATATCGCCTAGCTACTAATTCTGATGGTCGAAAACTGTGGAGTAACCTCCGTGAATTAGGGATTGGTAAACAAAGATTTAAGTGTGCCTATTTATACCACATCCTGTAACCTCAACAGAGGTTGAAGATCGTGCAAACAGTGCTCGTGCTATCCCAAGCGGTACATCATTTTCTTTCCAAAGAATAGAAAGCACGGATATTGTGAAAAGTTTTTTGTCTATTAAGTCAAATGCTGTTGGGGTGGATGAAGTACATCCAGTTTATATTAAGGCCATACTACCATTACTCCTTCCATATATTACGCACGTGATCAAAACCATTTTCACAACCGGCATTTTTCCCTACCAGTGGAAAATAGCCAAAGTAGTACCAATCCCAAAAAGCTCGTCATGTGAGGATTTTAGACCTATATCTATTTTACCGTTCCTTACTAAGGCTTGTGAAAGAGTTATGCATAATCAAATAAATACCTGTACAACTGCATTAATGAGCGCGGTAGAGGATATAAGAGAGAATCGGGATAAGGACCATGCCACCTTCTTGGTCCTTCTTGATTTCTCGAAAGCTTTTGATATGGTTGACCACTCCACTCTTATTTATAAATTACATTACTTATTTAGTATGTCTTCTTCTGCTAGAAATTTACTCTCGTCATACCTTAGAGAAAGAAAGCAGGCCGTGTCTCTGGAAGGCGTTCTATCAGAATTTCTTCCTTTGCAACGAGGCGTTCCCCAAGGGTCGATTTTGGGACATCTCCTGTTCTCAATATATGTTAATGACATAGGATCCGTTATTATGAATTCGTGAGAGCCTCTTTATGCGGACGATATTCAAATTTATAGAAGTTGTGCCCTTCGATTAATAGAAAACTGCGCTAATGATATAAATGAAGATCTTCAACGAATTTCGAAATGGGTCTTGGAAAATAGCCTAACACTGAATGCAAATATATGTATGTAAGTGTTTAGTTATTTCAAAAAAACGTTTGGACTTATCTTATTTTCCATCCATAATGCTGAACAATTTACCAATAAATTTCGTCGAATAGGTATTCAACAGAGTACTGACATGGAATTACCATATTAATGCTGTAGTGGGTAAAGCGTATGGTATTCTTCAAACATTGTGGATAGCCCAAAAGTTTACACCACTGAGAACAAGGCTTATGCTTGCCAAAGCTTTGGTTATTCCTGTATTAATTTATGGGCGTGAAATCTTCTGTAATTCTGATGCTGAAAGTAATAGAAAGCTTCAGTTAGCTCTTAACAGCACTATGTGTTATATTTACGGTCTCAAAAGGTTTGATCGCATATCACATTTGGCAAAAAACGTTTTGAATATGTCTTTTCAGAACTATGTTAACATAATAAAATCAAGACAACCTTCGTATCTCTAATATTAAATCCAGTTTTCGGCATCCAATAGATCTGTTTGCTTAACTCTTCCACAATTCTCTTGCCTAACATCTGAGAGACAATTTTTATTGCTGCCATTCGCCTTTGGAATTCACTTCCGCGCAACCTAAGAGAGCTGAATGACACACGCAGATTTAGGAGCGAATTACATGTCATTTTTTTGAATCCAAGCACTTAGTTTTTAACTTTCCCATTCCTTCCTTTTTTTGTCTCAAGCGATCTCAACTCAATTTAAATCACTTTTCTTTTATTTACCTGAATTTTAAATTTTAAATTTTAAATTTTAAATTTTGAATTTTAAGTTTTGAGTTTTAAATATACATTTTTTTTTTCCTTTCTTTTTGTAAAATTGTTAATTTTATTAATTTTATATAAGTTGTTATCACTCACAATATTATAAGTGAATTCTTACTGTGATAGATGTTTATAATGATAAATAAATAAATAAATATTTTTTCGGTATATTGTGATTTGATTTAAGAGCATCGAATTCAGTTTTAAAATGTTTTGTTTGAATACTATGTATGATTTACAATGCAGTGCTGCCTGCAGTTCCTTTCAAGATATTTCAGTTGAGAATTTAGATCTATGTAGTTTAACGATAAAACGTAGATAATATGCTAAAATGTGAATAAGTCGACAACACATAACTGGAAGCTTATATGTATACATTAAATGTGTATTTAATTTAATGAAAACGTACACTCTAGCTGTTGGCTAATAGGTTTGGCATTTCGGATTATTCTTCCATGGTTTTAGTAGCCTCTATAGTTTCATTATTTAAATACAATTTATGTATAAATTTATTTATTTTATTCATTGAATAAATATAAATATACTGATTTATAAAAGGAATAAACTAGTCAGGTCTTGCTGGGCATCTTACACGTTTTAGCTGATTTCTGTCGTATACTTGCGTTTTAAAATGAAGAAGTCAAGTTCTCTGAAGTCTTGGTATTTCGAGTTCACCAGCAATGAATGAAACCAGGAGGGATGAAAGAACGAAAGAACACCGGCTTATGTAAAGCTTTTAACTGCTAGCACTTCGACTAATGTCTTGCCATTAGTAGTAAACATTTTACGACATTCGAGTATCATGGGAGGAATAATTTCAATACATTTGAGCTCTTTGGCATAAAAGATGGAGTTATATCCCATATTATCAAAATAACCTTCAATATTCAGGGAAGCGCTGAAGGTGATTTATTTGCATTGGTAGTCGGCCTAAATCTGCGATGCCAGGTAGTAAATCGTTATTTTTTGTATTTATGTTCAACTACATCCTCTTACCTCTGTCGAGGTAAACTCCATCTCCAGGACGTAAGTTACAGGTGTCTTGGAAATTTAAATGAGCTTTATCTTCTGCCGATTCATAAAAGTTACCCTCGAGCACAACACTCAAGGTAATTTCTCTTCCAGATGTAAGTAAATGTACTATTTATAATAGTACATCGGAATTAACATTTTGTTTGAAAGAACTCAAGTTCTAAGTAAAAAAATGTAGATTATCCAAATTATGAAAATTTCTTGCCTCAATTTTATGTCTTCGAAAATGTAATTATTTTTTAGACTTTTCTTCTTTTACTTCTTTGTTGTTCCTCATTATAAGTAATCTCGTTAAATTACTTCGGAAAGCTTTTAGATTCCAACCACACTACACTACCCATAATCCCTGTTAATTCTACTCATTTTTTCTACCCTAAAACAAATTTCAGCAGCCGCCTTATACAGATACAAATGATCCATCTTAAGTTCACCCTTTTGAAAAATTGCCCATCTAATCCCAAAGATTAGCTCATTCCTCATTTTGCCATGGAATTGACTTTTAATATCGTCAAGGAATCACGAACAAAGAAAGAAAACATGAAGGAAAACTTCCGCTACTGTCGTTGGATAATCCTTCGCAACGCTATAGTATTCGTACCAACTATACTCGTACAACAAACTCGCCGAAGGTCTACCCTAATGGGTATTTCACCAAACAGCATCAGTGATCCGATTTTGTCAGAGTGCTTATCTGGAAAATCATTGCCGACCCGAAAAAACACCCAAAAATAAAAATTGTTTACTCATCTTGATTAATGGCCATGAAATCCGC
Source organism: Volucella zonaria (assembly GCA_963966105.1). Classification (NCBI taxonomy): domain Eukaryota; kingdom Metazoa; phylum Arthropoda; class Insecta; order Diptera; family Syrphidae; genus Volucella; species Volucella zonaria. Next base: position 97,128,690 of record OZ014531.1, read on the forward strand.
TCGTTCCCCAAACTCTTCATGCGGCTGCCCCAAGCCCCTCTCGAAACTTACTCAATAGCTACGAAGTGTTAAACCTACTTTGTGTAGAGTTGGGCATATTTCCAGCTTGGCCGCCATATGAGAACCGGAGTGGGTAGCATTAAAAGGTCGGGGGCAATCGCCTTAACGCCAAAGAAATGCTTTTGGCAGAATTTTACTTCTTTTTTTTCCTTTATTTTGCTTTTTGTTTTTGTTTTTTTTTCACTTTTTTTTGTGTTAGCATGGCACAATATTGGGCTATTAAAATCTGGTATAAAGGCACCTTCTGCCAACTTTTCGACAAAGGAATTCCCTTGCCGGTGTGCTTATCTAGAAATACTAACGTGAATAGTGCAAATTAAAAAGTTGCCACCTAAAGTGAACTTTAGGGGACGGGGTTGAGGAGATATGGTATGTACATAGGTAGGTGCGAATATCCTGCTACTGAGTAGCGGCGACTACCACTTAGCAACGAAAAGGCCATTCGCTGGCACTTCATTTCGGTCCCCCTTTGCTTTGATTGTGTACCAGTGCTAGTGCTAGTGTTTTTGCTAGTGCTAGTGGTTTTTGTGTTCCGTAATTCTCTGTTGCTATAATGAAGGTAAATACAATCATTTACAGGGGGTTAGAGCCAGAGACCGTTGGGCTCTAAGGATAGTTGTTCGATGGGAAAGGGCCCTATAACCATGTGTATGTCAATTTGCCTGCAGTAGACCGCCAATGGAATGATAGTGAGAATGAGACTCCGTATGGTCAGTAGTTATGACGTGACGAAGACAATTATAAACCGCGAATTTACATTCCATGACTGCTACCCTAACCAGAAAACTTACATAGATGGCACTGTGCTATGGCATATGGCGTTGCCGCAGCAGTGACGGCTGGTGTCGTGTAAGGACAATTTCCTTTTTTTTATTATTTTGAATCTTTTTTCTGTATAACTGTTTCTGCGCATAGCCGTCAGTAGTTATCAGTAGGCCAAATCTTGTTACAGTTGCGGAAAGTCAACACTCTCGCTGACTAACCCCTACCAGTGGAAAGGCGAAAAATCATTATTTGTCGTTCCATGTGTGGTTGTTAGCCCTAAGGGGGTTGAGTGGGTTGTTGGTTAGTTGGATCGGGGGGGATTCTGTTAGCAAATGTGAATATGTACACATAGACGCATACCCTTTGCGTGTGTTTACTCGAGGATTAAATGTGTATTTAAATGCTAGAGTGGATTTACCTATTCAAAAGCAGGTAGAGGGACGCAAGTAGGTACTATACTACTCAGTATTCATAAAGGGTGTTTCAACAAGAGGTATTGCTTTATAAAGTAGACACATGGTGATTATTTATGGAACACAATATATTTCAAATGACTGCCTCGGCTCTGCTTGCACCCTCATCCTTTTCTGGAAACTTGCAATCACTCTATCACATATCGTAATTGGGACTCTATCTCGGCGATTGCGGTTTGAATGTTCTCTTTCATAGTTAGAGTTGTTTGTGGGCGGTTGGCGTTTACCTTTTACATAGCCTATGGGTGACCGTGGCTCAAGTGGTATTGTATTGGCTTCCAAATCGGACGGTTCGGGGATCAATACCAGTCGCGGCCGAAAGAGATTCTTGTTTTCGGGCAACTCGTAAAATCACGTAAGATGAGTGGTTGCCTCAGAAAAAAACAAAAGGTCCAATTACAATAATAATTAATAGAGCAAAATAACCACGAGCTCAGGCACTTAAGTGTAGTTATACCGACTTGAGTGTTAGGTTCATTAACCAAAAAACAAAACTTCAAAGAAAGAAATCGGACGATCTTGGAGACCAACAGGTGTCTCCGAGACGCAAAATTACGGAGCCAGGAAACTTTGTATACAATAACTTGATTGTTTCGCGACTTGTATGGCACGTAGTACCATCCTTTGAGGTCGTCCGTATCCATATTCTCGAGCTTCGGCCACAAAAAATGTTTATCATGTCTCGGCAGAGTACTGCATTGACCGTAATGACGTTGCCTCATTTTTAAAAAGTACGGTCCTATTACACCTCCGGAACATAAACCGCACCAAACAGAAAAACAGAAAAAAAAGAAGAGAAAAGACGAGGAAAGGTAGAATTACATAGAATAAGGAAGTGAAAGGGAAGCAGTAAGGTAACGAGAGAGTGAGAGAAGAAAGAAAAACAAGAAGATTCTGATTAACTAGCTCCGGTTTTGAAAGTGTGCCATGACTGCACTTTTAAATTGATTGGTTCCTAGTAATTGCATTGGTAAAGAGTTCCAAAGTCTGATAGTGTGAACGAAGAAGAGATGCGATGAGTTTATGTAGTTGAAAAGACATATTGTGAGATTAAGTGTTCTGGGTGACAGCACAAATTGAAGCTTATTAAGAAGATACGTGGGAGATTTGTTGTAGATAATTTTGTGCAGAAACCCGCAGCACCTGCGTGCAACCGAGAACACTTTATGGTAGTCCGAGACATGATCATACCTGCGAGCCTATGAATGTACCTGACCATAACGTTGAAAGCGATTGTTAGTTTATTCTGCGACACAGAGCCCAAGTCTCAGCCTTGTGTCTTTTGGTGTAAAATTGGAAAATAACCAGATTTTCCAAAGTCCCGCATAAATTCGACCGACTGTGTAATTTATATGGTCTACAGGGGAACATAAACGGTTCATTTTAAATCCTAAATTTGTCAGAGTATTCACAAATTTAAGCTGAGCATTATTCAGATGTATTGGGTGTAGTTCCTCAGTGTTAAATTGTTTTTTTCGATATTGCAATTAGTTGGGCTTTAGTAGCATTGATAATAAGCCCATTATTCTGTGACCAGTTGTATATCATAGATAAATATTCATTAAGTCTGCAAATTAGATCTTCAGCCAAGCCAGTCGGTCTTGACAAGTAAATTTGTCCATCACCGACGTAAAAGTGAGCAGAGGCATTTGAGCATATCGTAGTGAGGTCATTAATGAAGAGGCAAAGTAAGATAGGCCCTAGTATAGAACCCTGAGCTACTCCTGATGTTATAGACAGTGGAGAAGACCAGCCATGACAATTTGACTCCGACTACGTAGATATGCACTTAAGAGACGCATCGATCTTACACTAAAACCAAAGTATATTTTTAGTTTCATACATAGGATGTCATGGTTTACCCTATCAAACGCTTTCGAAAAATCGAGTAAGCAGAGTATAGTTATATGACCTAGATCATTGTTCACACTTATGTCATCCATTATTTTAATTAGAGCTGTAGAACAACTATGATTGGCTCGAAAGCCCGACTGCAGCGGACACAGCAATGAGCCAAGTAATTAAATATCTGCCCGTTAGTAATCTTTCGAAAACTTTTGATAAGCATGGGAGAATGCTAATAGGGCGAAAGTCTATGGTCGAATTGGAATTTAGTTTCTTCTTTACAGGAATGATCTTAGCCAACTTCCAACTGTCGGGAAAAATCGAGGGAGTAATGCAAAAGTTAATTACATGAGTCAGACAACTCAGAAAGTCCAGCAAAATCATTTTTATAAATCGAAGTGGTACTCCGTCAACATCCACTGCATTAGATTTGAGAGATCCGATAGTACCGATAACTTTAATCTCTGATACATTAAATCCAAAGTCATTCGGTGGGTTGATAAACAGCTGATCATTTGGAACAAAAACTGGACTCCGTATTTCTCTGGAGACAAAAGCATTATTCAGGTCACTCACATTTGGTATGCTCTCAAAGTCGTTTTTTTTTACTATCTCAATGAATCGAAGATTACTCCAAAACTTTTTAGAGAGTTGATGTATACCAATTTTATTTAAAAGGTATCCTTTTTTGGCTCTACGTGTAAAAAAAGACAAGTTATTGCGAGCGCGACAGAAAGTTTCCCAATTCACAGTTGAGGGATTTTGTTTCCATTCAGAGTGCTTATTTCTCCGAATCCTAATTGCATTTTTAACCTCAGACGTGAATCAGGGGTAATTCTTATTTCGAATTGATACAGTCTACAGCGGAACATGGCTATTATAGAGACCCAAGAGTAATGATTGCAAAAAGTTAATTTAGTTATTCACGTCTGAGAATAATAACAACTACGCCATGGGAGGAGGCTCGCATCTTGTTGGAGGGAATTGTTGTCAATTGAAGCAAAGTCCCCATACTGGAATAATGAGCAAATAGAAGAACCTGACAAGTCGATGTTGTATGTGCAGAACATCAGGTCGTTGTATGACACACCTTCAAGCGATAATTGATCGTAAAGTAAAACTTTGGTTCGATCAGATACCAGGCAGAGATCAAGGAGACTGGGAAGGAAGTTATGTGTAAAGCGGGTGGCGTATATATTCGTAGCAACAAGTCCAGATGCAGAGAAATTGTCTAAGATCTGACAGGCATTGGAGTCAGATTTAAAACGATCAATGTTGAAGTCACCGCAGATAATTATGTGTTCATAGAGTGAACAACAGGCTTGAAATTCAGAAAATAAGGGGAAAGTGGAAGAACTTCTGTTAGGATTACCACCAATTCATCTAAATCTATATTGTCCCCTTCAAAGTAATTCCCACCGACTGCAACACACTTATGCCAGCGCTTGATCCAATCCTCGTGGTTTTTCAGGTGAATTCGGTGGCTTTTGGATGGTATTTGTTGCATTTTTCGTCAAAAAATTACGAATAATTATGGCACTGTGCGACGGTACGTTATCATGGTGCAAAATCCACGAGTTTTCTGCCCACAATTCTGGTCTCTCACATAGCGCCCAAATATTACTCTCTGCGTTTGCTGTCTGGCCTTCTGAGAAAAATTCATGATGCACTACACTATTGTAATCCATGAAAACCGTGAGCATTGCCTTCTTTTTTGACTGAAAACGACGTAGTTTTTTTGGTCTTGGCTCATTTAGTGAAAGCCATTCTCTTGCCTGATGTCTGGATTGCGTGTCGTACTCATAAACCCACGTCTCGTCTCCAGTAATGATCCTTTTGATGAATGTGGGATCGGATTCAGCCTCGCAAATCATCTCTTTTCCGACGTCAACACGGTCTCTTTTATGCATGAAATTGAGGTGTTTTGGCACCTACTTTGCTGCTACACGACGGAAACCCAAATCATTAACCAAAATGTCTTGGACGGATCCATAGGCAAGGTTCAAGTCCTCCACTATCTCTCTGATGGTTAATTTGCGATTATTGACCAACATTTCTTTTACTTCATCAATATTTTCGTCGGTTTTCGATGTCGATGGTCTGCCACTGCGATCATCATCTTCGATTGACTCACGACCTCTTTTGAACCGCTCGTGCGACTGGTAAACAACCGTTTTCTTTAGAGAATCTTTGCCGAAACACTTTTCCAACATTTCCAACGTTTCTTGCAAAAATCAATGTCAGCATTCATGTTTTCCAGGACTCAATACGAAAACGTACGGCGCAGTGGTCATTTGGAAGAAATTGTATTGTAATAAAGCAATAAAGTTTTCGGAAATATCTCAACAACTATTCGTTTAATACAAAAACAAATCCTACACCTCTTGTTGAAGCACCATTTATAGTGTAAATCTTTTGTGGATAATAGGGCAACTTGAGTAGAGAATGTTCACCCCGCGTTCAGAAAGTTGGACCAAATGTGTGATTGGTTTAACGATTTATTTTTCTTTCGGGATGTACTCGTATTGTAGAGCAGACTTGACAACTTTCGTTTGTTTTCCTATTTTTTGTTTTTTGTAGATTTCGGTTCGCATTCTACGAGTTATAACCAGTGGCAACCCTTTGTTCTATGATAATTATTTCGCCATACGCTAATGTGAAGAAATTAGTTGGAAGGTTGACAATTTCACAAGTTTTAATGTTGAAGGCTGAAAACACATTCGTCACTTGTATTCGTATGTACTTATAGGAATCTCCGTACAAACATACATATGTAGGCACGTACGATATGGCAAGGTGATGTGTGGTCTTTAGTGGGTTAATTGTATTATATTTGTTGTTGTTTGCACCGCTGTTTTCATGTTGTTGGCAGGTCGTTATTGGCATATTTATAGTTGAAATCCGAAAGGTGCCTATTGTTGTGGTATGCAGCCCATGATTAAGTTGTGTGTAATTAAGAGAATATCAATTAGAAATAGACGGACATAAGAAGCAATAGACTCATGGTTGAGGTTGCGAAACATTCTTTGGCTAATATGTATGGCTATGGTTGGTGCCAGTTCGTGTATATTGTTTATATTATTCAGCCTTTTCTTAGGCCAAGAGAATATTATTATTTGAAAAATATTGTAAAGAGACGGTAAAGAACAAATATTACAAAATCAATATTTAAAGTAAAAATTTAGTTCTCTTCTTTGACTGAACGTCGAATTGATCAGCTCAACTGACTTCTAATTAATCTAAGGGATAGCTTTGCTCGTATACTCGGATACTCGTATACAGAAACACAATATGTCTTATACTATTCACCTTACTTACTTACTTACTTGAATGGCGCTACATTTCAGCGCGAATCTGGGCCTCAACTAACAAGCCTCTTCAGTTTGCCCGATCCTTAGTTAACCGCCTCCAGTTGCGCACTCCAATTCGGTTGAAGTGCCCTTCCAATCGTGTGTGCTACCGAAGGCGACGTCTTCCTCTACTGCCGGAGGAAGTCCCCTTAGCTTTTCGGGACATGGCCATGCTACTGAATTGCCTTCTTAGCCGAAAGAAACAGCAAGGAGGATGATGTATATCTAGTAGTTTGGTATGAATAAGTGAAAACAAATTGACTACTTTAAAATCAAACAATTCATTTATTTCATTAACTTATTAGACAAAAGTATTTTAATACTAGTCTATATTTAGTTTTGCGATGCTAATCTGATGTTTTGTGCCAATTTGACACAAGGTTTTAAAGAGCCGATGGTAAAGTCAAAAAAAAGCTATACTATGCTGGTTTGTTGTGAAAAAAAAAATAAAATAACAGTTCAACTACAAATATAATAAAAAGGAAAAAAAAAGGACAGGTCGAATCGAATCGAGAATGCTGAAATTTCATTTGCGATGAAGTACTTCGCATTTCTCGCAAAGAATAAAACGATCTTCCGTAAAAGTTGGTCTCACTCACATGTTACAGCGAACACTGTGAACATTTGCGTTCGGAGTTCGAGGGCACATGTGACATCTAGCCCGTTTTTTTGTGGTTGGCTGATGAATCAATATGTTGACCGATAGCATTTCGACCGATGCTGATGCTTGTGATGTTGTTGATGGAGAATTCAAGCAATAGGAGTACGGTGAAATCGACGAACTTGGATCTCGCACACGACGAAAGACTTCTGCCGCATGTATACCATGTGGTGTTCATGCCCTAGCTTTGATATTGTTTTCGCATAAGGCCTCGCCCTAGTTCAACAAAAACAATCGTCGGCGGAAACTTTTCTTACGCTTGTTCCATTCCGTTAACCATTAAGTGAAGATTAAGAAGGCATTCAAAGCCGAAATGTCAATAATGTTGTAGAACAACGTTAGCGGACATCGTTTGGTCCTGCGCTTACACCGATAAGTGCCAACCATCTGCTCGAGAGTGTCGACACCAGCCTTCGTTTTATTGTAAAAGTGAATTATGTTGGGCTTTTTTGACTCGTCAGCTGGATAGAAGTGGACGGCCGCATGATACGTCGAAAGCAAGGTTACGAAGCGATTTTTCTTGGGCACGTATGACACCATCGTGACACGATCTGCATGGGTGTAGACGATTTCGGTATGCAATACTGGTTTTCATTTCATGTCAATCAACGCTGACGATATCTCCTTGCGATTTTTCCTTATGACAATCGTAATTTGCTTCTTCTTCAGCTCGAGTGCCAAACTGTAAGATGTAAAAAAAATGTCACAAGTGACATTGCCTCCGTTCATTCCTAAAAATGGAAAAGAATCACAGATCAGAGAAAAACAAAGGCATGTACACGAAGAAGAAATACATTGGCACAAATCCAGAACAACACGCTGACCTTGGTTGATTTCTGCTGAACAGTTTATGTCACGGCCAACGTAGACTTGAATATTATAAGCATTCAACGATCCTGCGTCGGCCAGAATCCAAAGTTTGATGCCATACTTTCCAGGCTTAGACGAAATGTATTGTCGAAAACTGCATCGTCCACGAAATGGCAGCAGTTGCTCATCAATTTGCCAGGAGCATACATAACTTTCAAGCGCTGGACCCACAGATCGAATAAATCACGAATAGGCGCCAGTTTATCGCGTACACTCTGCTGAACATTATGCCGAGTTTCTCGGTTATCGAATCGTATCGATTGGCTAATGGCTCGAAAGCGAATATGTGACATTGTCGCTGCGAAAATGGGTGGCCCATGCTTAGCAGTAAAAAGCACTTTAGCTGCTTCGCTTTTCGATCGATATGCCCCAGCCAACAACAAAAGTCCATAAAAGGCGCACATTTCAGGCACATCAACCGGCTTCCACGTAATGCCATGCTTGTGAACACCGTATAAATTGGTCATTCGTGCCACAATATTGTCGACTGGCTCGATAAAAAGCAAAAACGCAGTCACTGGGCTGACGCGAGATTTCGCAAATGATGATGGCCCTGCAAAAATTTCAAATGAGAGCGCCTAAACAAAAAACTCAAAACAAACCTCGACGAGAAGCGAAATCTATTGTCGAGACTGATGGGCATGGTGGCATTGGATCGCGCACATACTGAATTTTCTTGTCTTTTGATTTGAGAGCGTTGTCCGGTTCAGCAGCGATTTCTAAACGCATTTCTTGTCCGATAGAATCAGCATCACTCTTGTCACTGTTATAATCTTCGGAATCACTTTCAGTCTCGCTTGGGGAATAATCTGTATCATCTTCCGAGAATTCGGGCAGATCATCGCTGTCTTCTGTTTGCCGTACAAACTGTTCGCACAATCGCTCATAGTCAGACATTTCGCAGTAATTGTTTGAAAAAAAAATCTGAAATAATTCACAGCAAAAGGTTGCAATCGAATAATAAGAAATCAAATTGACACCAAACATTAGATATGTAATAGCACTTCTACAAGCCTTCAGAGCATTCTGGCGACAACAATTTTGTTTTTACGGGAACTAGACGAGAAAGCAGCCCGGTCAGCCGCGAGCGTTTGGCAACAGCACTACAATTATTAGGAGTTTTGCTTATATAAAAAAAAAAGTGTGTCAAATTGACACTAAATATAGACTAGTGTTAATTATAATAGTGAGCTAGACGCGATGGCTGGAGTGGTGCGTAACAGACTGACTAAAAGTGATCTAAGCGAAATGAATTGTTTTCTTCAGCTTTCGGTTAAACAGTTAATTGGTGACCATAGCATGTTGTCGAAACCATATTAACCATATGGGCATTAAGCGTATGTATGAATATATTCCAAACAAATTACATATAATGTTTCCCAAAATGGATATCATTTATAATACATAACTGTCTTATACTACATTCTATCGCATTTTCGCTGTTCAGGATAAGTTGACTACGAGTATGAGCTACTTCTAAAACTCTGGCCTTGAAATCGATCCTGTTTTTAACATATTTTTTTATTGTAATCTTTTATTATAACTTTCTTTAATTTCACGTTTTTAAGCTGAGAAATATGAGCTGATCTATGTTTTCTATCAGTGTTAATAATACGAGTATACACAACATTTACTACATAATTTACTAACTATTATCCCCGGTACCTATTTCCTACTAAAATTGTCCTTACTATGCAAAGGTATTTCATATTCCTGTTGTTAGATGATTTTCTTTGACTTGTGTTTGATGACGAATTTCTAGCAACATTTTTATAAGTGGCACAAACATTGGTTTATAAGGGTTCAGAGTCAATCTACGACTAATGTCATCAAGAAGTGTTCTAGGTTTCCGTTTAAATATGATTTCATGTGGGCTACGTACAATTTGTAATTGGCGATGGAGTGGAGCGGCATTTCAAAGCAAACTTACTAATTCATGATTTGATGGGAATTGTGTCGTATTTTTTTAACGAAGTTTTTACTGCTTGCACAGACAGTTCTCTCTGTGGCTCTGTATGTGGCGGGATGCTATGGCAGACTTTTCATACATTTATTCTTATTTTTTTTCACAAAGTTGGTGGACCATTTTGAGGGCAACTCAAAATGCGTTAGTTCTTAAAGTGGTAATCGCACTTTCAACTTTCATATTTTTCAACGGCTTGATATCCACTCATTTTGTAAAATTGCCAACTGTTATCAGATATTTCTTTATTTTTAGGAAAAGAAACCCAATATGAATCCTCTCAAAAGATACTTCGGACTCTGGCCATGATTGATGATAATTTGAAAGAGGTTTGTTGCTTAAAAAAAAGTTTGTTGCTAAGTAGACAGATACATACTCCTCAAAAGCCACAAAAAATATTTCCTAGCTAAAATTTTCATATGGACTACCCCAATGTGGGTATCGTGCAGTAGTTCTAAGATTGGCATTTGTGGTATAAGTAATCACTCACCATAAAATAAGCAACCTTCTTCAACCGTAAGGTACAATCTTTTGATCAAAAAACTTTTCAAATTAACAGGAAACGAGTTTGGCCAAATATTTTGGATAAACAAAACCGTTTTCAAAATCCATTCTTTCTGAGTCTCAAAACCAACGTTTTCAAATTTTACATTAAGGTAGTTTTCAGATTTAATGGTTTTTTTATATACTATACTCCTCCAATCGCGTAAGCTCCGATAATCTAGGACGTGAAAGTCCATCCACACTATTCATTTTCGAACCTTTTTTGTACACAATTTTATACTAAAACATATTAAGCATAAAGGCGCTACGATGAATTTAAGCTGCCCCAACTGCCGGCGTGTATTTTTTAGGGCTGAATATTTTACGTTGTGGTCCGAAAAGATCATAAATATATTTGTGATATCTTTTTATAGTGAAAATAAATAAATAAATAAATATTTGTGCAAATACGATTACCTTTACTCTTCTGTGATTAAGGTACTTTAAGCAAAAGGAACAGGACTTCTTTCTTGGAAAAAAATGCCTGCAATTCCTTATGAACTTGCATCACGATGCAAAACTATTTCCTTGCTCGATTCATAATTAGTTAAAATTAGTGTTTTAGTTCTTTCAAAAGTTTCTTGGCTTATATCAGACCAAATAAACGATACTTGTACGTCTTTCTTCGTAAGTTGGTAAATGTCTCTTAACTCAGCTGAAAGATTTGGAGTAAATCGTGAATAATAATTTAATAGTCCTAACTCCTAGGTAAGGCTTAAGATGTGTTAAATTTTGCAGTTTTGACTATACAAAATATAGCCCCAAGATGCTTAGCACTGGGCTTGATTCCTTGTTCATTGATTACATGGCCTAGGTAGTCAATTTCTTTTTTAAAAGACTTACATTTCTCGCAATTAACATGGTCATGTAACATTAAATGAGTATCGCATTTAATCTTCTGAAGAACATTTAACCTATTAGATTTACATTCGTTAAAATTCATACCTCCGGCTATAAATCGTGCAAGTAATATTAAACTTTAGATAGTCCTCTCAAAATATTGTACATATTGGATTGAAAAATATCTGGCTCACATTTTGCTCCAAGAATCAATAGCTTAAACCTTAAGAGTCCGTTATGTGCATTTATTGACAATAGTTCCTTACAATCTTCCTCCACTTATGTATAATTGCTGGTACGTACCTACCTTCTAAATCTAATACAGTACATACTCGTAAAATATCGAGCTGTCGCCCAGTAAAGAGTAATGATCTATTCGTACATGCGTATTAATTGTCACTTTAGAGTCGACGCATAATCGAATCTCTCCATAAGCCTTTTCAACCGCAACAATAGGGCGGCCCGCTCACTCTACCGTACAGGTTAAATAACTTTTTCTGCCAATAATCGATTTAATTTGTCCTCTACTTTCTCTGTAATACCAAAAGGTACTGTATAAATTTTATAAAACACTAGCAAATGTGTGTGCAAATAAAATTTTCGCTTTAAAACTCTGAACTTGAAATACATTAGCGTGTCGGTTGATTAGTTTCCACACGCCATTAGGATCGCTCTGTACCTTTGCGCACAAACTCTCGACAGACAAAATTCTAGTTCTCCAGTCCGGAATCAATTTGTCGAACCATGTCCTTCCGAACAATGGAGGACCTACTACAATCAATTCCAATTCAAAAGCTTTACTTTTCGCATTAATGCATCCCACAACATCGACTTTACCACCTGAAGTGACACTTAAATTTCCTTCATAATTAAATGTGTGGAAACAATAATTCAAAAGTACGAGTATGTATTCCTATGAATAACCGACATGCATGCGGACGAATGTATTATTGGGTTGTGCCACATGAAATGTCCGATTTTCGCTCAGTCGGAAACATAGATAAACTAACTAGATGTCAAACTCTACTAATACTTTTGCACAGACACACTGTAAGAGAATTCCAACACTTCTGCATCTCTATAACTTTGTCAAAATTTGCTAGAAGGAGAGCAATTTACAAGTAAAATTGCAAGAATGAGAGCGATTTGCACGAATGTGTGTAATGGAGACGACATTTTTTTTGTGTTGGAATTCACTTACAGTGTGTCTGTGCAAAAGTTAAGGGTTTGCAAAAGTCGACACCTTTCTCTCATAGGAAAGGTAAAGAAACTCAATACCCCATGAACTGAACGAATCCCAAAAACTACGGAGCCTGGAAATCCGCGCATCGCTTACACTAGGAAACCAAACTGAACCGTTTTTGCACCGGATAGTCACTTGTGATGAAAAGTGGATACTGTATGATATTCGTTAAAGATCTGGGCAGTGATTGGATGCAGATGAAAAACCAAAACACACCCCCAAGCCCAATCATCACCCAAAAAAGGTTATGGTGACAATTTGGTGGACATCGACAGGACCAATCCACTTTTTATTTCTTCAACCAGGAGAAACGATAAACGCTATGAATTATTGTGAGGCAATCGACATATTGCATTATAAATTGGCTGAAAATCACAAATAACGATGAAAAAACTGTTGCAGTTGGGATTTGAAATTCTTCCGCATCCACCGTACTCTCCTGGTATTTCCCCAACGGATTCCCATTTTTTCCGCAATCTTGATTCACTTTACAGAAGGCCTTCCGGAACCGAGCAGAGGTCATAAAAGCCTTTGAAGATTTCATTGCCTCAAATCTCAGCACTTCTACGAAAAACGAATATTTGTATCACGTTAAAAGAATGTCATAGATCCCAACGGATCCTATTTTGATTGAATAAAAATTTACGAAAAAATAATGTTGGCTTTAAATTTTTACTATGTATATTACTACCATATATTACTGTATAACATTTCATGTGGTACAATTCATTTAAGATTATTCAATTATTTTATCAAAATCTGAATTATTTTTCACAGCGCTAACTTTATTAGATTTATTAAAATTATGGTTTCTGCATCGGTTCTACTTTATGATCTGTTTCTATTTTACCTGAACATGTACCTAAATTTCCTACAAAAATGACACTGTACGTGGTCGAAACTGCCTGCACTTTACCTTGAAGAACCCCGAATAAAGGCCTACACTGTTGCTTAGTACTAATAGAGCAATTTCCTTGGGTACTCCAAAGTAAGCCTTTTCTTAAATCCTCGATAAATGATGTCAACATTGGAGATAGACCCTAACTGTATGACGATTTTTTTCTTAGAATATGACCAGGAATCATTTCCTGAATTATCGTTCACGAATTAGTGGACACCCTGCATAGTATAGCGATCGGCACAAGACACTCATGTAGTTTTTTAGATGTCAGAACGTTTGAAAGGCGCGTCATCGATTCAGACTACGACCACTGATCTGTTGCAGCTATAGTACTATATATCATAATCTGGATATTCATAAATGATGCCAATTCAATAAAACTGCACCATTGAATCCTACAAAGCGAGCAGAGCAGAAGATTATAAAATGACATGTAAAGTGAGAATAGCATAGCCACAAAAATAGGATACAAAAATGATGTGTAGAGCACATAAATAAGAGAGGTTAGGCAACCTTAGAGTCAATCTCGAAATCGCATAAATAAAACACCGCCGTCCACAGTCGTGCATAGACCCAGATAGCTTTATTTACACCCAACATGAGGACCAACTAAGTATGATACATAGTGCCACGACAAGGACTACAACAGCCATTTGAACATCTTATTGGTCATTATGCTTCGTTTTTGTTTTTTTGTTTCCTGTGAGAGCAATTGAAAATCTTCCATTAGACACTATGAGAATCGGAAGCGCGTGCTCATAGTAATATGATATTCTTACTCACTAAAAACTCCTCCCTGCGATATTAAGGTTTATGTTGCCGCTACTAAGTTTCGACTTATCAAGCAGTTTTTTATCATAAAATAGACTCGTTTGGCAGGTGACATTCCAATAAAAATTTCTGCATTTTCCGTTTTTTAATGCGGTTTCATTTTATGGCGGTCTACAGGTTTGGTCCTTTGGTGACGGCGGCGCAATAGGTTTCTCGCGTTCAACATTTTCAGGACTGTATTGTTAACATGATCCAAAAGAAACCATGATGACGACCGACTTCATGACGAAATTCATGTTGCGTATTTACAACTGCGCCAGAATTTCGATAATATTTTTTAATAATTATCGCACGTTCGGCAAGCATAAAACGATGCACGATGAAACGACAAACCTTACTGAATATTTTGACAGCAGGATGTTATTGGTAACTTTGACAGCTGCTGAAACATAACTATTATAAAAACTATCATTGCTATCTGGTCACTCATTAGTTCAGTCTGCTGTAGTACAACTGTTCTGCGATACCCGAGCTTCACTTACAAACCCATCATATAATATTTAATCGATTTTCTCCAGTAGGATGTTAAACTTTTTTTCACCAATACCAACTGCTCATTGGGGTTAACCGATAGATTAAATTGGCAATCAGATGCTGGATTTTCCCACTCACGTACGCAAACTCGCCTGATCAGTAGCTTATGCAATAGCAGAAGCGTGAGAGTGTCCAAGAACAGGGGAGCCATACCTGTTTCTAAGTGGAGCAGGTATAATGGTTGGACGAACTACTCGGCAATTTAAATGCCCTCTTTATAAAGCAACGAAGGAACTTTTCAACCTCTTCGAATGGTAGGTATCCCCATACTTGTGCTCCACAAAGAATAGTAGAAGATGCAGTTGCACGG
This sequence comes from Volucella zonaria, assembly GCA_963966105.1. Classification (NCBI taxonomy): domain Eukaryota; kingdom Metazoa; phylum Arthropoda; class Insecta; order Diptera; family Syrphidae; genus Volucella; species Volucella zonaria. The sequence goes on from OZ014531.1 coordinate 97,143,879, forward strand.
AATATTTTCTCCTTCGCGCTGGGTGATATACTTCTGTTATAGATGCAACTGTCCCAAACTGAACCAATTGCTTGCTTTACTTCTGTTAATTTGAATGTTAAATGTGTTAAGGTTTGAAGCAATTGAAACTCCTAAGCATGTTGCTTATATTCTCGCAGCACTTAAATTTGCCCACCGTCATACGTCCACTTTTCTCTTTGGCTGTACCTACCCCCGTCATCCCCGAAAATCATTATCTTCGACTTTTCTGTTCTAAGAGACAGATTCTAGGTTTTCACATCGGTTTATCATCATTTGCATACCTTCTACAGTATCCGCGAGGAGAGCCCTATCATCTGCAAATAATAGCACCGGAATCTTATTTTTGCCTATCTCTACTTCTCCTCTAATAGCATCTGTTAAACAGCAAATTACTTACATAGGATACATCCTTACTTTGCACCCATTTTCGTTTGGAACTCCTCAGATAAGTAGATCCCATCCCAAATATTCGCCATATTATTGTCGAGCATAGCCCTCAAAACGTTAATGACTTTTGTTGACAGTCCGATGCCGTAGAGTTCATAGAAAAATGTTTCGCGCAGTACTGTATCAAAGCTCCTCGCAAACCTACGAATAATACATATAGCTTTTGCGCTTCCTTTTATAAATCTCTGCTATATTTACGAGCAAAATATTTGGTCAAAAGTTGAATACTTTCTTTTAAAACCTGTTTGAAATTCGTGCAGAAATTTGATGTTTTCAACCCAAGCGTGTTGAAGATTCCGGTTACAAATAACCTTGTCATTGCATTCAGGAATGATATTCCCCTATAATTAGCTGAGTCCTCATAGTCTCCCTTCTTGTGCAACGGATATTATTGCTTTGCGAAAGGTATCTGGGACATCAGCAATCTCTAAAATCCGATTGAATTCACATGAAGGCGCTGATAGGAATTCCGGCATACAATTCCTGTAGAATTCGAAAGGCCCCTGGAACTTTATTCATTTTAGCATTCTTAATTGCGCTTTGGACTTTATCTAATGTGATCGAAGTATTTAAGAATCCATCTACAGTCAAAGGGGATGCGTACTATAATGATGAACAGATTTGCGTTGTGTTGAGGAGGTTGTTAAATTTGCCTTTGAAGCTATTTGCGCCTATAGGTCTGGGGGCGATAACATTCCTCTCTACATATATTTATGAACTTCACTGCCTTCTAGAATTCTGCTGAGGATTTCGCTCCATTTAATATTTCTATGTTTCGCTGATTGTAAGCGTATTTTTTCGAAAGGCAAAGATGTTTGAAATACTTGTTTGTCGCCCGGTAAAGAGCTTTAAATGAAGTGGAATTGCTTAATCGCAGTAATCTAGGAAACCCAAAAGAAGCATCCCTGGCTCTCATCATTCTCTATCGAACCACTTTTGTTTTTTAACTCTACTATTAGGTGCGCAACTCAATTATCGCTGTTTTTTTTTTATGAAAATGCAACTTAAGTGTGAAAAAATGGTTATAAATGAATCATTCAAAGTATTGCCCATCGCCAGCTACAACCGTTTCCCATATTTCTGCCAGAGCTCGAATACCGTTACGGTAAAAGTGTTCATCTTTTGAGGCTATCGGCGAATCAAGCCATTTTTTGATGTCCTCATATGAGCGCAACTGCGGATCAGCCAGACCATGTGCCATCGAACGGAATAAGTAATAATCGGACGGCGCAATATCTGGGGAATATGGCGGACGGGGTAGGACTTCCCATTTGAGCGTTTCCAGGTAGGTTTTAACTGACTTGGCAACGTGAGGCTGAGCGTTGTCATTCTGTAAGATCAGTTTTTCCCTGCTCCCCTGTGATGGTTTCGTTGGGTTTCGACAGTTCGTAATAAATAACACCGACCTGACCCCACCAAATACACAGCATAACCTTCGAAGATTGAATATTCGGCCGGCTCACGACGTAGAAGCATGGCAGGGCAGTCCCCGTGACTTTCTTCTCTTTGAGTTGCTATAATGAATCTATTTTTCACCACCCGTTATGATGCGATGAAGAAAACCCTTCATTTTTTGCCCCTGGAGCAGTTGTTCACAGGCGAAAAAACGACGCTCAACGTCCCTCGGCTTCAAATCACAAGGAACCCAAGTTTCTTGTTTTTGAATTATTTCCTATGTCTGGAAAAGGCCCGGCGGGGAACACCTAATACTGCAGCAAGCTCTTCTTGCGATTGGCACGGATCCTCATTGAGCAATGCTTCCAATTCACCGTCTTCGAAGGACTTTGGCGTACCTTCACGCGGACGGGCGTCAACATCGAAATCACTGTCTTTGAAGCGATGGAACCAATCACGGCACGTTGTTTCACTTAGAGCAGTATCTCCGTAAACTTATTCGAGCTCTCGATGCGCTTCAGCCGCTGTTTTCTTCGAATAAAATCGCAAATGACGATTATTTGCCACAAAATCAGATATTTTCACACAACCAAAAGTATATGACGCCAAAACAAAATCACTAATGTGTCAAAACGGTTTGTTTATCATATGTCTAAGCTTGGTTTATGACGTTTTTTGAATATGTCAAAATCGACCAACACTTACTGCTGCAACCATCTATTGACAGAGAACTTTAGTTTTGTTTTTTTTAGTTTATTTAGTTTATTTATTCAGTTTTCATTTTCAACTTCAAATAAGAACAATTAAAATTTTTAAGGAATAAATAATAGCTATCATTCTGTAACTAGGAAGTTAGTACATTTGTAAATTAAAATTTCCACTAATAATAAACTGTAAACTGTTGTGGGGTGACAATCAGCAGTATAACATATAATACATAGTATATCAATGTTTGAGAGAGAAGAGAGCAAAAGGATAGCAAGAAAATGATACATATTCTATTAATAATAAATTTTCAACAATAGTTATCAATACAATTTAAGTCAATCGTGAATAGCCAGTCTTTCACCATTTTGAAGAAAGATTTAAAATTAAGACTTTGCCTTATAGACAGAGGTAATTTATTGAAAGACTTAGGGGCTGCTACAGTATAAAAGTTAGAGAAATGAGTTTTGTGAGCAATGGGTACAGTGACCAGGTGCATGTTGTTTATTCTCAGGTTATATAATTGCGAGTTTCTGATGGGAATATTGCCACTTCGTTTAAAAAATTCTTTAATTTTAATTTAACTTATTGTAGTTTCGCACCTAATATTATTTTTCATTTGTGTGCTTTGCGGGACGGCTCTTTTTAAGATCTTCGTTAGTAAACCGGTACTGGGAGGAGTATTAGATTCCCTCAGTTTAGTTAGATCCCCATTAAAGTGCTGATGATATAGATCACGGAATCCATCCTTCCATGTCAATTTTGGTAATAGTTCTAATTGCGGCAGATTCGCTGAGTTAGAAGGCATGTGTTACTGAGTGTGGAAACCCAAAGCCCAGACAGAAAACAATAGTCAATGACTGGGCATGCTGTCCTACGGAGAAAAGTGTACTCGCCATGAAGATCACTTTTAAGAGTCAAACCCGCTAGACAAATTTTTTTGCGATATCCCGATTTTTGCATTAAAGTCCCCAATTAATATTAAATCTGTTGATTCCAATGCGCTTTAGGAGTTAGGCCACTCTAAAGGCCGTAAAAATAAGCTTTTTGTGATTTTTTTTTCAGGAAAAATATTAAATAAAGCGAGTTTACAAAAATAGAAGTTTATTGTGCATATGATTGACTGTAAAACATAATTTTCATGGAATAATATATCTGAAAATGGCGGCTGCGCAGCGTTTCTCAGATGCCCTCTCGTTTTTGGGACGGTCTACGGCCGTACCCATAGCAACTGTAAATTTTGAATTGATGAGTGACTAAATTTTTTTTTCTTGTACATAACAAGAGCCAGAGAAGTATGTAGAATTTTTTGATATAGTGATGCCGCACTTCCGAGGTTAAACTTGCTAAATTCATAGAAAAATCGACATAAAATTGTTTATAACAAATGAACCACACCATAAAAAAATTCTACGTACTTATCTAGACAATATATTTTTAATCATCCAATTAAAATTTGAAGTGAATTGGTTGAAAATTGTTCAAGTTATGAGCGCGGCCAACTTGAAAAATGCAGTTTTAAGATAAACGCGTTTAAAATGACGGCTTTGTACTATACTTTGAAAAACATGTACTTCGAGATATTTCTCAGCCATAATCTTTCGGGATATCATTTTTGAGGTTCGAAGGGACCATTGAAAGCAATAAAAAAAAACGAATTTTTGGAAATCCTAGTGTGGCCTAAGCCCTTAACAACACACCGGTTTTATAAAAATCGCGCTGCCAATGACAACAATTTAAGTATACTGGGACTATATGGTAGATTTTGGCGTCTTTAGTTTTAGCACAATAGCTTCCTCTACTTTTATAAACTCAATGGCTGCTCCTTCTGGCTGCTTTCTGTTACCAAATATTTCTCCTCCACTTGGTCTTCCATGCAAATTAGTTTTTACAATTTTGATAATATGGATTTACAATTTGTTTGCAAAAAGTTAAACCCCCATTAAAGTTGTTGCATTCTATTGTATTATGATTCCAAAAACTCATTTTGTAACACAACCTACTAATTCAGCTGTGATCATAGCCCCACAGTTACAGTTATATATTCTCGTTAAAAGAATCATCCAGAATCCTTCTATAATTATAAACTGTATTGAATTGTATTTAGTTATTGGCTATGGATTTTAGTTAATGGTCACAGTTTCACTTTCAGTGAATCTATAATTCTATAAAGCCCCTTCGAAAGCCAAATCAAAACCTTCTCACTGATTCTGCGCTTTAATTGGACTAAATCGAATTTTCGGTTAATTTTTCGGATTCAAGCATGATTTTGTGAGTAAAACTTATTTATAGATTCATAACCCCACAGATATTCGGTAGGAAGAGACGGATGCAACCAGTTTTATTATGAATTGTTCGGAAATTGGAAAATTTTGCTATTCTGCTGGCGGACAAAACATTGCTGGCTACATGCCAAATTAGAGCGGGTGTGGGGGTTGGTGATTTTTTTCCCATTTCAAATGATAAATTGTTGCTTGATTTTCCTCATGGAATACTCATTAGGTTAAGATGGACTCACATTAATGCAATCAATTAGACCAATAATGGAAAGTTGAAGTTTAAAATGGAAATAAATTTTGAATGGCGAATGAATCGAATTTTGGCACGTGCCTCCGTTAGGCTCAAGTGCTTTCGAAATTTATTGGACAGTTTGCTTCGGTTATTCACCTGTTTTCAATTATTTTCAGAACTTTAGTTTGGCCTTTTCCTTCAATTAATAAAAACTCACATTATGGCGAAAAGTTTTTCGAAAGATTGATTTTCAGATTAATGAAGAAAACTGCCTGAGTAACTATTGATCTTTATAATTGAATTTGTTTAATTTATATTCAAGAATGCAAGTTTTCTGGAATTGTAAATTGTTTGAGATTCGCAAATGCTAAAATATTTCTAAAATGATAAGTAAACGCGGTTTACCTAACGTGCCGCCATCACCATAATAATCTTTTATTATTTTACTGTCTCGATTTTATATATTGTACATATGTCATGAAGATTCTTAAAATTTTGCTCTGAGATATTTGCAGGTTCCTTATATGACAGTTCAAACAACTTCCACATACAGATGCTGCATAGAATATTATAGTTTGAAAAATAGCCTTTATCATAATAACCTCATTTTTGTTGCATAAGCTATGTTCAGACGATTGCCAGATTGACAATATTGTCAGATCTGTCACTGTAAAAATTGTCCCAACTGTCCAAACCGTCTGAACTTACAATTTTGTCTGACAATATTTGCAGAAAACACATTGTCAGGTCACTTTCAGATCCTCATCTGACAATGAAATTGTCAGGTATCTGGCAATCGTCTGAACATAAAATTGTGCCATTGTCAGATCATTGTCAGGTGTTTAGGATATTTGCAGGCACATTTGCTATTGTCAAATGTGCTATGTTTATAACATCTGACAATTTTTTCATTGTCAGATAATTTCTCATATTTGAAAGAGCAAAAGGAAGTGTTGCAGAACGCAAGTTTCGGTGCTTTTTTGTAACGATGAGTGAAATACACTGTGTATACGTCGATGTCGAAAACGATATAACATTTCGGCCGATTGAGGTCTCCAACGAAGTCGAAGTATGCAAAAAAACCAAAATTGCAAAAATCATATCGGAAGAAAGTTGAGGGTGAATGGTCCCAGGACCAAATTTTGAAACTCATCCAAGAAATTGAGACGCGACGCAGTTTGTGGGATGCTGGATGCGCACAATACAAAATGCCGAAGGAAGCCTTAAGGCAAGAAGTCGCTGACAGCATCCATATGAGCCTCAATGACTGCAAGGGCAAATGAATACAATTATAATGCCTCAGCATGTGTTAAGTGTTTGTGAAAATGGGATAGAGAGAGAAAGAAACATGTTTGGACTCAGTGGTTATTTCGCTCCATGGGTGGCATTCAACATTCAATGGGGAGACTAAATTCTTAGTGGAAGTTAGCTTGATGTTTATTTCTGGTCAACTACCCGTCTTACTTGATTTTCGTTAACCTCGCCTTTTGGGCGAGGCTAGGATTTGATTTGGAAGCAATTCCACTACCACATAAGTTTTAATAGCAACCTTGACAAGTATCGGAAAAAAAAATCAGTTCAAGGTACTAGCGAATTAGTTACTATTACGTGGAAGTATTTTAAATAAATGCTGTTCTTGGAAGCAAATAAAGTTCTGCAGTCAACCCAATCGACGTTGTCTATGGAATTGGTAATTATTTCTTCTCCTTTGTTGGTTTCATGTATCAGAATTACTCATTCTTTGTGTTCCTTTTTCAGAACTCCGCTGTCAACGACGAAACACTTTTTCTGGATGTGAGCGAGCGTAATACGCTGGACTTTGTGTCACCGTCACCATTGACATCTGGGCAAGGACGCAAACGCAGTATTACTACATCATCACCATCGCCATATCCGTCAGATTCCAGCCGTTTAAAGCAAATGGCGGTAGAAGCACTGCAGTCCATTCGTTCGCAACCGGAAAATGCATCCACTACCTTATGCGACTATATGGCCTTCAAGGTGAAAAACTTAACCCCAGAAAAAGCTGCGTTCGCAAGGTCTAAACTGAGATGTGCATTCAATAATATAATGGATGAAGTTGCTCTGATAGTGAGTGCATTTTCAGTTTCATTATCTTTTATATATTTTGTTCATATTATAGCTTTCGTCTAGGAAGCAGCAGCCGCAGGAACAGCCATTGGAACAGTATGAACTAATGTCCATTATTAGGCTGCCAGCAACAGAAATTATTAACAGTGCCGAAATCGCCAGTGAGAGGGCACAGCCACCAATATAGATAATATTAAAAAACATATAATTTTTTTTCATAAAATATTTTATAGAAAATACAAATTCTTTTTTTTATTGAAGCAATTTATACTGTCATTCTAACTCACCCTCTTCGACAAAGTACGTCTTGACCTCATTTCGTACATCTTTGGCTTCGAGTAAAGTTTCAGTACGGGTTCCTTCTAATGGATACAATGTACTGCTTCCCACACCCACATCACGTCGCCAATCGCCCAAGATAAGTTCGCCGATATCACTATATTGGTCGAATGAATAACTCGGAGTATGCTTCTTTTTATTTGTTGTAATCAAGTAGTTGTGGAGCACGCAACACGCAAGCGTAACTTTCTTTGACTTCTCGCCATCCAAATGTATGAGCTTCCACAGCACTCGGAACGTGTCGAAATGATACCGAAAACATTTTCAATAATACGGCGGGAGCGACTCAATCGATAATTAAATACTCGTTGCACCATTGAGAGACCACGTTGGCTGTATGGTTTCAATACCATTTGTTCGGCCGTAAGGCACTACTCTACCGAGTAGTGATTTGTCGCCTGGCAAGCCCAGCTGATTAGTGCCCAGCGCTTGGCCAAATGTGCATCGGTTGAACACACCATTATCGCAAAATCGCCCATTGCCGCCAACGTCGATGTACAGCAATTTATATTCCGCTGCCTTTATAGTTGTAGAATATGCTGCCAGCATTGGTTAGTGCGATCATTACTATATGCTTTCAATTCACTGCTCCAATGCAGTTTGGGAATTGCCACAGTTCGCTGAGTTTTCTGGCAACAACATCCCAGGCCTCGGGTGTTCTCGGCGTCTGGAATTAAACACCATTTTCTGTGCATTTGTGTATACATTGCATAAGCTAATGAAGTTAATTTACCTGAAGATATTTATTGACGAGCACTTTGTAGATTGCATCCAGAACTTTTGGAATGGTGGATGAGATCGTTGACACAGGAATGCGGAACAGATATTGCATATACCGAAAATGTTCGCCGGTAGCTAGGTATCGTAGCATCAACAGAATCCGCTCAACCGCTGAAATGTTAGTACAGAATGACTCCTAGATACTTAAGATGTAATTCCCATTCTACATATCTACCTCGAATTATTAAACTATTACTCGAAAAAAAGAAGCCTTTCTTTTACGAGTAAAAAAGTTGACTTGAGTTTTTTGTGTATCGATTTTAATTTTCTAATTCGTAAAATACGTTACCAGAACATTAAATGCAGATTGCAAGTTAGTTTCTATAGTCAAACAAATCCCATCCGAAAAGTGTATGCAAGTGTCATACGCGAAAATTGCAGAATAATGGTGACCTAGGACTGACCCTTGGAGCACATCCTCAGGGATCAATTGACCGCCAGAGAGGGTTTGCTTAACAAGGCCTTTAAAACACTTCTTGCCTCTAAAAAAGATTTAATAATTTTGTTGAAATGAGAATGCAGATTGAGGTATCTTATAGATCATACCATCTACAAGAACCATACCAGTGCTTTGTCCTACATACAATTTGCTGAGCACATGTTTTTTGATTCTGAAAACTTGATGTGAAGATATGTGAGTCTTCAATGTGGTATATAAGTTTATCCTTTATAACTTTTTCGAAGCGTTTACATTTGAAGGTCTACCAGGCCCATTTCCAATTTTAAGGCATATGTACATTAAAAATATCTTAAGACCAGATTTCGTCACCTTTTTTAGGTAAATATGTATTTCTAATGCCATCGAATCCGGTAGATTTTCGTGGATTTAGAGTAGATATACCATAGTGCTTTCTAGTTCATCGATAGAGATAGGTTGTTATCTCGGGTAACATCAGATTGTCTATAGTAAGCATCGTATATTCAACTATACTATCAGCGTCGTTAACAGTGGTATTTAGAAGCAGGTGATTTCACATACATATATGTCTCAGCTAACATATTCGCCTGTTCTAAGTTAGACACGGCATCAGAGTTACCAGCTGTCAAAAAGGGAATGCAAGGACGTTTGCTTTTTATAAATTTCACAATATTTCAAAAAGATTTACTTGACTTACTTAATCCTCTCAATTTATGGCTCCACTGATTATTTCTTAGTGTTACCAGCTGCTCTTTAATATTTGCATTTAAGACATTTGTTATGTTTCGATAAACTATGTTTTTAAGCTACTGCCATTGTCTTGCCTAACTTTATAAGCTATGGGATGCGCCGTGGGAATATATTGGAACTAACTGGAACCACTACGTTAAAGTTAGGACGAAGTTAGCATTTGGGCTGCCTGATCTACGCCTATCGAAGTATGTGTACAGACACATGTTTTGATGGCTGAATGCACTTCCTAATTTCCGTTTAAGTAATGATTTGTATCTCAATCAATTGCCGTTAATCCATATATCGCTTAGAATTGGGAAACCTAATACAGAACATTTGAAAGGTAAGTGATTCGAACTAAGATCATTTAGGACAAAAGATTGACCTATGAGTTCCTTCGTATTAGCAATAAACAGATCATGGGTAGAGGGATTTCTCATACCATTAGCTGGGTAAGGGTATGGCTTGGTGGAAATAATATTGAAAATGGTACCGCGAATTAAGGTTGAAGGTACGACAGTTTTTTTTTTTTTTCTTTAAAGAACTTAACACTCAAGAGGGTATTACTACTCTTAAAATGCCGGAGCACGTGTTAAGTTTTTCGGAAAATTGGATAGAGATAGGATTTCGCTCCATGGGTGGCATCCAACATTTAATGGGGAGACTAAATTATTAGTGTAAATTGGACTTGATGTTGTATTTAGGCAGCCATTCATCTCACAAGGTTTTAGTTGCCTGAAAAAAAGTCTTTCGGTCACGGCTGGTATTGAACCCCGAACCGCCCGATTGGGAAGCCAACACACTACCACTTGAGCTACGGCCACCAGGAAGATGCTATTATTTTTGCAAATGGCGGCAAGCGTCAATTCCACTATGACATTTCATACACATCAATAAGATATGAATCGACATAATTCTAAAGAATACGGAATAATTGTTACGACCGTTTTGCGGAATAGTTCGTCGGCGGTGTTGGCGCAGCGTGAATTTCGTCCGACATCAACTGGGAAAACAGTACGATGTTTAGCCGCTCGCCTAGAAGAGTCTGGGACTACACAAGTTGCTGCCAGATCAGGTTGGCCCCGGAGCAGCCGTTCTGTTGAGGATATCACAGCTGTGGTTGAAGATGTCGCAGAAGGCCCCGAAGTATCGACCAGACGCCGTACCACGCAATTGGGCATCAATCAGCGGTCTTTACAGTACAGACAGTGCATCAGCTATTTGCTGTTGACCGACAAGCGCGTGTAACCGGCGCTCAAGACATCCTGAATCTGAATCTCTCGCTCTGCCGATTTGTACTGGCCGGCAAGATCTCCTGATTAAACCGTTCCAGACTTCTTTCTGGGGGGGGGGATTTTTGAAATCACGAGCCTAAGTCAACAACTTCAAACTCTCGAAGCCCTCAAAAAAATATCCGTCAATAATGCAAGGACCTATCACAGTTCTGGAAAATGCCACAAATCGGGCCCGAACAGTCATCCACTGGCGGGGGCCACTTAGGCGATATCCTCAACTTAATGGTAAAAAATTTAAGACATCAAATAAACCTAATCCAAAAGCAGAACCAACGTTTTTCATTCATACAAACAAATACAGGCAAAGAACATCGGGTGACAACTTTTCCGACACCTTGTATTGTATAACAAACATACTATTGGAGCATATAAGTTTTCTGATAGCACTTCTTTGGGCTTCTCTATCTTCAGAACAATCGTCAGCTGATTTTTTCCACGGGTTATTACTTATGTTTACATACGGTAGTCTGTATTGTTGTAGTTGTATGGAAGAGTGTGCTTGGAATGGGTTTCTACGATTTTGGTGATTATTGAGTTTTGGAAAAACTTCGCCTTCTAGACAGGTTGTGTCAAGCGTCTGTTGTTATTAGAGTCTTTTATCTTTTATTTAAAGAAATGATTGTCTTGAAACACATGTGGGATCATCTAATTTATGATATATTTGCATTTTCGAATTTACGAGTAATTAAGGTTTTTTCATTACAATCGTCTGCCTCACGGTTTTGTGAGCATTTTGCCAATTATATGGCAGTTGAAGCACAAATCATAATAATCTTCAAATTTCAGTTTTTTTAGTTCACAGTTTTGAGTGTAAATCTAAAGTCAAATAAATCGGTATTTTCCGCAGCCATGCAAATTAAATCAGTTGCACTGTCATATTTACAATCCTGACATAGTCAATCTTTTTTTGCTGCCGGAACGGAATACTCAGGGTACGCACCCGTCATATACTTTATAAGACTTCGTTAAAATAAAAGTGTTTATACCTTTCCTTTTATGAAAAGGTTAGTATTCGCCTCAGCTATAAAGTGCCTACCGCCCTACTACTCACCACAACAGTAACTATGTCTTGCATGCTAATACGAAAGCAATCCAAATGACGTAGCCGATCACCTTCTCAGGAAGAATCGCCTCGGGTCGGGTTACTTTATACATTAGGATGTTTAACAAAAGCTTATGACCTCAGTAAGCAGTATACAGTCCTTCCAGCTGAGAAACAGAATGAGATCTGCTAAACTTCAGTCACGTCAGGAGAATCTTATCATTCATTTGTACTCTAAAGAAACCCAACTGTCAATTGAAACTTAAACTGGCTTGCGTTCAAAATTTTATTTTCTATTGTGCATTGCAACTTACTCCTAAAACCCAAAAAAACTTAATAAATACAGCCTTCCGACAACGTCTAGGCCTTCAGGCATGCCATATAGAAGGACAGCTTCGGCCAGAAAGCAGGGAATCACGGCATCGCAAGACAAGACATCGCCCTTATAGCAACTCTTATTTGTGGCAGCCCACACATATTGATTCCAGTCAGCAACCATAACCAGAATTTCATTCACTCACCTGGCTTTATTGCGCAAGACTAGTAATTCGCCCAAACCGTGTTAAGGCTGGCTTAGTTATTTATTTCGTTAAAAAAAAGCTACTTCCTTCGGTGCGATACAATGATTGCAGATGTTTACTTTCAATGAAACTATTTGCATTTATTCTTATGTAGGTACATGCGCATAGTGAAGTGTCAAAGTTTGGTGGTTCATTGAGATAGCTTGCATGCGGTTTATGAGTATTTCAAATGCTTTATTCATGTTTTTCAAGCAATTTCAGATCTTTACTCGAACAAAAACAAAAAGGTAATAAGTCCTAATCTATCTGTTCGGAAGTACAATATACTTTTGAATTTTATATACATATGTATCTAATTATTATATTAGACTTTGTTAAAACTAGAACTTAATTCAAATGTTGAAACTTAAACTAAAATGTAAACGATGAAAACGTAACGTAAAATTCGTAATAAAAATGTATGACTGTTAAAGGTTAATATGGAAGCAATTTCCTGATGATGAATAAAGACTCGCTTTGCTGTTACTATTCAAGAAGACAAGACATGTTTAACTGAAAACCGCATTTTTCCTATTTTTTTTACCCCCCACATTTCTAAATAAAAGCAAAAAAACCCTACACACCCCAACACTATCTATTTCGAAAGCGCAATCGATTCGATAAGGCAAAATACAACTTCTCGTGTGGGGTTGCCAAACCACACGTGGATTCCTACCATAAACCTGGAAGCATTTGATGATACATCGTACATATTCTCCATGCGATAAGCAGCATTAATCATTTCATAGCGGGCCTTTTCGTATATGTGATGGAGTTTGTCTTTTAGTTCCTTTGCGTAACCACTTAAAGAGACATCATTTCTGCGATCACATCAAAAAGCAAATCATGTGGTAGTCGCATATCTCGCCCGAAAGGCATGTTACAGGGACAGTCTTTAGTTGATTCTTGAGATATTGCTCTTTAGGCCAAATATATTAAAACAAAGGCCACAGCTCATCTGAATTCAATTGATGTTCATTAATAAACTTGGCTAAAAACTCCAGTATGGTCTTATTTGTCCTTTCAACTAATCCCTTGGGTTGCGAATGACGCGGTGTTGTTTTAATTTTATGTATTCCCAGAATTTCCATGGCACTTTGGAATACCTCAGATTTGAGGTTGCGAAGTGTAATTCACGAGGAATTACGAAACTCGAAAATGCTTGAACAACCAACCCTTTTGCTACCGTATCTATAGTTTGATCTGGAACGGGCACACACACACTTTATGAAATAGCCCATAAGCACCAGGACGTATTTGTTGCCATTTGCAGTTTTTGACAAGGTGCCCAAAATGTCAACTGTTACTAGCTGAAATGGCTCGCCGGATAAATATGTAATAGATAATAGCATGTGTCACATTCCGCGCAGTAATTTACCGCATCACGTTTAGCATCAAGCAGTGCCTCGTTCCGAAATGGCCACCAAAAACGCAGTCATGGAACATCTTAAGCATAACCATTGCAGATTCGAAGTAAATGAAGCTCAACGTTTGCAGATTGCATTGTCTTTCAGACCAAAAGCCCAATTGTGCCCAATGCGCCTTAAGTGCCCCTGATCCAATTAAAATTTCTAACCATTCGGGGTGCTCACCGATAAGTACCCAAGATCAAACTATACTCGTTATTGAAGTCACAATTGATTAGGGTTACAAAATTTACCTGCTCTGTTCGCAATTTAGACTCTTTTATATCGCAATGACGGCAATCTTATTCCCAACAAGGGCGTCTTGAATGAAGACGACCAGCACGGTGCTGTACGATATAGTCATATTACTGCAGGTACTCGATCAAACGAACACGTTGTTCTTCCGGGTTCATAAAATTTCACAACCAGTTCAATTCTGAATGATCTATGTGTTTCAGAAATTTCCGTCTGAACGAATAAGTATGCAAATATTCAGTAGCCTTTATTACGGCCAGAAGCTCCTTTCTGGTGGTGCAGTAGCTTCGCTCAGCCCTGCTTAAAAACTTTCTAAATTAGGCAATGACTACTTTTCTGCCATTTTGTTACTGCGAGAGAAGACTACCTATCCCCTCATTACTTGCGTTTGTATCGAAAACAAGTACTTCATTATAATGTGGATGAGAGAGCATTGGCGGCATGACCAGCTTCCTTTAAGCGTTTCAAAAGCGCAAGCGGCTTACTCCACCGAAATGTAGCGTTCATCTCTGTTAAGCGGTGAAGTGAGCGGGCAATTTGTGCAAAATTTGGAATAAACTGCCTATAATAAGTACAACGGCCAACAAAGCTGCGAAGTTCCTTTAAATTTTTCGATGAAGGTCAGGTTCGAATAACTTCGGTTTTATTGAGTTTCATTGAACGCTCTTTCCAGAAATTATTAGTCCCAAAAATGAAACTTGCTTTTGAAGCAATTTGCATTGGCTCAGTGAAATTTTTAAATTTGGAGTTGGAATTTCTACAGTGCGCATGTTACCCAGCATCACATTAAAAACCTTTGGCATGAACAATCTAAACCAAACAAAATAAACCAAACAGATGTCACGAGTAAGTCCATTAAGAAGTTTCAACATCAGTGTGAAAGTTCTAGCGCATTAACCTGACCTCCGCTTGATGTACTGCTGCATTACGAAAATTCTTCAACCAAAGCTAACTTTGTATCTCTAGAGACCGATACTGAAAAATTCTCAATATTAGCAACACGAACAAATGTTTTACCATTTGCTAAAGTGTTTAAAGATTTGACAACTAAGATTCCCTTCGGCAAACCGATACACTTTGGTTTTATTGCAACATCTCCCGACCATGGAATAGTAGATGTAACGGACACAAGCTTTTCATGTTGCGAGCATGACAGTCACCTCATCCGCCGTCGATAAGTTGGCTACCATACTTGCATCTGAGGTCGACTGCATGTTTAGATCAGCGGCAGTAATATCCCTTCTGTGATCTGGAATCAATCGTGTTTTACCTTTACCAGCAGAGGGCTCGAAAATACGTACCATGTCTTGTAAAGGTTTTCTTTAGAGTTATACAAATCCAATCTGAAATAAAATACTTAAAGCAAATGCCATGGCTAGCTCCAATCGTAATCGTGAAGTCACATTTTCGATAACTTTATCGAGTAACTGGGGCCGTACATCAGCAATAACAGGGCGAATGTTGACTTCCAAGTCGTCCAACGTCTCTGATTTACCGGCATAGACTAGTAAGTTCACATACCCCCATAGAAAGTAATCTAATGGTGTGGGATCACAGGATCGTGGACGCCAGTTCACAGGTCCATTTCGCGAAATTATGCGCTCAGCAGATGTTTCCCCCAATAAATTGATGGTATCGCGCACCGTGTGTCACGTTGCGCCATCTTGATGAAACCAAAGCTCCACCACGTCAATGCCATTCAACTGAGGAACGAAGAAATCAGAAATCATGTTTTTATAGCGCTCTCCATTGATGCCCATAAATCACACCAAACAGTGAGTTTCAATGGTTGTAAGGGCGTCTCGACAAAGGCTTCTGGGTTTTCTCCACTCCAAATTCGGCAATTTTGCTTGTTTACATATCCATTTAACCAAAAATGGGCCTCATCGGAGAACAAAATTTTGCTTGAAAATGAGGATCAAGCTTTGTTTTCGGCCCGTTCAACGAACCTTAGACGCGTGTAATGGTCACGCGGTTTCAACTCTTGGACAATATGGATCTTATAAGCTTTTAAGCCAAGATCTTCCCGTAAGATCTTCCACAAAGTGGACGGGCATAGCTCCAATTACTGCGCAGGATGGCGAATCGATTCATTTGAATTCTCCACAACACTGCGCTCCACACCGGCTATAATTTCTTCTGTTCGCACTGGTTGCCATCTTTGAGGATGCGTATTATCCGCTCGAATGTACTTGGTGCGAAAACGATTCAACGTGTTCCGAATAACTTGCTCAGATGGACGATTATGTCGACCGTAAAATGGTCGAACCGAACCATGGTTCTCAAAACAAGTTCGTACAATTTGCACACGTTGTTCAGGTGTTAATCTATTCGTCTTAAAATGGCAAAACGTACTAACCACAAATCAACTTTCATCTGTCAAATTGACAATCCGTAGAAACAGTGTTGCGAGTTTAAAAACTAAGACTCGAAATAAAACACCCTTTATGTATTAATCCGAAATGCCGTCAGTGAATTGCAAGCGGCTATTTTAAATTGTGCTTCTCGTGGACACTCCTTAAAAACTGTTCGAAATAGTCATTGTGCGTCTGTAGCAAAAGCATTTAACTCGTCCTTCGAGTGCTGCACTCTTGCAGCCATTTGTGCATATGATATCTGCTTTGCCTGATCCAAAATTCAAACCTCCAATGCGTTGACTAATGACTAGTACTGTTTTCGACCAATTGCACTCAGATTAGAAAGCACAGCCACAGCGTCTCCTCTCAACAAAAAACCCAAAGCGCTTACTTTTTATAATTTAGTCCATCCACAACGCCACAATACCAAACTGGATTTTATAATCCTCCCAGCTCGTTGTTGATCCGTCGAATATTTGAGACTTTAGTTTTATGGAGATTTTAGCTGGCGTTAATTGACGACCTACGTGAGTTCGGCACATGTGACCGGATTCACTTTTGTGCTAAGTTTGGAAGCGCAGAAAGATCACACCCTTGCTGAAATTGCTGAATTTTATCATGGTTTTGTGGTCTGTTTTTCACATTTCGTAGCAACTCGAGTTCCTTTAGACTTTTTCACCACAGTCTCATTTAAGATTGCAATCGAGGCGAGAATTGGTTCTCGCTTCTCCTTAAATTTGTCCAATGTATTACTTGTTTTAACATACAGCTTCCACTTCTGACACTACTGTTACGGAGATTAAGGGGATTAATTCAATTTATTCGTATTAAAAGTAAGCAACACAATTTCATAAAATGCGAAGTAAGAAAAAGAAGAAAACCCGATGATCAGTACGCCCGACGGTTATCAATTTTTAACGAACGGTTGTGTCCAGCTGACAAGTTCGAATCCATGAGTTGGTAAGTTGTTGAGATGCTGTGTTGAATTAGTTGTTACCAAAGACCACAGCGATGAGGTAAAGCAGGCCCTGTGATACTGACTCAAAGATGTTTGCTTTTCAGGATAATTTATAAATACTCGTACTTTTGTCTAAAAATAGATGGTGATGCCTTGAAGTGCTGGTTTAATCTCAAAAAATTTCTTTCTAACTTCTGTTAAGAGGATTTACTAAGAACCAATTAAATGAATTGAATTAAACAAAGTTATAGTACACCAATTGTCGATTAGAGCTAGCGATCGATAATAACCCTATTTGCATTTTTAATAGGATGATGGTCACATACCAGCTATGACAGCATAACTCGACTCAGTTACAATTGCACCAAGAGAAAAATTGTGAGATGATTTGGATGTAGGTGCAGGGAATCTATACTCCTACATACTCGTATGTCGGGTATGAGACTGAATTCGATGCGATGTACAATAGAAACCACTTAAAAATGCTTCTAGACAAAGTGGTTTGGTTCCATTTTTCTTTTCCGGTTTTTGTTATTTGCGGAGAGTGTAGTTGCTCTTTTAAATACATATATCTCTGTTGAACTTTCTAATTTTTGTCAATATTTTTCTTCGTTTACATTGAGTGAGCTGTCGTTAAAGGGTAAAGACAAACAACTCCGTAAAATTTAACGTTGCAACCATTTGTATGTCCTTTTTGACTGTCACAAGTGTCTACCATCTGCAAATAATCAACCACAACTACGTTTTCCAGTGTATCTACAGGGTGGCATACCTACTTATCAGGTTTTCTTTTCGACAACAAAATACACAAACCCCACTTAATTAAAATTGTACACAGAACTAAACATACTCTCAGAAACAGCAGCACTTAATAAGGCTGTTTTCTGTCGGTTCTTTCACTGTCATGCCCTGCTTTATTTACTTTTTATTATATTTTCTGTCAAGATAAGGAAATTTCAAATAAATACACTTGTATATCATGTCCTCTTATAGCCGACCACAAGGATTTATTTCGAGAGACTCTCAAGCTATAAACAAAACTGCACAACGCCTCGAAAACGATATGAGCTACAAATAGACGATTTCAATTTCGAGACTGTTGAAGACATGGGTATATACTATATACGACTGTTCCTCTCAAAATTATTTCATTCTTCATACGACAACAGAAATGGTCAAAGTTAATACTTAAATACAAGTGTTCTATGTGCTTATATGGACTTTACTGCGCTTATTTCTGGTTACAATCAAGCAAGTGAAGATGGGTAAAGTTTGGAAATTTCAAAGCGCTTGAAACACCCGTCAGGGTACTTGGAATAGAATAACTAAAAGAAGCTTTCTTGCTCATTCAGAAAATGACACAGAAGAATATTAGAAGGATGAAGAATTGCCCATTGATTTTTTTTTTATAATGAGCGCGCGCTCAAGAGGTTTGTGTACCCTTAAAATATTAGTACACAGCGGAAGGAAATTTAGGGAGGAAGAAAGTACAGGTACCGATGTACATTGTTTTTAAATGTTTGTAAGTTATAACGACCAGGAAACAGAGATCGGCAGGGCATTCCATAAACGAGTTGCACGGCTTAGTAAAGAATCACGATATTTTAGAGAACATATGAAAATGGGCTTGACGGTATACTGATGAACATTCATAGCGAGACGAGTATTACGATTGAAAGTTTAAATGGGCGGAATGCTACTGACAATTTCAATGGAGCACTGGTGGTTGAAATAGCAACAAAACAAAGTGAGAGAGGAGGCATTACGTCGGTGTTCGAGGGTGTCAAATGATTGACTGATATTAGTATCACCTATGAGTTTTATCGCATGGTTTTGAATCCTATATACAGGGGCAGAGATGTTTTAGCAGGAGTTGACCAGATGTGAGCATTGTACTCCAATTTTGGTCGGATAAATGCCTTATTATATTGCTTGAGGAAACCTAGACATTTCGCAGTGTTTTTGACGACACCGAATATGTGGTCATTCCAACGTAAGTTGTCACTGACACACATACCGAGAATGGAAAGTTTTTCGGTTTCGAAGATGTAAGTGCCATTCATGGACAATGGCTGGGCATTTCAATTTCGCTTTATTGACAGTAGACAGCATTGAGTTTTGGAAGCAGCATTAAATTACCAATTGGGTAATGCTGGGTATGCTGTTAATATCGCAATTCAATGAGATTAACATACGCTGGGTTTTCCGTTCTACAGCCGAAGAGTAGGGACTTAAGTTCGGGAACGAATATGACAAGCAGAGAGTACAGTCCCCAGAAAAGGAATGTATTAGATTAGAAGTAGCAGACAAGGGATCGTTGATGAAAATTTAAAAGAGTGTCGGAAACAGAACGGAACCCTGGGGCACACCAGCATTTATTTTGTGAATATCAGACATGAAACCATCCAAGACAACGTGAATTGAACGTTCCGAAAGGTAATTTCTAATCCACTGAAGAAGAGAGCTGTCGATCCCATAAGCACGCATTTTCGACAAAGAGCCTGCCACCAAACTCTGTCAAATGCCTTAGATATATCAAGTGCAACTATCTTGCCTTCGCCAGATTGATGTACGCTTTGGTTCCACATTTCGGTGAGACATACCATCAGATCACTACTGGTTGCTACGAAAACCGTACTGCCGGTCATTAAGAAGTTTTCGTGTTTCGTGACGGTTTATCAGCGTTTCCATGACTTTAGAAAGAAGGGACGTAAGTGCAATGGGTCTGTATGAGGAGAGAGAGGACGATTAGCCTCTTTTAAGGACGGGCTGGACAAATGCTGTTTTCCATCTGCTCGGAAAGTGTCCTAAAGAGTAGGATTGATGAAAAAGCTAATGCTGTGGTTTTGCCAACGAGAAGAACACCTATTCAGAAGAAGGGGAGTTATACCATCTGGACCAGCGGATTTATGTATATTAAGATCTTTAAGTACTTTTGCTACTACACGAGTGCGAAAGTGGATTCGAGATTCGACGCACTCAAATGTAGGCGCAGACGAAATACAATCTGGGAGTGTTGAGCTGGCCGCAAAGTGTGCAGCAAGCAGATTGGCCTTATCCAAAGAGCTGACAGCTGGAATGTCATTGTAAATGAGCGTTGGGATGGAGGATGAGGCAGAATTTCTAATATTTTTGACGAACGACCAAAAACGTTTACTGCCTTTGGGACATTGCAGTATTTTTTGCCTCAGTTTTTTGTCGTATTGGAATTTCGCATGCTTAAGAAAGACGTTGCAGTCATTTCTGGCTCGTTTAAACTTTTTTCTGTTTTCCTCTGTTGGGTTGGTCTTGTAGGACCGATAAAACATTTTTCAAACACTGACAGCCTCTTTACAGCTCAAGTCGAACCATGCCTTTTCTCTTAGTCTGGTACCCTTCATCTGATGAGGGATAAAGCATCTCATTCCAAAAAGAATAGTTTCTGTGATCATGTCAGCTGCGGCATCCACGTCGTTATAGAGGAAACATAACGACCAGTTAAAATTCCTAAAGAAGTTGTTAAGTCCGCTCCAATTGGCTTTATCGTATACGGTTCTTTTAGGAATCTTTTCTCTAACTGTGTGGTGGGTGTACGAGAAATTAGCTGATATGTCACAATGGTCCGACGAGCCTAGAGGGGAGAGCACATCAACGAAATACTTATCAGGGTGAGAAGTTAAAAACACGTCCAGGCTCTTGGCAGTATGACTATCAGCGTCTGGTATTCATGTGGGTTCATTTACAAGCTGGGTCAAATTATTTTCCGCAGCGAAGTACTCAACACACCGTCCTTCGGCTGTTGTCTGTCCAGAATATCGAAGTCATCCAGAATTGAGTATATTGAAATCGCACGTAATATAAGGGTACAGGGATACAATTCTTTGAATGGAGTCAGACAGCGCATCAAACTCGTTAAAAGTCGAATTGCTGTCCGGTTTGGGGCTTCTGTGAATAAAGCCGTAGTGGATAATTTGCTTACGGTGATGGGATTTTAACCACATGAAATTGAATTTCAGGTTGGAACGGGGACTACATTGTGGTGGAGTTTGGTAAGCTACATCACTACGCACGTAAATGGCAAGACCGCTGTGAGAGAAGAATAATGACACTAGTTCGTAGCTAGGTAGCTTTAGATCAGTGCGATCTGAGAGGTGTGGGCGGGGATCTACCTGTGTTTCACTAAGTGGCAGAACAGCTGGTCTGAATTTACAGACGTGAACGCACGCAGAAAAGTGATTACTTTTTAGCCAGCGCATATTGGCTGCGTCCACCCTAGTCAGTAAACACAAACACCGATAATACTAAGCGAGGCTGCGAAGTGAAAATTCTGACGTTGGTTTACCGAATCTAGTCCAGAAGTTTTAGAATATATAAAACTGTTCTGCTATGTGTACATACTAACAAATCTTCCATTATTTCGTACTAAAACAATGACAAAAATACTCATTTATTCTAATAGGAAACCCCTCAAATCTTTGATTAAGATCGTTAGCAATTTCAATTCGCAATTCGATATATGCAATAGGTATTCATACAATACATTCTTCAACTGTAGGTTAGTATTTAACACAAGTAATGCTTGTTTGGATAATTAACACCTGGATAAACAGTATATACATAATTTTTCATTAGATACTTCCCAAAACGTGTGTACCATCAGTTCTGAAATGTAATATCATTCAAATGTCTTCCATAGAATTGCTTGCATGTAGGATTCAAATGTTCGCTTTGAATTCATCTAAAGTTTCGCGCATATTGACATTAAAAATATACTCAATGTAGCCGCAAAGAAATTAGTGTTAGGGTCTTCATTCGCACGAGCGAGGCGGTCAGTTAACAGACGCATATCTGGCGATAAGGTGAGCACCGAACTTCGTCTTCAATAAGTCGACTGTGGAACGCGCTGTATGGGAAGTGTAGCCCTCCTATTAAAACCATTAATTGTCCAAGCCTTCCAATTCCACTTAATTAAAAAAAATGGACAGCCTAGAAAGGCAGGCGATAGAAGCAAAACTTCATGAAGCTCGATAAATAGTAAAAATTAGGATACTCGCTTTAGATTTTTTGTTAGGGAGTATTTCTCACCTCTTCATAACCTCAATGACTTCGACACACTATAAAAACTCGATAAGTAACAAATGCTGCACAACTGATGATGGATTCTAGAGATACTCTACAACATAGCTAATTCCCATGTAAATTCTCATGAGAACTCGCCATCGTGTAACAACTTCACAGGAAGGTTTGGCGTTGTTTAATCGCAATATGGAGGAGTTTTTGCGCCGTTTTGTAACCGTGGACGAAACATGGATCCATCTCAACACACCAGAGAACAAACAACAGTCAAAACAGTGGGTTTCTAAGGGTGAATCGGCGCCAAAGAAGGCCAAGGTGGGTTTGTCAGCCAATAAAGTTATGGCGACTGTTTTTTGGGATGCACGCGGGATAATCCACATTGACTACCTTCAAAAGGGAAGAACAATCAATGGGGAATATTATGCCAACTTATTGGACCGATTCAATGACGATTTGAAAAAAAAACGACCTCATTTGGCCAAGAAAAAAGTTCTTTTCCACCAAGACAATGCAAGGGTGCACACATGTGCAGTTGCCATGGCAAAAATCCATGAATTGGGCTATGAATTGCTCCCTCATCCACCCTATTCACCAGATTTGACTCCGAGCGACTACTTCTTGTTCCCAAACCTGAAGAAATGGCTTGGTGGAAAAAGATTTGACTCCAATGATGAAGTCATCTCGTCATTTTGAGGACCTCGACAAATCATTTTTTTTGGAAGGGATAAAAAAATTGGAGAAGCGTTGGACAAAGTGTATAGAGCTCAAGGGAGACTACGTTGAAAAATAAAATTATTTTTTTATCAAAAAATCTGTGTTTTAATCCAAAAGTCACGGACTTATTGATCTGCCCTCGTACGTTAAACAATTTGGAACACAAATATGCGTCTGTTTAGACAATCCCTTGTGGAAAAATGAGACGCATTTAATGAAAAACCTTTAGTTACTAATACCAACTGTGTTTCATTGTACATTTTCTGCGGTTAACTTATTGAGAATAAAGGTACTTTTATGGTCTTTTAGACCCTTTCTGAAAATACTGGAGAGTAGCTTCGTTGATTAGTTCATTAGACATCGTCTTTGATTTCATTTCAAATGCTTCCGCTCCGTCCTTTCCTAGTACTAAAGAAGACCCTAATAAAATGCACTTGTTTCCCATTTTTCAAATCTCTGTTCGCTTACTAGTCTAAAAACAGTTTGTAGTCCCTTGAGTTCTCATTTCTTAATTTCATCAAATGTCAAGGACAAATTTCAATGTTCAATACCTTTCTATATGGATTTATCTAGCGTGCTGGGCAAATTTTCATTGTTTCACACATAGATAAAACCAGCTAACTTAAAATCATTTGAAAAATCGCTTCTGTTTCTACCAGTCTAGTCTCCAATCCTACCAACAAACATTCTACATATATTTTGCACTTTCTGGACCGAATACAATCGATCTCATAGGCGATGGGAATATTATCTCCTTTTTCAAATTCAAGAACAAAAACACAACTCATTGTTTCCAACCGACGTTCGCGCGAGTAAAGTATTCATTAATAAAGGTCTGCTTCCAATCCCACGCTAGGAGCACATTATGAAAATGTTGCAATTTAATTCGCAGAACAATTTGCAAGAGGCATGAAAAACAAATGAAAAAATAAATTAGGATACGCCCAAAATGTTTCATTGTAAGTTATCCTTTACTCGAAGTAAAGAAAGGAAAAATTATCTTAACTTTATATTAGCGACCATCGGGCAGATGGGCCAGCACCAGTGGTCTACGATGGCATCGGGATCCCCAAAAAATGTTTAACTAAGATCATAAGTAAATATATTTTTTTGCAGTGGAAATAGTACAATAGTTTGAAGTTATAGCTATAGGGTGAACAAAATGTCAGCTAATCGGATCGAAAAGTCAATATTTGCTTTGTTTCTTCTTGTCAACCTGTGTTTAGGGGGGATGAGTGCAGGGGTAGTCTTTGCGCTTTGTTAGAATTTGAACTCCTTACTCATACCAGCAGCTTATGTTGCGAATACACCCTTTCGAAAATGAAAACCAAGAGATAGATTTGAACACAGTTTTCTGCCTGAACGAGGTACGAGTATGTACACCATATACGAGTCATCACACATTCGTGAGCATTTAGAACATCATAAGCATACAATACTTTTACATTTCTAAGGACACTTTTCTACCACCCATATTCCCGTACCACCACCACTTATGCTTACGTATCTAAAGGTATCGTATATGTATGGTGTCTCTTTTCTGTAAATTGAGTTTAGTATACATTTATTAAGTCGGAGATAATGGGAGAGCAACTACTGGTGGTAAAGGTCAAAAGCTAAACTACATGGTAACACAGCTATGTTGGGGTTAATAATAAAGGATATAAAACTATGTGCTTGTGCTTATCCTGGACACATGGAGTGCCCAAACATCACGCACACATAAAACGAAGCTCACGTAGCCGACGCTCTTACGTCACAGAGAGGGTAGCATCAAGTTTTCCATCGAGCATTATTTTATGTTGATTCCTTATCCTACATTTCTGTAGATGAGAATTTACACCTCAGATAGATAAACTCCGGGCAAAGGGACTTAAACACACCTCACTCCCATCGTTCCTTTTGTATAAGGCAAATACGTACGAAAGCAACCAAATTTGAGGACGGCTTACAAAATTTTCGAAATTTTTCATTTTGTGAGGAATTTACATTGAAAGCTTATGATGCCGATGGTAATGGAACAATGACTATGTAAGGGCCGACGATGGTAGTTTAAGCAAACACATTAGGATCCTGTCAAGTTTCTCCAAATTTTATGACCAGATTATGATGCTTTAACTCGTAGTTGAGGCTGGATATTTCAAAAGGATGTTATAGGTTAGTGTTGAGATCGATTCTGAACCAATCCGTGCTCATGTCATATGTTTTCCGAATTTACTCAGAGCTGACAAATTTGAAAACTTATACAATTGACAGGTTTTTTAATGGTGATGAATAAAATAGGAAACAATAAAGGACTACCTACTGATGAAATTTTTGCGAAAGGTAAAACACATGTAGTCTTATTTGAGTATACTGAGTATAGGTAAATTGTGTGACCAAATTTTAGAGTCCCTTTGCCAATGTCCTGCAGTAAAAAGTGCGATTAACATCTGTTATGATGTGTGGTAGAGTTTTTTAAAGTGTGGTATTGCTTTTTTGTTTTCTAGACTTATGTGCCATCGATAAAGGGTGAAACTCTGTTGACATTTGCAGAGATATAAGGCCAGATATGAAGGACCACAGAAACAGGAAAAGTACGTGAGAAAAACTAATTGGTTGGTCTCGTCTCATTAGCAGATACTCCGTTTGTTGACTCGTTATCTTAGAGTGAACCTTAATGGATGATCCCTTAAGAGGCATTAACATAAAGCTAACAGGTGAAATCTTTACATTTTATGGAGTTATCGACTTCCGCTGGTACATAAATTATCGTTCAGAGTCGGTAATTATTATAGAGACTAATTTGCTTACCTTTTACATAAATTGTCTCTAATTCGACCTAGCAAGGAAGGATACCATAATGGAAAATAACTATTACCGATATATATGTTACAAAACTTGTATGTCAAAGCTAGTTCTGACTTGCTAATAAACTGTGGATCTTCAGATTCTAGTCATTCAGCAATATTTCGAAAATGTTGAAGAAAACGTTTTCGTTCATACCTTGTTGCAGTAATAGATACTCGTAGATAGACAAAGTGCCTTGCATTTAGAGTGTTACTCTTTTTTCTCTATGTATATGTTATTTTTCATCCACCAAGGCCAACTGCCTTAGATTCGCTTGAACCGGGTGTAACCTCATTTGTTGCTCGTTTCCTTCTTCTCTTCCTTTTCATTCGTCACTAATCCAACTTTTCTTGCAGAGACCTTTTATGTGCCCCTTCTGTCACCGTTTTGCTTTGTGCACACTTTTTATCGTAATCTTTATAGAAGTGGTTGGTATGCTAGTGAGCTTCGTATATTTGTCTATATATTGTAGCTATTTAGACTTCCTCCCGGATCCAAAGATACAATTTTTATTTTGACTTCGTAACATGGCTTTCTGCCTTTAAATCGAGCGGCGACCAGAATCTGCTCAGTTTGGTGGGGTCAGCACGATGTCATGTACAGACTCGGTCTTAAAGCGACGGATAACCCGTCGTTTCCCAGAAGCGGGTCTTATTTGGATCTACTGCTGTACGACGAACGTATACGACTGACAGGTACGAACTTACAAACGCTAAACTGTCTGCGCGCATTCGTGTATGACAGTGACCATTGCGGTTTTAGCACCGAAATTACAGTTCCGAACGAAATTGCGGAATTGGAGGAGTTTGTCCAAAGATATTCTTATAACTACAGTAAGACTCAATGGACACGCTTCTCCGCAACTATGACAAGTGCGCTCTCCTCGAATACGCTCTACCCACCGTCCAATAGGAATTTGTCAAACGAGGAGATCGACAATTACCTAAAACAAATGGACGAGACAATTAAACAAACTATGGACGCTACAATACCGCGATATCGATATACGACTAACGAACATTTGTTCCGCAATCCTACTATTGACGCACTGCACCGACAGATAAGTAGACTTCTGACAAGACTCAAAAACTTGTACAGACAGTTAACTGACAGACAAGACCCGGAGATTAGGACACTGAAAGCGTCGATTAAAAATATTCAAACGTTAATAAAAGAGAATTACAGAATTTCTGTAAGTTCGTATTGGAACAACAGGGTTCGGGCTGTAAACACCAGCAACCCGAATATGTTCCCTCAAATAAACAAACTATTTCGGAGAAAAAATCAAAACGACCTTCAGTGTCTTTAAATAGCCCGGACAACAGACAACGAACGGTTACTGACAATAGCAGGTATTGATCCAAATGAGGCCGCTGATGATGACGACTTCTTTGTGATCGAGGACCCACAGGAGAAGGTTGAGGCTATAGGGGCGACTTTCCAGGAAATATACAAGGCCACTGATACCATTGGCCCTAATTATGACCTGGACAATCGCGTCTTGGTGCACGACTTCTGCATTCGAAATGAAATAGGGAACTGGCGATCCGAAGGGTCTGGTTTCACCCGGTTCAGCGACGAAAATATGGCAAATAATGTCATTACTAGAGAGGGTGGCCTACCCCCGTTCATTTCGAAGGAAGAGCTCCATGAGATCTTCGACACAATCAGAGCTAAGAAATCAGTGGGGACCGATGGTATTCCGAATATCGTGCTTCGACATCTTCCTCTAGAAGCGGTGGACATTTACACCACCCTGTTTAATAATGCAATGAATAATGCACATTATCCTGCGCATTGGAAAACGGCAGTGGTTCAACCTATCCCGAAAAAGGGAAAGGATATATCCAATCCGGCGAATCTCCGGTCGATAAGTCTCCTTCCGAATATCAGTAAGGTGTTTGAAAAAGTAATCAATAGAGCTCTGTCTAGGTGGGTTGAGGACAAACATATAGTTCCGGATAATCAATTCGGTTTTAAGGCGGGACATGGTATCTCACATGCCGCGTCTAAACTGGTGTCAGATATCCAATGGAATAAAGGCAAAAACCAATGCACTGGTGCCTGCCTTGTTGACTTGGAGAAGGCCTTCGACACCGTATGGTTAGAGGGTCTTTTCTATAAGCTGACTAGGCTGGGGGTCAGTAAACCACTCTTGTACATTCTTTATAATATGCTAACCAACAGACAGTTCATCGTGAAAAATGGTGAAGTGACTTCTGTTGGAATATTTCAAATTAAAAATGGTCTTCAGCAAGGCGCGGTCAATTCGCCGATCCTATTCAACATTTATACAAGCGACTTGATAGGTTCACTTCCCCATTCTATTGCGTACGCAGACGATTTGATAGCGTACAGAACAGGTACAAAAATCGAGGTCATTAATACTCTCTTGCAACGTGACTTCGATAAAATTCAACGATATTGCGACGACTGGAAGTTGAAAATCAATCGGAAACCATTTTGTTTAGGACGCCTTTGTCTGGGGCCTCTAGGGATACCAGGAAGAACTTGGCGAAAGTTTTCTATCGTCGGACAACACGGACAGCCTCTTGCCTGTCGAAATGTAGTCAGATACCTTGGGATCTGGATAGATCAGTTTCTGTATTTTGATAAAAATGTAGATGCTGCTCTGGCCAGAGCCAAAGGCGCTTTTGCCCTTACAAAGAGACTGTTTTATAGCAATGAGAGGGTAAAGGTAATCTGCTACATGGCCCTTATCAGGCCCATGCTGGTATTCGGGTGCCCCGTGTGGTTCAATGTACGAGCAAGCTTAATGGAAAAGATTCGGGTGTTTGAGAGGGCTCTCCTTAGGGCTTGCCTTCGCTTGTACAGAATACCAGAGTCGGAGTACAAAAAATTCTATCGTAATGAGGTCCTTTACAACAGGGCGAACCTAATACGAGTGGACAACTTCGTAATTAAGCTGACTCGAAGGCACATTGCAAGAGCAATGGCCTCGAAGAATAACCTGATATCTGGGGCTTACTACCCCAACTACCTTTACCACGAGAGTGTGCGCTCTGACGGCTTCGTTCCACCGGAAGCATTCCTCTACCTAGATCAGATAGGGTTGATCCAGGATAGATCAGCGGTCCCGTTAATCTTCCATGTCGCTCGGAAAGCTGGGGACAGGCGACTCAACTACGGCAGAGATGTCGCACACGGCAGTGTGGATCGTCTCAGGTTCAGTAGGGCAGTGGGGAATCGCGATAAGAGGGATGTCGTTCGGCAGCACCAGCATTTCTGGTGGTTGAATGATAGAGAAGATGTTTCGTCGTCGTTTCCGTCAATTACGGACCAGCCTCACTAATGAGGCAGAGCTGACCAATCTATTTGCTCTGTGAATAGCGATGGCCAGCTTGCATAGCATTTAAGAAATATATATTGGTATATACCTTGGTATATACTAATATATGTATATAATTGTGTATAATATCTGTGTGTGTGTATTGTGTATGTAGGTTAGGTAGACTAAGGTTTATTTTAAGTTAGATATTAAGTTTTATAAAAAATTAAGTCCATATGCTAAGTTTTTGTTAACAATTTTTTCTTAGCCTTAAGTATAGAAAATAATTATTCCTAAGTAAAATGTAAATATAGTCGAAAGACATAGATATAAGAATTTAATTTAAGTTAATATAAGATTATTAAGTAATTTTAAGCTAGCATTTAAGCATTTTTTGTTAGTATGTAAGGGTTAATGATTAAGATAATAAAATGCATATAAAACTAAACTAAACTGATGATGAATTGATTTGAATTTCAACTGTAAGCAGTAAGTTTGACGTCGTTAGTCCTACTAGGCACAGGTTTTTTTGTAGCAAGAGATTCTGTTTGCCTGAAACTGTTAACTGTTGTCGTCCTGCAGAGGAGTATTTCATGCTAGACTGCCAAAAGAGTCCCTTAGTACGATGTTGATGCTGTACCTGATAAAAATTTCGTTCAAGTTCTCTTATAGAGACTCAAGCTTTAGCGAATCAGTAGTGTGCAAATTAGAATTATGCTTAAGGATATGACCCTCATTCAGAATATAGAATATGAACGTTTTTTGCCTTCTGTGAATCAAACCGGTTCCCTACATATGATATGTGAAGTATTTATGGCAGCTGTAGTAAATAGCACACGTGTTCCTTTTTTGGATATCCTTTGACATTTAACTTAAATCCGATTGCAGTTATTTCTATATACTGTGAGAAGAGTATTCCCTCTGTTAGGGAACCACGAATTTAGTGTACATTTTCAAAACGTTATTCACTTTCGCCATGATTTTAATTTAGCCAATTCCTTATCCCCAGCTACTACCTTCCCTCTATCAAGTTATTTTCACACATAGTGGGGTTGTTAACCCGTTGCATAACCCTTTACAGAGAGGATCATGCTCTCCTTATTAAGATATAGCGACTGAGTACATAAGCTTAAGTTACATCACATGCGAACTTGAGTGCTATCGTTGATTGGGAAGATTCATTCGACACTATTTGCATCCTAAGATTCTGATGTCTTGGAGCACTACTACATTACCGCATTTGTCGCAGCAGTTTTATAAGATCACGGAGTCGTTGTCCTATCTAGGAAATTCTTATGCTAAATGCCCTCCTTTCGACAAGAAATGTCTCATCTATTTATGTATATTTATACGACTACTTATGTAGGCTGCTGCTCCCACAAAGTTCGTTTACGAGATAAGCTTTTCCTTACGTATCAGCAGAAAAGTTAACAATTGGAGATCCTGCGACCATAAACCAATATTTTTAGATGCTGGTTTTTTGGATCTAGACAATGTCCTCCATTTTGTAAACAGTAGATAATGTATTAATTTTTAGGTGAGATCGATATTTTTAAGTGAAGATTAAGCCAACTTTCAGGAGACATCAAGGAAAAAAAATTATTAAGCTGAAATCCTTTAGGAATCAAACGAATCCCAAGAAAAATGAAGCTCACGTAAGCCCTACTCCAAATACGGTCAGAAATTCAGTGTTCATGATAAGAGATCTCCTAGTTGCAGATAAAAACAAAAACCTATTGTAACTGATCCTGAAAATATGCCAGATCACCTTTGGAATTGAGATTATGTCGCGTTCTTTTTTATGACATCTCTCCACCAAAAATTGTTCCGATCTAGAAACAGCGAATTCGTTAAGCTTTCTCTTATCAGTACATATTTTGTCTTTTTTATAATTAGAGCCTACAAAAAAGGATTATTAGTACCGTTAAAAAGTTTGCACATCGGGTAGTCGAAGGCAACTTAGGGAGGAAGAAAAGAGAGGTACCGATGTACGTTGGGTTTAAGTGTTTGCAAGTTTCAATGGAAATAGAGAGCTCAGCAGGGCATTCCGTAAGCGAGTTGTACGGCTTAGGAAAAAATCACGATATTTTAGAGTACGTATGAAAATGGACTTGAGAGTATACTGATGAACATTCATTGCGAGACGTGTGTTACCGTTAAAAGTTATAAGGGGCGGAAGGCCACTGGCAGTTTTGGGTGAAACACTGTTGGTGAAAATAGCAGAATATAGAACAAGGTGAGGCGAGACACGTTATGTCGGTGTTCAAGCGTGTGAATTGACACGTTTTGAATCTAATCTATCAGGCTCAAAGAGGTTTTGGTGGCACCCTTGCAAATAGGAGCATTGCACTCCAAAGGGGAAAAGTATTGCTTACATTATTCGAGGAAACCTAAATATTTCGCAGCATTTTTGGCGTCATCGTATATGTTGTCATTTCAAAGTATGTGTTATCAGTGACACACATACCGAAAAAAAAGTTTTCCGATTACGGCGAAAAAATTACCATCCGTAGATAATGGTTGGGTATTTAAATTTCTCTTTAACGACAGCAAATAACATTGCGTTTCGGAAGCATTAAATTCCACTTTGCTGATAGTAACCCAATTAGCTATGCTGTTAATATTGAAACTTAATAAGCTTAACATAAGCGGCCGTTCACGCTGTGCAGCCAAAAAGCAGGGGTTTGAGCCGGGGAACGAGTATGAAAAGCAGAGAGTACTGTCGCAATACGAATGTATTGGATTAGAAGTGGCAGATAAAAGATCTTTGATGAAAATTAAAAAGAGTGTCGGAGACAGAAATAAGGGGTTGTTTGTAAATATAAGACTTGAAACCACCCAAGACAACTTGAATTCCATTTTCCTAAGTGTAATTTCTAATCCATTGAAGAAGAGAGTCGCCAATCTCAAATGCATACATTTTCGACAAAAGAGCCTGATGCCAAACTCTGTCAATAGCCTTAGAAATATCAACTATCTTTCTTCTGTCAGATTGACGTCCTTCGTCGTTTCATTTTTCAGTATACCATATGCCCCAGCAAATACTCATCATTGGGCCTGATGCTGTCAAACCCGTACTGCCGGTCATTGAAAAGCTTTCGTGTTTCGAGATATTGAATAAGCTGACGATATACGCTTAAGTACAATGGGTTTGGCTGGATAAGTGCTGTTTCCCGTCTGCTCGGAAAGATTCCTGAAGAGTGGGATTGATGAAAAAGCTTACGCAGTGGTTTTGCCAGCGTGGAGGAACACCTCTTCAGAAGAAGGGGGGATATGTATACCATCTGGGCCAGTAGGTTTGTATATGTTAAGAGTTTTTAGCGCTCCTGCTACTATTGTATATGAGGGTGACAAAGCACAATCCGGAAGTTTGATACTGGTTACAAAGTATGCAGTAAAGAGATTGGGCAGCTGAAAAATTTTTGACGAACCACCAAAGATTTTTACTACGTTTGGGATATTTTAGTAAGTTTTGCCTCAGTTTTTGGTCGTATTGTGACTTTGAACTTTTTTCGGTTTTCCGAAGTCTGTTTACAGCTCGAGTCATACCAAGCCTTTTCTTGCTCATTCCAACGAGAATACTGTCTGTGGTCGTATCAAAACTGTCATCCACGTCGTTATCGAGGAAACATAACGATCAGCCAAAATTCCTAAAGAAGCTTGTAGGGCTTCTCCAATTGGCTTTCTCGTATTACCAAACGCTTCTTTTAGGAATTTTTTCTCTAACTGTGTGGTCGGTATACGATGCTGATAGGATATATTAGCCCCACGAGTCTAGGGCATATCGACCTTGTACTTATAAGGGTGTAAAGTTAAAAAAACAAGTCCAGGGTGTTGGCGGTATGACTATTAAGATCTGGTATTCGCGTGGACTCATTTGCGAGCAGAGTCAAGTTGTTTTCCGCAGCTAAGATCTCAACATAGCATCCTTCTGGTGTTGTCTGTCCAGGATGTCACGGTCACCCGGGATTGTATACAATGAAATCACCTGTAATAACGATTTTAGTGTGAGGATACAGGGACACAAATTGATATAGATAGCTCATCAAACTCGTTAAAGGTCGAATCTCTGTTCAGTTTTGGGCTTGTGTAAATAAAGCAATAGTGGATAATTCACGTACGGAGATGGAATTTCATGTACATGAAATTGAATTCCGAATTGGAACAGGGATCTCATTGTTGTAGAATGTATAGTTTGGCAAGCTCAACACCGCGGTGAGAAAATAATAATGGCACTAGTTCCTAGCCAGAGTTTTTTTTTTAAAGAAAACAACCGTTTGACTCAGGAAAACAAAATCTTTTCTTTTAAAAGTTTTTTACTTTCATATCTTGAATGAGCAAAAGTTAATCGCCTCACACCTCCAGCGTCAACTTAGGGGCAATTTTTTTTCATGGTCTTGTGGCAATTGTCGCAAAATTTCAAAATCAGTTTTAACTGTATTATTTTCTTTACGTAATTCCCATTGATCATCTGCTTCATAGGTCCGTATATATTTTGCAATTGGATTTGCATTTAAAGACACAACACATTTCTTTCATTTTCCTCTTCAAAGCACTGGCAGATTCGACTACGATGTTTCGAATGGTTATTCTCTTGTGGGACGGAGTCCCAATTTTCATGCTCAGACATCATTTCAGCGCATGCAAATAATCCGTTTTTGTACAGTCGTATCATTCTTTGAGCATTAAAGTTCTTGATTAGGGTTGCCCATTTTCTAAATCCCGCGGTACAGAAATAGTCAAAACCCTGCGCTTCTTCTGAATGTTTCACTGTTCGTTGGACAACATCCACACATACATATTTTTAGTTCATATCGTGACCTTTTTCTAATTATATTTTACTTGCTTCTCTGAGCCGACGACATTTGAAATGCTCTTTGGTCCTCGTTCAAGCAGGTCGTCAACTTTGCCAAGATCGTTAAATTGATTCAGCCACTTCCTCACAAAACCATTACTTTTGCTAGTGCATTACTTCAGTCGCAACGGAGAATTTTGATCCCCGCCGATAAAAAAGAAGAAGCAAAGATTAAACACCGAACCTTACACACTCGTAGATTCTTGTAACATGCAAAACGAGGAGTCAAACACACTCTATCATGGTATCGTATTCCATCATAAAATCTATGTCTTCACAGAATTTTACTGAAATGCCGCTGATAGCTGGGCCTGTAACTAGCTATTACAGATGTTAACTTGTAGCATAAACTTTGTCGAAAATCCACCTAAAGCTAGTCGCCAAGCTACGCGCAATCCGATTAACTAAAAATCCAATTTGGGGAAACAACATAAAGAGCGTGTTTTGATCCCCTAAGACCATTAGCACCACTCTTCATTTATTGCGTTCTATGTTTCCAATTTACCACCAAATCAATTCAAAAAATTTGAATTCATAAATATTAAACTTTCTCCAGTCTTTCGACATTTGTATGCCTAATACAAAATCAAGTTTTGCGAATACATAGCCAATAGGGAGGAAATTAACACTCTATTGAGGGATATTTTTCCCCCTGCAATCAACATAAATTTAATTTCAAATATTCTCCCCAAATCCAAACCAATTTTTATTTCTTACAACATCTGGTGTATAATCAACACCTTCTACTTACCACAATGCTTTTATTCGTTACAATAATTCATTAAGTTTTCACTGGCTGAGCTACCAGGTTTCGCCCAGATTCCAGGAAAACAAAAATAGACCATAGGGTGCATCATTTAGTAGTGGCAAGTTCAAATTGTACTCTATGTCTATGATCCGAGAATTGACAAAAGCTCAAGGACCACCGTCATGTTCAGGTACACTCACCCACTATCATCCGTTTCTATCTCATTGATAAAACCCAAAAACATATCAAAACCAATTACACATACATCCATATATCGACACACGTATCGTACGTAGGGTACTGTAATAGTTCATGTAAAAATTTATTTTCCTAATTTGATTTGAAATGACCCACCGTAACATACTCGTATGTACGTACGAGCATGTATCTTTGACGTCGAAAATAAAATATTTCCACAGGCTGGTAAGTAAATAGATACTCATTTATTCAAACGTGAAGGATACGCTTCATTTCTTTATATATCGTAAAATAAAGCGCTGTACTTAAACCAGCTCTAAGCAGGGTTGGCATAGCTCCCTTATAAAATCCAAAAAATCCCTCGTTCTGTAAGGTATTCTTAATGCATAGAATAACTCCATTGCTCACAATATTTTTACCAAATGTTTGCCGATGCTGATGGAAACCTTGGACCTGGAGGCGCCTCTTAACAAGGTCTAATGGATAAAGCAATAATTTGGAAACTGTTCCAGCTACACCACCTGAAATGAGAGAAACCCATGGTGGCAATTGCCTTGGATCTTGTATTCTTAAGCAGTAGGCACCCATATCATTGAATAGGCCATAAAACGTGAATCCGGTTCCGATAAGTGGACCAATTTGAATCAGCGATACTTTAAGTCCGCGGTAGAGACCTTTAAATCCTTCATCTCTTACAATAGATGGAATAGCGGATCGAGCATTTCGATATCCACTTTTCATATCTTGACAAATCATCCGTGTTCGAATGACATCAAAAGGCATAGATACTACAGTTGCCACACAGCCCGCAGTTCCTCCGCTAATGAAATTGCTTACATATCGTCTATTCTTCAGAAGCTGTGTTTGGCTCAGTTTGAGAAATATCTGTTCATAAGTCCAAAACTGAGTTACTCCATAGGCAATGCCTAATAACTGGCCGGCACTGTGGCCTTTCCAAAATCCTACAAGTCCTTCATCTTTATAAATTACGCGACATGCTTGGTAGATAGATGTATATTTTGAACTTTGATTATTAAAACCCGTCCTGGATACTCTCATATTGACGTATAAAGGCTCAATCTGAAGTTGAAATCGTATTTTTAAGACTTCTAATGGGTGACAGAAGAATCGGGCCACGATGGCAGATGTAGCACCGGCAAATACCTGTTTTAACTGTTCCTCTAAACTATGACGTTTTGACCCTCCAATTGTAGTTGGAGGTGCTGAACTCATATTTCTAGAAAGTTAAAAACAAACAAATATGTATAAATTCAGGTTGAAAAAATAAAAATGTCAACCTACCGTAATTTATATTATAGATACAACATCATAATGCAGTAGTAATCATAATTCTGGTGAAAGTGGAGGGTGGAGACCGTTATTATCACGAATTTAAAATGTAAAAAGTCAGGTGTGAAGTATAAACAAATAAGAAATGAAATAAAAAACTTACCTTGCTACGATGTTCTAAATTCCTCATTCAGAAAAATATGCACAGATAAAAATATTCGATTAAAAATTCATATAGTAAGAGTTATATAACACAGGGTGCGTTTTATATTCCAGGCCGATATTATTTGCCTGTCATTTTTACCTACATAACTATTGTTTGTACCTTGGTATGTGACAGCCATAGATGGTGATCGATGTGTCATCCTACGCCACAATCATTCAATTGTGAATATGGAAAGAAAGTTGAGTAATTTCGTTGTTGTGGTTATGTCAATGATTGATTTCTTTATATTGACTGTCTTGCAACCGGTGGTAATTCTGTCTCTTTTCTTTGAGTAGTAGCAAGAGTACTTAAAGATCTCAACATGCATAAATCCGCTGGTCCAGATGGTAATCTCCCCTTCTTCTGAAGAGGTGTTCTTCCACGCTGGCAAAACCACTGCGTCAGCTTTTTCATCATTCCTACCCTTTAGGACTCTTTCCGAGCAGATGGAAAACAACATTTGTCCAGCCCGTCCCTAAAAAAGGCGAATCTTCTTCTCTCTCCTACTACAGACCCATTGCACTTACATCCCTTCTTTCCAAGGTCATGGAAACTCTGATAAACCGTCAGCTCATAATATATCTCGAAACACGAAAACTTCTCAATGACCGACAATATGGTTTTCATAGCAACAGGTCCACTGGTGATTTGATGGCATGTCTCACCGAAAAGTGGAACCAAAGCGTACATCAATCTGGCGAAAGCAAGATAGTTGCACTTGAAATTTCTAAGGCATTTGACGGAGTTTGGCATCAGGCTCTTTTGTCGAAAATGCATGCTTCTTCAATAGATTAGAAATTACCTTTCGGAACGTTCAATTCAAGTTGTCTTGGACGGTTTCAAGTCTGATATTCACAAAATAAATGCCGGTGTGCAAAGGGCTCCGTTCTGTCTCCGACACTCTTTTTAAATTTCATAAATAATCATCGAATGACCACATATTCGATGCCGCCAAAAATCGAACTGTATAGGTTTCCTCAAGCGATGTAAGAAATATTTTACCACCTCTGATCTGGCCACAATATATAAGGCTTTGATCCGTCCAAAATAGGAGCACAATGCCCATATCTAAAGGTTTTCCTAAAACATCTCTGCACCTGCTAGATAGGATTCAAAACCGTGCGATAAAACTCATAGGTGATACTAATATTAGTCAATCAATTGACATCCTCGAACACCGACGTAATGTCACCTGTCTGACTTTGTTTTATCGCTATTTCCACCACCAGTGCTCCATTGAAATCGCCAGTAGCATTTTTCCCATTCAAACTTTCAACCGTAACACCCGTCTCGCTGTGAATGCTCATCAGTATACCCTCAAGCCCATTTTCGGACGTACTCTAAGATTCTTTCCTAAGCCGTACAACTCGCTTATGGAATGCCCTGCCGATCTCTGTGTGTCCTGGTCGTTATAACTTACAAACAACAAAACAAACAACATCGGTACCTGTCTTTTCTTCCTCCCTAAATTTCCTTCGTCCGCGCTGTATACGAACCTTCTCTTAATTGAGTTCACATCGTATGTTCATTTAAGGGCCCGCACTAGAAGCCTATAAGTAAGGATAGGCTGAACTATGGCTGTGTATGTTATATCCATAAAACTATTTGAATCCGAAACTCTAATTTCTTAGTAAAAGATTTGCTACAAATTTAAAAAGGCACTCTGTCTTTCCGTTGATATATTTTTTGCATCTACGAGTAGCTTAGTTTCTATTTAGGAAGTTTATCAAAAAGATGAATTGCACACTTTAATTAAATTTGCATTTTAAAAGATTACAGTAGATTAAATCGAAGTAGATTGAAAATCAAACTACGACAGAAGATTCCTAACCGGTAACCGATAATGAAGTTGAGCTTTCTTTCTTGTACATAGTTTTGGTTAGTAAGACCTTTAATAAAAAATCGTAGGTCCCCTATGGACCTGCGTGGTGATTGATCGCTGACTCTCCTATAATTTGGATTGAGCAAGCAGAGCAGCAACCAAGTTCATAGTAAAGTACTTACCTTACCTCCAAGTGGCGGTCCCCGATAACTTCATCAGTAAACACTTACTCACTCAGGCTAAAATGAAAGGGCAAGCAACCCTATACGCATGAGATTAAAAAGATGTGACCAACTAACTAATGGCCTCGGATAGAAATGGATTCACTGTTGAGAACCCTTGCAAATATTTAAAAGACTACGAACTTCGGATCTACACGTCGAATGTTCGCACCCTTAACAGGCTACGTGCAGCCGAGCAATAAGCAGATGCGCTTGACTGCATTTACACAGGTATCATCACCATCCACGAAGTGTGATGGAATTTCCGAAAATAAGGAAAAAGAACAGTGACATACTATATAATACGATGATTGCTATAGGGAGAAGAAACAACGTTTATTCTGACGCGGATTTTCAATATGCGGCAGACTTAGGCAAGAACTCTTGAGCTTCCGAGATGTGAGACTCTGGTTTAATGAAGAATAACGGCAAGAATTGTAT
Organism: Volucella zonaria; assembly: GCA_963966105.1. NCBI lineage: Eukaryota > Metazoa > Arthropoda > Insecta > Diptera > Syrphidae > Volucella > Volucella zonaria. The sequence goes on from OZ014531.1 coordinate 97,182,858, forward strand.
TGGGTAATAACTTAATTTTTTTTCAAAATTTGAACGTTTATTTAAGAAAAACATGTACAATAGTATTATTCAAAGTATTGCCCATCTGAAGCTATTACTTTTCCCATCTTTCTGGCAATTTGTGGATCCCATCCCAATAGAACTGCGCCGGCTTGGCAGCCAAGAATGGATCAAGCCAATTTTTGATATTCTGCTCTGATGTGAACCGTATTTCAGTGAGGGCGTTCTACATTGACCGGAACAAATGGTAGTCAGAAGGGGCAAGATCTGGGCTATAAGGCGGGTGGGGTAAGACTTCCCATCCACTGTTTTCCAAATAGTTCTTAACCGGAATAGCAACGTGGGGCCGAGCGTTGTCATGATGGAAAATTATTGCCTCGTGTCTGGTCGCATATTCCGGGCGTTTTCGGCCACTGCTCACTTCAAATGGATTAATTGTGTTCGGTAGCGTTCTCCATTAATGGTTTCACCCAGTTTTAGCAGCTCATAATACAGCATACCAATCTGATCCCACCAAATACAGAGCATTACCTTCGCGCCACGGATATTCGGCTTTGCCGTTGATTTGGCTGGTTGGCCGGGTTTCACATATGATTTTTTGCATTTGGGGTTGTCGTAATGGATTGATTTTTCATTACCAGTAACAATCCGATGCAAAAATGACTTCCTTTTGTTGCGTTCCAGCAGCATTTCGGACATGCAAAACCGCCTTTCGACATCTCTCGGCTTGAGTTCATGTGGAATCCAATTTCCTTGGTTTTGAATAATCCAGTTGCTTTTAAACGTTTTGATATGGCTCCTTGAGCGACACCCAAAGATTTTGCGAGCTCTTCTTGTGTTTGGCAACAATCTTCATAGAGTAATGCTTCCAGTTCTTCATCTTCAAACTTTTTTCTCTGCCCAGGACGTTCATCGTCTTCCAAGCCGAAATCACCACTTTTAAATCGTGCAAACCACTTTTGGCACGTTCGCTCAGCTAGCGCATGTTCACCATAAACTTCCACCAAAATACGATGACTTTCGGTAACAGTTTTCTTCATATTAAAGTAATGAAGAAGAACTCCCCGCAAAAACACTTTTTCAGGCACAAAGTTCGACATATTTGAGTGAAAAAAAATTATTGTTGTTTACGCTTCAAATGAATGACATATACTGAAATGACCTACAATGACAGTAGCTTTCTAACGCATGTTCCAATGGAATAGTACAAGTTACGCCATCTCTTAAGAATTAAGTTATAGACCCAATACAAAGCGGTGTTGCAAGAAAGAACGAGAGCAGCTCGTGAGCTCCACGCGCAGAATAGACGGGAAAAACATCGGCCGCACAAGATGTTCACTTGTCCACTTGACCAAAACGAAGTAAGGACACCTAAATCTAAGCTAAAATCCAACAAATCAGCTGGACTTTAATGCTTACCGGTCGAGGTATTCAAAGCTTCTGGAAATGGCTTTATGGAGAGCATAAACCAACTAATATCTCAGATTTGGTCGGAAGAGAGGAAGAGAGGACTGGAATCTCAGTATCGTTTGCCTGATCCACAAAAAAAGGAGATCACCTCAACTGCGGCAACTATCAAGATTTTATCTGTCATATTATGTGAACGTCTATAAGCCTTCGCCAACAACGTGATTGATTGCTATCAGTGCAGTTTCAGACCAGGAAAATCCACTAAATCTTTACACTTCGGCAGAAAAAACGCAAGAAGTTCATACCGATAGCTCATAGCTTTCATAGCCGGAATTCTCCTTACTGGTCGAGCTTCCGCTCGGGAGTCTATTTGAAACTGATCCTGTGTTTCGAAGCCTTCGATATGGGTTTCCAAATTCTCTTCTACTACAAAGTCGTCGGTTAGGATAAAGTTCATGGTGTCTTTTTCGCGCACTAATTGAACTTCCATTGCACAGCCCATAAACGTAAATAATGTCTGCGTATTCTTGGTTTGTAAATGCAGACATTTCAAATAGCGTTTCTAAGCAACTGTAATCTTAGCGTAAAAAATTAAACTGATGAATTATTTTTTTTTCTAATATTTTTTACCATTTTTGTTTGATAAATTTTCGAAATAGGCCTTCAAATCCGAAGCCTAACTCTTTCTGAGTACTTTTAAGGAACAACGTAAAGAAATGAGGGTTTTTACAGGTAGCCAAATAAACGAGCATGCTTTAAAACTCTTTAATATATAGCTATGCAATTTTTAAAAAAATATTGGAAAATTAGTAATTCTTGGAAAACCACTCTTATGAGTATTGTCAACTTTTGTTAGAAACGTTGGTAAAAAATCATAAATTTCTTTTTTTACCTGTTGCATGCTTTCCCAAATACCATAAAATCGACGTTAATTAGGCATTTTCTGGAGAAAAGTGACCTCAAAATCAAAAATTAGCATGGGCAATTAAAATGGATTAGGCTTAGAAATTGGATATCAAAAGATATCAACTTTGTATGAACGACGTTAAAAAAACTAGTATTTTTTCTAAAAAGAAAGTCCTACACGAAGTTTCTACCATTAGTACTAACAGAGTAATTTCCGTTAACATGGGTCAGGATACACCAAAGTAAGCCTTTTCTTAAATCCTCGATAAATGCAGTCAGCATTGGAGATAGACTCTTACTGTGGAACGATTTTTTTCTTAAAATATGCCCAAAAATCACTTCGCAAATTTTATGAATTAGGAGACCCTGTATATTAAAGGAACCCTTATTACAGATTTAGTCTTGCGGGCTCCTGCAATCAGATGCTAGGTTGGGTTAGGTAAGAGTGGCTGTTGGAGAAATGAACACACTTGGCCTATTGGACCATTGTGATGCCACATGAATCTATGATCCTCCTGCTCTTGGAACCATTTTTAACTTTTGATGAAGCGTAGGAGACTGCTATCGTCTATATTTTTTAGATGTCTCACGTCATTGTAGAAAAAAGTTCTTAGTTGGTGTTTCCTTCATTGGAAGAGAGGTGTGCATGTGCAGAGTAGGTGGAGGATTGTCGACTTTCTTTATCCCTGAAAGTATCTTCCTCCCAGAAGGATCAAGAGGGGTTCTTGAGTCTTTGTCAAATCAATATTGGGGCATGGTGTAATGGATGTAATAAAACAATTTACTTCTCCACTGTGTAGTTGCTTTAAGGCTAATAACTGCGAAGTTGAAGGCCCCATTTTTCCCAATCGCTTTTTTGCAAGAGTATAGAGCTACTGTAGCTTTCTTTACTCTTTTTGGAATATTATTGTAGGTTTCCAGTTTAATAAGACCCAGATTCGTTGCTGTATCAGGGAGGGAGGGTCTATGATTAGAATTTTGTATTTCCTGGAAAAGAGCATAAAGCCAGTGTTGTGGGGGCTTACTCCCAATCCAACGGGTTAGTGTCTTAAGATTTCTTTAATGGTATTAAGATGATTACCTGAGACAGCAACGTCGTCGGCATAGGCAATCACTCTGCCACCTCCCGCTTCCAGGTATATCAGCAGTTCGTTAAGCACTAAGTTCCAGAGAAGCGGTGAAAGGACACCGCCTTGGGGGGCATACCCCTGCTAACACATCTTTTGGAAGAAGTCCCACTACGCCACTACGCTATTAAGCGTAAGACTGATCAATTCCGCAAGTGTGTTGACATGGTTAAGGGCAATGTCTATGTCCATTGTGTCCTCTTTATAATTTAAGGATCGTTCGATGTGGCTAGCCAATGTGTATAGAGCCGTTACCACTGGCTTTCTTTTACAGTAGGCACGTTGAGCTGTAGACAAAAGCCGTGGATCAATTTTAGTCGTTCTAGAGATTTCAGAGGGAAGAACTTATAGGTCTGAGATAGGTCGTGGCGGTCACGGTCGCTGTGAATAGCGAGCTAGCTGGAAAGTAGGTGTCCAGTAGCATGTTGAAGTATTCATCACTTGAGGTTGTCCAAGAGTCATTGATTTTTTCAAGCAACTAGGCATCATAAGATGTGTAGAGAGGATTTTTCTTAGCCGCGATGCTTTAGAGGTTTCTGTTATTTTGGCAAAGAATGACCTCCAGGCTTGTCGCTTTGCCTTCCTCATTTCTTTTCTATATATTTGGGGGATTCCTGGTATGAGTCCCAGTCAGTCACTTTTCTTGTGTTTTTGCAAGGTTGAAAGATTTTCCGCAAGCATCCAGCAGTGCTGATGTCCACCAGTGCGGATTTTTCTTGCCTCTAGAGTGAATAAGAGGGCAGGAAACAGCCATAGTCTAATTGAAAGCCAGGGTGACATCCTTGACTTTCATGCCAAGCTCATTGATATTACGCGGGACTTAAGAGTTCAGAGGATAGTGTTTTAACAGTATTCCTCTGTATTTTGGCCAGTCAGTTTTCAGATAATCCTAGAATACTAGTTGGCGGAGGGGAGCATCATTCAGACTAAATTGGGTATACATATGGTCTAAAAATGAGTGTTCAGACGATACTATCCAGTTCGTTAGCATTGGGGAGACAAGAGTGATATGTAGCACTTCTTGTTGGTTTCTTGTAATAAAAGTGGGCTCATTGCCGAAGTTGCAGTGACTCACCTCTATCGTTGGTGTCGGTACTGTCCAATACCGGGTGGTGTGCGTGGCCATCGCACCCGATGATGAGGCCTGTTTTCTGCTTTCCAGTACCACCCTTTCTAAGTATTCACCAGGGAATGGACCCACATATTCGTGGCCTAGATATGCCGATGCCAGCCAGTAGGTGTCTTTGGCAGTCCAGTCTGCCAACGATTATGTCACGGTCGCTGAGGTTAGGAAGTAAGAATACTGCATTTCACTAATACACAAGTTCTAATTTTACCTTAGTCTCTTGTACAAAGCGGAACGTATTTAGGTGTCCCAAGTTCACGAACCATGCTTTTTACAATCCATGGTTCCTGGATTAGGATAAGTAGACGCAAAATGAATGCGGTCGAGGCCTTTTTGGAGTGATGGAGGTTGATCTGAAGAGACCGTAGCATTATTGCTACAATCTATCAGAGAAGCCACTACTACTGTGTTGTTCGAGTCCTCTGATTCTGAGTATGACCCCAAGAGCTCATCTTCATCATCTGACCTTCGATTTAGTTGTCACCTCGGATAGAGTAGAATCGTCGCTATCTATTTCTGGAATGTATATCGACGCTCTAGGATTTGGGGCTGAATTTGTGATTTCGGTTAAAGGAGGAGGCTAGATTATAAAGGCCTCTATAAGAAACCCTTAGTTCCTTCAGTTTCACGATCTCCCAGTCATGAGTCGGATTGGTCGGATTCATCTTCAGAATGTTTTCTGGGGAGGAGGGTTAGGCTGGCATCAAGGTGCGAGTTTCAGGCCTGCTAGTGGTATCCTCCTTAGCCAGACTTCTTCTTATCTACCTATTGCTTTTGTATAAAAATCTAGGGATCATTTGTTGGCTCAAGCAATAATCTTGACGTGGACTTGGTTCAAGCCAGAATCTGTTGTCATAGGAGGTGGTCCGGGGTTTAACCGCATGATGTCCAAGATTTGTCGGAAAGCTTTAGCTTGACCGACTGTCACAGTTCAGGTGCTATTGATCCATCGGCATCGTTTTTATCGACCACCGCGATTGTTATAGCGTATTTTAGGACTTCGCAAAAGGCCTCAAGCGTTGGATTGGAAATCCTAGGGGAGTTTCTGATGTTCTTAACTTTGGGCCTATTGGTAACCGACATGATTTCCTCCAACAATCTCTAGAACTTCGAAGAATTTTTTAACATTTTGGGAGCAGTTAGCAATCCGTCTTTAAGGATCTTATTGGTCTACTCTATTTTGCTCTTCATGTCCGCAGTTCTCTCAGCCTCCCGAATGGATCTGAAGATTTTGATTATGCGTACAGCAGTTCGGCGTCAGGAATAAAGAATGGAAGGGGCTTCCTGATGCGGTTGGGCTTTTGATTTCTCTTTTAACGGAGGAGTTTTTGTAGTAGCAGGAAGACCGTGGCCTGCCACAAACTATGCTGCTAGGCGTAGAGGAAGTCGTAGGATCATGTCTTGCGACAGTCCTCAGTTTGGATTTTAGGTCGTTGCGTCTGTCTTTTAAAAGTGCACCAAGGCCTGCCATAGTTTTACATTTGCTAGGCATTGCAGCAAGCTTGCCGGTCGCCGGTGCAATCATCGAATTATCGTCTGGTATTAAAGAAGTACCGGTCTTGGGTTTTGTTATTTTTGAGATATTATCTATTGAGTATCCCACGAGTAGCGGGAAAGGGAGGTCTATCTGTACAGAGATCCGCTGTACACTAATAAGTCTGGCTAATCCGCAGGTCGCCAGGTACCCGAATATTCCGTTCCGGGGATGGTGGAGAATAGGATGGGGTGGGGAGAGTGAGTGAGTTTCAGGACCCATCTGGAGAACTTTTCGAGAGTAATTGACCTTAGTCAGCCCTTACAACCCAAAAAAGTATCACATAACCGTATTGCTCAAGTTTATATAGCTTGGCAATTGATTTATCAACAATTCTAGTATAAAATCATTCATTTCCAAAAAAAAAAAACTGGCACTTACACAAATTTTTAAAGCCATTAGTGGTTTTTGGAATACTGAAGTGAATCAGCTTCTCGGGATAGAAGAAACACTCATAGTAGCGAAGTTTTTAAAAAAACTTTAGACGATTCTTAACCGTAAGAATAGTGAGTAATGTTGGTAAAGTGAACTTGATATTATTTAACTCTGACAGTGCAGTCGAAAGGCTAAATTTACTATTTTTTGGATTCCAGGTCACAGTAGGGTCACTAGAAAAGAAATTGCCAATGAACTTTCTAGAAAGGGCTCAACGAAGCAGTTTCTCAGGACCCGGTAGGACTGCCTGTCTGCTCGGTAGGTGCTTCATTGACAGTTGGGTTTCACATGAGTCCTAATACAGATGCTATGATTTTTCATGATAAGAACAAATGAATGCGCCCCGAAGTTTCTAAGTAGTCAGAGACTTTCCTGCTGTCCTTTTGTTAACCACCTAAATATGCTAAGTGACAGGACATCGTTCGACACCTGCTGTGAGAGTGAGGACGATACGCACGATCTACAAGTGAACTTCAGTTAAAACAATATACAAGGAGTACAACGGACTAGTAATTTGCCTAAGTCGTATTCTCCAATAGAAAAAAAAAGTGAAATTGTTTAACCTTATGTAAAGGTCACCCACCCGACATAGAAAAACTCAGCTATAAATAAGCTGAAGAATAACAGAAACGAGTTTTGACGACTTAGCTTCCGAACTCTTTTAGACTCCGGGCAATGTTTTTTAAGAAATTATGCACAAGATAATTTGCTAAACCTGTAAGCATGAGTGAAGGTCCGACGACTAGACTATCTGATCTACCTTTTCCGCCAATAAGATAGACAATTCTAATTGTGAACAAGGCCCACTACATCGTATCTACCGTATTGCAAGCATCTGATACCACATTGATCATTATCTGCGGGACTGTCTACCCGTTCTACCCGGCAAATCAACAATAGACAATAGAAATATTCAAACGTTAAATCCCGAAAATCGCCAATTCATTGCACCATCTCTCCATTGACTTCGCGGCCGGATATGAGACTAATCATTGCAGCGAGCTCTATATGTATACAAATGCCAGGGATCCAGAAGAAACTAATCCAGATGTGTCAATCAATTCTCGAAAATATTCAATTCACCATGCAAATTGTATGCAAGACTCTGGAGCTCTTATGTGCTCTGGTTTTCAGCAATTAGACCGCGACATAAATACGAATACATATTTTCCCAAATCAATTCAGCTATTGGAGTAGGCAAACTATAAAGATATTATTGCTCATACCCAATGTACCCTAATCTAAGGTTTTACGACAAATGAATAACTCAAGATCTTGCTCTACAGATTGGAAATATTACCAGTCTTGCAGACAAATGCTGAACAGAAAATAAGAAAGCTGAGCTATTCTAGGTGCCTTTAAAGAAAGATTACTACGAGTAGCTCAAATCTAATGTTGTTTGGGAAGGTGGCCTATACGATGACAATTCGCAATAGCGAACTTTATGAGTTATACAATGATGTACTCGTATATACATATACTATAATTAGGAAAGTGAAAATCGGTTCAATAAAGTAACGGTGTCATATTGAGCAAAGTAGCTTTTCTATTTCCCAGAAAGCTTGCACGAAAAGAAAAGATTCTCTGCCGAATCGGCCTTATTTCAATATTGCTTTAATATAAATCAATTGTCATCATATCATGCTAAAAATGATTAAAATAAATGGTACCATGTCAAATCGACCAATTGCAATTACAACTAAAATACAATTGCTAAGGAGTTATAGGCACCTTCCTAACAGTTGTTGACATTTCCCTTAGCGAAGCGACGAAGTCGCGTGAGCGTTTAAATCCTGCGGAGAAATCCTGTTAGTGAGCGAAGCGAGCCACCTTCTTGAAACTTGAATTGAACACATATTTCTACATTCAACAATGTGGCTTTATTTATTTATTAAGGTTCACAAGGTCGGCATTATTTCACTTTGTCATTGTGAAATTATTGTGAAGTTATTGAGCTCGGTGTTATTTCACGGCACCCACACAACCATGCCAGATTTCAGCAGAACTCAAGTAGGTGATTGTCATATCTCTTAGATCGCAGACGTTAATGCTCATAGTACGTGTATCGATTTTGGTGTCGAATCATTGCGGATGTTCGTTTCCCCTGCTAGCTTTTGCAAAGCCATCATTCAATTTTCATCATTTCCGATTTCTTATTGCGTATTTTAATTTCGCCTTGCCGACATAAGCAACCAATTCAAATCCCTAAAATGAGCGGACCTGCCAGCCATTGGTGAAAATCAACCCTAATTACGTCAGCTGGATAACACTATCGTAACTCCTTTCAACGAAACTTTGGCGGTGTGAAAGCCAAGATCTGATCCCTAAGTACGAGAGACTAAAAAATGGAATCAGGTTTTAGCAGAGCTATTGCATCTGTTGCTTTCCCTTCATATTAATCCGTTCTCTCTTCTATTGAAATTGACCCCGCGACAGCGGAAGCAGTTGTTTTCAAATCCGAAACCGCTTGATGCAAATTTTAAGCTCGAAAATTAATGATTCCACCCATACGGGCACTTTCATACTAAAATCAAATAGGTAAAGCATTATTATCAAACTAATCGAAAAGTACTGCAGCTCGTAACTACGCTTTCGGCATTCCAGAATTCACAGCTCTACAAAACACGGTAGATAATGAGCTCTACTGCCAGAAAGATTTATTTAAATTCTGGTCAGTTCAGCTGCGCAGGCCAAAGTACGCCAACATATCGACTTTGTCAGATGAATTTCTTTCAACTCATAGGGTACACAGATACCGAACGTCTTTACGAAGCCAAGCCATTTCAAATACCCATGAACGCTTCCAGCGTACACTTTTAGAGCGGTGACAAGCTCCCGAATAGTTGAATTCTTATTTGCTTATACAAATGCTTTGATTTTATCGTCGTCAGTATCGGAAGGCCTACAGGAGCAATTATCAGCCGAACCAGTTCTGGCACTGGCACTGGCGTTTTTCGATGACATTTTTGCCGTAAACTTTACACAACTTTTCCCTTGCCTTAGTTGTTTTTTTCCCTTTTTTGAAGTAATAAAGCAAAATTTGGCGAACATGTTCCCCATCCTCGAACGACAATTGCAAGCACATAACTCGACCGAATCGAGCCAAATTTTTCTTTGTTTTTAGGTTAAATGTTAACAACAAAACGCGCACCAAGATTTGACATATTTACTGGCGATCACTAGGATGAGGCCATACAATTTGCAATCGATTTTCACTCTTTGTATCCGTTTAAAATTTTTCCCCAGATCAAACAATGAACTTCTTGAAAAGCGTATAAAAAGATGGAAGTGTGGATGGGGGCATTGTTTTGTTGGAATATCCAATGCAGGGGTCCGAAAATATTTTTCTCTTTTGGAAATGACCGTTCCGGCAATCATTTGTAGGTGTTTGCGTTCATTGTTGTGGACAAAAACTCCAACTCGATTGTGCCATAGTAGGTAATAGCTTCCCACACCATTACACCTGATGTACGGCTGTGGTGGCTTGCCAAAATAAGCTCCTCCATTCTTAGATCATAGAAATAAAAGTTGTAACCATCGGGGTCGTCAAGGTAAAATTTTTTCGACATGTTCTTCTGCAAAATTCATTCCATGCTCCTTGTGTTCTTACCTCAAAACACGTTTCTTTTTAAGTTTTTTCTCTGTATAGCACCACTTTTTCATATTATCCTTCGGACCGTTGCTATGCTGGCTGATATTCCGCTGTTGGCCCTTATTTTAGTCGCTGGTAGAGTAGAGATTTGAGGCACGCCGTAGAATTAACCGCTTTTCTCGCAATGTTGTTGCTTCTGCCGTGCATCCTTTTTGATTTTTCCCATAGTTTTTTGGATCCGCAAGATAACTGTTTACAACAGTCTTACATTTTTTAACCCTCCTTGAAATTCCTCGGCCTGAGAATCCTAACTCACTGTAAGCATCTATTTTTCCTCTTTCTGTCGCTGTCAAATCATTTTTTTTTAAACTAAATAAAAACAATAAAAACTTTGAAAAAATCGCTGATGTGAACTCCTGCAACGAAATATTCGCAATGGCCTCATCCTAGTGGCGCATCTTTTTATACACTTTTCAAGTAGTTCATTGTTGATCTTTGGAAATTCCAACACTCGTTTCTTAATTACCCTTTAAGTTTATGACTTGGGATGTAGCTCAAAAAGCTAAGAGATGGAGACACCTGCAGCTCGGAAACATTTAGTGAGTTGCAACTTCTGGTTTAATACGAATAATAACATTTGCACGTTCGTCCATACGAATTTACGAAAAAAAATTTAATAAAATTCACCTCTGAACAAAACAACTGCATGCGAATATCGCGGGGTGGTTTAATTTTAATTTCTCTTCAATTATCACACCCGATACTTTCACTGATTTCTGCTCACCGAATTGTCGAATTTAAAAGGAAACACAAATGCAATTTTGTACATGAACCCATTTTAAATAATTGGCAAGTGAGAAAATCCAATTAAAGCTCATTAAAATGAAAATTTATTTGGCACGTTAATATTTAAATTGATTAGCAGTACTCCAGAGTACTGAGCTCACCTTAATTATAGGAAAATTAAATTATTAAAACGATCCCCAAAAAGCTAGGATAAACCGAATTATAATCACCTGTATCCATTTTTAGTAGCAGTAAATCTGCGTGTTTAATGCCGCATGCTTGATTTTTTTATATAAAAATTCCTTATAAAGACAACCAGTTGCTACTTAAAAGAAAGCAAACTCACGTTTCTGCATAAATCTACGAAATTATTCGAATCTATTCTAAACAATGGGATTCCCATCCGAATCCTTAAATAAATAATCATCTTCCACCGTGGCTTTAAAATTCTAAAAAGGCTTGGGGGTGAAATTTAAGAATTAGCATTCGTTAACGAACTGACTGAAATGAAATGAAATTTTTAATTTAGTAAAAAGTTCACTAAAAAAGACACTCTGTTTAAAAGGGTTGTTACATTAGAATGAATTAAAATTTGATCAAGCGTATATAATTGCATCTAAGAAATCATCATGTTAATTTATTCAAAATTTACTGCAACAAAAACAAGAGTTGGTTTCAGAAATTCCTTACAGGCATCCAGAGCCCTGATATACTTAGATACTTTATAGGTTTTTAATTTTATTTATTTATTTACTAATCGCTTCCTTTGTCTTCAAATTACGCGCTTTTGAAATAAAATGAATTGTTTATTACCTACACATATTTGATCAACGTGCATTACAAACGCATTCATATGTTTACTTTCTTTATTTGTATATACCCGTAAATAAATGCGTACATTAGTCATTCAATCTTTGCGTTAATTAGTAGTTTACTTAATAATGTAATTTTGGATAAAAGTGAAGTAAAAAGATTTCGCGTCTTGTTTTCCCTTGACAACGAATTGTATTTAAAATGGTGCTTTCGATAGAGTCCATGCTTCAGCGCAATAAAGTAGGTCTGCAACGATCAAAGTCTTATATTTATCCATATCCGTATTTATTCAGGATAGGGCCCAAAGAAACAACGATTGTCAAGAGCCATTCCTCATTTTATTTATACTGAGGTGTTGTTGCCCGACTTGATAGTAGAGCCAAGGTAGTCAAGGTCCTTTATTACCTCAAAGTAATAGCTGTCGACTGCGACATTCTGTCAAATTCGTCGATTTTGTGTCTTTCTTCTTGTTGACAGCGTACTCGCATAATTGGTGTTCCCCTCATTTACAACTAAGCCTATTTTGGCAGCTTCCATTTAAATACTATCGAAAATACCGGTTACAGCTCTCTGAGCTCTGCCACTATCGCCGGCGCGGGGTACGCTAGTATTTGCAAGAATTTTTTAAAAGATTGTCCCACCTGTGTTTGCTTGTCAGTTCCACAAAATTCTTTCAAATGTTATATCAAAGCAGTCACATAACAACGCGTCAGCTTGCCTAAAACTTGTTTAGACATCAAAAGTCTCGGTTAAGTCGTTACCGACCTTGAGGAAGCAGCAAGAATTCTCCATCGTCAATTTGCGCAGACAGTCGAGTTTCGAAGGGCTGCCAAAACTAGACATGGCTCTATATTGCTTGTCTCTATAAATGCTGTCGTATGCCGCCTTAAAATCGGAAAAAAGGATGATGCTTACAGATTTAGACCTCTTGATTTTCCCGGCCCGAAACCTCACTGATAGTGACTAATCAGGTTGTTAACGAAAGGTGTCGGATGTTTACTCAATACCGCAGATAAGATTTTGTACGCAATGTTGAGGAGATTTATATCTCTATAGTTGACGCAGTTGAGGTGTTCTTTTATGTAAATCGGCAAGCGATGCTGATGATCATCAGGCATACACTTTTCTGACCAGATTGGAGAAATGAGTTGGTATACGCTCTCTTCCAGCAGATTTGAATACTTAGGCAGGTAAGCCGTCCATGTTGCAATCTTTACTTCGTTTTGGTCAAGTGGACGGAAGTTTTGGCAACCGTCCTCTAAGTGGAATATTCTATTCCGCCTTCGTTTCAGCGCAGCTTTGTAGGCTACTTGTTTAGCTGCATGTCCTTGTCAGCATACATCATCAAACAAAACACCACCACATTTGTTGCGGCGTTTCTGATGGTACATTGGCAGACAATTGTCTTCGGTACCTGGTGCTGGCGAAATAGCGCTGCCTGCGAGATAGAGATGCCAGGATGCCAGCAAAGTTTTTGGGGGTCTGCTGCGATTGCAGCGTTTCTACGATATATGTATTTACTCACAGTAGCTCGTTGTGACGCTTGGGAATGGTCCTTGGGAGTGGCGCTTGGGAGTAGCGCTTGGGAGATCCGCACTCGTACTTTGGCCGTAACAACATAGTTATCCGAGTCAATGTGGGGTGCTTCGAAGGTTCGGACGTCTAAAATACTGGAGGCATGTCTTACTTCATTTGCAATGTGAGACCGCCGTGTCCTCTGTTGTATAGTATATTGAGAATAGGAAACCGTATGCTTACTACAGTGATATTTCGTTCCGCCTCAAATTCAACAAGCCTAAGTTCGTTCCCAACGGTATCCTTGTTTCCTACCCTAGTGTTAAAATCGCCTAATACGATTTTACTGTCATATTTAGGATAGTAAGCAATATGTCTTGTCGAGGAGCTCGTAGATATATTGAAAATACTAAATTATTCACGAAAAGCAGTACGGTTTTCAAAAAAACAAAATCGCGAGTAAACTTCTAGGTGAATTTTCATCTAGTATAAATGAAAGTCTTAATAGACGTCGCCTATTAGCGCCTTTCATGGACTTAAGAACGGCGTTCGGCACACTTAATGATGTAAAATTGATCTAAGCCTTAAGTACATACAACTGGAATCCATGGGATATTGGCGCTGACCTTCCGACTCATTTTGGAGTACCACAAGGCTCAAAACTGCGACCACTCCTATTTAATTTATTTACTAATGAATTCGGAATTTCACTAACAGCATACCGTTCGTGCTCACAAATGATACCTACAGCGATAGTTGTTCGACACACTTAACTTGAAGAATGCAAATACTGGCAGAAGAGTTCGATAAGGCAGTTGAATAGTGCCACGATAACGAGCTCATACTAAGTTCATCTAAAATTCGTAGCCCACATCACAAAAAAACTGCACAAACTCTTAAACTCAACAACATCTGCCAGAATACAGGTGAAATCTATAAATATTTGGGAGCAGTAATTCATAGCCACCTCATAGCCACTCTTGATAAGTTTGTTTATATGAGTTACTATTCGACACTACAGGTTCTGAAGCAGGTGTACCTGAATCCAATCTGAGGTATAATGTACTAGCATGGAATAATGCTTATAAAAAAAAAAAAAAACAAACACCTACAGAAACTTCAGGACACGATATTGAAGAAGATAAACAGCAGAATTTCAACTAACACTCCGCGAGTCAGCAACACTAAAGCATTAGTGGTGACTAGATTTTTAAGATGTCAATATCGCTAGAGTATTATGACGACAACCGTTTTAAGGTGCCAATACAATATCAACATTTAACACAAACAGAAGAGCCCAGGGTATGTTTCACATACCTTTCAGCAAAAATATATATCTATGTATGTTACGACGAGGCTTAGTAAGATCCCCCGACATCCTCCTCAAACATTCTAAATTTAAGTGTTAGAAAAAACCTGTTAAAACTATTTTTTCTATTCTAATATTTTACCAATATTCGTAAAAAAAAATATAATAATAATATTTTTTGAATTATTTGGTATTTTATATATACCATATGGTACGAGTATACTTAAGCTAACGCTAGATGTTATAATTTGCAAAACAACCATCTGCGGATAAGCCCTATGGCTTCGCGGAAAAACAAAGCTATAGTGAAACAATTTTCGAGATCTAATAAATATTATTATATTAAAAACACAATCGATTTTTTTCCGTCAAGAAAAGGTCATTATATTCGTATAATGTGCTTCAGGGGCTGGATGAAACATTGTTTCATATTTCTTCAAAAATAATACAAAGTTTTAGACTTTTCGTTCTTCAATTGATGGCATTTATATGGTGGAAGAGCTGTGGTTCCAACAAGATGCCTCAACATGCCACACAGCGCGCGCCATAATCAATTTATTGGAAAAAATATTCGATGAGTGCATACTTTCGCATAATGGATCTTTTAATTGTCCTTTAAAATCGTGCGCTCGAACACCTTTCGATTACATTCTATGTACTCGTAGATATGAAAAGTTGATAGTTCACCATGATAAACCAGACAAGAAAAAAAAAGTTGCAGCCAATATTCAACGGGTTTTTGACGAAGAAGTGGTTGAAAATTGGCCTTTTAGATCACTCTTCAAATTGAAACACGAATGACTGAACGTGTTCAGGATTATAAGGAAGAGTTAATCAAAAAAATTTCATTGATCGAGAGCCCGAGAATTGACTGCAAACTAAATGACATTTCGTGAGGTAGTGGACTGTATTTTAAGGCAAAAAATTCTCCTTGACATTTCAGGAAGATGAAGCAACGTCATAAATAAGCTAATTTGTCGGCTTTAATTTGAGTGAAAGTTATATCGGGTTTGCCATCAAGAACTATTCATTTCCCTTTTAAATGTGAACGCATTCTTGGTGTTTTTTTTTGTGAACTGTCATTATTATTTTGCTTGCCAATTCGTCATGGTTGAGTCGAAGTTTCTCAAGTTGGTCTCTGGAAATAGTTGCAACGACGAAGCTTATTTCTGGCTAAATCGCCTTGTCAATAAGCAACATATATGCATGCTATTAGACGGCTACAAGCCCATATGTGCATCATGAGACGCCACTACATCCACAAAAATTTACTGTTTGGTTTGATGTTCATGCCGTCGGCGTCATTAGGCCATATTTTTCCATTGGTGATGATGGCCGCCATGATGCTGTTAATGGAAATCGCTATCGGGACATGAGGGAACGTTATTTTTGGCCGCAATTGCGTGCAATCAACATTGGTGAAATGTGGTTTCAACAAAAGGGCCGGCTGCCCCACAGCAAGCCAAACAGTTGAGCTATTGAAGTCGAAGTGAAAAATGGAGAATCCTATATTTCACTGTTTATTTGTTTGATAAATTGTTTTCTTTGTAAAAATTAAAATGTTATTTAACGTTAACTTTGAGGGAGTGAATTATTAATTGGATGAAGCGAAGGCAATCATGTAATAAATGTTTCTGTTTATTTAGTTTTTATTTTTTATTTTTTTTTTTTGTAAATTAAATGAGTTAAGTTACTAGTATACGAATTTCTTGAAAAAATATAATAAATAAAAAATAATGAAATACGAAGAACATTTTTTCTCAAAATAAAATAAGGAAAGGAGAAAGTTTTGAATTCTGATAATCGACCCGATTAACTCACGCCAGTGAGGCAGCGAAACGGCAAAAGTGCAGAGAATACTGCGGCTCTAGGTGATTTAAGACCGCGATCAATCAATTCCGCGCGAATTTAAGACTTGGACATCTCCCGAACGCCCCTGTGGGATACTTTGTGAAAAGACTTAATATATGTCAATATGAAATCGTATTGACCCTAAACTTTAAGCCAAATGACCACATGCATGCCGAACTTTTGCTAATTGCGCTCTATTGAAGATGGGAAAAGATCAGGATTTTCACTGAAAAATCACACTCAGGAACCAAGCTCATTTTGGTTAAATGGCTTTTTGATAAGTAAAATTCTGCATTTGGTTAAGCCAACAGCCGGAGGTGTTCCAGCATAAGCCATTGTACGGAGATGTCATTGGGCCATACTTCTTTTGGGATAATGCCTTATATCCACTTATTGCTTTTGGAATAAATTGGAACTGGAGTGCTTGGAGGATATCAGCAAGACAGTGCCATCTCCAATACAGTGCGTGCAACAATTGACTTATTGAAGTTCGGTAATAGCGTGTCCTATTCCTGCCAATTGAACGCCCCACTCGAGCGACTTAACACATTTAGACTGTTTCTTTTGGGTAGATTGAGCCCCTTGTCTATGCAAGTATATCAACTTGAAGGCGAACATTCAACGTGAAATTACTGGAATACCGGCCGGCCGAATTATGAGGAAACGTCATTGAAAATTTGGGTTCAGCGCCGTCACTCATACAATGGGTTCCGTGGAGGATATTTGAATGAATTGCCAATACAATCAATTATACTTCAATCGAAAACAAAAATTTCACTGATACCCATACAATTTAAATATCAAATTTAGGCGAGTCTAATGTAAGACCCTCTTTATATATAAAATCGGCGAAATTTGACGGTTTTTTCAGTTTCAGTTTGTATGCATTTTTATTTTCATTCATTAATTAACTCTTATATGCTAGACAAAAAAACGCTTAAAAATTAGCTTAATTAACTTAAAATTATCTTATTCTAGCTTACTGGCCCCATGCGGGCACTCTAAGTTAAACCTAACACTTAAACTATGTCTTTCGACGAATCTTACGTTACACGTTTATACTATCTCTATTCATTATTAAAACTAAGAAAACATTTTTTAACAAAAACTTAGTAACCTGACTTTTTTTTTTTACTTTATTATAAAACTTTATTATAAAACTAAAATCCTACAAACTACCTAAGAATAAATCTTAATCTACTTAACCTACTTACATCTAATACATGACATACACATACAAATATATATATATATATACATAATATATATATACGTAATATATAAATATATGCACATATATATACTTTTTTTTTTTTTTAATTTTTTAGTTTATTTTTTTTTTTTTTGTTTTTATATTTTTTCTTTTTTAAATCTAACCTAATTCTACCTAAAACTATGTAAGCCGGCCATGGCTAAAAAAAACAACAAACAAAAAAAAAAAAAAAAACAAATTAGGCTGACCGACTTTGCTTCACAAGAAGCTACCTATTGCTACAGGAATTCGACGACGAAGCATCCTCTCCTTCAAAAAGCCACCAAAATTATTGGTGCTGCTGAGCAACATCCCTCCTATCGCGAATCCCTACCGCCCTACTGTACCGGAGAAGCTCCGCACTGCCGTGTGCGACGTCTCTGTCGTAGTTGAGTCGACTGTCCGCAGCTGTTCGAGCAACGTGGAAGATTAGCGGCACAGCCAATCTGTCCTGGATCAGACCTTTGCTATCTAGGTAGAGGAACGCTTCTGGAGGAACATAGCCGTCAAAGCGAACGCTCTCATGATACATATAATTAGGGTAGTAAGCCCCAGAGATCAGGTTGTTCGACGATGTCATTGCTCTTGCAATGTGCCTTCGAGTCAACTTAATAACAAAATTATCCACTCTTATTAGGTTCGCCCTATTGTACAAGACCTCATTGCGATAGAATTTTATGTACTCAGATTCTGGCGTTCTATATAAGCGAAGACAAGGTATCTGACTACATTTCGACAAGCAAGTGGCTGTCCATGTTGTCCGACGATAGAGAACTTTCGCCAATTCTTTCTGGTATCCCTAGAGGCCCCAGACAAAGGCGACCTAAACAGAATGGTTTCTGACTTCTGAAAGTTGATTTTCAACTTCCAGTCATCGCAATATTGTTTAATTTTGTCGAAGTCACGTTGAAAAAGTGTATTAATGACCTCAATCTTTGGACCTGATCTGTACGCGATTAAGTCGTCTGCGTACGCTATGGCATAGTGAAGTGAACCTATCAGATCACTTGTGTAAATGCTGAATAGGATCGGCGAATTTACCGCACCTTGTTGCAGACCGTTTTTAATGTTAAATATTCAAGCGGAAGTCACATCTCCATTCTTCACGATGAACTGTCTACTGGAAAGAATATCAAAAAGAATATACAGCAGTGGTTTACTAATGCCAAACCTGTCCAGCTTGAAGAAGAGTCCCTCTAACCATACGGTGTCGAAGGCCTTTTCAAAGTCAATCAGGCAGGCACCAGTGCACTGTTTCTTGCCTTTGTTCCATTGGATATCAGAAACCAGTTTAGACGCAGCATGAATGATATCATGCCCCGCCTTGAAACCGAATTGATTATCCGGAACTATATGTTTGTCCTCAACCCACTTAGTCAGGACTCTATTTATTACCTTCTCGAAAACCTTACTGATGTTTGGAAGAAGACTGATAGAGCGGAGATTCGCCAGATTGGAAGTATCTTTATCCCCTTTGGGAATGGGATGTACCACCGCAATTTTCCATTGCGCTGGATAATGGGCATTATTCATTGCATTATTAAACAGGGTGGTATAAATGTCCACCGCTTCTAGTGGGAGATGTCGAAGCACAATGTTCGGTATTTCATCGGTTCCCACTGACCTTTTACTTCTGAGTGATTCGAAGATCGTTTGGAGCTCTTCCTTCGAAATGAACGGTGGTAATACCCTTTCGTTGGTGATGACATTATTTGCCATATTCTCGTCACTGAACTGGGTGAAACCCGAGCTCTCGAATCGCCAATTTACAATTTCATTTGAAGGTAGAAATTGTGCACAAGGACTCGACTCTCCAGGTCGTGGTTCGGGCCAATGCTGTCATTCGCCTTGTATACTTCCTGGAAAGTCGCTCCTATAGCCTCTACCTTCTCCTGCGGATCCTCAATCACAAAGAAGTTGTCATCATCAACAGCCTCATTTGGATCTATGCCTGCTGCTACAAGTATTTGTTCGCTGTTCGTCGTTCGGGCGATTCTAAGACATGGAAGGTCGTTCTGATTATTTCTCCGAAATATTTTATTTATTTGCGGGAACATATTCGGGTTGCTGGTGTTTACAGCCCGAATTTTATTGTTCCAATACAAATTTACAGATTTTTTGTAATTTTCTTTTATTAATATCTGGAGGTTTTTAATCGACGACTTCAATGTCATGATCTCCGGGTTATGTCTGTCAGTAAACCGTCTGTACAAGGTTTTTAGTCTTGACAGCAGCCTACTTTTTTGTTGGTGCAGTGCGTCAAAAGTTGCGTTGCGGAATAAGTCTTCTTCGTCAGTATGTTGATACCGAGGTATCGTTTTGTCCATTGTTCGTTTGATTGTATCGTCCATTAGTCTAAGATACCTGTTAATCTCCTCGTTTGACAGATTTCTGTTGGACGGTGGGTAGAGCGGATTCGAGGAGAGTGCTCTAGTTCTGGTGAAGAGTGTCCAACGAACCCTACTATAATTGTAGGAATGCCTTTGAACAAACTCATCCAATTCCGCAATTTCGTTGGGAACAGTTATTTCGATGCTGAGACCGCAATGGTCACTGTCGCAAAATTTGACGGATCACTCTAGAAGTGGCAAATATTGAATCGTGTAGGTACTCTTACAATTGGGAGAAACACAATGCATTTTCTGCATTTGTAACAAGAAAAAGGTCCAGTAAGGTGGACGGTGAACTTGTTTGTAAGGCATTGTATGTTTATTGCAGCTAGACGGCTGGGCTCAAGACGCGGCCAACATGAAAAAAAGAACAGATAAAGTAAACAAAGTTGTTCATTCTTCTGACGTCACCACTATTTCGGCGAGCAATGGCAAACATCTGAAAATGAAATCCTCTACCAATGAAAAATTGTCTGATTATGCTGCTGTTCGAATAATTTACGCAATTACTTACTCGTGTGTGGCGCTACACTTCGGGGTCAGCCTGGGCTCACCCCTCCTGTTAGTCCGGCCTTTAGCTATTTGATGGACACTCCAAGTCGGCTGAGGTCCACTTCTGCTTATGCTCTACATGTCCTAGCCATCTGAGGCGATTGTTTCACAATTTTCTGACTAGGTCGATGTCGCTGTACAACTCGTATACATAGTTCGTATATTTCGTCGTTAAATCTTCTCCTCCAAAACCCGTCAACGCAAAGTGGACCGAATAGTTTTTGGATGCGTTTTCTCCCGAAACGACTGAGGATATCCTCATTCGATGGTGTCCATGTTTCTAAGCCATGAAGTAGGAATGAGATGATCAAGGGCTTATATAGAGTGTCCTTAGTTTTTGTCTTCTTAGCCCAAATAAACAGCAATTGACAAGAGTGGAACTTCGTTTTATTTCTGCTGAGGTATTGTTGGCAGAATTCATAACAGAGCCAAGGTAGAAAAAGTCATTTACTACCTCGAAATTATAACTGTCGATTATGACAGGAAGGGAAGTTTAGCGATAAGCTAAACCCATTTTGACAGCTTCCGTTTCCATAATAGCGAATGCACCGATGATAGTCCGCAGAGTGCCCGCATGATGTCGATATCATTGGCGTACCTTAGTAGTTGCACAGACTTTCGAAAGATTGTGCCTCCAGTATTCCCTTGTAAATTCCGCACAATTCATTCAAGTTACAGGACAGTTCGTCACTCTGTCTAAAAGCTTTTTAGACAACAAAGGTCTCGGTCAAGTCATTACCGAACTTGACGAAGCAGCGAGCGTTCTCAGTCATCATTCTGCAAATTTGGTAGAGCTGCCAAAACTAGCTGTGGCTCTATATAGATCGTCTTTATAAATGCTGTCATATGCGGCCTTAAAATCGATGAAAAGATAGTGGGTATCGATTTGGACTTCTTGAGATTTTTCCAGGACCTACCAGAGTGTGAAGATTTCGTCAATTGGGTTTTTTTCTGATCTAAAACGCGCTGATAGGGACCAATAAGGTTGTTGGCGAAAGATTTTAGGCGTTTATACATAGTTGGCGTAGTTGAGTGTATCTCAGTTTTTGTGGGTCCGGTATACGGTGTTGAAATTTCATCATCAGGCAATCACTCTTCTAACCAGATCTGAGAAACGAATTAGTGCATTCTCTTTACAAAGTCATTTCCAGTAGCTTTGAATACATCAAGAGGTAGGCCTTCAGGTAAAGCTTATTTTTTTTGGATTTTACATTTACTTCATTCTCGTCAGATTAATAGAAGTTTTGGCTATCGTTGTCTAAGTTTATTCTGGCTGACGGCAGGATGTTTAGTTTCTTCGCCATTATTTAGTTTTCAGAAAATGTTATTCCATATTCTCGACAACGACTGTGTCTCCACTACAAGGTTTCCTTCTTTATCTCTACAGATTTCGGTGAGGGTCTTTTTGCGTTGATACGTTCTTTTTAGCTGTTGGTAAAAATTCCTTACGTTATTCCTGGAGTACAACCTCTCAATATCGTCGATATTTTCTCGTGCTCTGCTTTCTTCTTCTCGAGAAGCCGTTAACTGCATGTGCTACCTGGCATTCTTCATAAAACCAGGGATTTTTTGGCTGTGGTCGGGTGAAACCTAGCTTATCAATAGCGGCGTCTGTGATGGCATATGGGTAGCGTTGCCACTGGTCTTTGGTACTTAATGTAAGCGGCATAGAAGTTGTTGAGAGATTTCGGGATACACGTTCGGCAAAGAGTCTGGCGGTCTCTTGTTGTGGCGCTTGGGAAATCCGCATTCGCACCTTGGCTGCAACAAAGTGGTGATCCGAGTCAATGTTGGCTGCCCGGAAAGTTTGGGACGGCCAAAATAGTGGAGGCATGTCTTACGTTTATTGCAAACTGATCAACTTGGTTTAGCGCTTAACGATCCAAAGACGTCCATATCTCCTTGTATATACTGAGGTGAGGAAACCGTGTGCTTGCTATAGTAATATTTCGCCCCGCAAATTTAATAATTTCAAGTCCGTTGCCGGACATGGTATCATGTAGGTCGCTTTTTCCATCATTGAACACGAGTAACTTGTAACCTTCAACATCAAAATCGTCACTAAATCCAGCTTTAATGACGATTTTCGGCTTCAGCTTGAGCACTGATTTTTTCGGGTGTTTACATAAAAAAACGGACCTTCATTCGTCACTAATCACGTGGCAGGAATTTTATTTTGTATATTTCTCTTACCAAATGTCCAAATGGTGATGGATTTCAACACGACAGGAACAATTTTTTTTCTGCTCGCTAAATAAACCCCATTTTTATATATCTCCATAAAAAATGACTTTAACGAATTCCAAACGAAGGAAAGCACTGAAGAGTAATATAAATAAACCAATACAATGCGCCTCGGGGGCGATTTTATTTGTTTCCATAACATTTTCATATTGATGTCTTTTTACTTTTTTACTCCGTTTCAATTTTTAATGCAGAGCACACAAAATAAAGGAAAAACGACTAAAAAATTATGACGAAATTTCCGCAAAAGGCACCACAGCAATTCACAACGGTCCGTCCAGTGTTTTACGGGAAACATTTCACTTAATTGATGAGTAATCGGAAGTGAATACTTGAATATCCCTCTGGGGTTAATGTTCTTCCCGTTTTCATATGTACTCGTGTAAAAGTGCAAACATCCTGCATTTTATTGCTTCATCTATGAACAGGCTTTTCACTTCGAGAGGCCTTCGCCTAATGCCTGAGGTGAGGTACTCCCAATACATCTTCTGATGACTCAAGATAGAAAAAAATATCGAGATAACCCCAACCACCGAGGACATAAAATTCCATCATATTTCGGCACTAAAATCATTTTTATGAACAAACGAGTGTCGGATTTTTTTATTCTTCTCCCCCGCAAATGGACTCAAAAGGTCAATCGAAAAGTATCTACACCAAGCTATCCGAAGTCATTTTGATGTTGTTTACGAGATATTCTCCTGCTCTACAAAGGAGCAAGTAGGTGGATAGAATCCCTTAATTTTAAACGAAAAAAAAAATAAATAAAATCATTTCAAAATGAATTCCAGCAATGGAAGTCAGAATTTGTTCAATTTACCTCATGGGTTTACTTTTGACTTGTTTGTACTTTCAGTTGCCAAACAGCAAGTTGTTGCCTACACTCAAAAGTCTCAGATCAAGCACGAAAATCGACATATACAATTGGTACGTGAATATGGGTTCCATCCGAGGACGAAGGCTACTGTCGAGGATGGTGATGTACTGCCGAAGAAATTCGAGCCATTTCCCGAGAACATGTACGGAAAGCCTTTGGAGGAAATCGATAATTTCATCTATGAAGAGGTAAGTGAAATATTTTTTGCCAAGTAAAACTTTTATCTGTGGTATGAATGCCGAAGAGCTGGGGCATTTCTATGGCCAGACAACATTACAATTTCTTTTGAAATTGAAATCGACTTTTCTTTTACTAAGAATACCATATACTCGTATCAAATGAAAAAAAATTGAAAAATAGACATCTTAGACATCTTAGACATAGTCGTACACGTATCCTATTTATTAACCATGCCAAGAGTGGTGGGTTTAGAGATTTTGTGTGCTTTTTGGGGCCGTCAAGCAAAATTCTCCAAATTAATCACAGAAGAAAGACGCCCTGGAGTTCACTTCAAACGAATTTTTGATACCCGTTGAGTGAAATTGGAATACGTTTCCAGTAGGAAGGGACGGATCTAGGTATGTTCAATGATGGAGATGTGGGTGAGGCAGTAAATTTTCCTGGTCCTATCACCGGAGAATGGGAATTATTGACTTTCTTAACAATAGTGATTATAATCAGAAAAATTTTCTCCCTTATTTGGTTTTTATTATGTAGATAGGCGGGTGATACACGTCATCTGGCCAACGAATGATTTTTATGATTTCAGCAAGTCAGATGGTGGAAATTAATTAAGATTGACATTCAGAAAGAGACATCGGTTAACGGAATGGTCAGAGGTGGATGACAGAGATTTATGGAAAGTTTGATAGGCAGTATTATTTAAGTTGATCGGTGTGATGGCTGAAATGTTATATTTAGCCTGTAGATATTGCTTTCGCACTTGGCGCGCGGAAGAAATTTCGAATACCCTTAAGATGTTTGCTATAGCCCTGGCAAAAGAAAAATTAGGTAGGAAAGGGAAAGAGATAATTTGGAATGATTGTAGATTATAGTGACTAGGGAATAAAGAGCTCATTAGAATATTTGATAAGTGAGTTTAGAAAGAATCACGATACTTCAGAGCGCGTGCAATGATGGGCATTACTATCGGGATTTGTATTACCATATTACCATTTCAGGATTAGATAGGCAGGATGTAATTCGTTCAACCACTGTTCTTAGAAATGACGAGGCAAGAAACATTTTGTCGGTGGTAGAGAGTGTCAATTGACTGTGCAATATTAATGCCAGCTATTAGTTTTTCCGCATGGATTTGAATTAAATTTAGGAGGAGATGCGATGAATAAATGCCTTTGGAAGATCTTGTCATTTTGCAGCATTTTATAGGTATCAAATATGTGATCATTCCAACGTGGTTCATCACTGAAACATATAACGAAAGAGAGCATTGTGTTTTGAAGACTTAAATTCTAATATTGACTAGTTATGTAGTTAATAAAATATTTCAATGAGCTTAAGATACGATGCCGTTTCTACTTTTAAACCAGAGAGTAGGGGCGTGAGTTTCTTGGGAAACAGTGAGTACTGTCGTCACCAAAGGCAGCACACAAGAGTTCATTAATGAAAGTTGAGAGGAGTATCAAATGAGACTTGAATTACACGTTGTGAAAGGTAATTTCTTATCTATTGCAGAAGATATGTATTAGTTCATCTCAAAAGCACACAATTTCAACAAACTGATGCGAAACTTTGTCAAATCATTTCAATCTATACATGAAACTATAAATTCGACTTTTTGTCATCGATTTATAGTTCCTGAATCAAGATTTAGATTTCTGCCTCTAGGTTTAAAATCTCAGGCGTCTACCTTAGCTTGCACTTGAAGATCTATAGTCTAGATACTATTCCTAGATTTCCAGCCCGGCAATCTAACCATAAAAGTGATTCCCTCATTGCTCCCACTTGCTGCGTGAATTGTGTTACTGACGATTACATTTAACAAAAGCTTTGAGAGAAGACTGTTCGAACAAATAGTTCAGACAATTCAGTTTTTTAAAGGTTTCTATCTACATAGTTGTGCAGATTATAAGTAATAGTGGCCTCCAAGGGGATTCGTCTCTTGTAAAAAAAAAAGCATCGTGAAAGTAGATTAAGTAGTAATAATAGCTGGAAGCAAGGTCTTGGGAACTATGCAAGGTGATCTGACTGCATCATTGTTGTCAAAATTAAAGCCAGCCTTGGAGGAACACCGTACGTAAATATAAGTACAATAATATGCATTTAAATATATATATCCAAAAGATAAACCGTAGATGGAAATGAATGGGAATATGACAGCATCTCTAGGAATATCAGTACTTTGGTAATGTCTTACTAACTATCAAAAATATGTAAAGGTATTTTCTGTCTATTTTCGCATAAGAAAAAAACATTGCAAAGTCCTGAAAATCCGAGTTAATTAAAAAAATTACTATATGTCTAGCAAACAACTTTTTAGAAGACGGGAGAAATTGCGATTGCTCTATAATTGCGTACATTCGCTGCCAGACCTAATTTAAATAGCGAAACCACATCCGTGCATTTGATTGTACCAAGATATATTATTGCTAGTATGTTACATAACTAGACAAGAAATACAATCAAAATCACAAGTGTTCGAATTTTTCAAAACATCAATAGGCAGGCGCAGGTATTGATTTCAAACCAAACTACTGCTCTGTAACACTCCCATACACAAAGCGCAACATGGCTTAGTTTGGAAGGCAAACTACAAATTTCACAATCATTTGTACAATACGAACCCTTTCGTAAGACAAGACATAGTTGGCAATTCCCGGGTTTTGGAGATTAAAACAAGTGAAGTTAACCGATTCTGACTGCTACCTGTATGTCAAGATGGGTGTGAACAGAGATTGCCTACAAGATAGCTTTATTGAAATATTTGAAGCGCGAGTGTATTTAGTGTCCCCTTAAAGTTTTCAACAGATTCAACGTCTACGCTCATGCATATGCAAGTGATGTGTCTGTACCACCTACTCGTATCTGTTGGAATGTACCTAGCGACTGTGTGCTCTAAAGCGAATGCAGCCTCAGCTACGAGTATAATCAGAGAGTGATGCACCCGAAATGGGCTTTCAGTTATAGTCTCAAAACTGAGATTGTTTCCTTTATGGAAAGTTAGCAGCTATATGGGCTCATCTAATAGGAAAAGGTATTGCTATTCCTATATTAAACAAAGATAAGTATCTAGGAGTTATGCTGTTATCCCTTGGACTAAACATGTCGCGTCGAAAATGTCCGTGCGCTATTGGCTTTCTGAAGAATAAGGAAGATCCCTAGAAGCCACGGGGCGAGCATGGTCTTCTTGATTTATAAGGCTATCCTATGACCACTTCTACCCTGCGCGTCAATTCAATTCTTTTCGAATAGCCTTTTAAGCAGATTCATCACTGTTCCTTTCATTAGACTCCAAAGAACAATTGTTCTTAGTTACTTGGGGGCTAGCTGTACTAAAAATTGCAAATGGCCATGCAGATGGTTACATTTAAGCCACATGTAGGTATAAACATATTTCTGTATGTGAAAAGGATTTATTAGGATTTTTCATAAAACTATTTATAATCCTAGTTATGTTAAAGACTTACTCGCTTTACTTGCTTCCCGAGAATTCTAAATCTTATTCACATCCAAGGCAATAACTTTAACTCCTCGCGTTTGTTTTTCATCCATACCCCTACAGTAAAGAACTCTTAACTATCATACATAACAAATTTATTATAAGTTCTTTTAAATTTGCTACATTTCTATATCCTATTTCCAGTTTGTTAACCTTTTTGACCTAATTACCCTTACATTTTTCAAAACCCAGATTAAGTTGAAATTTGATGCACAAGCCCTTTCAATGAATTAAGGTAGTAAAGTAAACTGCAATTTCAGCTGAAACGTTCGCAAACCTGATGGCAATGAAATTTATTATAAGGAATTGATGCAGAGCGATATATCTTCGCTTGTAGTCACGCGTTTAAGGTCTCTGTTAACCACTATGTCCACTTCCAAACCAGCTGGGGAATGGAAAGCTTCTTTGAACGCATTTGGAGTTCATTGAATCTTTTTTGGTCACAATAGGATCGCAGGAAGTAACCGTTTATAACTTTGTATGTATTTCAAAAGAGTGCTTCCGGGGATGCCTAAGAAGTTAGTGGTTTTTTGCTGTTCATGAGTAGGAAATACTGCAGAATACTTCTGTCAGGCAACTTGGAATGATAGGCATAGTTCACACTAACTTATGCATGACATGCAATAAAATTGTTGACCTTATTGCACTTCCTCTGTAAATTTTCAGCTTACGCTCACGCACTTTATCATCAAAGCCATAGCTCTCCTTTCTTCGAAAGACTGACATGTTTAATGGACTCGAAAATACATTGTTAAGACTTCTCATGAAAATTTTCCATTAATTATTCAGCTTTCCCTTAGCAAAAGTTTATTAGTTCCGATGATAAAATTTCGCGGGAAATGGGAATTTATTTCTTAAGTATTGAAAACAGTGTTTTACACAAACATAATTCTTAACCTAATAACTTTATACCACATCGAAAACCGATTTTGCGATAGAAAGTTTACGAAACGTCATTGGCGTTGTATCAGCTCTGAACTTTTTGAGTGGGCAAGGATTTTTAATTAGATTTTTTTTCTTACGTTTTTTTTTCTCCTCCCTTTTATGTTGAAAAAAATTATTATTTTTTTTAAGCTTGAATTATTTATTAATAAAAGCAAAGAAAAGTCATCTTGAACTGCAATCAATATTTATTCCAGCCTGAAGTTTTGCAAATTTGTTTTGACAACTACAGTATTCTGTCAGCTGTCATGCTGACATGCTGAAACCTCACAATTGCGAATAGGTTTTCATCAAAAACTATTGCAATTTGCTGAGGAGTTTCAAAAACTAAACAATGTTTTGAACGCGAAAACTCAGTTTTCGATGCGGTGTGAAATGGGTATATGGAATGAACTTTCAAAACACTTGATTCCATGGACCCAACCCAAACCAAAGTTTAAGTTAGATTCCAGGGACTGTGAAAGTCTATTTTGAAATATGCAAAGTATTTTAGTAAACAATACATGAGATGGTGAAGCATCACTTTGCGAATAAAATAATTCGAAAACTCATCATTAATCAATTTTCGTTTTTTTAGAAAGATTTTGATATGACTTTTGCTTTTGATAAAGCTTTCGTTAACCCACAATCGTCTCATTGAATGATCCGTAAATGTTTAAATCAATTTTGCACTATTAGCTGTTATTTGGCGATAAATTGGCAAGTGCGTTATAAATATGAACTGAATACCTTCCCGACCTTCCTGGCTTATTTATAAAACAGCGACTATAAATAATCTACGTGGGTTGATATACATATGATTTCCAAGCTAATTCAAGTATGGAACCCATGACTGAACGCAGTCGGAAGGCTAAATTTACTGACCCTTGTCTGAGTCCGAGGTAACAATCTGATCACGGCAAATGAAATCGCCGATGAACTTGTCAGGCAAGGTTCAGTGCAGAGTTTTCCAGGATTCGATTAAGGCTTCTCGCAGCAGCACGTGGCGGGTGCTGGTACTATAGGCACCTTATCACTGAAACCCTTACTCGTCTCTCTTCTTAACACTAAAAGATTTCATTAAAAGGAACTTACAAAGAGTATAATGGACGAGTCAGACAAAAACAAAAAAAAAAATCTGAGGTTGAAGCTTCAATTTTTTGATTTTACGTTTTCTAAGAGACAATGAAATTAAGCATACATGTACCTACTCATACAATATATATATATTCTATATGGTTATAGTCGGAGAGCTAGTGAGTTTTTTTCGAGATTGTTTAGTCAACAAAATTGTACTTTTTTTTTGGTTGTCATAAAAGTGGAACTCTGCCGAACCTGTCGCTAACGATTTGGGGGGTGGGGGGCACCAAAGTTGTAAATTTAGTTATGTATTATTGCGGCTTAATTTTTTGACTTAGATAATAAAAATTGGTTTGTTGTGAAAATAAAAAAGTAAATGAAGAAGAGATGATAAGTTAAAAGATGTGTACTGTAAGTATTGAACTTATCAAGACGAATACAATTATTGCAGCTAACATATGTTCATATTTTGTACAGCTGAAAGTTGACAGAACAGCTACAAGCGTTAAAAGCGCGAAAATAATCGCATTAAGGAAAGACGCATGAATTTAACCGTAAGAGATAAGCAAGTCAATAGACTGTTGCTAGCGATTCGTGCGTGTGATTGACAAATGGAAGATTTTTAATCCGATATTCGCAAAGCTGAAGACATCCCACTTTGCAGACTGTTTAGAATGACTCTATACATATACGCTTTTGACTTACATACATACATATATGTGAAATAAAAGTTTATATTCTACATTATTTATTTGAAGTTCTAATAGCAATGAGCTAAACCTATTACTGAAATAAAAAAAATTAAATTTGCTTTCATTTGATGTGTGAAACGTATGGTTTCAAATGTTGTTAGGTCGCTTAAAAATATTCGTATTGAAAGTTAAATATTTTCAAAAGTGTAAGCGCTAGGATAAAACTTTGTACATAGTTTTAAAGGTCATTGAATAAATTTCTAAAATTATGTACATTTATTACAATCGTGCAAATAGTTTTGGAGATATGAATCATTTCTCTGCACTTGTCCCTGAAAACGAATTCTACGCAAAATACAGTTCGACAGGCTCTGCCGAGATGTTTTGCCCGGAATTTCGCTCTGACCTTGCAGATGTAGATTTACTAGGAGGTTGTCCATGATATACTAAAATTTCAAGCTTGACAAAATAAGTTTATAATTTAAATTTGTTGCATGTTTAGGAGGGTCTGCTACGCCTCTCCGCTCGTCGTATCGCTCTGCCAATTATACCACATTGCATATTTCGGTCTAGAGATTCATCATGCAAAAATTCAAATGTGACACTACAATTTTTTTTTTAATGATTTTTTACAACTTTGGAGCGCCCCACACCCCAAATCGCTTGTGACAGGTTCGGGAAAGTTCTACTTTTATGACCTATGCGCAAACAACAACCAAAAAAAAGTACAATTTTGTTGACGAAATAAACTCGAAAAAAATTCACTAGCTCTTGGATATAATATAAACTGTCAAAATCTCAGTACTATTGAAATCGACGCACTTCACGCTGTACACTTTCTTAATAAACTCAATATCACCCAACTTCTCATATACCCGTAATATTGATGACGTGGCCAAAGCGGGTCCATATATTATCTGTCGTAACAATGTCATTTGGTTTAGAGTAATATGCATTATCATTTGGGTTTTTTTTTAAACCAGTAGCCAAACATCATTAATATTATTTTCAATGATAGGAAATTCATCACTATCCTTTTCCCAGATGTCATAGAAAGAAAGTGAAACTTGCCAATGGGCCCTGAGAGCATATTTAAAACCTCCAAAACCTTCCCTGTTTTATCTTATTTTATATATTCACATTTGGATGAAAGAGGAAGGACAGAGTTTATTATAGCAATATCTTTTTTCAGTAAAAATTATTTTGGGATATTTTTAAATTCGCAAAAACTGTTCCCGCTCTATAGGTCATCAGAAATAGAACAAGAGTGTCACCAATGAAAATATCTTAGGTCTCTAGTATGCGCACAAAATCATAAAACCAAAAACACTCAATCTCAATATGCGGAATAACTATGCATCGTGATCCTCGGAGTTTTCGCTCCATCAATTGAAATATATTTGTTTTTTGTTAGAAAAGTTAAAATATATTTACAGTACACATCTTTTAACTTATCATCTCTTCTTCATTTACTTTTTTATTTTCACAACAAACCATTTTTTATTATCTAAGTCAAAATATTAAGCCTCAATAATACATAACTAAATTTTAGGAAACTACTATACATCTTGAAAAAAATTATTTAAAGGAGATTCTCAAGGCTATAAAGTGGTTAAGGAATCTTGTTCTAAAAAGCTTACTCACAGAAAGGAATAAATAGAATATTCGACACAACAACTAAGACATCAATTCAAACCCAGAAAAAATTAAACAGTGGAGCTGTTACCAATTCAAACACTTTTTATACTTAACTATTATTTTAAAAAAATCCAAATTTGCATAAAATAATTTTTGTTTTTCAATATTCCTTTATTTTTATCGTATATAAAATTACACATATATGAAAAAAAATTTTTGTTTTTTTAGAAAAAAAAGCAATAAATCACATAAAATGCATCCTTCTAATAATTCAAGTTAAGATGTACATTTGGTTTCACATTTTCCACACAGTATAACATAAATTGATGGTTAGGACAATTTTTTTTTAAATTGTCACAGACTACAGAATGAACCATGAAAAGCTTTTCATGTTTGTAGACGCGTCATGTTACATCCTGCACGTTTTTTGGTGATATATGATGACTCAAGCGATTACCTTCATTTGATGTCGATTGATAATGAGCAGTATCTCGAATTCGATGCTTAATCCTTAGAGAATGTTTACTTCTTGGTAGATGTTCACGTTGTTCTGTATACTATTGTATAATGATAAAATGTTTTTTTCTTCAAATCAAGAAATATTGGTGGAATTTATTTTTGATTTTTCCTAATTGCTCCAACAACAGTCATCCGTCGTCGCTTTGACGCAAACTGCCAAACCACGAGAAGTAATCAATTGTCGCATGTAAGAATTCTGCCATTCAGTCCTTCTGTGAACTGCAAAACAACTTGCTCAGCTTGATTTACTTTTATGATCAGGGTGAATATAAATTTGAATTTTATAACAGGTGGCGCAAAATTAATAACCCTATCGGAAGATGGTATAATTTGTCCAAATGGCGCCGTACGTCAATCATACACTAGTCGGCATAAGTATTTTGACGAAATAAAAATCGTGCATTTTTGAGTTTAACTTTTAAATGGCTTTATAAAGAATTTTTGTTTATTTTTTCCTTTTCATATATAACAAATATAAACATTAAAATAAGAAAATAAATGTTTTTTCATAGAAACTTAAAAAGACATAAATTAATTAGTAACTTCACGTCTTGGCATAAGTATTTTGGCAAGTATATAATACTAAGAAAACAAAGTTTAAACCTAACAAAATAAAGAAGTGAAGAAGAATTTAGTAAAATGTATAACCTCCTTTGGCTTCAATAACTTTTTAAAGGCGTCTCGGTACTGAATCCACTAAATTTTGAAGAATTTCTGGAGATATCTCTTTCCAAAGGAAAGTGACCTCAGAAACTGTCTCCTCTCTGGTTTTATTTAACGAAACAGTTCTTTTGCATTTCAAAAGAGACCAGAGGTGGCAAGTCCAAAGCGGTAACACCAAGATCCTTCAAAAAGTTAGTTACCATCCGGGTTTTGTGGAATGGGGCATTATCCTGTTGCAGGAAAAAATGGTTTCCCAAAAAGCCTATCTCCGGAAGGAAAGGCATTATCATTTAGGGTACTAACATATTGACATTGCTTCATCGAGTCGGTGATAGGAACCAAGTCACCCAGCCCATTATACGCAACACATCCCCAGAACATGACAGAGCTTCCACCATGGTTCACTTTTTGACAAACGGGCCTTTTTTTTGCCTTACTGCCTTTGACAATCTTACAAAAAATTTGTACATTGACGAGTTATACTCAAAGGAGCTTTTATCTCTCCATAGAATGCTTCTTCAGAATTCCTTTGGCGTATGCAGATGTTCCTTTGCGAAGGTCAGGCTTTTAAGCTTGATATGTACGGCATGTCCTTAATTTTTATTTCCTTAAAATTCCATTCATCTATAGCAGATTGAGGCTTCACAAAAATATTTTTTTTAAATTCCCGTAGAAGGACTCGGTCTTCAGTGGGCGTTGTTTTGCGCTTAGCCCCTCACCTCGTTAAGTTTCTTATGTCATTATGCTTTTTAAACTTATTAATTTGATGGTGCACAATTTGAGGCGACACATTAAACTCATTTGCAATGTCCTTTACTGCCGTTCCAGCGTTAAACTTTGCTAGCATTAAAGTTCTGATAACCAAACTCAACTCAGCCGTTTTACCCATGGTTTTTAATAACTTTTAATAAAGCTTTATTTGTTTATCAACGTTTAATATTAATTAAAGTTAAATACAAAAGTTGCTTGGTTCTCACGTGCTCAAAAGTGTACTCATTTACACAAATATTCCGTCAAAATACTTCTGCCACGCAAAAATTCGTTGTCTACAAATATTCTTATCAGCAGAAAGAGAATGCAAACGGTAGACAATATAAAATTTGGCATGCATAGAGCTAGAAATAGATTCTTTGTTTTGCGCATCATTTTGTCAACATTATTAAAGGATACTAAGCAGAGTTAGGTTCAATAGCCACAAAAAGGTTTCGTCAAAATACTTATGCCGAGTAGTGTATTTGACATTTGTGAACTAGATAGCTCCAGTGTACAAACAGATAGGTAATGGATCGTTATGCTCCGCAACAGCATGGAATAATCGTGTCAATGTTTTTGACCAATAATCGGTCGGTGATCTAAGTGCAGCGTGAATTTCGACATCGATTTCCTAATCATGTCGCGCCAACTGGACAAAAATTTCGGCGCTCAGCTACTCGACTACTGAGACCATGCAGGGCGTGGCCGCCACCGCACTCGTCGTTTGGCCGAGAATATCGCAGTTGTGGCTGCCGGCCACGTAATTGGGCATCACCAGACGGACCCTACAGCTAATTTTAGTGAAAGACTTACACATGTTCCCGCACAAAGTGCAAACAGTGCATCAGTTAATGCCATCTGATCGTCAGTCGCGTGTGAATTACTGTAAAGCCACCATCTATCTCAACAACAAGAGATCATGAGCAATGAAGCGCATTTCCACTTAAGCGGTTACGTCAATAAGCAAAATCTTCGTTTCTGGGGCATTCAAAATCCGCGTGTGATGCACGAAGAGAAATTACATTCACTCAAAGCCACTGTGTGGTGTGGCGTTCACGGGTGGAGTGATTGGGCCATAGTTTTTTGAGGATGCACATACAGCACGAGCCACAATGGATACTGTGAAGAAAGCGTTTCCCGGTCGCGATTAGGCGATTTGGCATGGCCAGCAAGATCGTCCGATTTAATCATCCCAGCCGCGGGTTTATGCCAATAAGTCTCAGACAACCGCAGTCCTTAAGGAGAATATTCGAGAGGAATACGAACAGTTATCACCGGAAATCTTGCGGAAAGTCATGGAAAATGCTGGTGGCAGCCACTTGGCGGATTGATATCCACTTTTTCCACTTAACAGAAACAATTGTAAACGTCCAGATAAGGATTTCCATTTCTCAAAATCATTTGTTTTTATTTAGTAAAAAAGTAATTCAAAAACAAAATTTGAATTTTGCGGCACCTTGTATATGTACTTTTTTTTTTTGTAAAGAACTTAATACTCAAGTGGGTATGAATACACTTATAATGCCTTAGCATGGGTTGAGTTTTTTGGAAAATGGGATGGAGAGAGAAAGAAAGATGTATGAGCTCAGTGGTTATTTCGCTCCATGGGTGTCATCCAACATCTAATGGGGGGACTAAATTCTTAGTGGAAGTTGGCTTGATCTTGATTTCTAGTCAACTACTCGTCTTACTTGATTTTCGTTAACTGAAAAAATGGATGATATGTCTTTCGGGCGAGGCTAGGATTCGAACAGTGAACCTTCCGATTTGGAAGCCAGTCTACTAGCACTTGAGCCACGGCCACCCACATAAAATGTAGATAAAATGTTGCTCCATCACAAATGTTACAACCCAAAACATTGGCTTTATATTTGCAATATATGTATAGTATTGCTTTGAAGGGATGTATTGGATGTATGGGCATATACGACTGTAAGGAAATAATTGTTCCAATGCGGAAAGTTGGCCTACACAGCGGGATGATGCCAATATGGTAGTACCTTAAAACAACAAAAACAATAAATTGGATACAGGGTGTTGAACGGTACTTGGGTCATCAAACTAATATTGTATAGTTTCGTCTTTTGACATGTTTCCCCAGTACAATTCAATTCACTGACACTGTTATCGTTAGTTCTGACTCAATATCATTTTCAGGTGGTTCATAACTTTCATCGTCGTCATTTGTCTGAAACGGACCACTATCACTTTCTTCCAACTCTGCAAAACAAATATTGCAAATCTTATAAAAACCGATTTAATTTTATTATTATTATTTTCAAAGGACCGGGACATTATGGCGGGGTAATATGCCCATATGGCGTTTTTTGTCAACAGCACGCGGTGTACCGAGTTCCCATCTAGGTACTTACCGCGGCCAACACTGCTTGATTTAGGTGAACTAGTGGGAGCCGATGCTTTCAGTGAACTGAACAATTGTATAAAGAAATTATTGATTTAAAAAAATTTTTCACTCGTTCTTCTATAAACACTAATGGAAAATCTCAAGTGATGACTCGCTCGCAAACGACTGTTAAGGTATATGCACCGTCTCGTACCAAACTGCCTGATTTGCAACATAATATTTGGTGACTTGCTATCTGGTCATAGCTTTTCCAATTGTTATGTTATGTCAAAGATATCAATGACACCCAGCTGTCAAAATATTCAGTAAGGCTTGCCATATCATCATGCATCCTTTTACGCTTGCCGAATCGCAAATTATTAAAAAATATTATCGAATTTCCGGCTTAGTTGTAAACACTCAACGTGAATTTCGTCGTGAGGTCAGTCGTCATCACGGCTTCAGTGTGCAGAGAATTCTTTGCACCGTGGAAATTTTTGAGCGTGGGTACACTCTTTTGAATTTTAAGCCACCAACCAGACAGAGATTGGTGCAAGTAGCCGCCGTAGCGGCCAGTATCGAAAAAGACCCAGAAATGTCGATGCGACGCCGATCAGCTGGATGAGGCATCACCAAAGAGTCCACGCAGCTTATTTTGCGGTTTGATTTGGGCCTACATCCATATAAGATTGTGCTGACGTAAGAATTGAAGCCGGATGACCATAGACAAGACCGTGAGTTCGCTAATCGGGGGCTGAAAATATAGGCTAGAGATCCAGATATTGGTCAAAAAATCATGTTCTCGGACGAGGCAAATTTTTGGCTCAGCGGCGATGTGAACAAGCAAGATTGCCATTATTGGGGCGAACACAATCTACAAGCATTCGACCAAGAATCAATGAATCCGCAAAGATTGATTATTTAGTCGGGTTCATACCATGGCGGCATCATCGAACCTTACTTCTTTCGAAGTGAGGAAAGAGACACTGTTACCGTCAATGATCTCAAGTATAGAACGATGTTAACCGATTTCTGTGGTCAGAGCTTGGCAACATCGATATATGCGCCACGCTCGAAGTTGTGAAGGAAAAATTTGGCGACTCGGTCATCTCGCGGCGAGCGTTCATCAATTCGATTCATTCATTCGATTTGAAACCATTCGATTATTTTCTCTGGGGCTATGTCAAGTCAATAATCTAAGGTAATAAGCCAACCAATTTGGATGAGCTTGAGGCTATTATTCGTCACGCTATAGCCGTAATAACGCCGGACATATTGGACAGAGTCATCAAAAATTGGAACGACAACTTAGAGTACTGCCAGCGAAGCCGAGACGGCTATTTCAATGTTGTGCTATCCCACATATAATGGCATTAACGTAGCTTCAAAATAAAGCCTGAATCAATTTAATATCTCACACCAGTGTTGTTTTATTTGAATTTTTTTCCTATCTTAAGGTAACCTCCTTAACTTCCTTATTTCATAATGCAATTAAACGAAAAGTAGTAAAGATATATTCGTACTTTACATTTTTTTTCATTAACAAGTTAAAGCATTCAAGGTTGTGGTTTACATTGTTTAAAAAATCATATTGAGTAAGTGACGCCCCCCATTGTCGATACACTGGTTGAATCAGATTCTGCTGTTTCTTACCAATCTCTTCAGCATATTGATGGGTTTGTTGGACGTTTCCGTTTCTTTTCAAGTCGTCCAGAGTCTGTGGGTAGTTGGTATAGACACGGAATCTCAAATACTTCCACAAAAAGAAGTCACAAGGGGTCAAATCACACCTCAGTGAGATGAGGCTCCCTTGGAAGTGCTCTCGCAACACAGTTATCGATCTACTTTAAGTATGGGCCGTCGCCCCGTCCTTTTTTTTAACTTAACACTCAAGTGGGTATGACTACACTTATGATGCCAAAGCATGTGTTAAGTTTCTTGGAAAATGGGACAGAAACCGGCTACGACAGGTATTGAACCCCGAACCGTCCGATTGGGAACCACTTGAGCCACGGCCACCCACGGTCCTGTTGGAACCCTATGTTCCCTAAGTTGATCTTTTTAAGTCGTGGCAAAAAAAAACTACTCGATCCCAGCACCAGTTTCCTTGAACGTTGTAATCCACAACACAATTCATTTTCAGTCCGGAACAGAACCCAATGGCGCAATATTGAATGGAAACAACAATGCTCGAGACTCAGTTCAGCTACTGACAAAAAACTCGTTTAACATCTGTCAGCAGCGCTCAGTAATTACGATTAAGAAGGTACCGTCGCTGTGCTCAAAAAAATCACTTTTCTCCGTGCTGCTGAAAAGCAAATGTTGTTCATTTATATAACCACGTAAGTGGTAACGGGCTTCGTTGCTCATTATGATTTTGGATATGGAATCATCCTCTTCTTGCACCAGGTTTAACAGAGCATTACTTGATGGTCAACAGGCAGCAATTGGTGAACGATTTGCACTTTATAAGGGAACATCATCAGGTCTTTCACCAACATTCGACGTATAAACCGTCTGCTGATGCCAAATTGTGTGCATCTTATCGTTTTTTGTGGACTCTTTCGGACGTCCTTGGCCACAGCAGTGATATTCTCGATCGAACAAGCAGTTAAAGACTCACCAAATTAGTCCTCTACCTTCAGAGCTGACAGCGTAGTCGTGATTGCAGATGTGTGGACATAGGCACCTTTAATGCCTAGAAAAGCGAGCATTGTGTACTCTCTATGTTGTAGTGACCATTCGATGTGACTAGTCAGTGAATGTAGAGCCATTTCCACCGACTTTGCTTTACAATAGGCATGTTGAGCCGTATACAAATATACAATAGTAGATCAATTTTAGGGCGTATATGGACAGCAATCAGTCGTTTTCGAGTTTTCAGAAGGAAGGATGATAGGCTTATAGGTCTGACGTACTTTGAGGCAACACGAGAATATTTTCCGGCTTTGGGAATGAAAACTACATTAACTTCTCTCCATGACAAGGGGATGTGGATCATTTCTACG
This sequence comes from Volucella zonaria, assembly GCA_963966105.1. Lineage (NCBI taxonomy): Eukaryota > Metazoa > Arthropoda > Insecta > Diptera > Syrphidae > Volucella > Volucella zonaria. The sequence continues at coordinate 97,221,874 of OZ014531.1, forward strand.
AAGCTCCTCATGATATTCCCTTGCGCTGGCAGGATAATATCTAAGACCTTTGTAGCTCGGCAGGTATTTTACCATCTGGTCCAGCAGACTTGTATGGTTTGAAGCTATGCAGCTCCCAGAACAGCTTTCTCTTGTAATTGGACAGTGAATTTCTGTCGCGGCTGCAGTAGCCCTGCTTGAGTTGTCACTGGCCGTGAATAGGGAGCTATCAGGAAAGTGGGTGTCTAGTAGCAGGTTGAGTGGTTCATTACTTAAGGTTGTCCAAGAGCTATCGGTTATTTTCAAACAACTAGGCATTATAGGGTGTGTAGAGAGGGTTTTTCTTAGCCGCGATGCCTCAGAGGTTTCCGTTATTTTGTCATAGAATGACCTCCAGGATTGGAGGTTTGGTGTGCCTTCCTCAGTTCTTTTTGATATATTTTGAGTGATTCCTTGTATGAGTCTCAGTCAGTCACTTTTCTTGTGCTTTGCGCTAGGTTGAAAAGTTTTCAGCAAGAGTTTCTAAGCGGTCCCGACGCTGACGTGCAACAGTGCGACTTTTTTTTGTATAAGAGGACAGGAAGCAACCATAGCCTAATTGAGAGCCAGTGTGACTTCCTTGACTTGCATTTGAATCTTGTTGGTGTTAAACTGGGGACTTAAGAATTCAGAGGATAGTATTTCATAAGTGTTCCTCTATATTTTGGCAAATCAGTTTGCTGATAATTACGGAATGCTGGTTGGCTGAGAGAAGTATCTTTGAGGCTGAATTGGATGTATCTGTGATCTGAACATGTTCGTTAGCATTTCCTGTCGGATTTTTGTTATGAAAGTGGGCTCAGTTCCAATTGTTACAAACAATGAGATTAGCACTTATAATGTAATCAAAAAGTGACTCACCTCTATTGTTGTTGTAGGTACTGCCTCATACCTCGTGATGAGTTTTTAGCTCTCTAGCGTCCAATACCACCCATGTTAATTACCACCAAGGAGAGATTTCGCATGGTCGTGGCCAAGATATGCCGATGCCGGCCAGTAGGTGTCTTTTGGCAGTCACCAGTTAGAAAGCAAGAATGCATTAAGGCTACTAATATACAATTCTCATCTTACCTTAGCCTCTTGTATAGAGTGGAGCGTATAAGAGTTCAAATCCTCCGATTCTGAACATGTGCCGAAGAACTCATATTCATCCTTTGATCGTAAAGGATCTCTTTTTAATTCTTCGTCGATTTGCATATTCCACTGAGTAGGAGACCGACGGCTGGTACTAAGCCAGCATCGTTTGTGAAGTTAGCTTGTCCGTTCAGGTATTATCGATCCATCAGTGTCATTTTTGTCGATTTGCGCGATCGTAAGTAAGTGGAAATGCATTGTTGCATTTTTATAAATGGCGTATTTAAAAAAAAAACTTAAAGAACAATATTAGTCAAATGTCTACTCGTACACTCTGTCCAACATAAATTGGCAGTACACATATATGGCGAAGCTTTTTCAAAATCAGTAGCGTGCCATATTTTTGCACCTTATTAAACTGAAAGAAACCCCCATAAAAAAAAGTTTACCCGCCAATGAATTTCCAATTGCATCTGATGTAAAACCATCAAGTCTTATTCAACGCACATTTCAGTGTGCACTGTGCATTGATTGGCTGTGGCCTGTGACTGCTGCTATTCAACCCCTATTAAATTGATGTGCATTCAGGGTTACCAGTGTCCGTGGGGTAACTTTTCCTTGAGGAGCTTTTGGTTTTAAAGCTTTAAAAAAAAGTAAGGAAAAGTCACAACAAGTCCTTTAAGATGGCATAAATAAAAACCTTTTTATCAACCGCAATCAGCAACGTTGAGCAACGTTGTTCAATACGTTGAGCAGGCGGTTGAGCCAAAAATGAGGGAAATGGACGTTTTTTCGGAAGGCGCTTTAGAGAGTCCGATTATAAATCTAGATGAAGAAAGCAGCAGCAGCAGCAGTAACTTCCCATATGAATAAAATATTTTGTTAACATTGTTATTTAATAAATAAATTTATATTTATTTTTATTATACTTGTTTATTTAATTTTAAGCTATATTGATGTTAATGAATATTTTTTTTATTTTTGCTTATTTTTTATTTGAAAGTGATTAGCCCTTTTATCTTAGCTCTAAAAAAAGGACAGTAACCCTATATACTATTCTTTCGACTTTTGTTAATTTGAAATACTTACTACGGAAACCCTGTAAGAGCTTTTGTTGGAATAGCACCTTACGGAAAACAAAAAAGTGCGAATGAGAGACAAACATCCCTATCTTCCCTGTTCTGCCAATTTATGTTGGACAGAGTATATTAATTTCCTTTAATAAACGGAGATTTTGTATAGCCCGGACATCAAAAGGAAAAGTTGTATTTGGAAAGGGATGATTGAAAGAAATATGCTGACATGGTGGTTCCAAAACCTTCGGCTCCAGAGGGGTGATATTTCCCCTATATTTGCCTACCAAAATGTTTATAAAAATGTCTATTAATTCCTCGTGATTTCTGTTTGGAGGCCCCTTTTTCAAGTCAATACATGTAAATCGGATAAATTCGACTACTCTCACCGTAATTCGAGTAATTCGCGCAACGTGTTTAGATCCTTTATCTCTGAAAAAAGCAACGTAAGCACCTATACAACAATCGAATAAACTTAAGGTATTTCATGTGACCGATTGCCAGAATAATTTAAGAGATATTTATATTAGCATACGTACGTATGCTTCGTGTGAAGATATTATCATTTTAAAAAAAATTAATTTAATTGTATTACTCAAGTGGAACAGCTCGTAGTGAATCAAATTCTTATCCATCATCAATCAGTGTCAACAAATCTCCCTAATAACAGAAACGTACATAAATTTTGTATGAGATGCCCCCTTCCTCAAATTAAATACACTTCACGTGTAGGTTTCTTACAATAATTTATCGGAAAAACGCAAAATCCAATAACGTAAATGTATTCCAATATTACAGTGTTTGATCCTGAAACCTCCAGAAATCTCAGACAATGTGGGAAATGAGATGTAAAATGAATAAATATCATTCATATCCTGAATATTACGAGTACCATTATCCCTGCAACACTTGACGTGAACCTTTTGCTCCACTCTGGTACGACAAATCGATACAAAAAAAATAAATAAATAAAAAAGTATTGGAATGACAAAATATTTACATATGACTACCATACGAGTATTACGTCCCATTTACATGAAAAATCGTTTTGCATTCAAATAAAAACTAAGGGAAACAAGGATGCTGGATGCGTTGAAAGCAATATGCGGTTGAACTAGTTCATTCAAAGGGCTCTCATACAATCATCAATGCCACCACTCGACAAACCAAGTCGACCCGAAATGCGTGTGGTGAAACGCAAAAACGCAAACAATCGATTTGTCAAAAGCCTTCGTATGACGTGCAGCGGTAAGGTTTTCAAATTCCCTACCGATCCCGCCGACTAAAAGGCTTTCATTTACTATAATCCGGTGGGGGGTCCCACATTGGTTTGTATTTTTCTCTTTTTTTTAATTGTTCTGGCTTTGTTGAGTACGCTTGCATGTCTGTTGTATTTTTTTTTCTGGGAAACGGGGGTTTTGTAAAGCATAGTAAATTAAAATTAAAAAAAACATGCAAGTTTAAATTGCTTTTGAGCTTTCCTTGGTAAAAATCCATATTTTTATTTTTTTTTTAAAGCCTAGAATTTGAACATTAAAGATTGGCGGTGTGGAGCGTTTCGGTTATCTGTAGGAACTTGGTATCAAATGATAAAAATCTAAAACTATATGACTTAACAGCAATTCGGCTTGATAAGTTCCTGTCCTTCGACTAAAATCACCTTGAAACAAAGCTGTTTGGTCATATGTCTTTTCCTGAACCAGTTGCTTTATGGCATTATCTACAGACATTATTTTTGGCCCCTATAGGCATAATTCATGAAAATATTTGTAACAAGTGAGAACGAGTTAATATTTTACAGCTACTGTTTTCCTAACATATTTTTTAGCCCATCATCCGGTGATATGCAGTCCGGAACGTGGTTTCTGCTTTGTGAGATACAGCAGAATTTTGTTGAAATATCCTTGGGTGTTGGCGAAAATTTGTTCGTTATAGGGTTTCGGAATGTCCTCCAAATCAGTCCGACATTTTGACTGCTTTCTCGCAAAAATAAAAGTTGGTGAAGAAATCATAGGCCACTCGCCACCGTACTAACATATTACTGATGCAGTACGACGCTTTCCTTGATGAGCATCAAGCACATACTCGATCGTTCTGTTTGCTGAACAGAAATTTCTGGTTTTACATGCTTGCGACTGTGAGTGAGTGTCGGATGCACGAGTATTTTTTGTATGCACTGCCTTGATCAAGAGAACACGTATTTTTGCGAAAGATATTCATACTGAAATTCTCTGTTTTGCAGCCGTTTCAAATTTGTTCCGGTATTGGGCGCGATTTTAGCCGTTTCAGTGCGAGTTTTGTTGGCTACGTCGGAAATTCTATTTTTGTTAGTCTAATCTTCCTAGATATAATATCATAATTAGGCGTATTCTATAGAGATCTAGTCTTTGTGAGGAAGCGCCGTAAAATTGTTCTCTTAAAAAACTACAGTGGAGAATCTACTGCCTCCGCAAGACATTGCCAATGGCAAAACCAGGTCTAACTGGTTTTCTATGCTACTGGGACGAGGAATTCAGATGAGAGTGAGGTTGAAATGTGCGCTTATTGGGCAATTAACTTCTTACAATGCTAAACAAGCTAACAGGATGTGTTGTTTGAATTAGGCTTGGTAATTAATAAAAAATCGTATATAGCTGGGAATTATAAGATTTAGAGCAAGGTTATCGAATTATAAATTTAGTCAAAAGAACATACCTTCCTGCAGTACTGTCAGACTTGGAACCATCACTGTAAAAGTATACTTCTTACTTCGAAAACATTGTTCTTTCACTACATCTAGGAAGGATGTGGGTCCAGAATCATACCATGACCACCTAGCAACTAAATCCTTTGAGTTCTAGAGTACAGCATGATGCGATTCTCCTAATGTATAGCTTACGAGGTAGGATATTAAATGTTTCAGTCGTCTTTATTATTGTATTATTTATTTTACGTTTTTTTCTATTGCTGTAGCCTCCCTTTCAAACCCTTACAAGATTATATTGATGACAAAGAGCCATAGAATAGGAGACAACAGAAAATCCCGCCATTTTAAATGGCTTCTTATGGCTCTTGAGTTTTTGAGGTTTTTTCTTCAGTTATGGTCAATTTAATATCATCCCACGATAATCATAGTGGGTTGGAATGCTGTTAAAACTACATATAATATAGGGATCCCTTTTTCCACAAAGGAAGAAGATGTGGCTTGCTATGTTTAGAATGACACGAAGGGTTCAAAGTCCTTTCTCTGGACGGTACCTACTCGTATATTGTTACTTCGTGCTTTAACGATTTCTGTTAACTACATTTCCTCGTTATCAGTAATATAGTTTTCTAAACTTGTCGATCAGCACATTGTGAGCTCACCTATAAACCAAAGTTTTCAGTGTTTTCTATCTTATAAGTGCTGTCAAGCACTTATTTGTGGTCGAGAGAAAACCCATTGGGTTTCGACTATCTTAAGGTTTTCAAGCTTGAAGTATCGACTTAGGTTTCTCTCATTGTGTACCCAAATATGGTTTCAAATTTTCCCTGTGGTTTCTTTAGCAAAGATGACTTGAGCTAAATCACTTCCCGATGAGATAAAAAAATTCTTGAAAACTGCTCCCTGTATACGAGTGCTGCAGTATAGTAAGCAAATACATTAGCGCAACCGGTATTTGTTTGTTTCGTTTCAGTACATGATTTTTTGACTGCTATGTCTAAGATCCTGAGCATCTAAAGGGCAAAAGGATGTCTCCTCACTGAAGGCTGACATCCTGGCTTGTGACATTATGTCAATTTAGCCCATCTGCTGGTGAATCTGAATTGGAATAGGATGTTTTTTTTAGCAGGTTCTAGTCCTTTCATTCATATGTCATCCACTTCTCAGTCACTTTGGTCTTTGTATGTTATATCTGCTCCACAAACTAGGTTAATTTATTCAGACCGCTTACTCTTATTTATTTTTCTTCACTCTTGGTCTGACACGCTCAAAAATGCACCATAGGGAACTCGCTGTGTTCTCCCATTTATGCCTTTCTCACTTTGCGCGATCCCATTGCCAACTGAGACCCAAACAAGATAAGCCTTCCAACAGCGTTCAGAGAGCTTTTGCATTTTCGAACTAGCTTGAATTCATGTCTCTACTTAAAAGGCAGTACTAACGAGGAAAGACAGCCCTAACTAGGAGTGAAATTGAACCTTATCAATTTCCAAAATGTCATCCTGGCTGCATTCCAGATCGGTTTCAGAGCCATCTGTATAGACCCTTTTCTGACTTAGATTCAGGCGAAAATCATTCTTGAGCACAGAGAAAGTTGGTTTCGTACCTTTACAGAAAGAGGAGTTATGGTGCATCCAAAGCAAATCCAGGTATGTAATAGCCCCCAAAATGGATGGTTTTTTGGAGTCTGGTGAAAGCATTAGTCTCGTATTTACGCGAAAAATTGTATACATAACACTAAAGTCTAAAAGATCATTGTATTAAGCCCAAAAGAGATGGTTCTTTTTTGTTCCAACCTCCGAACAGATAAATCGCATTCCTTACTTACTGTAAGGTCTTGTGCGTTTTTATTAATTCAAAGTATACACATGTCTGTAAATAATATCGAATTATTATAAAAAATACTTCATGAACAAAGTGAGTTATATTATATCGAATACACAACAAAGTTGTTGACGGGGATAAACAATAAAAAAAATCACTCCTGCATTAACTAAAGCACTACATTGTAAGTGAGGTTTAAGTTTTCCACTTGTGAAAGAAAAAAAAAAGTCTAACAAAAAACTTATTTTGATTGGAAATATTGAACCATTTTTACTAGATGAGAATTTCAAGTGATACGAGGACAGGCGGGATACAGGAGAAGAGCATATCTCCGCTGCTCATTACGGTCATCAGCGAGGAGACCTATGAGATTCTCATGTCATTAACCGTCGCAGATTTGCCAAGCACCAACGATTTTGAAACGTCTACGAAACGCTTGTAAAACTCTTACGCGCATGTTTTGCTCCGACACAAAACAAGAGAGCGAAAGGTACAAGTTTCATAGAGCGTGTTAACAGGAAGGTTGTCAATCAGCGAATATATTGTGCGTTTCTGGCTAAAGGTAAGATGCGAAAAGCATAAGCAATTTCGTAATAATTTGCCAAATCAGCACGTACAAAACGAGTATATTGAACGAGGTTTTAGTTCGGTGAACATCAATGCAGTGAAAGTCGAGGGGAGAGTATCTCAACAAATTTGTAAATTTTAAATTGGGAAAATCGCATGATAAATTATGTACAGTTACAGGTAGTACGATACATGAAGGCGCAAGTGACGTTTAGAAGTAGTAGGCATCAACTAAAATTAATTATCATCAGAACGATAGACCTGCTAAGAGCATCATAGGGCGGTCCCGGATCGATCATTTATACCCCAACGGGAGTAAAGTATTCCATGTCAAGCAAACAAATCAAGTAAATCCTAACAGTTTAAGTATGACTAAAGAAATCGAAATAAAAATTCTGGGAGTAATTAAGACAACCCCGTCTGCACTAACTGAAACATGCCCGCCTCATATCTGGTTTTAAAAGAGGATCACACTCTTTTCATGCAGGTTATAGTGTACCGTACAAACAAAGAGAAATCGTAGAAAAGGAATTAAACAAGTTTTGTACCATAATACAGATTAAACACAATCTGCTTTGTCAGTCACATAGTCATAAGTCAAATGGTAGCATATGCAGTTGCGTGGATTTTAAAATCATCATCAATAAGCAGGTTGTGCTCTATAAGTTATTGATCTCTCTATATCTCAACACGTTGTGTTTTATTGATCTCACCGGAGCGTATCAACAACTCTCTGGAAGTGTAGGTAATCAATACGTTTAAGAGTCTTTTTGCGTATACTACATATAGGTTAATTTTCAAAGTCAGAAGCCCACGGTCTATTTTTACAATCCGTTTTGAACTGAATACTTTCGGGCTTGGAAAAAGTTGTTTGCTATCTAGGCGATATAATTATAGATGAGATAGACAATTGAGATTGTCGGGCAAAATTATTTGCAGTTCTAATTCACCTTAACAGGCAAAACATTAATTTAGAAAAGTAAAAATTTTTAAATAATTCCATAAAATATCTTGGTTATGCCGTGTCACAGGAAAGCATTTCTCTAAATGAAGATAAGGTAAAGGCTATTGTAGAGGCCCTGGTGCAGAAAAATATGGCAGAAATACAATCTCACCTCGGACTTCTAAATTAGCATAGTCGTTCTTTGCCAAATCTATCTAATACTATGTGGTGCAAAAGTCATCACGCTATCGGAAGTTGCTATAATTTTTGCAAATGGTGGCAAAAGTCAGTTCTACTTTAACATTTGTGAAGTAAACAGATCAAAATAAACGTCAACAGGACACAAATCGCTATGCTCCTAAAGAACGCGTAATAATTCTTACGATTTTGTTGCGGAATAATTCGTCGGTGGTATTAGCGCAGCGTGAATTTCAGTGCAGATTTCCCTGTCGTTCGACACCAAGTGGGCAAACACTACGATGTTTAGCCGCTCGCCTAGAGCAGCTGTTCTACTAAAACCATCGCAGCTGTGGTTGAAGATGTCCCAGAGGACCCCGGGGCATTGTGCATCAATAGGCGGTCTATACAGAGAATTTTGGTGAAAGAGTGTAAGATGATTCCTTACAAAGTGCGGACAGTGCATCAGCTGTTAGCTGTTGGCGGTCAAGCCATCCTGAATCCCGACCACGATGGAGACAGCTTTTCATTGAAAGCCATTATTAACTATGCGGCCCATTTCCATCTCTATGGATATGTGAGTAACCCACGAAGAACCATTAAACCCGCTTAAAGTTACTGCATGGTATGTTGTTTACGTTGGAGGTGTCGTCGGATCTTATTTTTTCAAAAAAAACAACCGAAATTCTGAGTGCTGCATTTCCGGGTCGCCTAATCCCTTGTTTTGGCGATTTGCCCTGGCCGAAAGATCGCCTGATTTAACCGTTCCAAACTTCTTTTTGTGGGTCTTTTTGAAGTCACGAGTCTATGTCAACAAGCCTCACACTCTTCAAGTCTCCAAAGAGAATATCCCTCAAGAATGCGAGTACGTGTGAAATTCCAATACGACCAAAAACTGAGGCAAAAAATACTGCAATGTCCCAAAAGCAGTAAAAATTGTTGGTGGTTTGTCAAAAACATTAGAAATTCTGCCTCATCCTGCATCCCAACGCTCATTTACAATGACATTTCAGCTGTCAGCTCTCTGGACAAGGCCAATCTGCTTGCTGCACATTTTGCGGCCAGCTCAACACTCCCAGATTGTACTTTGTCTCCGCCTACATTTGAGTGCGTCGAATCTTCAATGGGACGAATCCACTTTCGCACTCGTGTAGTAGCAAAAGTACTTAAAGATCTTAATATACATAAATCCGCTGATTCAGATAGTATATCTCCCCTTCTTCTACAGAGGTGTTCATCCTCGCTGGCAAAACCACTGCGTAAGCTTCATCGTCAATCTTTAGGACTCTTTCCGAGCAGATAGAAAACAGCATTTGTCCACCCCGTCTCTAAAAAAGGCGAATCTTCTTCCCTCTCCTCCTACAGATCTATTGCACTTACGTGCCTTCTTTCCTAGGTCATGGAAACGCTGATAAATCGCCAGCTAATGAAATATCTCGAAACACAAAAACTTCATAATGACCGGCAGCATGGTTTTCGTATCAACAGGTCCACTGGTGATTTGATGGCATGTCTCACCGAAAAGTGGAACCAAAGCGTAATTCAATCAGCCGAAACCAAGATAGTTTACTTGATATTTCTAAGGCATTTGACAGAGTTTGGCATCAGGCTTTTTTGTCGAAAATGCCTGCTTTTGGGATCGATGACTCTTTTATTCAATGGATTAGAAATGAGTTGTCTTGGACACTGGTATTCACAAAATAAATGCTGGTGTGCCCAGGGCTCCGTTTTGTCTCCGACACTCTTTTTAATTTTCATTAATGATCTCTTGTCTGCTACTTCTAATCCAATATATTTCTTTGCTGATGGCAACACTCTCTGCTTCTCATATTCGTTCCCGGACTCACGCCCCTGCTCTTCGGCTGTAGAACGGGAACGGCAGCATATGTTAAGCTCATTAAATTCCGATATTAACAGCATAACCAATTGGGGAACTATCAACCGAGTGGTATTTAATGCTTCCAAAACTCAATGCTGTCTGCTGTCATTAAAGCGAAATTCAAATACATAGCCATTATCCATGAATGGCACTTACTTCGTCGAGACCTTCGGTTTCCTCAAGCAATGTAAGAAATATTTTACCCCCTATGATCTGGCCAAAATATATAAGGCATTCATCCGCCCAAAATTGGTGTACAATTTCTACATCTGGTCAGGTGCTCTTAAACATCTCTGCACCTGCTAGATAGGATTCAAAACCGTGCGACCAAACTCATTGGTGATACTAATATCAGTCAATCAATTGCTGATCTTGGCCAAGTGTGGTGAACGAGGAAGTTAAGCCATACTATCGCAAGAGAAAAATTTGTCTATAGATAATGGCTGCATATACTATGGTCACCGAATAGTTATTCCAACATGTCAGTTGGAATGAGGGGAATACATTGTCAATCCAGAAGCAGACCTTGAAGTATTTACAACACTTTCGCTACGCAAAATGCTCCTGTACCACCAAGACGCCATTAGAAATGCTATTTTCTTATAAACGCAAGAGTATTTTAGACAGAATAAGTAAAGATACTCGTACAACACAAATTTTGTATTTGAATTGTAAAACTACTAATGATATATGTTAGATATACGAGGATTGTCTGAAAAGTTCCCGACCGAACAATGTTACAAGACTTTTTTCTCAAAATTTTTTTTTAATTTTCTACAAGGAGGTAACTCTACACACTTCTCCCAGCGATGCTCCCATGTCTCTAACCCGTCCAAATAGTACTTGGCGTTTTTCTCTGCAAAATAATTGTTCACGAAGGTGATTGACTCCTCATTTGATGAAAATCTCTGTCTTCCGAGTGCAGTTTTTAAGTGAGGGAACAAAAAGAAGTTGCTTCGGGTTAGATCTGGTGAATGAGGCGGACGGTCAAGCAGTTCAAACCGTAATTCATGGATTTTTGCCATGGCAACCGCTGAGGTATGAGACGGCGCGTTGTCTTGGTGAAACAAGATTTTCTTTTTCTGCAAATGTGGCCGTTTTTCCGCAATTTCTACCTTCAGCTTGGCAAGTAATGATGCGTAGTATGCTCCTGTAATGGTTTTTCCTTTTTGAAGATAATCGATTAAGATAACTCCTTTACTATCCCAAAAAACAGTCGCCATCACTTTCCCAGCCGACAAAACAGTTTTTGCAGTCCACTGTTTTGACTGAATTTTTGATTCGGACGTATAATGGTGTATCCAAATTTCATCTATAGTAATTAATCTGCTCCAAAGCTAGGATTTATTGCGCCTAAACTGCGCCAACAGAGCGTTGGAAATCATGTAACAAACACGTATTTTGGACATTTTTATAACCTCTACTATCTCTCTCACTTTAATTCGGCGGTCGTCTAACACCATTTGGTGAACTTTAGCAATGTTATCGTCAGTTTTTGGACGTCCCGAACGTTCATCATCTCCCAAGCTCTTACGGCCGCGTTTAAATTCAGCTACCCAAAATGTCACTGTAGTAAATTATGGTGCAGAGCCCCCACACACAGAGTCCAACTCATTTTTAATTTGCGTAGGCGTATTGCCTTTCAAAAACAAGAATTTAAAAACAGCTCGATAATCAATTTTTTCCATTTTCACAAAAAACACTCACATCTACTCACTCAAACTACTGTCAACTAAAAACTGCGGGTCCAAAATGACTGAAACTTAAGTAACTGTCAAAAGATGCACAACTAGCACTCACTAGCTTTTATTGACGAGTGCCGCTATTTTGACGTTGCGGTCGGAAACTTTTCAGGCAACCCTCGTATATGTACAAAAAATTGAAATGAAATTTTTTTATGAAAGGAAGTTATGTATTGATATCACATCAAGTTTTTCATTCGTTGGAATCCAGATAAAATTATGAAAAATGTAAATAAGTCAACAAATCTAGCAAATATTCGAGGAAAAATACGACTAGTTTACCAAAATCAGTTAACCTCTTCGGGTCCCGCGCTAAGGCGTTGATCGAATTATGATAATTCTTAGTAAACTTGGTTAAAATTAATGCAAATAATCATTTTGTGAAAAGATGAATTTTCAAAATACGAGTCTCAGGAAGTGCACATATGCGCACTATGGGCTTTAACACCCACTTGTTTGTTTTGATTGGTTTTGAAGTCAACAAAAAATACAGCACGTACTAATTGTACTTGCAGTCCTTCATAACTTAATAAAATATTCCCGGAAAACAAAAATTAATATGAGAGAAGGGCATGAATAACTTGAGTGCGGATTTCTTCGTAATTAAGTACAAAAAAGGAAAAAAGCTTTACCGTTAAATAACTTTTTGGCTACAAGTCGTCAGCAGAAAATCAAATTGTTCTATGTCCATTCTTTTTCCTTTTGACTTAGACCAATTATGCTTTCCGCTGGCGAGGTGTCTTACCTATTTATCAAGTAATTTGTGCAGAGTTTAAATTTATAATTGCACAAATTAATATTTGGTGTGGTGATTCTTGAAATAATTATTTTTGTTTCTACGTAAATAAACTTGGCATTTCACACAAATTTTGAGAATGCGGGACATGCAATCGAAATATCTGCATTTGGATGCATAATTGCTGGAAACAAACTGGTAAATGGTGTACATTGTCCAACCATTTCTCAATAACTGAGGGTGTTCGGCTGCACTTTTTTTTTTTCCTCATTCTCAGATAAACTATTACAATCTCAAGGATCTTTCAACGAATAATTGATAAGAGCCGTGCCAAAATGCATTTTGTAGTCCAAGAAACTCATAAGATCTTTGGGCGGGTTTCCTTCTGCTCTTTGCACTCTTCTGTACATAATGTAACAGTTGGATATCACTAAATCCAGAAAATGATTAAACTCTCGTATAGTCCATTTTGTTGTACGAAGATTACATCGATAGCAGGACATGAATCGATCGCAGAGATCTACGCCACTCATTTTATGTTGCAGAGATTGACAACAGCAGTTTGTTCAATTGTAAATTTCCTTTTGTCAGATTTCGACAGGATGTTACTGATGCGCTCCCAACGTATTGTATGATGATATCATTAGAACTGGTTTGTTATTTTTTCGTCAACCCTTACCCACTCATCATAAGTATATATTGTCCCCTTATCATTTTAGAATCAATTCTTATTTTGTTTACAACTGGTTCCATTCTGTTTCTCATAACATTTCTGACTTGGTAGATTTTTTTTACCCAACAAGAGGGCAATTGTTTTGTGGCTTGTAAAGAGCCGGTCAGTGTATATATATCCAGTGCTGTTTCGTTAATCGTGCTGTCAGCTCCTTTATAACAGAAGCACCTAAGCCAATCTCTTTCATGAGAGCTCTTGGAAAATAGCCTTTTCCTGTGAAAATTTTAAAATCGTCTGGTGCTGCCATTACGAAGTTCTTTAGACCCACAGTATTTGGCTTGGACGGAACGTATTGACAGTGGGCACATCTACCGCTGAAAGGACGCCCATCTATGGATAAATGGAAAGGAATTGGTTATGTGTGACATTTTTTTTAATGCACGGAATAAATGGGGGTATTTTCCAGTGTCTCTCTTGCGACGATCTTTCCATAATTTCCGTATTATCCACAAAATGTAAACAGTTTCTTAGAAAGGAAAATCTATTCCTTGTCATAAAATTTAAAATTTATTTCAATACTAACTTTTTGAACTAATACATCTTTAATTGGGGATACTTAAGATAACTTCTACTAACATGCATTCGGGTTAAATGTAAGAGCTCCACTTCTGATATATTAATATTTTGTAGGTTATTTTGCTTGCAAGAATACAAGTTGGTCTAAAATGCTGTATAGTTCAAAAAGATATATTCAGATATTGTAGAAATGCTTTCAAAATACCCTTGTCTACTATCTCAACTTCTTCATTTTAAGACTCTTGAACAACTTGCACCTCTTGTATATTTCAATATAATATCAATAGCATTTACCTGTGTTTGCAGAACAACCTCTTCAATATCGCTTTTAACACGCTGTTCATCGAGCGGTGCAGTAGTACTCTTTCTTCTTCATCCACAGATTCACCATCATCACTTTAATTCAGAAAAAGTGTAATGTCCTCGTCTGATAGTTTTGATGTAAAATCTTTCTCAAAATATGAGAGCACTGCCTTAGCTTTCAGTGAAAACTTTCATTGGGTCTGAGGTTCGAAGTACACATATGGTATGTGTACTCGTCAGATATGACCAACTGATATAATATCAGCTTTCACTCCTGAAGTGCACATATATGCATTTAGTACGAATTAAAAAATAACAATGTTGTGTCTTATTGTTTTCTTAATGTTTTTATATATGTATAATTACAATATCGTTCATTAACTTCATTTGTAATGTAAAATTCATTTGAAAAAATTGTAATTGTAATTGTAATATTGTAAATGAAGTTTTTTTTTATAAGATGTTGAACTTTAAAGGTCAATTTTGGCACGAAATAATTTCGAAGAGAAGATAACTTTTTTGTTTGTTTAAGAAAGAGTTTATTTTGAGTGCATTCTGTAAATATGTTCTCATTAACTTAAATAAATAAAAGCTGAACATTTTTTGTCGGAAGTGCACTTATAAGCATATGCAACGCAAAGAGAGGAAAGAATATTTGAAAGATAAAATTTATATTTATTAATACTAGTAAAATAGAGATTAAAGAAATAGTATGTCCAAATATTGTAACGCTCATGGAGAACAGCTAAAGAAAAATGGGGAAATTGTTATGCATCTAAAAGATCACCGTGCTTAAGCCCAAATAATTGCAACTATATGGGATGTCAAAATAGATGTCAATTGTGAAATATTCAATAAAACCGCTTCCTTTTTGTTTCAACTTCCGAACAGATAAGTCGCATTCCTTACTTACTCTAAGGCCTTTTACATTTTTATTAAATCAAAATACAGTAGAAATCGGTTCACGATATCGGAAGGACCTTAGAACTTCATCGTTATAACCGATTCATCGTTATATCCGATACAATGAAAACATAATTAAAATAAAAGAAAACTTTATTTAAAAAATCATTTCAAATGCTTAACCCTAGAAACCCAATCATATTTTTACGGCTATAAAGCCCAATTATACTTCAAAATGACGTGTAATAATGAAATCGATATATTTTATCATTTTATATTGTATTATTTATTTAATATATAGTCTGATAAAATAAACAATATCAATTGAAGAAAGTTTGCTTTTTATTTATACTTTTACGATAATAACTTTGGAAACATAAGAAATTTAACAAAAAATTAGATCCTTCATAATTTTTCTTACATTTTAATATTTAAAAACAAAAATAATAACTCTTATCAATACAAAATATTAAACTATGAAAAAAAAGTCTTTATACGCAGTCTTGACAAATATCAATATTATGTTCTCCGCATATTGCTTTTTTGCATTTGGAGCACTGTGTTTTGCTCATCCTCCTTTTTTATATACGAGCAAAACCGACAATAGCGTCGTTTCTTTGGTTCTGGCTCCTCACAGGAAGTATCTGTTTCTGCCAGTTTTCAATACATATATTTGTTATATTATCACGTAAGTTCCGCTTCAATGTAGGTGCCTGCAGACGTTTTTCCATCCACGGCGCTGTCAAGTTTGTGCTCAACTTTTTCATAAAATCTTTTCGGCTTAGTGGTTTTTCTTTTATAGCCAGTTTCTGTCACAGTATATAATATAGGAATTCACGAAGGCCATATTCAGCATGCCGTAAAATACAGCCATTGGCCACCTATTAGTTTTCCTGTTAGAAGACATAGATGAACACATTTGGTCGAAAGAACCGACGCCTCTTTTTGTTTTATTATAAAACAATATCATATCCGGCTTTCCACTACTTTGATTAATTACCATCTTGGATGGCCTGGGTTTATAGGATACCAATGTCAAAGGCCCATCAAAACAAAATATTGAAGAACCCACCGGCCGCGAACGTGAGTTCTTTACTTCTTCTAGAATTTCTCTCTTGTTTGACCTGATGGTTCCCACTAAAGTTAGATTGTATGGAGTCTTTACCAAACTCTTAGCTAGTGGAACAGACGTGAACCAGTTGTCACAGGTAATACTCGTATTTCTATTTGTTCAGTGTACTGTTTTAGTTAACTTCTTTACATAACCGTATTATTCCGTAACTATCCGGTTTATTGGGTATGTACATGCGGAAAGGACAACGACCGCGAAAACCCAACTGCTGTTCATCTGCAGACAAGTTAGTGCCAGGTACGTAGGATAGTCTACATTGGTTGATAAAAATCTCCCATATTTTTCTCACAGGTACGAAAACGTCTTCTTGACGTAAAATTGGTCTTAGTAATTTATCGTCCATTCAACAATTCGAATCTCTCGCGGCTCATTACAGAAACATATCGAGTGCCAGAGAATGGGGCATTGAACAGTTCGTCAGTAGAAAGATGGTTGTCTTTCATAACAGCCATCAATGTGAGCATTCCTTCAAATTGACACGTTTTTGTATCATTTCCACGTTTGTCCACTTAACAATTTCCTCAACGATCTCTTCTTTGATGAAAAGTTGAAAGCAAAGCAAGGGGTCGACGATATTTCTACACATACGAGTGGGTCCTCTATTTGTGCGTACAATATTTATAGCAGAGGTTCTGCCCGTGGACCGTCCTTCTATTGTAGACCATATGTAGTTATTTTCTCCACGAATTGAACGCTGAGGTAAAGTAATAATTCTGTGTGAAATCGATGGTGTTGCTTCAATATTAGTCCTCTTTTAGACTGTTTGTCGGATTTGTATCACTTTTGTAGTCCACCACTTCATCTTCAATGTCACTTCACACATCGTCTTCAATAACAATCTTCCTCTTCAGAGTCGGTATCGTTCGGAGAAAAATCGTCTTCATTTTCCGATATATAGTATCTGCTATTTTATCTTCCTTTAACTGTTGACGAGACGCCATTGTATCATAGTCACTAAAAGAGAAGTATCATTTGAGAAATTTAAGAAAATACGACAATAATCTAACAAAAAATCACAATATTACAAGACGTTGAACATTTGCAAAAGTTACGTAAAGCCCAAACATACGTCAAATGTACCTGCAATAATGTTATAACGACAAAATGGCGGCAAGACATGATAGGTCTGGGCATCTACTGGGTTGGTTCGAGCGGTTGCGACAATTCAGTCGTACGTGTGAAAGAGATAGCGTATTTTCGTCGGGACATACGTCAAAACGACGTAGATTGAGCTTCTAGGGTTAAGAAAATGTCAAGGAAAGAAATCACTATTTTATGATTTTTTTGCACAGTTGGTGGAGTAAAATATTTTTCTACGAGAGTTGCCCAATGTTTGGATTTGAATTCGAAGTGCCCTATACAAGATTCAGGACCATGACACGGTTTAGTGTTGCCGCTGCAGCAAGTGCTTCGTTTTAGATGGAACGTGTACTTCTTCGGTCTCCTCATCTTCAGTGGCATTATCGTCGTCGTCGTCGTCGTCACCAGCATTATTCAACTAAATATCTGCCACAATATTCTCATCTATAAGAAACTGTACAATACAAATACAAATACACTTTAGATTTGAAAACTATTCTTAATAGTGTAAACATGCCTCAGATTTTACCAACTCATTCTCATTATCTATCAATGCGTCTCAATCTACTTATAATTTTGAGAACATTTATATTTGTCGAGCCAATGGAATTTCATCTTCACCTTCGCTTTCATTCTGACTTTTGTTATGGAAACCAGTGCGGTGAAAGCAGTTATTTATGGTGCACATTGACACTTTATCCTAAGCCTAGGCATCAATAACCGTACTTTTATAATCTAGTTTTGATTCAATATCTAAAATCTGCAATTTCTTAAACTGAGTCTTAAGTGATTTAATGATACCTTGATCCATACGTTGTAGAACAGAGATGGTATTCGAAGGCAGAAATGCGAGTTTGATAGCTTTTAAGGCCTGGATGTGTGGATGTGTCGCACAATTATCAACCAAAAGAATTTTTTTTTTTTTTTAAAGCTCTCTGTTCCATTCTAGCAATACTTTTTTCGAAAATAATAATTGTCTTCCATGCCCTTTTACTACTCTCATACAAAACTGGTAGGGTTGTAACATTTTTGAATGGGCGTGCAGATTTGCCAATAGCCAAGAGCTTTCTTTCTTCTGTTTCCGTCATATTAGCAGATACTAAGCTGTCAAATATTTCTTGGGGATTTTTCCACGCATGCATTTTTTTCTCTGAATTTAAAAGTTTTGTCGGGGGTCATTTTATAAAAGAATCCAGTTTCATCGGCGTTAAAAAATCGTCATCTTCAAATCCCTTCCGAAGCTTGGGAAATACTATAATCAATCAATCTTCGCAAAGTACTTGTGACACGCCAGCAGTTTCCCCGCTTATTTTTCCGAAAACGATATTATGACGAACCCGAAAACTTTGTATCCAACTCATAGAACCAACTAGGAATTTTATACCCAATAACTTTCCGAAATCGTTAGCCTTTTGCTGAAGTATTGCCTCACTTATGGGAACGTTCATACTTCTCTTGTCCTTAAACCAATTTAATAAGGCATTTTCAGTATCTACGAACTTTCCACTTCGCACTTTTTTTTAATTTATTAGAGGTCACCTCAAACAGTTTTTTATTTTTTAAAATTGTCGAAACAGTTGGTTGGGATATTCCAAATTCTTTACACAAATCAGAAATTCCTACACCACTTTCAATTCTTGAAATAATGTAATATTTTTGGACGATGGAAAATGATTTTTGCTTATTTATTGTCACCATCTTAAGAATTAACTACTCAGACCACTTGTTTCAAACAAAAATCAACACTTACTGAACTCTTCAGGTACCAGGTATGGAAATTGATCAGGGCATGTGATAAAATTACCTTTGGAACTAGATGTAGACTTTTAAGAACGTGCACAGACCAGTCATTGCAGTTGCTACAGAAAATTTAACAATTGTCTATATACTCGTACATGATATATTTACATACAAATTAAAACATTTAAAGCTCAAATATTTAAAAAAAAACTTTATGTGGGCAGCGTATATGCCTTACAAAAATTCACTTAAAACACTGAGCTTAAATACTTAAATCACAGATTTATTATCTGTGCTTAAATTATGAATTCCAGCCAGCTGCCTGTCGTGGGAACGGATGTGATTTCTGCGAGTTCAGCTGAAACGGTGAATACACTGTTGCTTGTTGCTTATGCTGACGATGTTGTGTGAACTGTTGCCGGTGAAATGTAGGTATTATGTATCGAACATTGAGACATGTGTGAACTTTTGTCGTTGACTTGCAATGTTACTTATGCTGACAAATCGAATGTTGACACTTGTGTGATCTTATGCTGTGCTAATTCTTCCTTGTCTTATGTTGCAACGTCCTCGTTGGACTTTCAAAAATATGGAATTTGGATGAAGCTTATAATTTTGGGTGATTTGGGATATTTTATCTCTTCGGGTATTTCCGCTGCCCCTGAACTTGTTGGTATGTGAAATTAAATAGGTAATGCTGGTGATCTTCGCTTGAAGCATCTGGTTTTAAGCGCGGAGATGGCGACAACTGTTATTATGAATGTTGTTATGCTAAAGTTTGCCATCAGGCCTATATAGCTGATTCTTTGTCCTCAGGAGTTGTATTTGCTGCGTATTATTAGCATGAAAGTCTTTCACCGTTTCTAAAGTGAGGATTTCCTCGAACACTTTTGCGGCTTTGTATCCCGGGATTTCTTTTGAAGTAATGTTCTCACCATCTATTATGATACTTTCGTTTACAAAATGAACAATAAATGTTCCGGAGAGATTTGTTGTGGCAATATTGACAATGATGGAACAATTTTATTGATTTAGCAAGAAAGCTCCTGGTTCTATAACTTCTATCGCTGGTACATGCTGGTTACTAATTTTGGAACAGGATGCTTGCTAGGTTCTTAAGAGTCTAGCTATACAAGATGTCCCGGTTATATCTATTATATTATTACTGTTACATAATTTTAAACTACTGTAATCCATACAATTTTCTCTTAGATCATAAATTTTATTGTTAAAATTTAAGACATTTTCATCCAGAATTTTATGAATTGATTTCTTTAATTTAATTTAAAACTTGACATTGATTTCCATCGGTAATCGGAAAAGCTATAATATAAATTATTGATAGTTACCAGTCGCAATTTTTATGCTGGCAAATTCAAATGCTTCTTCGATCTTTATATTGTATTGATTGTATATGGAATTTCATATATTGAGTTCCTTATCATCTAAAATAAATGAATTTATGAAGCCAGTTTCAGCCCGGTGTACAGCATATTCTGTGTTAATTATTTCTTCTTTTATTATTTCTAACTGGAATTTCAGATTTATTGCTAATTTATTTCTAAGCGTATCGCTGTTTTGCTCGAATCTTAAAATTTGATTAGTTACATCATTGAGGTTATTTATCCTCTCTAATAACTTGTTTATTATTATTTTGAAGAACATTATTTATTTTTTCTGTTAGGATAATTAAATCATCATGGTATTGATTCCCAGCAATGGATTTCCACGTTTTGCCTATAAAATCCAAGGATTTTTTGGCCTTAGGTTTAGGTATGAATCTATTAAGGTGCGTTTAGATTTGGGAAAGTTCATGGATAAAGAAGGGATAAATTGGGTCTTTGTTGGTCACTCGTGAGTTTATGGTTGACTTAATCTCATTAACTTCTTCCTGATATTCATCTAATGCAATTATGTGTATTAATCGAAATGTCCTTGTCTGTATTCTTGCCTTTCCCATGTGCCATTCTATAGCTTGCGACTTTGAGTAATCCAAAATTTGATTGAATGCTGCCGAGGCATGGAGTTAGGAAGAATCTGTAACTTTTAATGAGGTTTTTGTTAATTACCTTTCCTGATTGTATTAGACTGTTGCTGTTTTTTCCTTCTTAACTGTTTCCTTCTTGAACCGAGGAGATAGTTTAGTTCCTAAACGTTTGTTAATCCTGACATAAATAGTCTCACCAAGCTTGTAAGTTTTAATTTTCTGTTTACTCTTGTTGTGATAAGTTTCTTTGACTGGTTTTTGCATAAGTTTCAGGGTTAATGCTTGCGGTTCGGCCAAAGAACTCTACTGTTCGTCGTTTCGTTGTCGTTAAATCGATTGAATAATTGTACTCGTATATTGAACGATCGAGTAACTCCTCAAAAGATCTGTGTATATTATCAGTTTTGAGTGAAATTGTTGCACTTGCTCATTGTCTATACTCGTATAAGGGAGAGTCGTGTAGACTTCTATTCCTAACTGAACAGAAATCGAATGGATGCTGAGTTGAAAGATTTTTCGTTATCAAAAATAACGATTTTAGGTACGCCAAATGCGAAAAGGATTTGCCGTAAAGGTTCTCTCACATCTTCTATGTATTTAGACTTCACGATTCGAGTCTGGCATATTTTGAGATTTTATTCACAGTAGTGAGAACTAAATTCTTCTTGGTAGATTAAGTAGACATCTATGTGAATACTGTGGCCGGCATATTGAGAGGTTGGAGAGGATTGTAACTCTGGCTTATTAGAGTAGCGATCATTTTTATATTACCTAACAAACAGAATATTGCCGAACTGTGTTATCCACCTCGGATCTCATTTTCAAGAAATAGAAATACCGGATTAGTTGGTTTTTATTTTCGAAACTATTTCGATGAGCTCTTTTGTGTTCCTTTAATATTTCTTGTTCTAGTTCTATTGAATCGGTAATACCTTTTACTAATGTTTGTGTAAACCTAGACTTATAGGACTTGAAATGAAGTGAGTAAATTTTTTAAACCTGTACCATTATTTGACTTTTGAAGGCATTAATTTAATGAGAATTTTCACGGCTGGTATTAGTGTGTGTTGTGGCATTGAGTAAATCTGAGTTATTCTTGAAAGCGCAACAGCCACTACATTGCTCCGTCCAGATTTATGCTGGAGTTCATAATTTTTTCTTACATCCATAACATAATTATACAATTAACATTATAAAACAAAAAGAAAAAAATAAGAATTAAGTAGCATTCATATTGAATTGTGAAATAAAATAGTAGCAATGTCACTTCACAACAAAAATTAAAACTAACAAAATTTTAAATATTGTATTTGAAATTACATACGGCAACAAATTTTTGATTTCTTCGTGGTCAAAAGTAAGAAGTCAGTTCTTAATCTTTTTAAAAAATTGGTTAGGGGAATTATGAGTATGAATACGAGGGCGGGTCAATAAGTCCGTGACTTTTGGATTAAAACACAGATTTTTTGGTAAAAAAATAATTTTATTTTTCAACGTAGTCTCCCTTGCGCTCTATACACTTTGTTCAACGCTTCTCCAATTTTTTTATCCCTTCCAAAAAAAATGATTTGTCGAGGTCCTCAAAATAGGCCTTTGTTTGCGAGAAGACTTCATCATTGGAGTCAAATCTTTTTCCACCAAGCCATTTCTTCAGGTTTGGGAACAAGAAGTAGTCGCTCGGAGCCAAATCTGGAGAATAGGGTGGATGAGGGAGCAATTCATAGCCCAATTCATGGATTTTTGCCATGGCAACTGCACATGTGTGCACCCTTGCATTGTCTTGGTGGAAAAGAACTTTTTTCTTGGCCAAATGAGGTCTTTTTTTTTTCAAATCGTCATTGAATCGGTCCAATAAGTTGGCATAATATTCCCCATTGATTGTTCTTCCCTTTTGAAGGTACTCAATGTGGATTATCCCGCGTGCATCCCAAAAAACAGTCGCCATAACTTTATTGGCTGACAAACCCACCTTGGCCTTCTTTGGCGCCGATTCACCCTTAGAAACCCACTGTTTTGACTGTTGTTTGTTCTCTGGTGTGTTGTGATGGATCCATGTTTCGTCCACGGTTACAAAACGGTGCAAAAACTCCTCCATATTGCGATTAAACAACGCCAAACCTTCCTGTGAAGTTGTTACACGATTGCGTTTGTGGTCGACTGTGAGCAAACGCGGCACCCATCTTGCGGAAAGCTTTCTCATGCCCAAGTGATCATTCAAAATTGAAACCACTGAGCCATGCGAGATCCCTACGGCTTCCACAATCTCTCGCACTTTCAATCTTCGGTCGGCCAACACCATATCGTGAATTTTTTCGATTGTTTCGGGTGTAGAGACCTCAACTGGGCGTCCAGGAGGTTCGGCATCTTCAGTGCTTGTACGGCCACAACGAAATTCAGTAAACCACTTTTTTACCATTGAAATCGATGGTGCAGAGTCCCCATAGTACTCGTATTTATCAAGCTTAGCCTTGGTCTCGGTAATGGTTTTTTTTCGCAAGAAATAATGCTTAATAAGCACACGAAATTCACTTTTTTCCATTTTCTCCTCAAATTAGTGAGTAGTCTGATAAAAATAGCTGTCAAACACAAACTAACTGACACAGCAAGTTTAAATTTTGACAGGAGTCAACTGACAGATGCCTGTTGACAGGAGCAGTGTTGCTGTTTCAGTAAAGAGGTCAGAAATTCACAAAGTCACAGGACTTATTGACCCTCCCTCGTATCTTCTGGAAGTCTGTTAAACAGTTTTGCAGGACACAACAATGCAGAAGTTTTTGTATAAAGTTGTTCGTAACAACGGCACTGAAATGAAATTGTTAGATCCGCTTCGTAAGTTATGTACATATGTGTATTTAAAATTGGACTTTTTATGTAACCACTTCTAGTGCTCCTCTAGAATAGCTTTCCGGCTCTTCATTTTGGAGTTATGGTTTTTAGAACGCAATGCATAAGTCAGCGGCTGATGGTCAGAAAAAATCGGACCTTAGCTGTTCTGAACAGGTAATTACGTAGCGCCTTCAGAGACCATATCAAAGCGAGCATTTCTTTCTCGTTTGCCCCATAATTTTCCTCAGTCTTACTCAAAGTCCGAGATATGAATGTTATTGGTCCATTGTATTGAGATAAGACAGCGCTTAAAGCTAAGTTTGAAGAATAAATGTCGGAAGCGTATGTCGGAATCTTTTAGCGGTATTTGATAAAATCTGCTGCGGAGGTCGAGAAATATTTACTGTTGCCAAACTGGGAAAAAACTTCTTTAATATGAAGTATTGGATATCGATCAGGTATTGTGACGGTATTTAATGTCCTATAATCAATCACCATTCTGTATTGCTTATTTCCTTGGGAATCGAATTTTTTGGGGATGACCCATACTGGTGAATTATAGGGTAACCCGGACGGTCGAATAATACCATCAGTTAAAAGTTTCTCAATTTGGGTTTCCAGTTCAGATCTTAAGGATGCAGGGTATGGATAGGATTTTGTATAGACTGGAGTATCTGTATAAGTATGGATTTCACCTGTGACCGTAGTCATATAGGTGAGCCGTTTATCAGGTTCAGATAATAAATTCGAAAATGTTTGTGTTAGTATTCTTATTGAGTCTCTTTGCCTATCTGTCATGTGGTTAAATTTGGTTTCAAGAGAATTAATTGAAGGGGACTTGAGTTAATTTATTTTGATTTTGACGTTGTTAAGGATTGCCATCGAACTATCCTTTACGTAAATTACAGCAGATAGAGCTTTTAAGCTTTGATTCCCGAGGATGCCATAAAACGACTTTAGGGTAGGTAGAAGGAAAAATTTGAGTTTTATATTGTTGTTGAAGAGATTAAGAAATGTGTGTTAATTAACTTTAACATCTCCCGCAATAGACTTAGCGTAGAAGCAAAAATTATTCAAAATGGGGTGGAAAACCCAATTTTGACTGGATGTAGTTCTCGCTCCAGTGTCTATTAGACAATTTAAAAATTCGCCACTCTTCGTTTTACACCGCAAATAGTGTAACGAAGGGTACGTTAGCCTAAAAAATTCAGATCTGTATATTCAGGAACTGCAAAGGTATCTATATCGCTGTTAGTGTGGTTCTCCGTAGCGCTAGGGATTTCTTCAGTAAGTAAATATCCTTTGAGAGTCTGGTCATGATTTGCGTCTTCCATAGTTTGGAAGCAATTTTCAAGATTTATCGGTTGAGGTTTCGTAACGACTTGAGAGGCTGCATTTGGTTTAGAGAAGTGGGGTTGATAATTGTATTAAGGGAACTGTAAATTTTTTTGGTTTCGACCCCTTTGTGGTTGAGTTGGTCAGGTTGGTCTAAGTTGAGAAACTTGGTTGAACTGCTGTGGCAAATACATCAAGTGAGGGTCAAGTTGCTGGACAGGAGTGCATGGATAGGGTTTACGTGGTGGCAGCTGAGGTGGTAAGCCGTTCTTAGGATTCTTCACCGAACTTTGATTAATGTTAGAATGTGTGGCACGAAAGTGTTGGTTCTAAAGCTTAAGGCACAAGTGCAAACTTGAGTAAGATCTGCTGGTTCACGGATACCCAACAGTCTAGGAAAATCGCCTTTGAGCTCTCCTACAAATGTGTCTAGAGCTTTGCCCCTATACTTGAGTATCTTCCATACACACAATTTTGTTTAATATTAACGTCAAGTGATGAATGGTAGAATTTTCTTGCACAGGAGAAGTCACATGGTACTCCAGGGTACCCAGACCTCTCTTATCTGAGTAACATAACGCGATATGGCTTTCCATTCTAGCGGTATATTACATGATTCGAGTGCATTGTCTGCACTGCTAGTTATTTTATTTCGTATAACCGATAGGATACCGTAGTATTTAGGGTTTCCTCTGAGATGCTCATAAATACGCAGGATTCGATCTATGCTTTTCAATCAAGAATAAAACTCTATCGCGTTCTTTGAAAATTCCCTAAGACTTTTTACTATGTCGGGAATACTTTCCAGATCAGATAGGTTCCCTGGCAGTTCGAACCGGATTTCCTGATCCGCCCTGTTGCAATGTCAGCATTTTGATTAAAGATAGAGTTAATGACTAGTCTACCCTCATTCTGAAACACTCTATCTACTATTTCCGTCACGAGAACAATTAATTCAACGGTTAGGGTTTGGGTAGGTCTGGATGGATTAGGTTGGGCTTGTTCTGGGTTAGATATATTTGTTTATATTTTTGCAGAAAGCGTCCGTTGGTTTGCTTAGATCTTCCGGTGACTAAGGTTCAAACGCTCGCATTAAAGGATGTGATTCACTAAGGTTGTTCTTAGGACAGACTTAACGAGCCTTTCGTTTGGACTACCGGACTACCAAATGAGAACTTTTGGCGGTCGATCTTTATCGGTCGAACAATATTGCAAAATACACACGATACCGGTCCATGCTCGGACGCCAATTAAAAAATTAAAACATTTAAAGATCAAATGTTTAAAAAAAGAGTATCTGCCTTACAAAATTCACTTAAAAAACTGAGTACAATTTTCTAAGCCGAGGATCTTAAATCCTAAATTATGATGACCACTCAGCTGCCTGTCATGGGAACGGAATTGATTTCTACAAGTTCAGCTGAAACCGTGAAGACAGTGTTGCTTGTTGTTTGTTGCTTATGCTGATGATGTCGTCTGAAACTATTGCCGGTGAAACGTACTCGTAGGTATCATGTATCGAAAGTTGCGACATGTGTGAACTTCTACCGTTGATTTGTAATGTTGCTTATACTAATGAATCGAATGTTGACACTTGTGTGAACTTATGCTGTGTTAACTTACATAATGTCGATACATATTAAGAAGCAGAATAAAAATAGCAAACTGTAGGTATGTAAGAACACGTTTTTTTACCATTGCTATAAAGAGTTTTAATACTTAATTCTGGTACATTTTCATTGCTATAACCGATTTCATCGTTATATCCGTCATCGTTGTAACCGATTGCAAATTGCTCTGAGTTAAACGGAATTTTCCCGGGACTTTAAAAATATATTGTTACATCCGATTCATCGCTATATCAAGTATTGTTAAAACCGATTTCTAATGTATTTGCAAATAATATCGAATTATTATTTATAATAAATACTTAATGAAGAAAGTCGGTTGTATTATGGAATACCTAACAATTTGTTCCACCAAACAACCAAAGCAAACGTTGCAATTGTTTTAATCATAGCCATGTCGATCCAAAAGAACATCAGAGCGGCGGCAAGCTCCATGTCCTGCTGCTTTACACTCTCAGAAAGCTTATAACGCCTTTGAGGTTTTCTACCCGACTTGTTAAGTCCAAAGAAGTTTGTTATCCATGATGACACTCAAATATAATATGGATGGTGCTTTGTAGCAATAGATAATTAAGAGAAGTCACCTTCTTCCTTCTCGTAAAGAAAAGAACCTCAGTTTTGTAAGGAATGTCTGAAAGCGCATTTCTAGTCCACTAATCATCGATTACATCTACACCCTGTATGACTCGAACTGCAACCAACTTCAGACGGCTATAATTTCTAAACGTTCATGACAGTGAGCTCAAATTTTGACACATGACAGATAATTTTATTATTTACAAGCCGCTTAAACGATTTGCGTCTCAGTTGTGTTGAAAAATTTTTATTCGCGATAGAATTCAAACAAGTAGCTATCGTCAGAGCCCTCCAGCACCTCAACGCAACTAAATCATTTGTGTCTCGAAACATAGCTCGTTACCGTGATACTGGCAGCGTTGCAAAACGCCATGGAGGTGGTCATAAAAAAACAGCAACATCGGCAGAAATGGTTCGGAAAGTGAAGGTTCGAATTGAGCTAAATCCGCGTCCTAGTGGGAGAAAAATGACTCGTGAGCTCAACATATCGTTGGAACGGATGCAACACATACTGAAAAATGAGCTTGGGCTCAAGCCATTGAAGTTCCAAAAAGCACACGATCTTACACCGCAACAGAAAAAAGTTAGAGTCGAAAGAGCGAAGGAGTTGCTAAGCTTGCATGACAGTGGTGAGTTGCCAAATTTGGTTTTTTCCGATGAGTCCCCATTTGTTATCGAGCAATATGTCAACAAACAAAATAACCGAGTTTACTTGCCAGAGAGGTCCTTCGAAAATTTACACCTTCGGACGGCCACCAGAAAGCAGGCAGCACCGATGGTGATGGTTTGGGCCGCCATAACCGCCGATGGTCGCTCTCCGCTCGTATTTTTGGACCGTGGCGTTAAAATTAATGCGATCGTATACCGCGAAACTGTCTTAGAGGCAGCATTGAAGCCTTGGGCAAGCAATAATTTTGGTCGGAGACGTGGACATTTCAACAAGACTCGGCACCGTCTCACAAAGCGCCCGTCAACCAAGATTGGTTAAAAAACAATGTTCCACACTTCATTTCTTCGACACAATGGATTGCAAATTCTCCGGATGCAAATCCTTTAAATTTCTCTGTCTGGAGTATTTTGAAGGCGAAGGTTGGCACTAAAAAATACCAAAATTTGGACCACCTCAAACAAGCACTTCGCCGGGAATGGGATAAAAAATCCCGCAGAGCCACTTGCGTGCAGCGTGCGATGCTTTCTTCGGACGTCTCAAGGCCATTATCCGCGCCAAAGGTGGACATATTGAAAACTACTGAAACAATTTGAAAGTTGATGTATTTTCCAAAAATAAAAAAATAAAAAAATTATAGAATTTTAAAAAGTTGGAGTTCGAGTCATTCACCCTGTACGTATGCCTGCGTTTGGTATCAATATGGTTGAGAGCCAACGCTGTTGACGGTACAGACGATATTATGAGGACCAGCAGATGATTCCCCGTCACGTTCCATTTCGATCTGCCCCAAAATGTATTCTGAGCATTACCGTCCGTAAATCCCATCTTCTTAGAATCACACTATTGAATAAATTTGGCTACTACTCTTGGTGGTGGTGGAAGTACCGAATCATAAATTTTTGGCTTTTCCAGTTCGTTTCGGAGCTCATGTCTGCAGAAACTGAACCTTGGTTGCAGAATTGTCAAGTTTACATTGTGAGGCAACCCAAGAAAGAAATGGGTAAGTCGTCAGTTTCTGCAGCTTTTTTTGGCTTAAGGCTATACTCGTACAGTTATACACATACATCAGTGAGAAGATTAAATGATTTGTTCTGTCTAACAGCGTTGTTTGTATTACCACCCTAGCAGTTAAAATTCAAATTATTCTTCCATGTTTGTCGCATTTTCTGTTTTTTCAGGCTCCAATTCTAAAATATCCCCTATATCCTCTCGTTCTATAGCTACAGCTTTTTAATTCAAAAGTTATTTTGAACGTCTTTTCCCTCCATGCATCCACAAGCCAACGTTTCTTCCTCGGAACAACAGCACATTTGAAGTGGCACATCTTTTAGCTTGTTGTTAAGACATTTGGGCTAATCCATTTGAGCTTCCTATTTTCATAATTTTCTTTCTTTTACGAGTGTCATGGAAAAGTTGAAGGCTATTCCAAATATCTGGATTCATACCTTAGTTGTAGAGGCCTAATAATCCCACCGAAAGTAAATATTCAAAATATTAGGCGAGTTTAAGAATAAATTTTATTCACAACCTATCAGCGGGGCGCCAAATTTTCTTGTTGAATTTTAAATGAGAAATTCAGCTGCCTATCACAAAGTTTGTGTAATACTTGCACCAATTTTACTTAAGAGGTGTTTTTGGCTTCAACAATTCATCTATTTATTTTCATATTAAAGCGAAAATTCAGTGGAATAGCGTATTCATTTCAAGTAAATGGTTCTCGCTTTTAATCATATTTTATTTTAAGAAAAGCAATGATGGTTTCTTAACTTTTGTAAAAAATATAGAAACAACCTGTCGCACAATTTTATAACAAGTTACACAACACTTTGATTTCTCTGATCCCCGCAATTATGAAGACGTTCTTTAACCGATTAAGATCGTTTATAATTGTTTATTACGTAAGAAACAGCTCCCCACATATATGTACCCCATATTAGCAGGAAGCACCTAATAATTTCTAAGGCGATTCCGAGGTGCTAACTCTGCATGTCCAATTCCATGAAAATGAGGTTTTTTCTGTGTTCAGTGTAAAACAACATTCAACAACAACATTCAACACTCATGAAGTTTTGTTTGTTTATTACTTCACGACAAAAACAAATTAAAAACAAAAGTTGAAAATTTGTTAATTCAATGAAAGTTATTGTAGTTAAAAAGAAAAGACTTTAACTTCATTTAGTTGAATTTAAAGCGCAAGGTTATTTTTCTATTATACAAGAAACCGATTTAAAAGAACAACCTAATCTTTTTTCTTCTTAAACCATTTTCCAATTAGGATCAACTTGAAAGAGAACCCAATCGACAAAGTTTACCCCGGCCAGACTTTGTCTGTTAAAAACACATTTTGTCATTTCAATTTCTTTTTTATTTCCATCTCGATAGGGTCTACTTTTCTAGTACAGCGCATTTGCTTAATACGCTTAGCCTTACGAGAACACAAATAACAATAGAGTAGAAATAAAACACTCCGTGGATCGTCAATTGGCATGAAAGGCTGGCTATGATGGGCTTTCCGCACCTCCGCATCCAGATACATTTCATTTCAACCGATTTTTCAATTGAACACTAAAACTACCCCCTCTATTGGGTTGTATATACTCGTAGTTCAAGCGTATAGTGTATAAAAATCGTTCTCATTTTCTGAATAAGGCGAAAGTATTGCCCCAGTTAAGCTCGCACTTAACGAATTTCTGTCTTTCCCACATGACCTCACAATTCTCGCTATATTCGAAGCCCTACCAGTTCATTTGAATATTTGCGCCAATGAAATTTTCACATTTCAGTGAGTTTTGAGTTTCAATATTTTCAGTTTGATTGGTTTAGAGAAAAGCCCCTCATGAAGGGATGGCGAGGAAAGCTGGATAAAGAAAATAAATTTTATAGTTCTTCTCCAACAGGCATTGATATGTTGATGAAAAGGAAAACATGAAAAAGATATGTATCCGTAGACATATGGTATGAGTACATTATGAGTTTATGTCCATTTGCATATATGTATTTATAGCCTGAAAGCAGGTTTTTCGTCGGTTGTCCTTGCCTCGCGCCTGGTTTTTTGTTGCTTGCTACGATATGCATTTGACAAGGACATATATTTATATGTTCTACCCGTATGTATTTTTATAGAAATTCGTTGTTTACCATTGATTGTTATTAGGAGTATAAATTTACTGGAAAAATATTCTGTGTCCATTTACCGATTTCAATATTGCCAACCTTTGTAATGAATTTTATTTTGAAAGGATGCACATACTATCAATATTTAATCTGTCATCTTTTGCACTAGAGCCTCGTTTGCTTTACGATTTTCCTGTCAGAATCAGAATGACTAAAACTTTTTTCTTGATATGGACAACGTAGACTTGCATGACATTTTTTGCAATGGATTTGTATCTGGACTGACTTCTCATTTAATCATGTTGGCATTTTCACAAACTTTCGCTACAGATATTTTGAAACTTTTTTCATGAACAAACCATCTGCAATATCAACACCAAAACTTCAACCTTTACAGAAATAAATAAGACTAATTCTGTCTAGACTTTTTGTCACTCCTTCAAGGCCAGTGCTAGGTATTCGTGTTCAATTTGGAAGTATGAGCACTTGTTTTCATATCTTATTCTACTAGGGCTTTTGCTCCGCTATATTGAACCTCCAAACATTGACTAAATTTACTTTACAAATTTAAAGAAAATCAAACCTCGCCTCATCAACCACGAACGTGAAGGAATGTGCATCGGTAAGCTTCTTTTCGTTCCCAGAACCAACGACGCAGCGTTGCAGGTGTAAAATTAATCTTCGTGTTTCTGATTTCACATTCAACTATTTGCTGTTGTGACAGATTTGGTGGAAGAGAATTTGCGTCTATGAGTTGTTTGTTTGTTTTGCTTGTTTAGCATGAAAATATTTTTGGTATTTACTCCTCCCTTCTCAAAAATCAAACGTCACCGTTTGATCGAATATTTTCTTTTTTTCTCAGAATAAGGGAATTTGAATAATCCTTACAAGTTGAGTGGGAGCCTGTACCTGTGGAGTAATTTCTGGTGCATTTTCTATTGATGTTTCTTCTTGGGATATTTGTAATGGTTTGGTTGGATTAATTTTTATTTTGTTGTACTTCCAAATAACCCTTGTAAGTATTGCTGCAAGTATTAGCATCATCATTCCAGATATGGCTATTGTTTTCCTTCTATTATTTATTTCTAGCTTCTTGATGATACGGGTATTATTAATTTCTATCTCTTTGATCATTTCTAATGACAAAATCTCTTCGTAATTTGATTTCCTTGCACCTGGTAGGGGAGTTAATTTGGTGATCTCTGTTTCGGTGAATACGAACTGCCCTGCTTTTATTGTGGTGTTGTAAAATTGGATGAGAAATGTTCCATTTATTTTTACTGCATCGTCGTTGACCTTTATTTCGTCGTTAAATTGGTTAGGTAGTATTATTCCCGGAGTTCAATAGTAGGCACCTGTTGGTTGTTCATTCGAGTTCAAGATGAAGTTCGGCTTGTTAACAATTTGCTTATACAATTATCGTTACTTACATCAATTAAGTTATTAGGATTACAAATTGAAAGGTTGTTAAATGTTTCACATTGCTTTTTAATTCCATAAAATTTTCTTTTACATTTTAGCATTTCCTTAAAGTCTATTTTATTTCTAGTATTCTTTTTTTTAATTGCTTTCACAAATATTTTTTCACAAAGCTCCACATCAGTGGTGGGACAACTTAAAATATAAAGTAGAAACGTATTATTTGAGGCTATTTTTGCCTCTGCTAGTTCAATGCTTCTATAGCGTTTACATAAGGTATATTTTCTTTACTTACAATATCTTTTATTATATTTACTTCGGAAGTAGAAAGTATAAAAGAGTTAATTATGCCAGCTTTGGCCCATTGCATAGCATACTCAGTGTTCGATATTTCTTCCCTTAACATTTCTAATTTAAATTTTATTTGTAACAGATATTCATACTTATCTTGTTCTTTGGATTCTAATTTCTTAACTAAATTATTGGTTACATTTCTTATTTCGCTAATTTTTCCTGTCAGTAGTTTATTAATAATTACTTGCTCATTATTGTTGGTTGTTTATTTTGGCTTGTACTATCTCGAAATCTTGTCTGTTTGGCGAACTAGCGATCCATTTTCAGGCAGCATCTAGGAAATCTTGTGATCTTTTGGTTTGTGTTTTGGGAAACAACCTGTTTAGGTGAATCTTTACTTTTGTAGGATTCCACGGGATAGGTAGGGATACATCAGATGAGTTGTACTAATGACTTCTTTGATTGTGCTATCTGTACTGTTAAGTACCTCTTCATATTGCTTCATGTCTATGACGTGAACTAATTTAAGTGTGCACTCTGGCTGTTCCTGAGTTTATAGTTATAAGCTGTGAATTTGTGTAGTCGAGCATACGCACCTCTGCACTTGCGGAAGCGATTAGGAGCCTAAAATAAATGTTAATTTTAATTAGGGATTTATGAATAATTTTGCCGGATTGAGTTAAGATAGTTGTTTTCTTATTTTCTGAGACTATTTCTTTTTTGTAGCGAGGGGTTAGCTTGGATCCAATGCGTTTGTTCTATTATTTTATTACGGACCACACTCAGGATCTCGTAGTACTTCGGTGTTCTTTTTATGTGTTCGTAAATTCGAAGGACACGATCTACACTCTTCTTCCAGGAAAAAAATTCAGAGGCGTCTCCAGAAAAACTACGCAAGCATCCAACAATATCAGGGATTCTTTCCAAATCATCTAACTAACAACACTCTAGGGGGGAGCACTACTTGAGGGCTCTTTATCCCGAAACTTTCCTAGTACTACGAGGCGCCAATTAAATTAAAACTAAATTTTTATTTAAAAAAATATTTTTTTCCCTTAGAGACCTAGTTTTCATCGAGTATTGTAGTCAACATTGCAAAAGACCTCACACCCATACAATAATATAGGCAAGAGCTTTGGGTGAGCCATAACATTCGGAGACCATTATAAACTTTTTGTCTTGTAACTGTTGTATGATCCGTCCAAGAGAGGGTATCACTATATACTATCCCCAAATTTCTTGCCGTATGAACGCATTCAATAGAAGGTTGTCCCCATTTTATAGGCGGGAAACTGGATGTATCCGTTTTCTGTTTATAAATACATTGGACGTCGTCTGCACACATATGGACATAGCAATGTTTTACTAGCTGAGGGAGTACATATACATAAAGCGATAACAATAACGGCCCGAGGATGGAACCCTGTGGTACCCCAGCAGCCGATCCAAGAGAGGAAGACATTTTATTTCCTCCTGCCACACATTGTTCGCGATTTACAATATAAGATTGGAGTGTAAGAGTTTGCCTGCAAGAGGGGAGAATTCGAAACTATGCAGCAGCTTATCGCAAAGAATAGTGTAATCCACTGTGTCGAAAGTTTTTGAGAAATCCAACAATGCGTCCATGGCTTTGCGAATATGGTCCAGGACCATTAAAAGTGCGATTTTGCAACTCCTTTTCGCACGAAAGCTTGACTGGGATTGACTTAAGGGTTAAGTGCGCTTGCATCTGTTTTAGAATTGTCTTCTCAAAAACTTTCGACAAAAACGGCAGTACAGCATTCGGTCTATATTCGGGGCTGATTCTATTATTATTCGACTTGTGTGTCGGTAGTATTTTTGCTTTTTCCGCAAAACTGGGTACTTGCAGGTGGTTATAATAGAATTAAAAATATGCGTTATATATTCTAGAAGAAAGGGCTGCAACAACGTCTTCATCTGTTAAACGAGTGGAGTTGAAGTTTCCCTCAATGCTACTTACTGTACTCGTATGAGCCATAATCCTAAGAATATGATGATTTTGGAATACCTGGGCAGCGACAGATACAAACTACGAGTTGAGGACATTGCAATCTACGTCTGTTGGTGCACCTGAGTTTTGCTTACTATTGCCTAACTTCCGCAACTTTTGCCAACGATCTTTTCCAGTTTGAATGTTAGGATTTAAATAATTTTCATAAAACTCTCGCTTCTCAGTTTTAATGCGTAGAACAACCAATTTGTGAATAGAGCGATAGATGTCGTTGAGCTCACGGAGCTTATAAAGTTTCCAGCGAATATAGGCAAAATTATGTCTGCGAATCAATTCTAAAATACCTTTGTTAAACCAAGGAGGAGAACTACTTTTGATTGTCCTAGGTCGTTGCGGAACGTGTCGATCGAAAAGTGTTGTTAAACTAGCTTCAAGAAATGATACCTGTTGATTAACTGACGGCATAAGGTAAATGCCTTCCGATTTTATCTCAACAACTTCAAACCGTAAATTCTGATAGTTCATATTTTTTAAATTTCGGTAAGAAAACACGATTTCGGTTGTAACTATCTGCATGTCATAGGTTAAGCAGTTCCAATCATGTTTCGAGAACCCCGCCGCTGTTAGTTGACTGTAAAACAGAGATTTATCAGAATTACCTACAAAGAACACGTCAAGGAGAGTGGCAGGATGGTTTGAAAAGTGAGTTGCTATTGATACGTTAACAGGCGTTAGGTCAATAGTCTTGAAACCTTCAATCAGTGGAGCAAACGAACGTACATTAAGTAAGTTGCAGTATAAGTCACCACAAACAATAATATTCGGCGGCGAACATAATATGCCTTCTAGGGCTCTGAAAACGGGAGTCATATCTGTGCTCTTAACATATTCGGCTTGTATATTACTCCAAGTAGCAGATGCACCACATGTAATACTACGGAACAGATAATCGGAAGAGTTACTGCGGTTTGACTTGCAAGCAATTGTACATACTAATGCGTTGCGAACGTAAGCAGTCACACCCCCGCCCACTCGACTAATCCGATCATCACGAAAAAGCCTATAACCATTAATCTTGTAAGCGCTATCTCTGACATCAGAATCGAACCACGTCTCGGATATACAAATAACATCAACGCCAGAATCCACAAACTTCAGACGAAATTCATCAAATTTTGGGCGTCAAGCTTTGTGCATTTATATGGCAAACATGTAGGCCTCTTTTTTCTGAATGCAAAATCCGAATCAGCTGATATGTAAATATATTCATCAACATCAGTCTCGCTAGAACCGAACCACCACGATAAATATCTGACTCCACTAATAAAGGTTGTAAGAAAAGAGATTGTAGAGGGACAAAAACACAAAAAAAACATACACAACTCTGGCCATTGATAAACATAAAAAAAAACTATATGTAATCAGAAAAATAGAGGTTACTGTAATTATTGTAAAATGAATTCATATCGGTTTCATTCGCTTAAAAGCTTAGGACTACTTATACTTAAGTGTACGCTTTTGGAAATCTTATTCAGCTTCACCATTCCGTAAAAAATTGTTGCCTTATTTTGAAAGTTATAGCAGCCAGAAACTTATAGAGTAGAATAAAAAGAGATTCCACCTTTTCCTTAGCTGTCTGTGGTATAATTCTGGAGTGGACGCAGTGGAGTGCTTCGTATGGGTAATACTCTGTGTGGTTAGCATAATTGCATTCTCACATGCTTAGTTATAAAAGAACTAAAATCAGCAATTGACGCTGAAAACAACGGCTATGCTATTAGAGATACGCATCATTCTTGATATTAATTGGATTTGGTCATATTTCTCCTTTTATCTTTTTTTTAATCTTGTAAGTCCTTTCTCCTGGTTAAAAAAACCTACGCCTTTCTAGATTAATTCTTAATGTCCTCGATTTCTCTTCAACTATTCTGTGCTATAACCGGATTCCATTGTATAAAATAATTGAATTACATAAAAGTTATTCATTTCCAACTCAGTTTAGCCAAGAAAAAAAAAACAGTAATATGGAGGCATTTACCTCTGAAAGTTTGCAGCCTTCTCATGATTATTTACTTATTTCCTACGTACGTATGTTAACACTGCAAAACCACCGCAACCTGACCTTAATACTGAAACATTATTTTTTCTGAACAAGATAACGAAGGCAGCCAGTAAGTCGAATCGATGCTCCTTAGAGCCAAATAGGTAGACATAACAAACACAAGCCACATTTCTTAGGTAGCTTCATTGTTATCTTCTGCTTCGTTCTGACATTGCATCGCAAAAAACATTCCTAATTATAAGTTAAGAATGTGATATCTTTTAAACGACCTCAAAATACGTCGTCTCGAATCTCAGCCTGTCGTTGCGTAGAAACCTAAGTTACCTTAATGGCAACGATTACCTTGGCAGAAATATCTCTGCCACTGATTGCTAATGATCCGCGATATGTGTATATATTCTAAGTAATATCGATGTTATTCCAGGAAAAAGTTACAATTTTTTTCTTAAGGATCTGATCCTCCAATTGTGGGACACTGCGACCTAAAAGACTTTTTGATGGCTATTTTAACCTGGTGAAATCCTAGATGTTTTCCCAATGGGATATACACATTTTGTTCTTCCAACTCCTTCTAGTTAATTGCTGAATTCGCAATATTAGAGAACGGCTCAGCGGCGATGAAAGTATCAGCCGATCCGTTTCTAGCCGGAGAATACATTTGTAACCAGCCACCCACCAAAGTCTTACTTTGTTCTTATAGGAGAGGTCTTGTATTGTATTGAAGCAGTTCAAGACTGAGTAGAAGTCAATGAGGTTAGGGCCTAATACTTTAATGGCTGCTTGATCCATGTGATCTAAGTGATTAATCTCTCCTGTTTGCAGTAGTCTGACCATGCTGCAGATTGTCATCTTTTTTATGAAGAGATAGAGTGTCGTTAGACCAATAGAATCTTCTACTCGTATAGCCGCTGTAGCATGCAAGTCTTTGTAGTCGTCGCAGCTTTCACTTTTGTTTTGTTCCACCATACTAATGATGGGTCGTAATATTATTTTATAAATCCAATGGGTGACCCTTGGGGTTAATCTACAGGTCATATCATACATACAACGGCAAGCCCACATAGCTTTACACGCTTTGGTAATTTTATTATTAATATGTGAGTTTCAATTTAAATTTTTATCGAGAACAATTCCTAGGTATTTTACTTCGTTGGAGAACACAATTACTATAGCGTTAAGTGAGAACCGGTCAAGGCTCGTATCTCACTTACGAGTGAAGGAAACAAGTATAGCTTTACTGGGTTTGACTGAAATTTTTTTTTTAGCACACCAGTCGTTTACTATCTTTAGAGCAGTTCGCATAGTATTTCAAACGTCTTTAGCGTGTTTACACTTCACTATTACAACTAAGTCATCGGTGTATCCTACTGTTTGATAGCGCTGATTTTTAAGTTTTACTAATTGGTCATCAATGCCAAGTGACTTCAAGGCGGTGAGAGAGCACCTCGTTGTGGACAACTTTTGACGGCTGAGACTGTAAGAAATGGAGATTTTCTGGTTTACGAGTATCGCTCTAA
Organism: Volucella zonaria; assembly: GCA_963966105.1. Taxonomy (NCBI): domain Eukaryota; kingdom Metazoa; phylum Arthropoda; class Insecta; order Diptera; family Syrphidae; genus Volucella; species Volucella zonaria. The sequence goes on from OZ014531.1 coordinate 97,260,397, forward strand.
CTTAACGATTGGCGGGATTGATCAATATCCTTTATGGACATGGCTTCAGAAATGAATTCATTCGATATTATATTATCGAAGATACCTTCAATATTTAGAATGGCACATAGTGCAATCTCTGTTTGTCGGTACGCTTCTTTAATCTGTGTTACAAGATTCAGTAGAGTGCATTCCGTGGATTTTTATTTTTCCTGTATAAGGATTATGTAGAGGTGAATTTCTGTTAAGAAGGTCTCTGATGTACGAGTATATTAGTCTCTCCATGACTTTTAAAAAAAAATTCTATGGGATTTATCCCCAATTGAAGCTGGACCTAAATAAAGCCATTAGGATGGAGAGTATATGGACTGGACTTTTTGAATCAGTGATGGGAAGATTCCTGTGCCTTGTATGCTTTAAATGAGTTTGTGGCCCATTCAACTTTGACTATACTCAACATACAAAGTGGGGCAAAAGTAATGTCATAATTGTCTGATTGCTAGTACTCTATCACTCTCAGCTGTGGCCATATTGACGGTGTTAGTTTGTAGTCTCTTTGACAGACTACTGGGTCCGGTTGTAGTGGAGATAGCTGGAGTTCGGTCAGATCCCTTTATAATGAGCCTAAGCTTACCGAAACGGTACGCGACATCAGATTTTATGTCGTTTAGCTATTTTTTCGTACTATCGTTTATAGCAAGGACCATGTGAACGAGATCTCTCTTCCTTCCATTCCTTGCAGAACCCTCCAGGTTCTGGTGTTTAGACCTGAGTTCAGTGCATCCAAGGACGTGAGAATTTACTCGCTAGCTATGGGTTTCTTTAGCCTCTGTTCCATTCTTGCCAGTATTCATTCCCTAGAGTTACACTGTTTCAAGGCGTGTTTGAACCGACTACTCTCCGAAGGTCTAAGCCTAATATAGCCGATAGATTTTAGTGACTTGTTGTCAGAGTCTTCGGTTACCTTCATGCAAACGATTGGTACGCATAATTTATCCGATAGCATGCTGAGTGTTTCATCGCACAAAGTGCCTGAGTAAGAATAGCTTAGAAGGGAGACATTCCCTTCTTTAGTTCTCATATCAGCGTCAGAGTTGGCTGCAAAGTCCGATCGACAGTTTCTACTGCAGGGAACACAAATGCGCCCTTAGAAGTTCATGCTTTTATAGAAGCATCAGTCTCAATGACTAATTCTTTTAATGGATCAATTGTGCTCCCCACGAGTAATCAGAATAGGAAAGACACCTAACAGCAGAGCTCTTAGCCAAGCAAGTTAACACTTTTAGATTGCATTTCCACATTCAATTTAATAAAGGCATCAACAAAGATTCATTCACTATTCATGGCATTGATTTTTACTTCAGATTTGTTGGTACCGTGCCTCACCATTTCCACATGTTACCGCTGGAACAAGTAAAGAAGGTCTATCTGTCTATCTGTATAGTGACACACTAATACCCATTGTAAGATTTTACTTTCACGAAGCCCCATAGTAGTCATAGATATCCAAACCAAGAAAGTGAGCAAATATTTTTCTAAAAACAAAAATTTGTATAAAACTAACAGGAACTGTCGGTAATCCAAAGGCATATCTGTGGTCTAAGATTTTTACCAGTTTTCCCACGCTATATGTCGGGCGAAGAACGAAAAGGTGAGCCAAAGTAGGTCTAAGTTGCTTGACTTGGCAAGCCGCATACGCAGTCGACGATTATTACACTAGAAACAGACGTGCAGTGAACACTGAGACTGTTCTCTTTAAGGGAAAAGAAAATCTGACCGGAAAAAACCGGTGCACCATTAAGCAAAATAAGTCTTATTTCGAATAATACGCCTTTTTAGACTAAAAGCAACTCTGCACGATAAAAGCAGGGCTAACGGATGGCTCCCAGCAATATCTTTCCCGCATCATTACCTACTCATCATTTTATTAGAAATCAAAAAGCTAAAAACTGCATGTTGTATCTTGTAACTTAGTCAAAGTCTACTTCAATCCAACCTAACAGATAGCTGTGTGCTAGACTTTGAATAAAATTTCATTTTATTTTTTGTGTAATTCAGAACTTCGTTTGTTTTGGTATGCAGTAATTCAGCAAACAATTTCTAGAGAGACGGATGGTTAATTTTTCTGCGAGAAAAGTCTGGAAAAATTACACGCACCTCAGGAGAAGTGCTTCGGTAGGTGCTTTGGATCCAGGTGGTCAGTTAAGTAGAAAACAAGGCAACTGCAGTCTAAAAAAAATCTTAAATTTGAATGTTCTAAGGAAGTTTTTTTTCAAACGACATTTTAAAACAAGGGGATCACAGCCTAAAAATAACAGAGTCTTTCTTGCAATAAAATATAAAGCTAACGCAATACGCAGAGGAATTTTGGCCAACAAACTCGGGGGGTGACGAACGACCTAAGATCTCGCAAAAATATAAACCACTGTTCTCACTCAGAAAAGAAATCTTTAGGTTAGAGATGGAGTATTAACATCTAGATAAGGTTATAAATCAGGCATTACATAGCAAATGCACTTAGAGAAACACCCGATCCTTTCATTGAATCTGTCAAGATTTCGTTTGAATATATACTACTATAAAACAATATGGACCAAAAGGAGAACAATTTCAGACGAATACTATACTTCAGATATGACCAGTATTGAAAAGTTTGTATTAAAAATGGTTATGTATTTTCTTTTCTTAAAAGATCTATCGCCATATAGTAGATATAACCGATAACTTATTATTTTTTTCGGCAAGCAGTCGCCAGTACACCGCCATTTGTCTTCCCTCATTAACTAAATTACATTGTTTTTCGATGCAACCTCCATCGAAAGATACTACTTCTAAGAAATCTAATCCATTTCTCGGGATAATTCCTAATTTCTATCTATTAAAACTTATTTTCTTCAATGATGTATGGAAGTTGGTCCTTGTCGAAGGCTGAATCACTTTTCTGCCTAATGTGTCTATTACGCAACATACATAGGTGTGTAAACACGTAGGTGAAACCCGAAATAATCAGTCTAAATGGCTCCTTGGTGGCATCGTACTCAAGGATAGAACAAACACATTACTCTGGTTATTGTCATGCCTAAATGCTTAAGAAAAACCATTTTCCTAAGATACGATAGGATTTACGAGATAATTTTGTATCCCAGGATGTGTTTTATCGGTTCTCTTTCCCAAAATATGCATATCTAAGGCGGTTGAAATATTCAAACCTTGCGTCCTGTTGAAATGGGTACGTGAAGATATTCGCGAATTATTGACTTTCTAATCACAACAGCATTGCGGTGTGGTGCGGCACGGTAATATGACATGGATGTAAGTGTTTTGTGCCACTGGGATAATTAACATAATTTTCCGCATGAAGAGTCAGGATCATTATTTTGGAAAAGGAAGATAAAACACTCGGAACACAATCAGAGATAACGTTTTATCCTTGATTCCACTGACAGCTTGATGACAAAGAAAGAGGTAGTTAGTGAACGAATAGAACGTAAAGAGAGAGCAGATTATTATGTACGTGAGATAAAAAAAAGTGCACTAGTAATAAACAATATATTTAAGGCGCGTTGTTGACTTTAACATCTCATTCTTTTACTCGTATTATAGATCTTTGCAATTCAATTCAAATTCAACGAAAGTTGTTTTTTTTTTTGCCTAATAAAATATTGTTTATTTTTTTTAAGCGAGTAAATGAAAAGTAAAGACAAGAGAAAATCCTGTAGGAAAAGAAAAGAAAAAAATTGGTCTTTAATCAAAACTGGTTGCTGGTAGCTGACCTTAAGCGACCGAGACACAGGCTAAGAACGTAACAGAATAAAAAAGGGTACTAGAGCCGTTCAACAAAGTCATAATTCTTCGTCATAGCCCAAGAAGTTTCTCGTATCAATTAGGGGTGTAATAGATATGCACATCACACAAACACTAGGCACCAAAATGGACCCATCGCGTCTCATAGAAATTAGGAGGCTGAAAATGAACAATGTCATCGGCTCTGATGAGCTCCCTACAGAATTATTCATTGCCGGATGTTGTTCTTGCCTTGCAGTACAATATCTTGCAAGAACCTTCGCATTTAAAATCTTATAAATGACCAATACATTTTATATTTTTTCAAACCATTTTTTAACTATTTTTAAGCTATATATGACAGCCACTGGAGCCAGTTATGCAGTACTATGCTCATGAAATTATTTTTCAATTTAATTCACAAGCAAATATTGCATGGGGCTGGTCTTACCTGGATGCAGTGTCTTCAACAAGTCCGTCCAACTCATATAATATGCCGACGTCATCGACATCATCGATTGAACCCCAAATATTGCTGTAGAAGCGATTGCGGAGTTTGAAAAAAGGATAAAACCGTTGTTAGACATTTCAAGGGCACACAAGCCGATTAGTTCGACAAGGTGTTTTTATTTTTTTTATATCACTCCTACTGGAAATACATACATATGGTATGAATATATATAGTCTGCATGAATATATTAAATTTTTATGTGATTGTTATGTCCCTGTAGTCTCCAGATTTGTTAACATGAAACAATGACTTTGGGTATCCTTGTACTGGGTCTCAAACTCATTTTAGGATTTAAATACCGGGATATCATATACACATATGGTGGTGCCAATTATTCACTTTTACGACCAGCAAAGAGCAATATTGGTGGTCCGAGTGGGCCGGTGGTCGACTATGTTGGCATATGGGTTCAATTCCCAAGACTTTCAACGAAAAGTGGGATAAAATACTTAGTTCTTGTTCAAAAAGGTATATGATCTTTAAGAAATTAAACAATGACAGACTACTTCCAAAACTTCAGTTTTTTGATTTGAGATTTGTAATGGTTGATCACAAATTATGTCAAATTACCATGCGGTTATGACAGATACTCGTAAAATTAAAATTAAGCTTTTTGATGACAAATTAATTTAGGGTTGTAACATGTTAGTTTCAGTGGGAATGCTGCATGAATATAATATGTTGTATTGTGCTTTAACATTCTTCGTTAACATTAACATTTGAAGTCCAGAATTCAATTTAGAAACAAAATGGATGCTTATCCTTTGGAACTGCATTTGTCAAAGCATCTGCTGTCATTTTGTCAGTCTGAAGATACTCTACAGTGGTGACGCCTTTTTTGATGGCCTCTCGAGTGACATTTATAATGGATCTACTTTATGCGTGAGTATTAACCTCCACCTTAGTTTTTGCAAAAGATAATAGTTGGAGACATAAAACTGGGTATAAACTCCGGCAATAAAATGCAAAGTGAATATGCCTCTTTTGCTGATGCATTTAGTGAGACGTATTCGGATTCGTCAATTGACGTAGAAGTAGTTATTTGATTTGCTTTTTGGATCCCCAACTGATTGCTACAAGTAATAGTTTTTTCAACACCGTGGATGTTAAAATAAACACAGTGATCATACTATTTTGATTGCACAATATCCAATCATTATACAGTTTCACGTTTTTTACCACTGCCTGCTTGACTGTTTGTGTCCTTTATTGAATGCTGGGTGTTAATGAATCATTTCGGCTATTGCACGTAAAACTCTTCATTAGCTGCCCATTTAAAAAAAGCAGCTGACACATCCAAGTGGTATAGGTTTAGTTTAAATTAATTTTAATTTAATTTCTCTTTATATCCCAGCGAACTCTGCAGCACTCTATAATCAATGCCAAATTTCTTGTATAACCTTTTGCCACAAGCCTTGCATTCCGTCTTTCAATAAACCAAAACGCAACAGCATCCAATCGCTTCCCTGCTGTAGGGTAAATCCTGAAGTTCCTGTACTCCTCCTGCATAATTCCAAGCCATTCTGATGCTTGTGCGGATTTTGCAACTTCCTTACGATTATTGGGATCTACTATCTGCTTTACATTAAATGCGCTTTCTATCACATTTTTACTTTCTTGACGTGGTCCTAATCTTTGTCTCCTCCACATTTTGGTATTCCTTATCATCTTCCTCTTCATCATCATTAATTTTTTCTCACTACGGTTCAATTTTGTTCGAACTACTTTGTAGCTCATTCAAATAATCTCTCTTATCTTTGTCTTGTATGTATTCAAATTGATAATACGTTTCGTTATCATTTGGATCCTCTATAAATCTAACATCTCAGCTCTTAATTATAGTAATTCTACAATAGTTCTTGAGCCTCGTCTCCGTAAATCATAGGATTTCGACTTAAAAGAGTAGCCAACTAAAACAAATTTATTGCTGTCCGGTTCATGTATGATATCCGATTTGACGAAAATGACTTACAAGAGATACTCGGGACCTGTGCAGGTTTATTCTGGTGTTTTGCGATTATTTAATGAAGTCGGACGACGATTGCGTATATGCGCTGCATATATGTATATCAGCTCAGCCAACAAAATCCTAGGAAGTTGTGATTCGATAAGAAAGCACCGACCCACCTCAGCAGTGAGCGATTCATACGCTCAGCAACACCGTTTTGCTGCGTTAGTTCATGTTTAATACCTTCACCTGCCAAAAACTTTGAGAATTTATTACTAGAAAGCTCAAGTGCATTATCACTTCTAGAAGTTTTAATTTTTCTGCTTGCTTCGTTTTCCACGACCATCTTAAATTGTTTAAAAATATCAAAATGTTCGCGCAACGAACACGTTGCGAGAGGAGTCATCTATGAACGAAGCAAAGTGCATGCTTTTGCTCCTACATCCATTGGACCAAAAAGATCACTAGGTACGAGTACGAGACGAGTCGAGAGATAATTTTTCTTATTTGGTTGGGAATGGCGTTATTCATTGTTTACCTCTTATGAACGCTACATAACGAAAAATGGTAATCCTTCTACAATGAAATTTAATGACGCTATGTTTAAATGACTATGCCAATTGTGCCAAATTTATAGAGAATTTTTAGTTTGATGAGCTTTATTACAAGCCCTTGCCCATTAAATGCTTGACCGTTTTTCCCCTTAAATGGTTTAACCAAATCGAATCAATTTCATTTAACAGCCAAGAGGATTAATGTGTATTTCCTTAATATACATGCACGGTGTCCTTCTATAAGGGCCTTACATCCGCTATCAGTTAGTTTACTTACAGAAATTAGGTTACTTTTCAAACTTGGAATAAAAAGAGATTTGTTATTTCTTTCTCCATTCACTTCTACTGCTAATTTCACTCAAAAATACTTTTCTTTATGCAGGTTAACGCGGCAGTGTCTTTTAATATGGCCTTTGCGACCACAACGATGATTATATTGGCAATTATCGTTTGACGTACCTGGTCTTTGATGATGATTACTGGATTTGTTATAGGGAATTTTAGCATGCAATGCAACATCCTCACATTCAAAAGTATTCCTCTTTTTATCACTCGTGGCAATCAGCTTGAATATCCTTGTAGCTATCATGCAACTCATCCAACTTCATCTTTCTTTCGCAGTCAATTGATAATTCAATAAACTTCCACGCTTTGACTTTTATGCATTATAAAATTTGTTACCTTACGAAATTCCTCCACCTTTTGACAAGTGGCTTTTCGATTAAATGTGTTTTCTAAAAATGACCAAAAGTTTTTCGAAGTATTGGGTCTACAAGTAAGTTTCCAGCGTTTTTTTCCAAAATTTGAAGTTTTATTATGAAAACATAGTTACAATGCTTTATTCAAAGTATCGTCCATCGGAAGCTACAACTTTCCCCTACCTTTCTGGCAATTTATGAATTCCGGACCAAAAAAATTTCTCGTCTTTCGAGCCCAAGAACGTATCGAGCCAATTTTTGATTTCCTCTACTGAGCTGAAGCGTATTCCCGTAAGAGCGTTCTGCATTGAACGAAACAAGTGGTAGTCAGATGGTGCCAAGTCTGGACTGTAAGGCGGGTGAGGCAGAATTTCCCATCCATTATTTTCCAAATAGTTTTTCACCGAAACCGCAATATGTGGCCGAGCGTTGTTGTGATGAAAAATGACGGACTCATGCCTGGTCTCATATTCTGGCCGTTTTTCTTTTAATGCCCGCTTCAAACGAATTAGTTGGGTTCGATAATGGTCCTTTGATGGTTTCACCACTCGGAAGCAGTTCGTAGTATACGACACCTTTTTGATCCCTCCATATGCAGAGCATGACCTTATTCACGTGAATATTTCGTTTCGGCGTCGATTGGGCGGGCTCACCGGGCTTTGTATACGATTTTCTGCATTTAGAATTATCTTAATAAATCCATTTCTCATCACTAGTGACAATACGATGCAAAAATGATTTATTTTTATACCGCTGCAGTAAAATTTCGGACATGCAAAATCGCCGTTCGACGTCTCTTGGCTTCAATTCGTACGGCACCCAGTTTCCAACCTTTTGAATGAATCCCAGTGCTTTTAGGCGCAGGGTAATGGCTTGTTGCGTGACGCCCAATGATGCAGCAAGTTCTTCTTGAATCTGACACGGATCCTCATCCAGTAAAGCGTCCAATACCTCGGCTTCAAAACTTTTCGGCTTTCCGGGGCGACCTTTGTCTTCAACTCCAAAATCACAACTTTTGAATCATTTGAACCACTCGCGGCACGTCGATTCATCAATACATTCCGCCCCATAAGTTTCCGAAAGCAAACGATAGGTCTCAGCCGCACCTTTCTTCATATTAAAGAATAAAAGCAGCGCTTCCCGCAAATGACGTTTATTTGGCTGGAAACTTGACATGATTTTGCTCGATAAAATGTACGACACCGATAGCACTGCTCAAATATAACGCTGCAAAGTTGTTGACAGATACAAAACCTACAAATAAAACACATGGGGTCTGACATTTCTGCCCGGGATCCACTGGTGGCGCCATCTCTGACAAACGCTGGAAACTTACTTGTAGATCCAACATTTTGCTATGTGAAAAGCGCAACTGCCATCTGGCATCCATGTCTTTTACTTCAAATTTCTCTATCTGTGCAGAATTCGATGGCATCGGCTCCAGCCCTTGTATAATTTTCAACGCCCTATTCTGATGCAGCACTGCCGCCATTTGAGTCCTCCATTTAGAGTAATCTACCCCTTTGAAAAGTGGGATTTTTCGGGTAAACGTTGTCATAATAATTGTTTATCTCTTGAAATTTTTTATTCTAATAAAACTGGGCCCATACCCTGTTCGAAAAAGTATAACATCTTCAAGAAATTAAACGATAACAGACTACTTCAAAAACTTCAGTTTATTGAGAGAAAAAAAAAAGTAATGGCAGATTACAAATTATGTTAAATTATAAAGTGGTTATATAAATATAAAATAATAAAACGAAATTTTTGTAACCCAGGAAGGATGCTGGCTATTTCTTCCATATCTTATTCCCATAATGCTGTTCAAATTCTTAAAATAGTGACATTTGCTTCTCCAGATTTTTAAGTTGAATTGAGTGCCATCATTGGATGAAAAGAAAGACAGATTATAATTTCTTTCAAGTTTACCCTATTCTTGGTCTGAATTTGAAGTTAATTCTTTGAAATATTCTGCTTGTACTGAGCTTTATCATCAACAATGTGAAACCAATACTAACACTCCTTGTATTTGCTTGAAAGTAGATAATGATGGCCTAACTCATACGCATAGGAGTCAACATTTTTCATTACAGAGCCATTGCTAAGTGTTGAAGTTCGGACTAGAAGGAATTTATTCATACCCTTTGCTTGGAATAATTTCAAGCTTAGGACACCTAGTATCATAGTTGCATCCTCATCCCGTCCAAAATGAGTGCTTTTTTTCTTTTTCTACTTCCTAAGACTGCTTCCCAGCCGATTCAAATTGAATGACAATAAGAAGAATTTGTAATTAAATCTGAAGCTACCTCTCTAATTGATTATTATTTTGTTGAGATAACTAATTATGTGTTAAGCAAATATTTGTTCGGTGTAGCTTACCGTTTTAATAAAAATGTGGATCTATCTGAATTTTTTTGAATTTTATGCAGCCCTAGAAGATTTAACACCATCCTATACTGAAATTATTTTGTGAGGAGACATTAATTGTAACTTTCTTGAAAACTATTCGCTGTCATTTACAAACAAAATCAGTACTCTCGGGCTAGGGTCTATCAAAGCACCCTTTTAGATCTTTTAGACCTTTTTCTTACAAGCAATCCCGACAACACCCTTCTTTATACCCAGTTGTCAGCATCAGCTTTCTCAAAACATGACTTAATTTTTGATAATCCTTGAAAATATAAGTCCCGACTTCTTAAATACGGATTTCGCTAAAGTTCGACATACATTGCCTGACATCGCCGAACCGAGTACGGTCCATTCTCTTCCTAATCTTGAAAGATTTGATTGCTTTTAGTTTGCTAGAGTATATGAAAACGACGTTCTGTGCGCCATTCTTCAAATAAAGTCTTGATGAAATACATCCACATTTTATAAAAGTAATTGTGCCCCACATTTTTCCTACCCTCACACACATTCTCATGACGTCCTCTTTTCCTCCTTCCTGGAACGTTGCTAAAGTTATACCAATAATAAAAAAAACCTGCCACTCGCTCGTCAGCACGTGAGTTTAGACCTATTTCTATTTTTCTTTTTCTATCCAAAGTCTTTGAGAAACTTCTCATAAAAAAAATGACTCTTTTTGTGAAATATGATAAGCTTCTGAATGGCCAACAGTCCGGTTTCAGGGAAAATCATAGTTGTGTCTCTGCTGTTTTGAAAATAACAGATGACCTGAGAATTGCAATGGATCACGACCTAATGTCGTTTCTCGGGCTCCTAGACTTCTCAAAAGCATGTCACACTGTCAACCATGGAATACTTTTTTCAAAATTGAAGACTAATTTCAATTTCAGTAACTCTGCCGCTAATTTGATTCTTCCAAACCTGAGTGAACGGAATCAAGTCGTATCGGTTGGGGAAAATACCTCCCGCCACTTTGAATTAAAGTCTCGAGTACTACAAGGATCAATTCTTGGGCCATTGCTGTTCGCTATATTTATTAGTGTAGTCCGACACTCATCAATACATTTATATGCTGATGATGTGCAGATCTACTTAAGCTGCAAGCTGGGAATGTTAGAAGATGGAGTAAACAAACTTAACAGCGATCTTAAGGAAATCTCTCACTGGTCGACAAGAAATCACCTACAACTATATTCAAAAAGTCAAAGTGTTTGGTAATTTACAAAAACAAGCTTGATAGCAGCTATTTTCCAGCTCTATATTTAGATAACACTGCTTTGGAATATGTCGATAAAGTGAAAATTTAGGGATTTGGCTAAATTCGACATTTACATAGGACCAACATATTCAAATAATTATTGGCCAAACAAACGAATGTTGACGTACCCTTTTCTTGACAAAGCACTTTATACCTTAGTATACAAGGCTTACATTAGCTAAAAGTTTAATTTTACCAATCGCCACCTATGGATGTCCAATTTTTTATTGTTACAACTCAGAAATCGCAGGAATCTTACAGTGGCCTTTAACAACATTACGCGTTATGTTTATAACCTTAATCGATTTGATCATGTATCTGGATACACTTACAGGAGTCTGTCTATGTTGTAGTCTGCACACCCATTTCAAATGTTTCACCCTAAAAACATTAAACAACATCTTTATTTGTCAAAAGCCTCAGTATCTGTACGAAAAGCTTCAGTTTCCAACTTCATCTCCTTCTTTTGTTTTTATTCAACCAAGGTTTACATGCAGAAACTACGAGAACCAATATTTTGTTTATGTTGTCAGAGAATGGAACGCTCTACCTTTGGGCATTAGAAAACATCGCGGAGCCAAGACATTTGATAAAGTCCTATTTAAATATTTGACCGAGGGTACTTAAATGTACTTTTGTATTAAGAAAGTTTATCTTTTCCTTTTCTATTATCTTGTTTCTCTTATTTCTTATATTCCTTTTTATATATGTATATCTGGGACGAAGCCTCCATATATTGAGTGGAATGGGTGCTTTCGTTAAACAGTTCAAAAAAAAGCAGAATCAAATAAAATCTCATAGCAAGAAATTTTAAATCGTTGATGAACTAACATTACTAATAAGTACTAATCGAAGAATCTTCCTTTCATCCGTTCTGTAAATTAAAAAAATTCCCAACATCATAATGGGAACATTTTTATGAAAATCACTCAGGAAAAATAATGTTAAACAAAATCCGCACATCATAGAAAAGTTTTTCATTTCTTGTGCATTATGTTAATGTCGCGAAAACAAAGTGCCCTAATGAAAAGGTTGTAATTTGTGTTCATTAATTTCATTGTTTAGTGCGTAATAATAATAATTTTCTAGTGTGTTTTTGTACGTTTCGATTTGTTTTGTGTTTCAAAAATGAATACCTGCAATTGCTTAATAGAAAATGTTTTAAATAAACCATTTTCAGATAGAGGTTTTGATGGGAAAAAAACATAATAGATGGTGGGAGACTGGGAGACCGAAGCCGTTTGTAAACATTAACATCGTTACAAAAAGATGCACTAGGCATTTTTGTATGCAATTATATGAAAGTTTTTCGTGGTTGATTAACTGTATTAAGACAAACAAGTTATACTGTTGGCCATGCCTTCTGTTTTCAAATGAAAAAAGTGTTTGGAATAGTACTGGGTTTAGTGACATGAACAATATGGTATGTCAAAAGGCGGAAAAAGGCATGGAAAAGAGTGCGGTTCACATTTAAGTGCAATGGTTTCATTAAAATTGTTTGGTTCTGTTAGTATAGAAAATTTAATTGATTCATCTCGTTTGTTTTCTATTCGCAAATATAATAAAGAAGTGAAAAGAAACCGAGAAATATTAAAAAGTTTAATTGGTGTGACTTGCCATCTTGCATGTTTGGAGTTACCTTTCAGATGTGACGATGAATCGTAAAATTCATTAAATAGGGGAAATTTCATAGAGACGGTTTATTTGCTAGCTTCATTCAACCCAATTTTAAGAAAATCGTTTGGAAAGTTCAACTGTTTTTTTCTGGTCTATCAAGTGATATCCAAAACGAACATATTGCATCGGTTGCTACTGCTTTACTCGATGAAATGAGGACTGAAATCAAGAACTCAGACTACTTGGGACTGCTTTTAGATGAAACCACCGACGTTTCCAACAAATCACAGCTTTCATTTATATTGCTCATGGCAAGAAAAAACGAGGCTGTCGTTGAAAGATTTATGTGTTTTGTCGATGTTTCGCTTGGCAGATCAGCTCAGAATTTTTTCGATTTATTGTACCATTCTTGAAAAAGGAGAATGTATTTGACACACTGGAGCGGCTGTTATGTCGGGAAATTCAAACGGTTTGCAAGCAAGAATAACAAAAAGCATTCCTGTGGCACATTATATTCTCGGTTTTGCTCATAAACTGAATTTGGTGTTAACTCAATCAATGCCGGTTTCTTCAAAAGTTTACACAGCTTCGTTAGTTTTTTTTTCCCATTCATCTAAAAGAGTTGCAGCATTTAATGCGGTTGTAAAAAGAAAAATTCCTAGCGCTGCTCCAATTCGTTGCATAGTGAAAACAATATTTTACCTAAAAGGTCATCTTTTAACCTTTTTCGAAAACGTTATCGAAAACGAAGAAGATTGGGACAACGAAGCTATAGTCCTATCGAAAGGTCTGTTGTATTGTTTTATTGATAAAAAATTTATTGTTCTTCTCTATTTTTTCAAAGACTTTTTTCCGCAGAGTGACATTTTGTTTAAAATTCTTCAATCCAAGTCCAGTGATGTTCAATTTTGTTTAAATCAACTTAATAATTTCAAAAACAGTATAGCTAATCTCCTAAAATCAAAAAATTTCGAAACCTTTTGGAAAAAATTAAGTGAAAATGAGAATTTGTCAAATTTTAACAGCAATAGACGTTCGGAAATGAACTTGTCAACAAAGAAACAGTACAAAGCTCTTTTAGCAACGATTGTCAACCAAATCATCTCTTAAATCCATAATCGGTTTAGTTCCCTGTCATGCTTTGAGTTCTTAAAACTTTTGGACACAGCATTGTATGAACACTTTAATAACAATTTTCCCGATAACTTGCTCAGTAACCTACAGAGTTCATATCCGGGATATTTTGATATTCCAGCTTTACAAACGGTATTTAAGGTTATTTTCAATAATGAGAGTTTCAAGTCAAAAAAAGACCTTCAGGAAATATTAAGATTTTTAATAGTTAATTTTAATGATTTTTTTTCCTTTTAATAAAAAGGATAAAAAGATTTTTAATTATTACTAGTGTACTTAGTTTATTTTAATTTAGAATAAGCAAAGCCAATTTATGAATTGTTAAAACTTAAAACTTAAAATTAGCTTTTACTTTTATAGACTTTAATTAAGTCTAATGTAAAAGATTCCTTAAATAAATAAATAAATAAATGAAATGAAATGAAATGAAATATAAGATAGGTAACGTATTCCATATTGTCAATTTTAGGAGCCCGAGATTGATCAAATGCCTAACACATTGGTATAGCTACTTTGAGAAAGCTATTTGTATGATTAGCATGAGTATTACAACATTCTACATACTTCCTACATCTTCCATCGTTGAAATAAAGTACTTTTATTTAAGTAGTTGAGTAAAAAAGGACCCGAAAATTTTTTTGGGTCTTGAACGGTGATTTTGCCCTTACCACCTCACAAGAGAATCTGATATACATATACTTGTGTCACTTTTGCCCTAAACGTTCAAAAGTTGAAAGACAGGCATTTGTTCCAAATATCCGAACCCATGCTACAAATTTGTTTACATCTCGCAGAGTCTTGTCATCGATAGAGGTACTAGGTGGTGTGAAAAGTAACCTCCTTGGGAATGAAATTTTTTTTTTTAAATGTTTTTTTATTTTATTCAATATAGTCTCCTTTTAGTTTGATACACTTATTTCAGCGATTTTCCAACTTCTTGATCCCGTCCGAAAAGTAATTTTCCGGAAGGTCTGCAAAATACTTCTCCGTGGCGTCGATGTATTCCTCGCGTGAGCTGAATTTTTTATTGACGAGCCATCTTTTGGGTTTGGGAAGAGATAATAGTCCGAGGGAGCCAAGTCCAGTTACCAATCGACGCCAAAAGTCCGCCCGATTCCTCATCAGTGCTCTCGCGTTCGTGTTTTTGGTCAGGAGTGAGCATTCGCGGCACCCAGCGGCAGGATAACTTTTTCATATGCAGAATATTGCCCAAAATATGGCGTGTGCGTTCAGTACTAACTCAGCACTTTGTGGTATCTGCTAGCTCGCGCACCTTCACTTTCCGGTCAGCCAACACAATTTAATGTATTTTTTTGACACTGTCCTCTGTAACCGCATCGGAGGGCCTGCCGCTGCAGATTTAATCGGTAGTGGATTTGCGGCCACCACGAAACTCTCGAAAACAATATTTGACGGTGTAATCTGACGGAGCATTAGCCCCACAATATTTATCCAACTTTTTTTTTGTTTAATTCGCCGTTTTGCCTCTCAAAAAATAATGTTTTATGAGGGAACGAAAATCGTTTTTGTCCATACTCAACATGATTCCAAACACGCCAACAACAATCAGCTGTCAAAACAAAACTAAAGACAGTATCGCACTGAAATTTGGCATGTCTGCCTAAATATGAACGGACTTCAAGGCACCATAACCTTTTTTGCAGTAGCAGCGCATTCTGGCGGTCAAGGTTACTTTTCACCCCACCTAGTACTTCCTTAAACCTACTGGCCAGTCGCATTTTTAATAAGATAGCAACTAAAGTTGATATCAAAAATTCCTTGCATCTTAACCTATTTTATGTACCTTGAATAGACAAGGTCAAATGCCAAATTCAAAGTTTTCTGCTAACCTCTTCAAAGTACCAAGAGACCTACAAACTAAATCTTTAATGCTCAGCATTCATATCCGATTTCCTGATTCAACTATCGAAGACACGGGGACTCTAGGGTAAAAGACCGGAAATGTACTTGCAAATATATGCGACGTCTATTTCAGCCCAAAAACCAAAATGTATGTAGGAGAATCTGTTATCATGTACGAGTATCATGCATCTTTGATGAATGAGCATTTTCGTATATTTGTTTGAATTTATCATTTATGTCCCTCGTTGAAATTTTATCCTTGCACTTTCAATAAAAAAAACACTCATAAGCATTTACTGCGGAAATGGTTACTTTTATGGATGTGAAGAGGTTACTCGTAGGTAGGGTGTCCTTTTCTAAACATCGAATGAGTAAATGGACGGTCTACAAGTTGGTCTAGGGATATGGGGTTAGAAAATCAAATCGTAAAGAAAGTCGTTAGTAGAAGTGATTTATATCAAGTTTATAATCCGGGCGAAGTTTATTTTTAAATAGACTTAAGTGACTATGACAGAAAGCAAGCAATGCAAATATGTGTACAATTTGTAGGCACTTGACAAAACAAAATGCATGGAATTATATTTAAAGATGAAAAAGTATATTTATGTACATGTGTTTACATCTCTTATTAAAAAAAAACTTACAAATCAATAGTTACAAATACTCAATGTTTTGGTTTTTCCAATGGTTCTGAACTGAAGAAAGTGCTGTGATATATAGTTTTGAAGAAGTGAATTTTGACCTCAAGAACTTAGCGGAAAAGTGTAAACAAGGAGGTATTTTTTATAGCAAACAATAGGAGTTAGTCGTCTGTGGTGAAAATATTGTAAGCGTAAAAAGTCTTAGGAAGTAAGTCTAATATACATAGAGGGTGTCCCAGTTTAGTAGCAAAATCCTTTAAGGGCATACTTTGAAGCTCCGCCTAATATGGCAGGGTGGGGGATCTATTCTCACTCCATTTCAAGTTACCGCCCATCAAAGTGGGTGACCTCTAATTTGGAGGTGTAACCACTTTAAACGCTATAATTTCTAAACTGGTACAGGTACAAAAATATTTTTAGACATTTTGGAAAGATAATTTAGTAGTGCATACAAATCTTAAATACTTTGGGTAATCTGCCATCCGAAATGGTTAAACGCGCCCGAAAGTGTATTCAAATGGAAGGAAGGCATCTCGAACAATTGCTATAAACATTTCATAAACTATTCCAAAAAGGTCCTTCTCAGGACCACATAATTGCATTTAAAGTGGTTACACCTCCAAATTAGAGGTCACCCACTTTGATCGGCTGTAACTTGAAATGCCATACAATTTCTTGTTCGGCGGAACTTCGGGAATATGTCCTTAAAGGATTATACTGCTAAACTGGGACACCCTGTATATAACAATAACAATAAAGAAATAAAAATATTATCTTATAGTGTGCTTGGTTTAGCTAATACGAACTTACTATATATCCCGTATTCTTTAAATTTCTCAGCTCACAAGATATATTAGTCTCACAAGAGAGACAGTACTGTAATAGCTACGAAAAATGTTTCCCAGGATTTAAACTAGGTATGTTGCAAACTAGCATCAACAAATAGCACATTTGGAACGGCAATAGGGGGTGGTCTTTTTGGAATTAAAACTGAACTACCGAGGAATAACATAAGAATTAAATTTTAAATAAAAAACAACACTAATAGAAATTTGAACGGAAAGGTATATTCGAACGGAATAAAAATACTCGTACCTCTTTTAGCACAATTAGCAGTATTATGATTTGGATATGAATGTAAGAATTGGTGAACAGCAGCATGTATTGGCATGTCCCGCCGGAGAAAATCTGAGTATCTATAGAACAAGATTATCTAAAGACAAAATAGTAAATCGGAACGGAACAAATCTAATAAATTGTCTAAATGACAGTGGAATGACATGAAAATGATGAAATAACCTACATCTCAATAGTCGCAACCCCAGTAAATGGCATCTGTGCAGTATCTCAGCAATTAATACCACAGATTGACAGTTGAATAGTTGAAGATAAAATATGGTCGGGCCACATACCAATTGTAATCTGTGTATTACAGTAGAGGACAAATCCGGAAGACATATGATTTTGTTGCCAAGGTTGAAATGCAAGAATGTGGAAACATAAGAGGAATTTGAAAAACTGAGTTAATCAGTTGATTCTAAATCGAAATGGCAAAAATATATCAACAGAAACCTTTGCTAATATGATAAGGGGATTAATAGGAAACAAATAGAAGCAACCATGTGTGCAATCTAATCAAAAATGATATGACACGCATTGAAACAATGCTAGAAGAAAATAATTTAAAATGCTGAACCTATGGTGAAAAACAAAAAATTATGAAGCAACAGAAAAATACAAATCTTTTAACGACAAATATGAAAAAATATGTGTAATCAATCGTAAGTCATACTACAGAAAATTGGAAAATAAATTAAGTACTATTAAAGATGCCAAAGACTGGTGGTATTTTGCTAGATATATGTACGAGTATAAGAAATACGAAGTTTACAGTCAGCACAAGCTTAACAGCTGAAAATTATAAGGCCTATTTCAATATATCTTTGAACAAACTTGTACTGTCACCACAGTATGCAAGACCATCGAAATATGACGCAGACCTAGATGCC
This sequence comes from Volucella zonaria, assembly GCA_963966105.1. Lineage (NCBI taxonomy): Eukaryota > Metazoa > Arthropoda > Insecta > Diptera > Syrphidae > Volucella > Volucella zonaria. The sequence goes on from OZ014531.1 coordinate 97,278,798, forward strand.
GAATTTGCGCCAGAAAACGTAAGAGAGGTTCTCGAGAAGGTGAAGTCAAATAAAGCGCCAGGTGCAGATCGAAATCCTTATGAAATGTTTATAAATGCTCCATAATCCTACTATCGAAATCGTACTCCAACATGTTATACAAGGGAACAGTCGAGGACAGATTACTTCAGACCATTATATCTCCTGCCTACAAGAAAAATGATTCAAATGTGGTGCAAAATTACCGTGGTATCTACTTTATGAACTGCATTGTAAAAACATTGTTCGTAGTGATGCAAAATCGTCTAAGTGAGCGGAAAAGAAAGCTCAAAGTTCTCAACGAATTTCAAGCCGGATTTCGAAAAGAATACTCGACTATAGATAACATATACGAGTATAGCCTAGGGAGTATAATCAAAATAAAAAATGCGGAAAAAAGAAGGTGTATGGTTTCTTCATAGATTTCAAAGCTGCAATTAGAGGTGGCCTGTGCATCGATGAAACACTAATACGAGTCTTAATGAATGCAGATAATATCACCATACTGGCATACGAAATACAGAGAGTTCAATCAATGATAAACAGAGTAGAAAAATACTGTGAACTCTGGAACCTCTCAATAAACCTGAACAAGTCCAAAATAATATTATTTATAAAATAAAGAAAGAGGGCCAGTGCAAAGAAATGGCTTAGCGATGGAGATATTGAAGTGGTAAATAAATACAAACATGTACAAAGAAAGAGAAGAAATTGTTAAGTCCACCCTGAATAGCACTTGGAAATATGTTATTGTTAAAAATAATATTAACCTTCAGAAAAGTTCAAAATATAATATTCAGAGCAGTGACAAATTCTACTATGCGGTCCAGGTGTGGGGATTCATTAGCTTTGATGAGGTTGATCAAAAAACTTTTCAAATTGCCTAATTTCACCCCAAATTATGCCCTGAATCCAGGTTCGAAATCTAAGGATTCATCCACTCCATACAGAGCGACCAGGCACGTCTCTCCAGATTCGGCTAAAATTTGGGAGGAGAAGTTCCGGTTCTTTTGAAATACACTCAACAATTTTATTTTTTCATGCCAGAAAAGGGCAGTGGTGGTGCGGCTACCTCTAAACGGAGGAAGAGTTCGAACCCGGAGGCCAATTTCATTTTTCCTCGACTAAAAGATGTAGTGGAAAATTGAGTGCACCTTGGCTGACCGTTGCCACTTTTCTGGAGGTAAATATTTTGGATGTTCGAGCCCCAATTCACAAAATAAATCGAGTAGGCCCACATCGTCTCCAACTACGATAAGATTCTCCTAGCATGTGCTTTTGTCGAGGGAGTTTCTGCATTTCTGTCGCCTTCTTAGTTTCAGTGCCTTCGAACGCAGAGCACAACTGGTCAATAAGACGTCGTTTATTGGAGTCGTTGGCTAAGAATTTCTCCTGTGGCACTTTGATGATCAGTGAGGAGTCAAACACGATCTCATTACAAGAGAGGGGAATGTAGCGACGCAATCGTTCTGCGATTTTAGTTCTCTTGAGGGCAACATCTTCAGGGTATCCATCGAACACCACTGACACGTTCCTGCCAAAGTAGCTAGATACGATGATCCTCATCGAATCGTTTCGGTGGCAGGTAACTTTGTGGAGAAGGTGTTCCCCATCCACTGCATCGACTCTAAGAGTGATGTTTTGGGTCCAATTCAAATTTGAAATACTCCTTTAATTCTCAGTGGGACTGCTTAGTGATCCACAACTTTTTAAAGATGGTGAGTGAGTTTATGTCAACACGTTTGTTATGAACAGTAATAGTGCTGGTGATTTGTTAGACCCCTTCAATTCCTTTTTCTTGGGCTAAGTGGCAATTTATTTTAGGACCTCCCACTATTCCACTGATGATGGAGAGTATTTATTGTAAAAGAAAATAAAAGATGAATACCAAACCAGACTTAAATCTGTCCATGTCAGAAGTGTTTCGTATGATTTTTGTTGGCCTCTTATCCGCCTGTTGTTTTGATGTTGTATAAGAAATATCCAAAAAGCGTTCCAGCTCTTCGCAAATGTTTAGCATATACACCTTTCCTCCAGTCTACCAAGAAAGCACACTTCTGGACATACCTCGAGCATGGGTTAATTTTCCCAGGCTTTCCATTGATCTCATTAGAACCTGTTCAATAGACAAATCTGACCACAGGCCTGATCAAAATTTATCCGACCTGAGAATCGTAAAATCTCCTTTACGGAACATAATAAATTCCTCCGAGCACATCCATAGTTTTAGATTACTCATGTCTTGTAAATTTAGACGACCACTTCTAGTGTAGTAAAAGTGGCCCTCTGATTGAACGAAAGCTAGCATTTTGTGGAACAGCCAATCCCCCATTATTTCTGTTTGAAAATTTTTTTTCACAACTGTAGTTATTCGACTACAGAGTTTAGACGTACGGTCATCCCTTTCCACAAAGAAAACAAATGTGCTGCAGTTCCGCAGAGCGTTTTGATGACCTTGAGGACGATGGTTCAGGAACTGAATCGCCTCCACGACGAACAGATGCCACAACATTACTTGGAACGTTGTATCTACTCTTACTTGACCTTCTTCAAGTGTTTTTCGACATACAAATATGTAACAAAAGCCCAACGGAATCAAAATTTCACTTCTTAAGCTTACAGGGCAACGAATGCAACTGAACAAGCCTTATCATTTTTGGTATGTTGCGGCCTTTAATATCTTGTGGAATTTGGCGTCTATTTTGACTTATTATACGTCATCATAGGCAATGTTTTAATGTTATTGTGCATCCGAACGGCTGCGCCTCACTTAAAATTATCCAAAAATTTAATTAATTAAATTAGTAAGAAAAATATCGACATGGAATTCTTATTAGAATATGGTATGTCTATTAATAACAGTTTTCTACGAGAAAGGAAATGAATATCGATATTTTTCTTACTATTGTAATTGAATAAATCCAATTTTTCGATAATTTATTCGTGCTATTTTTTTTTGATATCGCGAAGAAAAGAAGCGGTTCCGGCCTAGCTGATATGCAGGACATTAAAAAGCAAATGACTCTGTACCCTGCCTTGGTGTTCCCATTGTCCTTTCGTTTTAAAATCATACGTACATACGTACGTACGGCTCGGGTACATTTTGAGATCTTAGCGCCATTCAAATAAGATCTATGGGAACTGTGTCTAACGCTTTTTGCAAGATCCTTCGTAGTTTCGTGATGATTTTCCATCATTATTCGTTAACTTTGAACTGCGCCATATGTAGACCTTCTTCCCACAAAACATTGAATGCCATTGAGTTTCAGTACATTCCGTTGTCGACTGTCTAGAACTTATATATTTTCATAATATGCGTCATTAGTTTCACCAATAAGTAGTTGTTGCAATTTCTTGTGTCGCCTTTCCTTTTAGAGAGAAAGCTCTCTCTGCATTTGTTAGGCATTCATTCACATCTCATCATATTATTGAATAAAATTGGAAGCTATTTAGACCCAAGGCATCCGATTGTCGCTCATACTTCGCAGGGTATAATATCCGGTCCGACTGCACGCCCCCGGTTCATTCATTCAACAGCTTTACTAACTTCATCTTTCATAAAATCTGTCGTTTCTTCTTCGTTGACGATAGCCGAGAGGGTTATACTATGCGGATTGCAGATCTAGTTATGCGCTCCTAGTAGGTTTCCCGGTTCATCTTCTACATATTTCGGCGATTGATTTTTCTTACTTGTTTTTTCTTCGTTGTGCTGTAATCTTAAAAATTTTAGGTTGTTTACACTCATTTCTCTACTGCTTGTCGCTTGCTTATGAGTTATGAAGTTACCTCCTCTAATTCCCGGTACGATGTCTCTAAGGTACTGCTATCGCACGTGGTCTTGTTACCGCTCTCGTTCAAGTTCATAATCTAAGTCAAGCTGCACCTTATCGGTTTTGCTATTTCCGTTGTATTTTGTCTACGCTTCAGATGTTTGCCTTTTCTTTTTTTGCCTCCATTTTCGCCTCATGATACCAGAACCACGTTTCTTTATTTATGTGTAGTCGGCCATTTGAAATCCAGAACAAAGTTTCCACTACCCTTACATTTTTTTTCGTAGTTGTTCCACATATCTTGTTTTATGGCACTTTGCACTCATTACATGATAGTAAACTTAAACAACATGTTTGCTCTTTGGCAATAGAAGGGAAACGTCGGTTTAAATTTAGCTCATTCAATTCCAAAATAAATAACATTTCTAATAATGAGCCACTAACTGAGTGGAATGCAATGCTCGAGAAACTTTTCATTCTTGATATGTTAATATACCAGCCTATGTCGAAATGTCTACATTCGATGTTGCCAAAAATGTTACGAAATGTCTGAGTTTCCTGTAGTGATGTAAATAAGACTTTTCCCCCTCTGACCTGGCCCTAATAATTACGACTAAAAATCGAAATTAAATGCCCGCATCTGGTCGGGTGCCTTAAAACCTTTCTGCAACTGTGGAATAAATAGGATTCAACATCGTACGATAAAACTCAAAGAAATTGGACCTCTTAAGAACCGCATTACGTCGAATTCTAACAAAGGATTCAAATATACATGCTTATTAAATTCAGTTAACGCTACACTTGAAGCCTCCAGACCATTTCCGGTTCCGTACGTTCGCCGATTGGATGCACACTCAAATACAATATGATGAAGATTTTTCAAAGAATATTATCTTCAGTGACGTGGAACATTTTCATCTCAGCATACGTTTATAGGCAAAAATAGTCGAGCAAGAGACCTCAAAGAATCACTGTTTGGTCTGTTCTTTGGGCTGGAGGAATTATTGGACCACTTTTTTTATTTATATGGTGCCAGTAGTACTGTTACTATGAATGGTGAAAGCTATCGTACTATGATAACTATCTTTTTGTAGCCCAAATTGGATGATATGGATGTGGACGATATGTGGTTCTAACAAGACGGTGCCACATGCCAAACAGCCAATGCAATAATAATGGCGATGTCAAGTGGTCACCGAGATAGGTTTGACACCCTTGGACTTTTTTCATTGCGGGTATTTCAAAAGTAAGTTCTAAGCCAATCAGCCAGCAACACTTCAAAAGCTAAAGAACGAGATCGTAACGTATATTAGTGGCATAGAGGTGCAACATCCTAATTTTGAACAAATAGATTGATATTTGCCAAAGCATAAAGATTCATTTATTTTTATTTGAATCTTTGAACATTAACTATGCTGTGTAAATGTGGACTTAACGTTGAAAGAACTGGGTCAAAAATCCAATGCGCAGTGTACAAGGTCTACTACCACCTAGCTTGTGTGAATTTACAGCAAATTGATATTGAATACATTAAAACAAACAATATTGCGTATCGGTGTAATTCGTGTCATCAACGTAGACGAAAATCAATACATTCGCCACCACTTACTCTGCGAAGAGAAAATTTGGTCAGCGCCGTTACTGCATCGAATGTGTCACTCTCTTCAATGCGTACTGTGTCATCTCCCAGTGTTGATAACAACATAAACATTGCCACTGGTGCTACCACACTCGATGTTCTGTACAACATCACTCTGACCACTCTGACAGACGAAATCTCCGATCCGATTGAAAACAAGTCACTTTCGAATAAGGTAAACAAACTACAAAGCATTGTAAATTCTTTGCAACAGCAACCTTTGAGGAAATGTGTTGATGTCATCGGTGTTCCCAACGTAAACAATCAGAACGCGTTGGACTCAGTTGTTAAGGTGCTGACGGATGGATTAGGCGTAAACATTTCTCGTGTTGACATAAAGTCGTGCTATGTCAAGAAGATTGTCAGAAAGCCGCCGAATAGCTCAACTACTACATCCGCTAAAGCACTGGATGTTTTGTGTATTAAATTCAAGACGTTGGAACAGAAGCAGACTGTTATCAGTAAAAGAAGAAGTATTAAGTTAAAAGCTAGCCTTATCGGAGAAAATTTTAGGGATAAACAGATTTTTATAAATGAGAGTATTACCAAATTTAATAGAGCGTTGTTTAACTGAGCTAACAAACTTAAAATAGAGAGAAAATTTCCTTACTTGTGAATTAGTAGAGGAGTCATTTTGATGAAAAAACAAGAAGACGATAAGGTACAAAAAATTTGTTGTTTTGAAGACCTAAAAAAGTTATCCTAATTTCCTTCTTTATTATGTTAGATATAAATAATAACGTACTCCATGATTCCCAAACCTGTATTCTAAACCATATTCATCAAAATATTCGAAGCATGAGAAAAAATTTTGATTTATTTCTAGCCCATCTTGAATCTCTTATTAAGAATCCTGATTTAATTTTCCTCTCTGAGACTTGGATATTTGAACATTAACTAGAACTTTATAATATACCGGATTTTAATTTTTATGCTAAGTGCAATGATACGATTACAAAACAATTACTTAGAATATGAGTACTGCAGTTGTAATTTAATAAGTGCGGATGTAATTAAAGTTTCTTGCACAATTGATGAAAAAAAATTTATTTTTATGTGCGTTTATACGAGTAGTTTGCACGAAAAGAATAAGGTCGTTTTTGTTGAAGAACTGAGTTGTTTATTGGGTGCTGAAAAAGTAAAAAACGTATTTATCGTGGGAGATATAAACTTAGATATCCTAAGTGAATCTCCGATAGTACATGAATATCTATCCGTAATGTCGGCAAATGGGATGTACTCATGTATTGATAAATCAACTCGAATTATACACTCTTCTCAAACGTGCATTGATCACATGTATATTTGGTAGACTTGATCGTTATCCAAATTGCTCGTTTGTCAGTTCGAGCTCGAACTACAAGATTTCTGATCATTGTATGACTGGTCTTTTTCTAATTTTAACAGCCAAATAAAGAAATCAAATAATTTATCACACGATAAATCTGTAATTAATTACGATCGACTTATTGCGTGTTTAATCCACGAAAAATTGGACAGTCGTCTAACTTGAAGGAGACCCTTCTATAGCCTTTAATAACTTTTCAAGTGTTTTAAAAGGTCATGTCGCAACATGTTCTCGGATAATTTCAAATAGAAATAATAAATTAAGGAGACTTAAATCCTGGTGATATTAAAAATAAATTACGAATCAAATGCAAAAAATATCCCCATAATGCTCATCTCCGTAAGCTCTATGAAAAAATCTGCAGAGAAGTTATGGCTGATGTTTACACTTTTAAAGAAAATTACTATATCAATAAATTTCAATTAGCCAAAAACAATATTAAAAAAGAGTGGACAATTGTAAACTATCTACTCAACAAAATAGTATCTCCTGCGTACAACCTGCGTAAATTATAATGGTTGGGTCATGTCTGCAACCATTGAGATGGCTGATGCCTGCAATATCTTCTTTACAAGTGTGCCCTTAAATACACTTTCTGATGCAGGATTTGATTCATCTGTTGATAGCAACTCATGCTGCTTAAGTGGGGAAAACTCCCAAGTGCACATTTTTACTTTCGATCCGATAACATCTTCCGATGTATAGAACCATTAAGTTATTAAAAAAATCTTGTTCGCCAATGAATTGTATATTTTCGATTGATCTTATTAAGAGAATCTCACTCTTTATTGTTGATGTGTTAGCACATATTTATAATAAAAGTATTTATTGTGGTATTTTTCCAGACTGCTTAGAACTTGCTGAGGTGGTACCTATCTTTAAAAAGGGTGAAGCAAACAATTTAAATAATTACAGGCCTATCTCTCTTCTTCCCGCTCTTTCGAAAATTTTTTAGAAAGTGATTAAAAGTAGAATAGTCTCTTTTTTAGAGCACTATTCTTTTTTTAGTCCAAATCAATATGGGTTCAGAGCTGGCAGATCAACCAAGGATCACTCTTAAAACTTTGTAATTATAATTACGAAAGCCTTAATAGCAAAAAGAATACTGCTGCACTTTTTATAGATATAGCCAAGGCATTTGATATTGTGAACCGTAAGTTACTACTAACAAAACTATAAAACGCTGGTTTTAGAGGTTTTATGCTCAATTGGTTTTCTTCGTATCTTAATAACAGGAAACAAGTAGTTAAGTTAGAAGGTAGATTGAGTAATAGCCTGAATATTGATATAGGTGTTCCACAGGGCTCGGTTTGTGTCCAGTTCTATTTTTAATTTATATCAATTCAATCTTTAATCTACAATTGAAAGGGCTACAAACCAGGTTTGCAGATGACATATTTTGTTCGTATTCCAATGCTTCCACCTTGGATTTATTTGCGGATATGAATCATGACCTAGAAAAACTTAGACACTGGTTCAGCAATCATAAGCTAGTCCTAAGTGATAAAACCAAAATTATGATTTTAGCCTACGAGTATCATCTAATATTACACAACTCCCTAAAATGACTTATCACAGTACAAATTGTAAACTAGTACGAAAAAAATATTTAATTCCGATTTTAGCTGCTCATCGAATGTTTTGTAATTGAAAGGGTACCTACATTTAAGTATCTAGGACTCGAGTTTGATGACAAATTAAATTGCAGTGCGCATAACATACCTCCTAACTTAGAAAATATCTGTTAAGAACTACCAGCATAATGTTCCATCTAAGACTGTTTTGCTCTCGTAAACTCTTAGGAACAATTTATTACGGCTTAGTACAATCAATGGTGCAATATGGTCTAGTTTGTTGGGGAGGAACATATAGCAACAAAATAGAACTTTTGCTAGTGCTGCAAAAACATATTCTAAAAATCATTTGGAAAAAAAACGTCCAGAACACAGTTTTTTTGCTTTTTTGCAACGCTTTAATACTTCCTCTCAAACATCCTTACTTTTATAAAATGCTTAAAATATCTTACCTAAGGAGTGGATATTTGTTAAATCGTAATGCCACCGTCCATGGGCTTCGAAGCAACGCAAGATTCCTGGCGTTTGTTCCACCACATAACACCCACCACTTTCTAAATTTGTATACTCGTACTTCGGTTGCATCAAGAATTCTTAATCTACTACCGCTGGCTATACGCTGTAGTACCAATGCTCTGTCATTTTCTCGAGAGGTAAAAAAATGGCTTTTTAATTTTGATTTTAATGATAATTAAAAATAATGATAAACACAAAAATCATTCTCTAGTTTTTTTTCTTTTTCTCTCATAAAGCACCCTTCCACCTTTTTGAATTACCATACTTTTTTTTAACAATTCTTTAGCGATACATTCGACACTGGTTGCCTTAACTACAGAATGTATCTAAATATTATTCAACACCAATGGAAAACACTTATAGATATCTAATTTATGTACATAATATTAATGGACTTAAATTATAATATAATTCTTCTTCGTACTGTAAGTAACTTTTCTTGATCTGTACCTTATAATGAATTGTATTTATTATCCAATAAATAAAATAAATAAATAAAAAAAAACTTATATCTACTCGTATACCACCCGGAATTTATTCAAAAAGTTAAAAGTACAAGTTTATTCATCTAAATCTATATTGTCCCCTTCAAAGTAATCCCCATCGACTGCAACACACTTATGCCAGCGCTTGATCCAATCCTCGAAACATTTTTTATATTCGGTTTTCGGTATCTCCATCAGTGCTTCCTGCGATTTTTCCATTACTTCCTCTCGGCTGCTGAAACGCGTTCCCTGTAATGGTTTTTTAACTCGATTGAACAGAAAGAAGTCACAGGGAGCCAAATCAGGTGAATTCGGTAGCTGTTGGATGGTACCTGTTGCATTTTTCGTCAAAAAATTACGAATAATGATGGCACTGTGCGATGGTGCAAAATCCACGAGTTTTCTGCCCACAATTCTGCTCTCTTTCGGCGAATTGCTTCACGCAAACGACTCATAACGCCTAAATAATACTCTTTCTTTACTGTCTGGCCTTCTGGCAAAAATTCATGATCCACTACACCGTTGTAATCCATGAAAACTGTGAGCATTGCCTTCTTTTTTGATTGAAAACGACGTGGTTTTTTGGTCTCGGCTTATTTGGTGAACGCCATTCACCTGCCTGATGTCTGAATTGCGTGTCGTACTCATAAAGCCACGTCTCGTCTCCAGTAATGATCCTTTTGATGAGTGGGGGATCGGATTCAGCCTCGCAAATCATCTCTTTTGTGACGTCAACACGGTCTCTTTTTTGCATGAAATTGAAGTCTTTTGGCACCAACTTTGCTGCTACACGACGGAAACCCAAATCATTAACCAAAATGTCTTAGGCGGATCCATAGGCAATATACAAATCCTCCGCTATCTCTCTGATAGTTAATTTGCAGTTATTGACTAACGTTTCTTTTACTTCATCAATGTTTTCGTCGGTTTTCGATGTCGACTATCTGCCACTGCGTTCATCATCTTCGATTGACTCACGACCATTTTTGAACCGCTCATGCCACTGGTAAATGACCGTTTTTTTTAGAGAATCGTTGCCGAAACGCCTTTCCAACATTTCCAACGTTCGCACACCATTAAATCCGTTTTTTACGCAAAATTTAATTCAAGTTCATTGTTGCAAATTTAAATCGATTTCTAAAATCGTAAAAAATCGCCAACACACACAGAGATAGATGTACTCTTGGCTACGTAACTTTTGCAAATATTAAGCTATGACGCTAGGATTTAGAGGGAATGTCAACAACAGATTTACCAACTTAACAAAAAAAATAACTCAAATCGGAATAATGGGAGCGCAACACGGTGGTTATAGGTGAAGATGACAGTTTTTCAACGCTTCTTCCAAACAACCATTTGATTGATGTTGCGTTAGAACGGCCTTCTTTTTAAGATGTTCTGCTCTAACTAACACCCTCTGGCAAGTCCTAAGTATGCTGTTCTAGAATATATCCCGAATAATACGAATTCGTCTTTCGAGTGCGAGTAGAGACTGCGAATCTG